>CAMRHE010000569.1:0-600000 GCA_947044405.1 Leptodactylus fallax | reverse complement strand
GTATTAGGAATAGGGCCCCCTATAACACAAGTATTTCCAGCCTCCTCACTGATCTACTTACTACTTGGTCATTCCCCTGCCTCCCACTACCCACTATAGTACTGCTAGAATGTATCCATCATTTCCTTACCTCAATTTTTGGTTTAGGACCATTGTCATAAAGTGGCCCCAGGTTGACAGTGTGCCCTGGAAGAAAGCAGAGCTTTGGGCACTGGATTATTGTGATGGCCTGAACCAGGCAGAAGCCTATCTTATTGTTATACAGATCTTGGGGAAGATTTATAGCAATAAATGCTATATATATCTATAGGCTCCAGTATTGTAAATTCAATTTTACACGGCTCAGCAATTCATACATTTTATACATCCAATTATATCTTATATATACAATATAGCAATTCATACAATTTAGTACATTACAGTAATATTTTAGACTCCAATGTGTTAACTTTGTTGTAACCACGCTTAAAGGGAATGTGTCACCTGTAGTTTTTTTTACAAACTAAAATTAGTGTCACACATCACTTTTTTCTAATTTGTTTTTATTTCCGGATTGTAGACTTTTTTTTTTTCTTCAGTGTTTTGCACATGATTATGGTGGCGGCCATCTTGTCTGAGCTGCTGTAAACAGCACTTAGAAATATGCTTTACAGCAGCCACGTGGACCATATGCAGCAATAGTGTGTTCATTTAAGGTGTGTGGGAAATTTTTCTAGATAAGTGACCTGTGCAGATGTCCTTTTGCAGGGAAGGGGAGGAGGAGAGTGAATGGTGGTCCTTATGTTATCTATATATAGGTAATTCCTGTCATTGTAATCCTGCCTGTACTGATAATGAGGTGACTGCTGCAAAGTAATCTCCTACAGCACAGAAAGTTTAAGCACATTATCAAGCCTAGTGGCCAGGGGGAAAACTGCAGGATTTTTAAAATATAGATATTGACATAGAAAGCTAAAAAAAAAATAAATCACCAAACTGTGTAAAATAATATACTTAAATGGTCACTAACTGTTCAGACAACTTAGTTTCACTTCATAGAGCATGTGATTCTGGACCAAAATGTAATGCACTTTAATTAAAAATGTTGCTGTTTTCTACCTGAAAAACCTCTCTAAAGTTCCTGCCACTAGATGTCTCCCTTCTTGCTAGTTTTCTGTTCACTCTTTTGTTATTAAGGAATTCCGTCCCTAAAAATATTCCATTTCATCTTGCTTATCTCAGTGAGTATAGAGGGTGGTCCTTTTCTCTCTTTAACCAGTGAATGGAGGGGGGATTCTCTTCACAGCCTGCACAGACATGTTTGTAAACTGTTGCTATATGCAAAAGACTGAGGATCCTGCAAATCTCACATTTTCTAACGTAAAAGTCTTCTCTGTATTTGTAACTCCTGTCTGCTTGTGTTATTACAGATGGTATTTTATGCATAGACAGCAAGCAGCTGACTGTGCTCATAGATTTTTTTTTTTTTTTTCCCTGTTTTACATGTTTGGCTGCATGTATTTGCGCTGTATTTGCAGTTCAGTGTTCCTGGATCTCCTATATGTCTATTGCTTTGATCCCTTTTTATTAAAATTTTTATCAGAAGCAAAACGGTGAAAAAACGGCAGTTTGGCACTTGATTTTTTTTTTTTTTTCCCGCTACGGAATTCACCATACAGGAAAAATATTTTTATAAGTTTATAGACAGGACGTATTCGGACACAGGGATACCTAATGTGTATGTGTTTCACAATAATTTTCTAATTTTATATGTATGCTAGGGAAAGTGGGGGTGATTTGAATTTTTAATTCTTTTTAATAATATATATATATATATATATATATATAGTGTATATATATATATTTTTTTAAGTACTGTAATTATTAGACCCCGTAGGGGGTCTTGAACCCCAAGGGGTCAGTGGTTAACTTTGCAGCGCTGGAGTCCTGGGTTCGAATCCTGCCAAGGACATCTGCAATGAGTTTGTATGTTCTCCCCGTGTTTGCGTGGGTTTCCTCCGGGTACTCCGGTTTCCTCCCACACTCCAAAGACATACTGATAGGGAATGTAGATTGTGAGTCCTATATGGGACAGTGACTGGCAATGTCTGTAAAGCGCTGCGGAATATGATGGCGCTATACAAGTAAGCATAATAAATAAATAAATAAATAAAAATACTGGCGTTTGCATGACAGGCTGCATAGAGCCTTCTATAGGTTTCCTGCTGTCATGGCAATGGGTCATCGGCCCTGGATCTCGTTCTGGGCTCTAGTGATCCTCCCCAAAATGGTGGCGCCCATGCACCAGGAAAAAGGTGGGCACTGATCGCGGGCATTAGCGCCGGGACTTTGCTGTATAATAATTAAATACCTGACATCTGCCGTACTATTATGGTGGATGTTGGGAAGGGGTTAAAAAAAAAAAGAACCTTTCACCACCTTCAATAGACACTGCTCCATTGATTCTGGGTTAGTTGGAGTCTTTTTTTTTCTCTAGCTCCCACCGTTCCTGAGCAATCATTTCTGTTGGTTTCAGCACAATTCTGTTCTCTACTGTCAGGTGGGCGGTGCTGTCTTTCTGCTCCAGCCCAGCACCGCCCACCTGACAGTAGAGAGCAGAATTGTGCTGAAACTAACAGAAATGATTCCTCGGGAAGAGTAGGGGGTAGAGAAAAAATTCCACCTACACTAGAATCGGTACAGTGGGGTCTTTTGAAGGTTGCAAAGAGTTGGAGTTGGTGGAGGTGGTGAAAGGTCCTCTTTAAATGTCTCTGTTTTACTAACCTTGTATAGGAGCAGTAAGTTCTCAGCATTTCTCTGGGAATAATCTGCACAGTCAGGCTGGATGATCATGCAGATGGAGTACAGACAGCTCCACTACTGTAGAATGTAATGTATTCCATGTTCCCCATAATGAAGACAGTCCACTGGCATCTGCTGCGCTGCTATGGGCAGCATTCCTTCCAGCCACCGGGGGAAACTTAACAGGAAACATCTGCTCATTGAGGTTACATAAAAAGTTCTCTGCGAAAAAATTTCTAAGTGGCAGCTCAGAAAATTCCAGCATCTTCACTTCTTGCAGATGATTCTACATCATGTGTGTACTGTCGTTACCTGTGGGTATTATCCACATGTAGGAGAGCCGAGATTGTTATTTGGTACAAAACATCACAATGTCACATTGTTATTTGTAGTTTTACAAGGAACGGCAGGTAAACCCCAGTACATGATCTTAAAGGGGATGTACAGAATTAGAAAAACATGTCTAGTTTCTTCTATAAACAGTGCCAGGTTAAAGGGGTTGTCCCGTTATAGACACAGGACAGGAGGGGAATAAGTGCCCGACTGCTGGGGGCCCAATCACCGGGTCCCTTAGTGATCAGAAGGAAGGGGGACCAAAAGTCCCCCTTGTGAATGGAACGCCAGTGTGTTTGCGTGACAGTCCATTATTTCTATGGGGCTGCAGGCACTGCCAAAGACTACAATCACTGCAGCCCCATAGAAATAATGGAGAGCTGGCAAGCAGACTGGCCCTCCATTCACAAGTGAGCCTTAGGAGGACTTCTGGTCTCCTATACTCTTAATCAATGGGGGACCCGCTGTTCAGACCCCCCAGCAATCGGACACTTACTCCCTGTCAGATCCATTCACTTTAAGGTGAGCTGCAATACCTGACACGACCTATGAATAAGGTGTGGCGCTGTTTTTGGTAAACAACAGCCATGTTTTTAAAACCCTTATTCACTTAAAACCTGAATGCCAGTGTCACAGCAGCGGTTCCCATTTGTTCAGTCTCCTCCTCAGGATGCTGAGATATGGGGAATTGTTCGGAGAGCTGCTTTAAGCTAAAAAAAAAAGTTACTAAGAAAAAAAAGCTGCATTGGATAAAACTCAGAAAAAATGCTTTTTTTTTGCAGGTAAAATTAACACATTGTGTTTCCCGCAGTGTATTTTTTCTGCAATTTGTGGGGGAGATTAAATGAAAGCTTATTTACTTGGCTGGGACTGTAAAATGCTAAGTTTTTTCTGCTGTGTTTCCGCAATGGCAAAATAAAACTTTCAGCAATTTGTAGCCTTAGCCTTAAAGGGGTTTTCTGGTCCTCATGTCATCAATATGCAGCCACCAGCCTTTCCCCCATACAGCGACCCTTGGCATTGCCCATATACCACAGCACATACTGTACTCACACTGCCTGAACATATCAGAGCCGCTGCTAAATAAACTGAAAATATTCGCAAAAGAATCTTTATAATATAATATATAATATAATATACACATATACATCAAGCTGCTTATACATTGTATATAGAATAAAAGCCCACTCCTCTTACTATACCCTCCAGCACTTAGTAGAGCCTGTCCGTATAAATATTTATCCTTTATGCTATACATAGAGATGGGTGAAACCGACTAGTACCGAGGCAGGTTGGACCTGAATATTCCAAATTGTTCGTTTTTTGGAGATTCGTCTTGGCAAACTAAATTGGCCACCAAATAATACTCTGGTGCGTCTTCAGACCCCCAAAGTATAATAGATGGAGGCCCAGGGGAGGTGACAAAAATAAAAAACATTTATACTCGCTTTCCATCACAACTTTTTGGCCTGCTCGTGGCATCCGGCACTCTCCTGGTAACATCATGTACCCAGGGTCACCATTAAGCCCGTGATTGGGCCACCAGTGGTCACATGGGCATGCTGAGTATCAGGACGTCCATGCCACTGCTGAGACCCAATCACAGGCTTCAGTGGTGACCCCAGGCACATGACGTCACCCAGAGAGTGCCACGAGGAGGCCAAAAAGAGGTGAGGAAGGTGAGTATAAAAGTTATTTTTTAAACCACTTCTGAGCCTCCACCTACCTCCACTAGGTATCGGCAGTATAATATATTGGTATTGCAATGTATTATACAAGCGATCAGAGAATCACAAGTTCAAATCCCCCTGGAACACTAAAGACGACTGTAAAAAAAAAAAAATGTAATAAATAAGAATAAAATGAAACTTTTAGCAATTAATAATATAAAAAAAAGTAATACATAACACATGTATTGAGTATTTCTGCATCTGTAATGGGCCGAGCAATCCAACTGTAATGTTATTTTGTCCACATGATTTACTGCGTACACAAAAAAAATCTAAAAAAAAACCATATGCCAGAATTTTTTGTCTGTCGGCCACCAATAAAAGTTAGAAAAAGCAATTAAAGAGTGTTATGTTCTCCAAAATCGCTTCAATAAATATGGCAGGTCTTCCTGCTAAAAATAAGCCCTCACACAATTCCATTGACAAAAACAAAGTTAAAGGGGATGTCCGGGATAAAATGATATTTATACTCTATTCTAAACACCCCCCCCCCCCCCGCCTACTTTCTAACTTACTTAGTTTACAAAATATGTATATTTACCTAGATCGACGGGGCGGTCACATATTGAAATTTTCCGGTGACATTCCGTTTCCCCGTATCCGAAAACAGGACGTCACCTATACTAACCCTCCCACCACCCCATCATACTTACCTGTCTTCCTGTCCAGATGTTCTGGGCACGGAACATCACTTCCTTCTGGCTCTATTGCACAGGCAGACTTCTAGAAGAGGAGGAGCCGGCCCCCAGAAGAAGGGACGCTCCGTTCCCAGAACATCTGGGCAGGAAGACAGGTATGATGGGGTGGGGGGGGGTTGAGTTAGTTAGTTAGGAAGGGCTAGTAGTGGGCGGGATAGCTAGGAAAAAGGGAGGGTGTGTGAGGGAGTGAGAAAGGGAGGTAGTGTGAGTCAGCTCTGAGTGAAGCAAAATGCATCATGGTAGTTGTAGGATAACAAAAGAGAAAGCTACCCATGTAAACAAATGCCAGGAGCTCCCAGAGAAACCCAGAAATCACTCAAAACACTGCTAAAGGTATTTGGTTACAATTATTAACCTATTAATAGCACTAACTGACCTTTTTTGAAAAATGGAAAACCCCATTAAGTTATAGGTCTTGGAAAGTGATAGTTGAAAAAAAAAAAAAAAAATACTACAAAAATGGTTTTTACTTTGCAAAAGTAGTAAACTTAAAGGGTACCTGAGTTTTCATTAAAAGTTGAGATATGCGCAGGGTCTTGCTGAGCAGTCCAGTCTATGAATGTATAAGCCTTCATACATGGTGTCATTTCAGTTTTTCTCCTGCTAAAACTTTTTGACTGAAACACATTTTTTGCTTTGAGCATGTACAATAAGGAGCAGTCTGGCCAACTTTCCTATCCAATATAACTAGTTTGGTTTGTTTACATGTAATTCTGCCAGGAGTAACTGTACAACAGCAAACAAATACCTGAGAAAAGCACAAGTGACCATCATATAAGGGATCCAGAAACAGTGAACTGCAAACATAGGGCAGAATACAGATAGGTACCTGCTACATTCTAGCACATACTATACACAGGAAAAGAGCAATCTATGAGTACAATCAGTAAAGCTGCTTGCTGTCTGTGAATAATATCCCATCTGCATCCACACAAGCAGCCAGAAGAATATACAAGTACATAGAAGACTTTTGGTATATAAGCTGTGGGATGTACAGAATCTTCAGTTCTTGCCATTTGCAGACAAGTGTAAAGCCTCATGCACATAACCGCGTGTAGTGTAAGAGTCTTTAAAAACGGCTTGGGATCCGTGTGTCATTCATGGTTTTCACTGACCCATACCTTGAAATGAATGGACCGAGCCGCAAATAAGGACAAGTACAAGTACAAGACCTACTCCATATTTTGTGGCTCTTCACTAGGGCCCAGACACACAGCTACAAAAACTACGGCTGTGTGTATGGGGTCATAGAATTGAATGGGTCCATACTTTTATCTGCATTAAAAACTACAGTCGTGTGCATGGAGCCTTAGGCTGTGAGGAAAATCAGCTCTTCCCATCTGCATTCACTGTGCGAAGAGAGAAAAACCCCTCACCTCATTGTCTTTCTGTTTTGCGTTTAGGGACATACTTCCCTGTTAACAAAGAGCAGTCAACTGTAAATTAGAAGGGAGACATCTAGTGGCAGGAACTTTAGAAAGGTTTTTCAGACAAAAAGTACCAACATTTTTAATTAAAGTGCATTAAATGTTGGTCCAGAATCACGTGATCTATTAAATAAGACTAAGTTGTCCTAAAAGTTAGTGACCATTTAAAGGGAATCTGAGTTTTCATGAAAAGTTGAAATATGTGCAGAGTTTTGCTGAGCATCCTATTTGATGACTGTACAAGCCTTCATACATGGTGTCCTGTCAATTTTTCTACTAATATCCCCATTATGACTGCAGCACATTTTACTTTTTTCCCTGAGGTAGGGGACATGTACAATAAGGAGCAGTCTGTCCCCCTTCGCTATCCATTATATCTACTGCTGGTTTATTTACATGTAAATTTGGTAAATTTAGCACATGGCTGAGAAAAGCCCAAGTAAGGATAATATAGCAGCTCCACGGACACTGGACTACAAATACAGAGAAGGGTGCAACTAAAAAGGCCCCTGACACAAAGAAAAAGAAAATTCTATTAGCACAGTCAGTAAATCTGCTTGCTGTCTAGCAATAACATCCAATCAGTAATCACACAGGCAGCCAGAAGTAAGCTGTGAGATCTTGTAGAATACGGTCAGTCCAATGAATAGGCATAGGCAAGGAAAGCAATCAGTCCCTCCATTCACTGTGTGAAGAAAACCATTCCCCTCTTCTATTGACTGTGACGATATCTTGCTTTTGATGATAACTAAAAACAGAACTTCCCTAGTAACATGGAGTGAACAGCAAATTAGCTAGAAGGGAGACATCTAGTGGTAGCAACTTATAGAGGTTTGGCAGGCAGAAAAACAGCAACATTAGTAAATAAAGTGGACTACATTTTGGTCCAGAATAACATGTTAAATGAGCTAAGTTGTCTGCAAAGTTAGTGACCATTTAATGTAATTCAATGTAATAGTTTCGTCCCTGTGAATAAGATGATCAGGTTATTTTATCCACATGCTGAATGGTGCAAAATGTATTGCATAAAAAGCCAATGGCAGAATTTTTGTTTTTTCTTTCTCCTCGGAAGTAGTTAATAAAAGTTAATCATTGAGATATATCTACCCATAAATAGTTCCATTGAATGCTGCAACCTGTCCTGCAAAAAAACAGGCCTGCATGCAGTTACATTGACAGAACAATACAAAAGCTATGGATATTGGTATGGTATGTGGCAATGGAAGAACATAAAAAATAGTTTGGTCATTAAAGAGGACCTTTCATCACCTCCAACAAGTCTAGTACTTTACACAAATTAATAGCTACTGCTCCACTGATTCTGGCACAGTTGGAATTTTTTCTCTAGCCCCCACCATTCCTGAGCAATCAGTGCTGTTAGCTTTGGTGCCTGATATGCTATTTAGACTCTGCCGTGTCAGGCAGGAGCAGACAAGGGGTTCGATTCTGACCACTGACACTGGCTGACTCTGATTGGAGCTCTTAATTACGCCCCCCATGCCTGACACCGCCTTTCTGACATTACAAGGCTTAAGTAACACATCGGGCACTAAAACTAACTGCGCTTGTTGCTCTGGAATGGTGGGGGCTAGAGAAAAAATTCCAACTGTGCTGGAATCAGTAGAGCGACACTTGTGGTGGTGAAAGGTCCTCTTTTAAGGTCTAAAACAGGTCCATCACTAAGGGGTTGATGTTGGCTGAACCCAAGACTGGCCAATCATCTTTTATATATGGGGCTTCTCGACTCTTCCCTGACAGATGATGTTGGGGGGAAAGAAGGACTGGGCTGATGGATTTGATGAGGACCAATTCTTTTGTGTTTCAGGAGAGATAAGTCACCGCCGAGGAGTCTGGCAGATGCTTTTACCACTTTCACAAGTATCAGATTATAAGACTTTCTGGATTACTAGAAGCAAGAGAAAATAAATTTCCCCTGTATGTGCAGTTATTTTTATGTGGGCTGGTGGTGTAGGTCTATACATAGCTGTGGTCCTTATGTATACTCCTCCTGTGATCTGTGATAATAATGTTATAGCACGGGAGCCTACAGATCTCCAGTATGAACACACGAGACTGCATTCAAGCACGGAAACGTATTTAATTTCTAAATAAATCCAAATACAATTACTTACAATAATGACATATAATAATGACATTTGGTTGAGGTACAAAATCTAGCAAACTCTATGTATTTACAACACGTCATAAACCTCTACTGATTCTTAAGAAACAAAGCGGCTCCGCACTGGATCCAGCGGTCCTGGTTTCCACCACACGGTAAATCTATATTGGTGACCACACGATCCCGCTCTGCACTGGTGTATACAGGTAAGGAAATGCACTCTCCCGGGGAATAGATCCCAATGGATTGCTATGATAAAAAACACACAATCATAAAGAGTTATATGTACAGATAGAGTAAACTTTAACTTTACTTACTATATCACTGATCAAAAATTTAAAAAACATATTTTTTATATATATTGATACTGCATGTAGTTATGGTTTAAAGTGGTTGTCCGTTCCCTCCCTTTGCTGCCATCCTTGCCCCGTTTTCAAGACTAAAAGAGGCAAAGATGACAATAAAAGCAACGTAAAGCAATAGTCAACGTTGTGTCATAGTAAAAATGATTGAAATGTCTCCCCGTTCCTCTTATTCTTCACCAACATCTCATCATTCTTGGGCCATTACTTTACTGAAATGGGCCAGGATGACAACCACAGGGTGTGCGTTCACATCAAGTTTATTTTTTTTTACATCTGTTAAACTGATGCCAAAAAAATGGATGCCCATCCATTTACACAGAGAATAAAAAAAAAATAAAAAAAAAATAATTACGGATCTGTTTTTTTTTCCTTTTTATTTTTTTTTGATGGACACAAAAGTATGGTATGCTACATTTTTGTGTGCAGGAATGGACTGATTTCTTTTTTTTTCTCAATGATATCTATGTAAATGCATGACCCTATGTTTGCATGGGTATTTTTGCATCCGTTAAATGGATCTGATAAACACAAATAAAAAAAAATCTGATGTAAATTCCAATGGATGTCAGTACAACAGAATGTATAGTACTCTGTATGTATCAAAAATATCTATAAAAAATCCTAAATGTTTCCATAGAAACAGTAAAGTCAGAAAAATACACAGAAGTGAATGTATCAGCTGCCTATAAATTCCTCCATACCTGTGAAATCCAGGCCATGTAACAAGGGGGCACCACTGATACACTCGGAGAGTCATGCTGGTTTTCAGAAAGACGGTTTCCATCAAAACTGCATCCCTCCAGCTGTAATCCGCTTATCTAAGAAAGGAAACACATGAGATGCTCGGCTGCAGATTTCTGTCTTAATGGTCGGTGATATTTACGTGACTGGTAGAGTGGCAGCGAGGCACACATGTACATAACAGGAAGGCCAGGAATGTGGCGGGATGTGCGAGAAGAGGAAACCCAACTTCAAAACAAACACCTCAAAAATTCCTCATTGTCGGCCTCCAGTTCACTGGAATTTGCAACCGCAATAAACTTAGCTCAGAAATGTCACACCGCGGCAGGTGGTGTAGTACTGAGGCAAGGCTGCCGAAATCTGCCTTATATTTTAGTATGGATCAGCAAAAAGAAAAAAAAAATCTGGGAAACAGAATAATATGCACGGCACATTTCTTAGAAGGATCGACAAAAGAGACGAGACCATTCAGTGCATGTTAAAAACTCTAAAAAAAAATTTCCATAGTTCTATGCTAATACAGGATAACTAGGAGACTAAAACACCGGGGGAATTTATTAAGGTTGTAGTTTCCTGCACCAGTCTTAGTCCATGTCCCCAGAGGCGCTAGACACGCTAGAATTATTAATAGAATTATTAAGAGACTCCATCTTGAAGGGGTTTTCCAGGCTAAAAAACTTATCCTAAAGATAGGGCAATAATATCAGAATAATAATAATAATAATAATAATAATAATAAAAATAATAATAATAATAATATCCAGAACATCCATTAGCTGTGCTTATCAGCGGATACACAGAGAATGGAGCAGGAAGCAGACAGCGCCGTTCTATGTACAATGGCTCAACTGAGTCACTGCAGTTTAGCTCCTATTCAAATAAATGAGACCTGATCTGCAGTACCTGATCTGGCCACTACACGGAGAACAGCGCTGTCTGCTTCCTGCTCCATTTTCTGTGGATCAGCTGCTAAGAACAGCTGATCAGTGGGATTTTCAGTATCAGACCCTACAGATTTGGTATTGATGGTTAGGATAGTTCATCAATATTTTTAGTCTGGAAAAGTCCTTTAATAATTATGGAGCATGTTGGCATGTGCACCTGATCTCATATCTATGGACTGGTGTATATTTTGCTAGTAAATCTGAAGCATAGCCATTCCAACCCTGCTCCATCCACCAAATGTGGTGAGTGGGGAGAAGGAGATGAAATGCGTCACTGTTGCCTAAAATGCGCCAAATTGAGATGTTGTTTTAGACACTTTTCGGATGCAACAGGAATAGGGAATGTGGGCCATTGTTTAGAGGAGTTTTACAATGAACATAAACTTACTAAAATTTGTAGACAATTAATAGTTAAACATTTTTGTATAGTTTTACAGATTTTCTATAACTATCTTCGGGGCAGCATGGTGCTCAGTGGTTAGCACTGTAGCCTTGCAGCACTGGGGTCCTGGGTCCGAATCCGACCAAGAGCAAAATCTGCATGTTCTATGTTTTCCTCTGGTTTCCTCCAACATGCCAAAAGATACGGATAGGTACATTGACTCAGTACAAACAGCTGACCTTTGTGGGTGTTGGGCATAGGCGCCTGTATGGGAGAATAGTGATGGATTATCCTTAGTATAGGCCATAATATCTGATCGGGTGTATGGGGCCGCGTCTGGCACCCGTACTACACACAACACAAAGCCACAAGCGGAAAGTATATCCACCCCAGGTGAGAATACGGTAATAACCAGGAAGGAGGAGAAAAGAATAAGAAAACAACAGAAGTACAAGGAAGAATAAAGGAAGAAGAAATAAGTAGGAAGGAGACAGACATATTTTTCTGATCATACATCTTAACCTCCCGCCTCCTGTTATTATTAATATTTAATATCATGTTATACATATACGATATTATAAATGGCGCTCATAACTCTCACCGTATAATAATAAGACAACTACAAGTGAAGGGGCGCTGCTGGGTAAGCGGAGTCCTCCATTTGCAACTGTTTCCAGCCATGATAACAGAGGATGAATGGATTTCATTAGTTACAATGCGGTGCTAATAGATTGTCACACGTGCACTGGAGTCCACTTAATAGAATGCGTCGGAATAATGGCGGGGTTAAAGACACCTCAATGAGAAGCCATTATCATCCATCAACTTCCTTTAATTATACTCTAATTGTTCTGCTTATAAATTCAGCTATTCAAAGTGAAGGCGAGCCGTAATGGAACAACGTCGCTAAACACAATGTGGTGTGTCGGAACAATGCTGAATCCAGCCACAAATGAGGCCAAAATAAATAATATCACATTGCGGGGAATATTACACCCAGCGCAGAACAATAGAGGAGCAGGAGAAATGATGTGCACTCTGGGGGTTTGGTTTCCATTTATTGCTCTTATGGCTCTGCCATTTAGGAATTATGATCCCTTTCGCCCTTTAAGTGTCATTGACGTCATAGGAGAGGTGATGTCCGTGTAATGGGTGTGCTGTCCTGAAGAAAAGTCCCCGTAGAAATTTAACAGGATGCAATCTGCAGAAATAATGTCCCTGGAATACCCCACAGTCGGAGCGGACGTCCGTTCCAGACAGGTTCCTGTCTTTGTGAACCAGAACCAGACTGTGATGAAGTGGTGGATGGAGTTTTTAGATGGGATGACCTCCACTATGACCTTCACTTCTGACCCAAACTGTTACCGACCCTGTGCCCCTTGTGTAGGTATAATAATGCCAGGATCTTAAAGGGGTTGTCCGAGGAGTTAAATTTACCTTAAAGGGATCATGTCAGGTCAAATTGGGACACTAAACTATCCACAGGTCCTTACAGAAGGACAGAAGGGGTGGGGGGGGGGTAGAGTCCTAAATTGCTTTTTTTTTTTTTTAAATCCACCTATGCCTGCACTTTAAAAAAATCTTTATACTTACCTAGAGATAAGTCCAAGAAGTCTCATCTGACACACCTCTGCTGCTCTCAGCGCATGCGCAGTGAAGCCGAGGACATACACCCCAGCTTCACTGCGCAAGTGCCGGAGGTACGGGGCGTGTACAGTGAAGCCAAGGTGTGTAGTGAAGGACTGGATTCACTGTGCAAGTGCTAGAGGTGTTGCGCATGCGCACTGACACTGAGGTGTATTCCTCTAGCTTCAGTGATGAAATGCGCCGGTGCGAGGTATACAGCAGCAGGGGGAGTATAAAGCTTTTTTATTTTTATTGCGGGCATGGATGGCTTTATTACAGGGCGATTTGGGATACTAAACCCCCGGTCCATAAGGGCCTTTGGAAGGTATAGTGTCCTAAATCGCCATGACAGATTCCCTTTAATTCATCCAGTGTATTATTCATGATGGACTCAATGGTTCTGACACCTCCTTCTTCTCCTGATGTTAAAGGTAATGACCTTCGCTATGGGACTATAGTAAAAGCAGACCCCATAGGGCAGGTAAATTACCTGTGAGATAAGGCAAGGACAAAGGGGGCAGAGTGACCCGGGGGTCGGTGGCTGGTTCCGATAATTTAATGAAACTGGTCAGCGCAGAATTTGTACCTGCAGTATCTATGGTAGACATTCACCTTATGATGTAGTCAACCTGATGGGTGAAGTCTTAAATGTCAGACATTCTGTGCCTACAGAAGATATAAGTCCAAAGAGACTTTATTATGTGTCCTCCACCTAGATAAATCACTGCTGCATACATATCTGGACTGTCATGTCCAGCCCCGGCTGTCAGGGAAAGTTCTGCAGCTTGTCTGGGCTGCCATGCATAGAGCCCCTGATCTATACAAGTGTGATCGTACAAGGAAACCTTCTGTACCAGAACTGCTGACATTTCCAGTGCTGGAGCTTATTACGGTGTAATTCTGAATGGTGGCAGACAGCAGCCATATCCGGTGATCCTGCGGGTTGTTAATTTAATTGCCGACTTATCCCGAGGTCGCATGCAGCAATGTACTGTGTGCAAATGATGCCAAGTAACACAGAAAACACAACAGGCTGTGTGACTAATAGGGGGGACATGGGACAGGTAAATCATACACAAGCTTTAAAGCCATTTTTTTTATTCCATGTCGGTTTATTATATAAGAACTGAAGTGAATACCAATGAAGAGGACGCGCGGCCTGAATGTAACATTTTCATCACCTTGTAAGACGTTTATTGTGTGTTTTATTACCTTGACTTGGAGATTCGCATCGTGAATCCTCCCTTTCCAAGATGCTACAAATCTCAGGTTATCCATGGAACAGTTCATTGTTCTAGGGGGATATAAAACATTACAAGGTAAACATGGTGGAGAGCGCGTCTAGCGGCATTATGGGCTTTCTGCAGACAAGGAGAGCATCAACTTCCAGGAATTTCTAAAGCACAGATCTAGTGTAAAGTGCAGAGAAAGACAGCGTGGCTTCTATATGACATGTCTATGAATATCAATAAGAGGAGGTATATATAATGTCTATACGGGGACACAGCTCTTACCAGCTCTCCTAGGAGTCCTGTTGGGATTTACTCTATTTTTTACTTAGAAGTCCTTCTACATATAACCCTATATAATGTATCACAGAGCTCAGCTTCTCTCCTCTATCATATAACCCTATATATCACAGAGCTCAGCTTCTCTCCTCTATCATATAACCATGTATATATCACAGGGCTCAGCTTCTCTCCTCTATCATATAACCCTATATATCACAGAGCTCAGCTTCTCTCCTCTATCATATAACCATGTATATATCACAGAGCTCAGCTTCTCTCCTCTATCATATAACCCTATATATCACAGAGCTCAGCTTCTCTCCTCTATCATATAACCCTATATATCACAGAGCTCAGCTTCTCTCCTCTATCATATAAACCTATATATCACAGAGCTCAGCTTCTCTCCTCTATCATATAACCCTATATATCACAGAGCTCAGCTTCTCTCCTCTATCATATAACCCTATATATCACAGAGCTCAGCTTCTCTCCCTCTATCATATAACCCTATATATCACAGAGCTCAGCTTCTCTCCTCTATCATATAACCCTATATATCACAGAGCTCACCTTCTCTCCTCTATCATATAACCCTATATATCACAGAGCTCAGCTTCTCTCCTCTATCATATAACCTATATATCACAGAGCTCAGCTTCTCTCCCTCTATCATATAACCCTATATATCACAGAGCTCAGCTTCTCTCCTCTATCATATACCTCTATATATCACAGCTCCGCCTCTCCTCTATCATATAACCCTATATTCACAGAGCTCAGCTTCTCTCTATCATATACCCTAAATATCACAGAGCTCAGCTTCTCTCCTCTATCATATAATCCTATATATCACAGAGCTCAGCTTCTCTCCTCTATCATATAACATTATATAACACAGAGCTCAGCTTCTCTCCTCTATCATATAACCTATATATCACAGAGCTCAGCTTCTCTCCTCTATCATATAACACTATATATCACAGAGCTCAGCTTCTCTCCTCTATCATATACCCCTATATATCACAGAGCTCAGCTTCTCTCCCTCTATTATATAACCCTATATATCACAGAGCTCAGCTTCTCCCCTCTATCATATAACCTATATATCACAGAGTTCAGCTTCTCTCCTCTATCTTATAACCCTATATATCACAGAGGTCAGCTTCTCTCCTCTATCATATAACCCTATATATCACAGATCTCAGCTTCTCTTTTTCTATCATATAAACCTATTTTACCATAGAGCTATGTTTGGAGACTCTGTTGGCAGTCTTGGCAAGTTTTACACGATGTATAGCGCTTCGGGAAGTTCCATACTTCCCTTCAAAACTAGGGAGAACACAGCAGAACTGGGTGGACCCTATTATAAGTCAAGACAGATCGGCCAAAGTATTTTGGTTTATGGAAAGCAAATGTGAACAATGCTTTTCAGAATGCATTGGACAGAATTACAGTGCCTTGCGAAAGTATTCGGCCCCCTTGAACTTTTCAACCTTTTGCCACATTTCAGGCTTCAAACATAAGGATATAAAATTTTAATTTTTTGGTGAAGAATCAACAACAAGTGGGACACAATCGTGAAGTGGAACGAAATTTATTGGATATTTTAAACTTTTGTAAAAAATAAAAAACTGAAAAGTGGGGCGTGCCAAATTATTCGGCCCCCTTAAGTTAATACTTTGTAGCGCCACCGTTTGCTGCGATTACAGCTGCAAGTCGCTTGGGGTATGTCTCTATCAGTTTTGCACATCGAGAGACTGAAATTCTTGCCCATTCTTCCTTGGAAAACAGCTGGAGCTCAGTGAGGTTGGATGGAGAACGTTTGTGAACAGCAGTTTTCAGCTCTTTCCACAGATTCTCGATTGGATTCAGGTCTGGACTTTGACTTGGCCATTCTAACACCTGGATACGTTTATTTGTGAACCATTTCATTGTAGATTTTTCTTTATGTTTGGGATCATTGTCTTGTTGGAAGATAAATCTCCGTCCCAGTCTCAGGTCTTTTGCAGACTCCAACAGGTTTTCTTCCAGAATGGTCCTGTATTTGGCTCCATTCATCTTCCCATCAATTTTAACCATCTTCCCTGTCCCTGCTGAAGAAAAGCAGGCCCAAACCATGATGCTGCCACCACCATGTTTGATAGTGGGGATGGTGTGTTCAGGGTGATGAGCTGTGTTGCTTTTACGCCAAACATATCGTTTTGCATTGTGGCCAAAAAGTTGGATTTTGGTTTCATCTGAGCAGAGCACCTTCTTCCACATGTTTGGTGTGTCTCCCAGGTGGCTTGTGGCAAACTTTAAACGAGACTTTTTATGGATATATTTGAGAAATGGCTTTCTTCTTGCCACTCTTCCATAAAGGCCAGATTTGTGCAGTGTACGACTGATTGTTGTCCTATGGACAGACTCTCCCACCTCAGCTGTAGATCTCTGCAGTTCATCCAGAGTGATCATGGGCCTCTTGGCTGCATCTCTGATCAGTCTTCTCCTTGTTTGAGATGAAAGTTTAGAGGGACGGCCGGGTCTTGGTAGATTTGCAGTGGTCTGATACTCCTTTCATTTCAATATGATCGCTTGCACAGTGCTCCTTGGGATGTTTAAAGTTTGGGAAATCTTTTTGTATCCAAATCCGGCTTTAAACTTCTCCACAACAGTATCACGGACCTGCCTGGTGTGTTCCTTGGTCTTCAGGATGCTCTCTGCGCTTTAAACAGAACCCTGAGACTATCACAGAGCAGGTGCATTTATACGGAGACTTGATTACACACAGGTGGATTATATTTATCATCATCAGTCATTTAGGACAACATTGGATCATTCAGAGATCTTCACTGAACTTCTGGAGTGAGTTTGCTGCACTGAAAGTAAAGGGGCCGAATAATATTGCACGCCCCACTTTTCAGTTTTTTATTTTTTACAAAAGTTTAAAATAACCAATAAATTTCGTTCCACTTCACAATTGTGTCCCACTTGTTGATTCTTCACCAAAAAATTAAAATTTTATATCTTTATGTTTGAAGCCTGAAATGCGGCAAAAGGTTGAAAAGTTCAAGGGGGCCGAATACTTTCGCAAGGCACTGTATCAAAGCATGAAGAATTAGAGGTATAGGAATTGCTCCCATCAACCAATCAAATTGCTGCTTTAATTTTTTAAAGGCCCCCTGGAAAATGTGATCTGGTTGTCAGCGATGATATTTCAGAACACTTACCTCGCTGTTTCCTGACGTAGAGCATTAAGGAATGTGTCTGGATGGAAGAGCTCTGACAAATCCAGGGTATCAGATAGCAGCGTCTGCTTCTCGGCTTTGTCCACCCAATTCTGTTTAATAAAGCAAAAATAACAGAAAAACAGAAGATTAAAGTGGAAGCAAAAAATAAAGTTTCAAATAAAGCTTAAACTGCACAACCAGGAGATACATCACATGCAACATATGACGTATCTATACCGTTATACAGACAGCTATCTATATCATTATACAGATAGGTATCTATTGGTTTACCGTTATACAGACAGGTATCTATACAGTTATACAGACAGGTATCTATACCGTTATACAGACAGGTATCTATACCGTTATACAGATAGGTATCTATACCGTTATACAGACAGGTATCTATACCGTTATACAGACAGGTATCTATGCAGTTATACAGACAGGTATCTATACCGTTATACAGACAGGTATCTATGCAGTTATACAGACAGATATCTATACCGTTATACAGACAGGTATCTATGCAGTTATACAGAAAGGTATCTATACCGTTATACAGACAGGTATCTATACCGTTATACAGACAGGTATCTATACCGTTATACAGACAGGTATCTATACCGTTATACAGACAGGTATCTATGCAGTTATACAGACAGATATCTATACCGTTATACAGACAGGTATCTATGCAGTTATACAGAAAAGTATCTATACCGTTATACAGACAGGTATCTATACCATTATACAGACAGGTATCTATACCATTATACAGACAGGTATCTATGCAGTTATACAGACAGATATCTATACCGTTATACAGACAGGTATCTATGCAGTTATACAGACAGATATCTATACCGTTATACAGACAGGTATCTATACAGTTATACAGACAGGTATCTATACCGTTATACAGATAGGTATCTATGCAGTTATACAGAAAGGTATCTATACCGTTATACAGACAGGTATCTATACAGTTATACAGACTGGTATCTATACCATTATACAGACAGGTATCTATACCGTTATACAGACAGGTATCTATACCGTTATACAGATAGGTATCTATACCGTTATACAGACAGGTATCTATGCAGTTATACAGAAAGGTATCTATACTGTTATACAGACAGGTATCTATACCGTTATACAGACAGGTATCTATACCATTATACAGACAGGTATCTATGCAGTTATACAGACAGATATCTATACCATTATACAGACAGGTATCTATACAGTTATACAGACAGGTATCTATACCGTTATACAGATAGGTATCTATGCAGTTATACAGACAGATATCTATACCGTTATACAGACAGGTATCTATACCGTTATACAGACAGGTATCTATACCATTATACAGACAGGTATCTATGCAGTTATACAGACAGATATCTATACCATTATACAGACAGGTATCTATACAGTTATACAGACAGGTATCTATACCGTTATACAGATAGGTATCTATGCAGTTATACAGACAGATATCTATACCGTTATACAGACAGGTATCTATACAGTTATACAGACTGGTATCTATACAGTTATACAGACAGGTATCTATACCGTTATACAGACAGGTATCTATACCATTATACAGACAGGTATCTATGCAGTTATACAGACAGGTATCTATACAGTTACACTGACAGGTATCTATACAGTTATACAGACAGGTATCTATGCAGTTATACAGACAGGTATACAGTTTTGCAGCGGAGAAAAAAAAATCTATAGAATCGGCAATTTATTCCTTTAAATAGTGACAAACTTTTCAGCAAATTCTGCATCAGGCTAGGGCTAGACAAAGATTTTCGTCCTGTGACTTACTTCACTCGCAGAGCTCGATTTTTTTGAGATTAGAAGTCAATGCAACTCTATTGACTTACATAACTGAAGGAGTTGTGGGACGACACAGCCTGTGTAGCTGTATAGCCCCAGCCTAAATCAATAGTACATCTAAATATAAAAAAAACCTGCTTCATATATCTTTTGAGAGAAAAATGCCTCTTTCTCCACTTATCAGGCTCTTTACCTCCCCTTCCCCAGATAAACTGACATTCACTCTGAAACGTCTGCCCAATCTGTTTTAGTCTCCCAAGACAGACTGTGACCCACATATATAGGATGGAGAAGAAAAGACATAGAAGCTAATGGTAAGTTTTCTAGCTTACCCCAATTGTGTTTTTCTCAAATATTACTCAGTTGTTCTCTGTAGTGCAGCGAGTCTGAGAAAATTTGCTGATGATCAGCTGTTTTTCGTCAATCATGCAAAACACAGATATTTTTTTCTCAACACCAGCTGAAAATATCAAACATGGACAATCATCTTTTGGCAGACAAACTGGCCATTTTGGCTGACAAAAGTCTGATATGTATGGCAAATTTCCAATGTAACAAATTTTGCCTTAAAGAGGCCTGACTACAAGACTTAGACATGATGGTGGGTCTACTGGTCAATGATTTTCTTGCCTCTGTAACTTAAAAAAAAAAAAAAAAGAAAAAAGGAAGTATTCCGTAAATTTTTAATTGATGACCTATTCATGGGGGTCCAACACCCAGCAGTCCTGTGAACCACGTGGTTGAAGCGACAGTGGCACTCCCTGAGCATCACTTCCACTTTACAGGCCATATGATATCAGGTTCATATCACATGGCCTAGTCGCAGCTCAGTACCATTGAAGGATATGGGCTGAGCTGCGAAACCAAGTACAGCCAATGCACAAATGTACAGTGGTGTGTCTGGTAAGTACTGAAGATGCTGCAGCTCTCATGAGAGCCTCTTCAAATAGCGGATCGGCTGGGGGCGCAGGTCTAGGACACCTGCAGATCTTTAACGAATGACAGATCCTAAGGATAAGTCAAGTCATCAATTATATAGCCTGTAAAACCCCTTTAAAGGGAGTCTATCATAGGGTGAAGTATATTAAACTAGCAACACAGTTAGGTCAGGCTCACCTGAATGAAATGCCTTTTTTTTGTGTGCCTCCATTGCCGTGATATTAATTTATTCTGCAATATGTAAACGAGCAGTTTGGAGCACTGAGGGTGGCTCTGTTGCTCCAAACTGCTATACCCTCCTTCCCCCCTCCCATATTTGAGTGACAAGACCAGGGAGCTATGCTGAAATCTCATCTAGCCCTGTATTCTCGCATTCACGCTGACGTATTAGAGCAATAAGGAGCACAGTAGTTTGGGGCAATGGAACCGCCCTCAGTGCTCCAGACTGCTGATTTGCATATTGTGAAATGAATCAATATCTTAGCATCGGAGGTGAGAATTTTCATGGTTAAAAAGGTGTTACATCCAGGTGAGCGTTTGGGTGTAAGATGCGACAGGAAGTTGCAATTGGAAAATGTATTTATTTTGTTAAAAGAAAACCTTTTCAAATGAAACTTCTAAATAAAAAAAGAGGTGCGGCTTATCTAAATGCGCATATAAAGGGACTTCTCCAGCTGTTTTAGAGACGTTCCAATGAAGACCAGGGATAGAGCTTAAAATTTTCTAGAATTTAAGACTGAATGTCCGTAGTCCTCTGAATTATGGAAATATTGGTCTATATAGGAGGACTGGTGTGAGTCTGTCATTAGAAGTGAGGATATCAACCCAGCCCCGCGAGTAGATAGGTTAGGGTCACCAGATGGTGTTGCCCTCTTGTGGAATGGTGCTTCCATTGCCAAGACATCGCTGTTTTTGGCAATATGTAAATGAGCTCTTTGGAGCATCCATCAAAAAATACAGGACAGGTCCTCTCATTGGCAGTTTTCAATACCCAATTCCTAACACAAGTCAATGGGTCTGTTTTTAATTTCTGTCAAAACGTATATGCATTTGGTAAAAACGGATCATTGAGTTGGGTCAAAAAAAAATAAAAAATTCCTATGAAGTTCATCCAAGCAGTTAAAAATAGATGACAAGCAGACATTAAAGGGGATGTCCAGGATATTTTAGTATTGCGTAAGGAGGATGAGGAAGGTGAAAAATTAAAAAAACCCACTCATTTTTCCCAATGCTCTGCTGTCCCACACCACTGTCTGGCCATGCAGTGCCCCAGGGCTTTTTCAGTGGAAGTCCCTGCCACATGTGACTGCTGAGGCCAATGACTCACGGACGCCACAGGGGATGTCCCGGTTCTTTTCCTTAGGCCGCTGATTGGCCTCAGCAGTCACATGCAGCGGGGACTTCCACCGGAAAAGCCCCGGGGCACCCCGAGGACCGGACTATTTTATAACGGCGAGGGACACCAAAGCACCAAGGTCAGGCGAGTTTCTTTTTTTCCCACCTTCTCCGACCTCCTTCCGCAATGCTAAAATATCATGGACAACCTCTTTAACAACGAACTGGGAAATGGATGAAAAGTATGTGAGACACGTATGGAAAACGGGTGTTATGAACGGGTTGTTACACCTGTTTTTAACGGCTGTTTTTTACATGTGGCCCAAATGTTTTTCAATCCCACATGGGGAGATCAGTGCAATAAATAAAGAGTAAAAACCCTGCTTTGCATTAGGACCCAGAAGCATCAAAGTTACATCACCTCTGTGGGGACTTTTATCAAGTCACACTTGTCAATCGCATTATACAACAGCATCAAATAAATTCTCCAGCAACGTCTTGCCAAAGCAAAAATCATAAAATATATCCACACTGTGCGGGACAACTCATTGTAAATGCTAATAGAGACGAGAGACGGCTGCATTAATTGCAGTACAAACGCCGTCTCCGGAGAGGTCTCGCACATAAACCGGGAAGATTGATCGCTGTCAAAATAGCATAAAGCTATCTCCTCAGCGATCTGTCAAAACAGCGATCACAGCGCGCCAGTAATTAACAGCTCACAAGGGACGGGAACTATTTTAAGTCCAAGAGCGCAGAATTTCACCTCGGGTTTTGTTCTGAAATTAATTGCTTGCTGGTCTGATTTTAGATCCCAGTGACGCGGATATGATCAGAGCTTGTTTACATGGCAGCGTCTCTGCTCCGTGCTGCATCAGATCCAGCGCAGGGCGGTGAGAACCTGTAATATGGGAATGCTTTCTCTATTTTCCTTTGTGGAGATCCAAACCAAAATATACAGGACAGACAGAGACTGCAGGTACAGATGTAGCAAACTTTAACTTGACTTTCTGAGCCATTGAAAAGACATTGAAATGGTTAATTTTCTTTGCCACAGTGTTTTCAATGCGTTAAAGGGGTTCTCCGGGCCCCTGGGCAATTTTCATAGTGATGACCTATCCTCAGCAGAGGCCATCAGTATCAGTGTTATGGCCGTGTCCCGGTGCTGGAAGCTACCTAGGGCAAAGTGGTGAAAGATGAAGGCAACGTCCACTGAAAAGCGGGAGTGCCGGGGTGCTACAACTCTTCTACAGTAATCCTGCACAGCTAATATTCAATGGACAGTGCCTTCTACCACCTGTAGACCTTCGGAACAGTGGATGGGTGCAGGGTCTTGGTTTCAGACTCCCAACGATTAGATAGTGTTGGCCTATCGTGAGTAGTGATGGGCAAGCCTTGCGAGATTTGTTTCAGTTTTCATTTCTCCGAACTGAAAGTGCTATTTTTAGGCTAGGTTCATACTATTTAACATCCGTGGCTCTCATTTGTCACAGGATGAGAGCAACGGACATTAAATGACAGCCTCTTTGGGTGTCCATCTGCTTTCTTCCGTCATGTTTTTTACTTTTCTGGCTGCATGCAGGACTTTTTCTTCCATTACAAAAGTAAACAAAAATAACAGAAGAAAGTGTCCGCCATGTTGTATACATTAGAGTCAATGGGTATGACCACAGTATACTGGTCCTAAATTAGACACTTTTTGGGGAGATTTTGCACATTTGGTAGTTTTGAAGTCCCAGCTTTATTTGTTGGGCTACCACAATAGTTTTCAAGAGCGGTTTTATTTAATACAGTTTTCAGTTGTTATAGTATTTTTACTTTTTCTTTATTTAGAAGGTAAACTGTGCAAAAAGTAAAGAACAAAAATTGAAGTTACTGTTTCGGTTGGCATGAGCAGTGTGTGTGTTTTTTAACTGTTTTTTTTTTTTCCACAAAGTATTTTCAAGATGTTCACATATAGGGGTTTTATACTGACTCACATTGGACACATTGGACTTACACACACTGTTCGACTAATATAGATGCAGATCTGTGCACAGGTGGCCGTAGAATGTCCTGCACATATGGCTGAGCTGTTAGTGTCCCTCGTATCACTACTAGGGGTGATCGACTGTCCTATGTGATGTCTCCCCAGATTAACACACCAGTAGTTGGGGCAGTATGTTGCTTCACAATAAAACAAGGACTGAAGTGCTCACCATGAGGTCTTCTTTCATACTGAAACCCAAGCTTCGCTGGGTCCCCAAAAAACTTAGATTGTCACTAAAGACGATACAGGTACCATCTGTAGCAGTCCAGGTTTCTTGATCATGATACCACTGCAAATGAGGTGATGCTGGTGTCAATGGCAGGACAGGTAATGGGTGCCATGACACCAAATTTCCTTCTGCTAAGCGCCTGGAAATGGTCTGGGCAGGGATAGGGGTGTGTAACGAAAGCGCTACCTGTGTCGGGAAGATGGACAAGGAAACTGTGGGAGCTGCTTGTACTTTTCAGCAGATCAAATGTGGCTCCCTTGGCCATCTGAAGCCTGTTCTCCATGTGTTTGTGCCCTCACGTAACCACTGCTTCCAACATCTTCTAACAGGTGCATCAGAACGGCCTAGATGGCGGGCGATTCATTGAAAACACCATCCTGTTTCTCTAAGTCCAATGATGAGCCTCCTCTCAAAGTGCGTCAACTGAGAAAAATGTCTTCCAATGTGTCGAAGAGGTATGTCTAGCAGTCTCCAATCTCTCACCAAGAGGTACACTACCCAAAGGCAGTCTCTGATAACCTTGTTATAGAGCACTTTTACGCCCTCTTGTGGCAAGACTCAGTGTCTAATTAGACCACACATACCATTCCCATATCTGCCTGAGACATAACTGCATGCCAAGTTTTGCAGCAATCCGACATTTCTATCTGGGTGGTGTATTTTTTTTTGTCAATAATGTATACACACAAGCACCCCTATATATTTGCCTGGAAAATTAAGGGTTCCAGTGCAACCCTCTACCTTCCGCCTCTATGCTCGAGCCTTTACACCAAACATCCCACTTCCTCAGATGTTTGTCTCCTCCAGTGTTTTGCACCAATTTTCTGAACGAATTAACCTTGAGTGATGTTAAATGATGAAGTAGACTTGTATCCAATTAATTCATTCATCCCCAGGTAATTCATCCTGAACATCAAACCAAATGTGACAGCGGTATCGTGGTCCCAACTGAGCCCCGCACGCTACATATTAATGATGAGCGGACAGAAATATTCCCAATGAAGACAAACATTGAACTACAGTACATAACATAGCCATAATGGTGCAAACAGAACAGTACACTGCTCGGCCAGCCGTCATCATGCAGGGGGCGATGAGTAGCACTTGGCTTTGCGCTCCTTGTCCAAAATCTGTGTCAGACTGCCTATTTCCAAAATACACTGCCACACCTATCCTATACAATTCAACTCTACTAAAATCAATGGGGCAGGCTTGCAATACCAGACAAAACCTGTGGACAGATGCGGCCCTGTTTTTGGAAGACAGCAGCTATACTTTTCCCGCAAAAAACACTTTAAGAACATGGATGGAAATTTCTTTGGTATTTCCTGTTGGGAACAACTTAAGACTTGGGAAGGAATGGGAAAAATCTAGGAAGCTCTTATACTTCTCCCTTCTGCTCAATCCACTCCTGGCTTTGGCTCAAAAAACTGAAGCAAAATCTGCAACAAAAAAGCAGCCTTAAGATACAGTAAGCAGACATTCCCCTTTAAGGATGATTTTAGTGAAATAACACAGTTTCTGGTTATGCTGCTACTTTTGCTTCTTTATCCTTGAAATGTTTCTTATCACAACAGTCTATTGATTTCCTCCCCACATCTGTTTCTTCCCGACTCTTTTTTTAGCACATTTATTTGAAGGAATAAAATGCGAGTTCAACAAGGAATCTCAGATTTTTGCAGTCTCTGGAGTCGCACGGCAGGTTGTAGCAAATAAGATGTATGACTCCGGCGCTAGCACTGCAGCCTTTTCTGTGATGGTGAAGGTACGATGCTGGAGATGTAACACAAGAACGCTATAAACATGTCAGTGTGCGGTAAGATTTGTCATTTGTAAGAACTTGCCTCTACCACAACTGTATGCAGCCGGTGAATGAAATGCTGTGCTCCGACTGTTCCAGTTTAATGATGTGAGCCTTTTAATCATATCCAGTAAGGAGACTCATGTGTTTACAGGCAAGACATAACTCCATTACCAGCTACTATGACAAACTGCAAAAATGGGCTGAATGCGGAGGGAATACTTCAAGTGTTTGTGTGACACTGTGCACACTGATCAGATTGTGGCAACTAGATGGATTCTAAATGACATGCGATACCTCAAGGTGTCCTTTATTGACTAACCTCAGAAGAATAACTGGAAGCTCCGGGGCTCCTTGTACCAAATTTATAGCAAGACCCCCATATCAAATATATGCCATTTAAAATACTGGTATTGGTGTGACAGTGGGGGCCTTCATCAGGTACTTTACATACTAGGTACAGAGTCCCCTTCATTTGGCAGATTTAAAGGTTCCTTCTTCAGGTAGGTTTTGATTCTACTGCAGGTACAGAGGTCCCTTCATAAGGCAGGTTTACATTTTTGGTACAGAGGTCCCTTCATAAGGCAGGTTTACATTCTAGGCACAGGGGACCCTTCATCAGGTAGGTTTACATTCTAGGCACAGGGGACCCTTCATCATTCAGGATTACATTCTAGGCACAGGGGACCCTTCATCATTCAGGATTACATTCTAGGCACAGGAGACCCTTCATTTGGGCAGGTTTACATTCTAGGCACAGGGGACCCTCCATCATTCAGGTTTACATTCTAGGCACAGGGGACCCTTCATCATTCAGGATTACATTCTAGGCACAGGGGACCCTTCATCATTCAGGATTACATTCTAGACACAGGAGACCCTTCATTTGGGCAGGTTTACATTCTAGGCACAGGGGACCCTCCATCATTCAGGATTACATTCTAGGCACAGGAGACCCTTCATTTGGGCAGGTTTACATTCTAGGCACAGGGGACCCTTCATCAGGTAGGTTTACATTCTAGGCACAGGGGACCCTTCATAATTCAGGATTACATTCTAGGCACAGGGGACCCTCCATCATTCAGGATTACATTCTAGGCACAGGGGACCCTTCATCATTCAGGATTACATTCTAGGCACAGGGGACCCTCCATCATTCAGGATTACATTCTAGGCACAGGGGACCCTTCATCATTCAGGATTACATTCTAGGCACAGGGGACCCTTCATTGGGCAGGTTTACATTCTAGGCACAGGGGACCCTTCATCATTCAGGATTACATTCTAGGCACAGGGGACCCTTCATCATTCAGGATTACATTCTAGGCACAGGGGACCCTTCATTGGGCAGGTTTACATTCTAGGCACAGGGGACCCTTCATCGGGCAGGTTTACATTCTAGGCACAGGGGACCCTTCATCATTCAGGATTACATTCTAGGCACAGGGGACCCTTCATTGGGCAGGTTTACATTCTAGGCACAGGAGACCCTTCATCATTCAGGATTACATTCTAGGCACAGGGGACCCTCCATCATTCAGGATTACATTCTAGGCACAGGGGACACTTCATCAGGTAGGTTTACATTCTAGGCACAGGGGACCCTTCATTGGGCAGGTTTACATTCTAGGCACAGGGGACCCTTCATCATTCAGGATTACATTCTAGGCACAGGGGACCCTTCATCATTCAGGATTACATTCTAGGCACAGGGGACCCTTCATCATTCAGGATTACATTCTAGGCACAGGGGACCCTTCATCATTCAGGATTACATTCTAGGTAAAATAAAATAGCAATGAAGGATTAGTGGTGCACTTGTTGTAGGGTTCTCCAAATCGGTTATCATGTATAAGACCACGGCACACACTAAAGGTCGTATTATTGCAAACGTAACAAAGTTTATTAAAGTTCACATTAGAAGACATGTAACATGAGGTCATCTACCATGAATTAGGGATAAACAAAAAATCCTCAGATCCATTAAGCGACGTTTCGGTCTGGATCTGAGGATCTTTTGTTTATCTCTAATTCATAGTGGATGACCTCATGTTACATGTCTTCTAATGTGGACTTTAGGTACAGAGGCTCCTTTATCAGTCAGGTTTACATTCTAGGTAAAGAGACACCTTCAACCGACGGGTTTACATATTAGGTGCAGAGGGACCTTCATCAGGTAGGTCTACATTCTAGGTACAGAGGTTCTTTGAGCCGTTGGGTTTACATACTTGGTACAAAAACCCCTTTATCAGGTAGGTTTACATTCTAGGTACAAAAGTCTCTTCCTCAGGTAGTTTTACATTCTAGGCAGAGGTCCCTTCATAAGGCAAGGTTACATTCTAGTTACAGAGGCCCCTTCGTCAGGCAGGTTTACATTCCCACTAGACACCAGGGATATCACCCACAACACATGGAAAACCCTGACGCAGTTTGCGAGCTCGTGTATTTTATCTAAACTAATACCTCATGGTAACTAATATATATTTTTGCAGTATGCAGCGATGCCCTGTCATGGTATTTGATGATGCTGGTACTAGTGGGTTGCACGTATGGAGGTGCTGGACAGCCCGCCTGGTCAAAAAGATGGTGTCATCAATAGGTTGTAAACCGGCACTATGCGTCTCACATTATCATGTGACTGCCACCTAATACAAGATTTATTTGTGTGCATTTGGAGCACTAGCATCCTCTCCCCCATGACTTGTAGGAGTGTGAGTGGTTGCATTATCAGCATTCTGTACCTTGCTATCTTCTCCATTGGGCCTGTCTGCATCCTGCATGGTTGCATATGATTTCTGGTTAGTATGGCTTCCCCCCCCCCCTCTTATTTTAGACATCAGGGATATCACTATTAACCCACTAGACATCCAGGGACATGATTACTAACCACTAGACAGCACGAGACTTCAAAATAAAACAATTATTACATTATTATTATTAATATTGTAGAATTAGAGGCATGGTTTGTTGCATAATTTACTCTCATAGGAATTCAACCAGAGGAGCTTTGCTGCTCCTGTCTGACCAAGGCTATCAAGCGTTTACGAAGGAGATTGAGTCTGAGCCGTGGTTGGGCTGTGGAAAAATAGAGTCGCCAGAGTCGGTAGTTTGTCCTATGAACTCCACAGACCTGGACAGGAGGGAAATTATTATTAACCCACTAAACAGCCAGGGACATGGTTAGTGTACCATGGCTTACCAATAACAGTGCTACATTGATGGTGGATTAGTGGTATTTTACTATATATTATATATAGGTTTTCAGCATATGATGTCCTACTGTGTTTCCGCAATGTAAATATGTACTTTAATTTAGAATATGTTCTAATGTTTTCTGTATCCAGGCACGTGGACTAATATAACAGCTCTCTGTAAACGCCACAAACCTAATGACTGAGGCTCTTCTGAAAGTGAATGTAACAAGGAACTTAATCTAATATCCGCCATAGACTTTCCTTCCATTTGTGCTCTGCCCAGCAAACATTGATTTTATATAAATCTAAAGAACATCTTGACACAGTCCAGGTGAACACAGCTATAAATAGGGAGTGAATCATGGGAAAATCGCATATTTGTAAGATATTTCTCCACGATGCATTAAGTATTTATAATACAAAAAGGAAAAACAAACTCAAGTCACCGTTTCGTGCTGCGGCCAAGTTTTACGGCGCAGAAATCACAACAAACAGAACTCTTCTGATAATCTCTGGACCTGGAGATGGTCCTGCTAAAGATCACTGCCCCCAAGCAACAAAAATCAATGGTAAATAGTGTAGGACCTAGAAATAAAAAAAAAGATGGGTTGTCGGAAAGATGGATTACTGCAAACATATTATTTCCCATATGGTAATGGTAGGCGTACCACTGGTTAAGTAGGCAGACTTGCCCTTTAAGACTCCACAGATTTTATTAAGAACGGGAGATTTTTTCAGTTTCAGTTTCGGATTGTTTGGCTCAAAGATTGGTTTCAGATAGAACCAAAAATGAAATTATTACACTCTGGGGTCTGAAGAGATAATAGGTGGAGGCCTAGGGGAGGTTTAAAAAACAACAATTATACTCACCTTCCCTCACCTCTTCCGGGCCTCCTCGGCTCTCTCCGAGGCTTCTGGTGATGTCAAGCACCCGGGGTCACCGCTGAGGCCTTTGATTGTGCCTTAGCGGTCACATGGTTTGCGCTGAGCATAATGATGTCATAATTCAGGCCTCAGCGGTCCACAGGACAGGGGTTAAGTGTGCAATGGGGTTCAGGTCCCAAGTGATCAGGAGTATGGAGGACTTAAAGTCCCCCTAAAGCCTCCTTGTGAATGGAGCACCAGTGCGACTACATGATCAGCACTCCATTAACTTCAATGAGGCTGCCACGACTGTAATTTCACCCGTAGCCCCATAGAAGTGAATGGAGCCTTAGTCACACAAACGTAATGGCACTCCATTCACAAGGAGGTTTTAGGGGAACTTTCAGTCCCCCTAATCACTGGGTAATCGCCACTTGGGCCCCCAGCAACTGGACACATATTCCCTGTCTCGTAGATCAGGAATAAGTGTCCATAACGGCACAACCGCTTTAACAAATGGAGTTTTTTTTTTTTTAGATTAGCACAGGCTGCGTCACTCTTTTGCTGTTAGAATGGTGGTTTGTATGCATTTAACAAAAAAATTAAACTTCCCCTAAAAACCAAAAGATTTTTCACTAACACTGAAAGTAAAAAACCATGTAAGTTGTGGACAGTCACAGATCAAACTACCCTATTGTAAAACAAACAGACAAAATAGGATTATTGGCAATGGAAGAGTTAACTGCCCAGTGTCTATAATGCTGCAGCCATCACAGGCTCACACAGTGCAGATATTCCCCCATTCCTCACTGCTATGATTTACCTCACTATCTGCCTGTATGTGATTAAATCTGCCTAAACATTGTTCTACTTCTCCTACTCCAATGAATCCCTAGTTTTATTTGCAAGTTTTGTTGCTGTGTAGAGTAGAAAATTGAGTAATTGCTTTGGATCATGCAGTAATAAATAACACATCCATCCCCTAGCTTAACTAATCACTAAAAAATGCCTCTATTTACTGCCCACAGCATCTTATATTGGAATATTTGGGTTGAACCCGACTCGGAATGAAGCGGTTCGTCCATCTCTAATAATTATATACTAAGAAATTCATGCGCTTCCATTAGGAGAACCTTCTTCCATCACCTTAGAAATCATAGTGGGGTGCATCTGTTTACTTTCAGGGTTTTGTTACTCCTTTTATTATAATCTTACAGAATATGTGAATCCTTTTAGGAGTCTACAGTCCTGTACTGTATATATGCAAAGCTATTCGCATTTCTTTTTATATACTTAACAATAGTGCATCTTTAAAATGATCTTATCTGTCCCTTGTATCTGGCTGAAAGCGCATCTGTGATGTTAGATGTGGTTCTAGGACTTTAAGCTTGACATTATCTAGAAATTGTGGCAAGGTCTAATGAAGTAGTGTGTCACTAGGGTCTCATTCTCCTTGTGCTCTCCTCCGCATTAAAGGAAGAAACTCGAGTGATAAAACAAAGATGTAACATTCACAATGAAGAGGAGGATAAAAGAACGAGTAACAAAGCGAGAAAGGAGTCCTAAATCAGTCTGTGTAAGGTCTCATTCTATTCACCTGGCTTCTATTCAGTAAAAAGGGGTGCCTCATCTGGATAGCCATCCTCCGTACAGTATGTACTGGGGTATATAAAGATGACACATAGGATAGTCCTCCCCTTGACAGCTCCTTCTAAACATGTGTTCACATCTGTTTTAGCTCAAATTAGATTAAGGACTCCAATTTTTTTTATTAAACAATTTCAATACAATATTGCAAAATGCCAGCAAAACCCTTAGGCTGCAGTTTACATATACATGTCATAACAGAATATCATATTGAAGGTATACAGCAGCAACGTATGGTAGGAATAAGCGAAGGGGGTATTCCTACCATACATCGCAGCTATATCTTATACCACGGGTGGAAATCACGTTCTGTTTAATAAAATGCATCTTTAAATCACAAAGATACAATACCGTATGCTTCTTCAATCTGATACTGGGTTGGAGAACCCTATCATGTGCACCACTAGCTACTACTAAAAAGAGAGTGCGGTACCATAGTAAATGACTATTACTGTTGACACCTTTTTTTTTTTTTTTAAATCAAATAATACCAGCCAGGATATGAACAAAAAACAAAAGGGGGCCTGGTTTACTACACATGTTTTCCTTTACCATTTCAGCAGATGGGGCCTTTGTGACTATGGTTCTGAGGATGCAGTGATGACGTAACCAACTACCACAAATGACTGATGAGACCAGTGATTGGCTGTCACAGCCACATAAGGGTTTACTGACATCATCACTGGAGCACCAGAACCAGAGACAGGTGGAGAGGACTGAGACCCGCCCTTGGAACAGCAGGAAAAAAAAAAAAAAGCAGTCGAGTAACAATTTTACACCATCTCCTGCTGATACCAGTGATAATATCATGCCCCCTTACTAGCTCCCACACAATATAATGCCCCCTTAGTGGCCCTCACACTGTATAATGGTACCATATTGGCATCAGCACAGAATAATGCCCCTTAGTGGTCCCCACACATTGCAATGCCTCCTTAGTGGCTCTCACAAAGTATAATGCCCCCTTAGAGCCCCCATACAGTATAATGCCCTCTAAAGGCCACTAGTACAGTCATGGCCAAAAGTTTTGAGAATGATACAAATATTAATTTTTACAAAGTCTACTGCTTCAGTTTTTCTAATGGCAATTTGCATATACTCCAGAATGTTATAAAGAGTGATCAGCTTAACAGCAATTACTTGCAAAGTCAATATTTGCCTAGAAAATGAACTTTATCCCCCAAAACACATTTCAACATCATTGCAGCCCTGCCTTAAAAGGACCACCTAACATCGTTTCAGTGATTGCTCCATTAACACAGGTGTGGGTGTTGATGAGGACAGGGCTGGAGATCAATCTGTCATGATTAAGTAAGAATGACACCACCGGACACTTTAAAAGGAGGCTGGTGCTTGCCATCATTGTTTCTCTTCTGTTAACCATGGTTATCTCTAAAGAAACACGTGCAGTCATCATTGCACTGCACAAAAATGGCCTAACTGGGAAGAGTATTGCAGCTAGAAAGATTGCACCTCAGTCAACAATCTATCGCATCATCAAGAACTTCAAGGAGAGAGGTTCCATTGGTGCCAAAAAGGCTCCAGGGCGCCCAAGAAAGACCAGCAAGCGGCAGGACCGTCTCTTAAAAGTGTTTCAGCTGCGGGATCGGGCTACCAGCAGTGCAGAGCTTGCTGAGGAATGGCAGCAGGCAGGTGTGAGTGCATCTGCACGCACTGTGAGGCGGAGACTCTTGGAGCAAGGCCTGGTCTCAAGGAGGGCAGCAAAGAAGCCACTTCTCTCCAGAAAAAACATCAGGGACAGACTGATATTCTGCAAAAGGTACAGGGAGTGGACTGCTGAGGACTGGGGTAAAGTCATTTTCTCTGATGAATCCCCTTTTCGATTGTTTGGAACATCTGGAAAACAGCTTATTCGGAGAAGAAGAGGTGAGCGCTACCACCAGTCTTGTCTCATGCCAACTGTAAAGCATCCTGAAACCATTCATGTGTGGGGTTGCTTCTCAGCCAAGGGAATCGGCTCTCTCACAGTCTTGCCTAAAAACACAGCCATGAATAAAGAATGGTACCAGAATGTCCTCCAAGAGCAACTTCTCCCAACCGTCCAAGAGCAGTTTGGCGCTCAACAATGCCTTTTCCAGCATGATGGAGCACCTTGCCATAAAGCAAAGGTGATAACTAAATGGCTCAGGGAACAAAACATAGAGATTTTGGGTCCATGGCCTGGAAACTCCCCAGATCTTAATCCCATTGAGAACGTGTGGTCAATCATCAAGAGACGGGTGGACAAACAAAAACCAACAAATTCAGACAAAATTAAAGCATTGATTCTGCAAGAATGGACTGCTATCAGTCAGGATTTGGTCCAGAAGTTGATTGAGAGCATGCCAGGGAGAATTGCAGAGGTCCTGAAGAAGAAGGGTCAACACTGCAAATATTGACTTGCTGCATTAACTCATTCTAACTGTCAATATAAGCTTCTGTTACTCATAATATGAATGCAATTCTATTTCTGTATGTGATAAAAACATCTGACAAACACACATAAAAACCAGAGGGCAGCAGATCATGTGAAAATATAATATTTGTGTCATTCTCAAAACTTTTGGCCATGACTGTACAGTATAATCCCCCCTTAGTGGCTCTGGCACAGTATAATTTTCCCTAAGTGATCCCCACATAGTATGATGCCCCTTAGTGGCACTGGCACTTTATAATGCCCCTTTAGTGTCACCAGCACAGTATTGTGCCCCCTTAGTGGCACAAGCACAGTATAATCCTCCCTTAGAGGCCCCAGCATAGTATAATTTGTTCTTAGTGTCACCAGCATGGTATAGTGCCCCCTTAGTGGCACTGGCACAGTATAATGCCTCCTCAGTGGCACTGGCATAGTATAAAATTTTCCCTCAGGGACCCCATATAGTATAATGCGCCCATACAGAAGTTGTGGCATAAAAATTATACAAAACACAAAAAACAAAAGCCATACTCATCTGGCTCTGTCCCGCTAAGTTGTCTGTAGCTTTCCTCCAACTTGTCCCGTTTGAGGCTCAGCGCAGCAGGCACAATGACATCATTGTATAGCTCCCGCCTGCCTAAAGTCTCACTCAGCAGGGTTCACAGGATGGTGGAGTAGGGAGCTTATGGCTCTCTCTTCACCATTTTATTTAACTCTATCTGAATCCTGAGAACACAGAGTTGAAATTAGGACATTCCACCCATTGGGGTTAAAAGTAATGTCCTCTAATAAGGACAATAAAAAAAAAAGATAAAATAAAAAATAGCAGCACTGGCGTGTCATTAAAAAAAAAACACAAAAAAAAACCAGCCAGGTCAATACTTTACGGGTCAGGTGGCAACCCTACCAACGTAAGATGGTCCTGACAGATAAAGGTTACATATATCCACCACTTTTTTAATCTTTTTATTTTGCTAGAGAAAAATGAATGGCATTGATAAATTTGTCATATAATGGACAGAAATGGTGCTCAATGAACCCCACTCACCATAATGGGCCCTTTTTGACAAAATCTCCGACATAGGCTCCTAAAGCAGATATGCAAGCCTATTCGCCTTCTATTCCCTTTTCTTTCTATAGCTTTAATCCCCAATGATGTAAACTGATGCCTTAGGATACAATAATTACATCACTCACTTCATAGAAATCACACAGTAAAAACCGATGACATCATTGGCTTGCCATATCCATACAAAGAGCATACAGTAGTTTTCATTAGGAGACGCTTTGGTCAGGCTGACTATAATGGAATTTTTTTTTCCAATTGTAGTACGAAAATGATTTTATTCAGATCACTTTTGTTTTAGAAGAAAGCAGAGACTTCAGACACAAAGAAAGCTCCTAGCCATCGCTTCCAGTGGGTGTGTGACACAGCAACGCTGCAAAGTGTGAACAGTGACAATCTCATGGGAGACACCCCTGCTGATGGCTCTATGCGAGCGACTACGTCTACTGCTCTAGCTTTTTGGACCTTGGGTAATTGGAGACATAAGTGTCAGAATAAACTCTGACGCTTCTGGCAGGATAGTTTAAACCCTATGAGCATTAAACTTATTTCACTGCCCTTTTTATACTGTAAGTCAAGAACAGATCTGTCTAGAGGCTGCAGACAATGAATATTGCTAATAGGGAGGAAATACTAAGGCTGTGTTCACATCACGTTACTTTCATCCAGGTTTTTATAGAATTGTACATGCATTTGGAAAAGTTACTTTGTGCAGTTATCCGATTGTGGGTCATGTGATCACTGAAGTCCTGTATATTTCCTGTTACAATAACATATGATGCATTAGTCACATGGATCTCTTCAGGATTGTCACTCTCCTTATAGTTGGCATGTGACATCATGTACCAGGGGCCTGACTCTTTTGATCTTCAGGACATGTATGGTTCCACCACAATGTTCTACACATGTTTTATCTCTGTTGCCACTGGGCTAGCTAGGAGAAGGCGTAAGCTGAGAAGGCTGGCACTGCCAATATGAATGCTGGGAAATGTAGTCTACGCTGCCATGCTGAAGTCACCAACATGACCCACATTTCGAAGAAGGTTCCATTCCTTTTGAGGTCTTCTAACATATAAAAATATGAAATTTTTGCTCAAAACTGCATTAGCTTAAAGGGATTTTCCATGATTATGATACCAATGACCTACAGAATCCTTAGGATAGGTCATCAATAAGAGATCAGAGGGGCTGACTCTCAGCACCCCCAATGTTCGGTTGTTCAAAGACACCCCGGTGTTCGCTGCAAACCAAGCACAGTGTCATACATTGTATAGTGGTTGTGCTTGGTAATACAGCTCAATCCCAATGATTTGTATGGGACTGAGCTGTAGTAAGGCCTTATGAGCAGTGAATGTGATGTCACTGGCCTAAGAAAAGGAACTGGCGGGGTCCAGCAAAGGAGAGGTCATCAATAGCAGAATCTTGGAAAACAACTTTATAGATTTAGGTGTGATAGACATGCTTTGAGTTTTCTATTTAAAGCCATTATTAGGTAGTTAGAATAAAATAAGGCCAGCGACAAACCTACTATCTCCAGGGTTTGACTACTTGCGAAGTTGCCAATGGTTCAATTGGGACCCAAGTATGACTGTTTGGCAGCCCTGAAGGCCTGACATGAGGTTATTATTGCTTCCTTTCTTAGACTAGTTGTTGAAGGTTCTTTTAATAAGCTTCTATGTCTTCCTGCTTTGTCTGGTGCTGTCTGATGGTTTTGTTTGAACTCTTCTGTCTCGCGGGCACTGATGACTCTTTTTTTTACAGACAGTTCATGTTTTGTGTTCTCACTACGACCACTGGCTTTTTCCTAAATTAGAGCAGCTTTTCCTGCTGTTGCCTGACCCTGGCATCCTCCTCATTGCTATGCAATAGGGAGCAATCTCTGTAATATGTGCTGAGCACTGGACTCATCCTTACCGTAAGAGGACGCTTACAAGTTATTTCGATCATGATTTTGCTTCATTAAAATCAGTATTGTTGAGGCCACATTCAGATGCCCATATTTTTTTTGTAAATCCTCCATGGTGCCACTACAAACAACAGGACAAACAAATGGGTGCAGTTCTGTGCGTGGTCAGTGTGTAGTCTGAGGAAATCGGGGACTGCATATTGACAAGTGCTACTTTAGTCTGGAAAATATGGACTATAATAGGACATGACCTATTGTAAGTGTATATAGCCCCATTCGAAGGCAAGGGGTTCATGTGAGTCCAAACCAAGCAGACTCACACAGTAAATGGACATGAATCATTCGTGTGAATGAGGCATTAAAAAGGGTTCACCAGGAAACATTCCAAATTCAAGGGTGGGCTGGGTTGGATGTAGAACCAAAAAAAAAAGTCAGTCATACTCACCACTCCTCAGCGCTTCTTTGTATATTTCTGGTCCACATTCTCTTCACTTCTGTTCTACACCAGACTAGAAGTGGAGAAGCTCCCATGACCACTGAGGTCAATCACTGGCCTTAGCAGTCACTTGTGAGGAACCGATGATGTATCCGAGTGACAGGATGTGTCCCTCAGCAGCGACCACTTAGGCCTGTGTTTGGCCTTAGCAGTTATGTGAACCACTCCCGACCAGAGAGTCCCGGCATTGGAGTACTAGTAATAGGTGTTTATGACTTTTTGTTTTGTTTTATACCCATGCCAGCTGCCCTCGAGTATGGTTTGATTCCTGGAGAACCGCTTTAATGGGGCCTGTGACCTCTAGCTGATATTTACTTTTGTTGACCTCTTCTTGAAGCTCCAGACACTTGTTCTGGAAACCATCAATCATTTTCTAGATAATTGCCTGGTCTGCCAATGCCAACTTCTACAATTCTTTCCCATTTCTTACCACTGTGGCCAGAATCGATTGGTAGGAAGTATCTCTGCTTCTAAGGCCTCTTGTTTGCTATAGAAGAAAATTGATCACAAAACAGTCCCAGGGTCAGAAGTTTTGCTTACTCCCCAGCACTGATATCGACTAAAGTGCACCTCCAGTTATAAATAACTTTGCATAAATGAATAGTACACGTTAATACGAGAAATTTGTAATATATCTTATTATTGAAATATGTTTCCTTCTCCACTTTTCAGGCTGAGTTACCTTTTACATATTAGTCTATGAAGAGGGGAGACACTCACCTAATGGCTACTAGAAAAGACACTCAAATAATTGCTGCTGCGACACTCTGCTACATTTGCTCTTTTAACATTGTTAGGTTGTAGATAAGAGGCTACCAATGCACAGAATGAGGCAATAAATCAATTAATCAGCCGGCAGCAACCTCTTATTCCTCTCCTCTCTTCTCCATAGAGCTATGTGCGTGAGACTGGATATAGAGACAAATCTCATGGAAACAAGCAGTCAGATTGAAGATAAGGAGTCTGAGAACAGCTTAATAAGTGGAGAAGGAACCAGATCTCTTTTAATAAGATATATTACAAAGTTTCTCATATTCACCTGTACTATTCATTTATGACAAGATATATATAACTGGAGGTATTCATTAAAGTACACTGTTGGGGAGAGAGTCTCTTAGAAATTTTGTCTCGCTGCTGGAGTGTTTTTCTTTTTCAATGCAGGAGACTAATATAGGAAAAAATTTATTCACTTTTACAAGTGGGAACACATCCTGGTTCATTCATGACATCGGGCTCCTTTTTTCTTTCGACTCAAGAATCAATTTGAGCCCCCCGTGTGTCTTCCCAGTCATTTCTTTATTAGCGGCATAACTTTCATCCACTATGGGTTAGGGCAAAAATAAATGAACAAAAAAAACCCCAGCTAGCTATAAAGGTCAGAGAATGTAAGGATATGAACCGCTGTATTGCCACGGGGAGAAGGAAAATCTTTGTAAAGTCATTTTATTTTGCGCTGGGCTTTGAATGAAACTTTCTTCTTTCAACCCGAGACCTTGTTAAATGGCTGACAATAGAAAATTGGCATGTTTGTAGGCTGAACAGTGCCATGCTTTAGATCACAGGTAGAAAATGACATTCTTCTATAAATATCTGTTTTGTCTTCCTGGCGGTTTCAAGCCAAGGCAGCGAGCGCCTGCTTCAACCTTAAGTCATCCAAACGTGGGATGTGCGATGAATATGCTAGACGGGGGCTTGACACGGTTCCTCCTCTGCACAAGGTGATTAGATTTTCTGGAAGCTTTTAAGAAACCGTCAAAAGAGGAACGTTAAACAGCTGGAACAACATCTTCTGCTCTAGTGGTGGTTACCATCCTAGCCAGATATGACTCAGGAAAATGCCAACTTCTCGTCTGGTCCCACCAGTACTAAAATAGTATTAGTCCCAATGCAGGGGCGTAACTATCGGGGTAGCAGTGGTAGCGACTGCCACAGGGTCCGGAACATTACGGGGCCCGGAGCCCTGTGGCAGTCGCTAACACGAACCCCACAATCACTGCTATCGTTATACTCGGGGGTCTTTTGAGACCCCCGAGTATAACGATCGGGGGCCCAGGGGAGGTGAGCGAACATAAAATACACTGTAACTCACCTCTCCGCCGCTCCGCAGGCTTCGGGCCTGTTTGGTGACGTCCCAGACGTCAGCCGACGTCATTATGCGTCACGACGCCGGCCTGGATCACGCGAGATCCGGTCCGACAATGAAGATGGCCGAAGTAGCGCACGGGAGTGCACCGGAGCAAGGAAGAGGTAAGTTACAGTGTTTTCTATGTTTCTATCCTCCCCTGGGTCTCCGATCATTATACTCTGGGGTCTGAAAAGACCCCAGAGTATAATAATCGTTCATGGGTGGTCTACAATGGGACATAATACTGTGTGCAGGGGCCACTATGGGGCAAACTACTGTGTGCAGGGGCCACTATGGGGCAAACTACTGTGTGCAGGGGCCACTATGGGGCAAACTACTGTGTGCAGGGGCCACTATGGGGCAAACTAGTGTGTGCAGGGGCCACTATGGGGCAAACTACTGTGTGTGCAGGGGCTACTATGGGGCAAACTACTGTGTGCAGGGGCCACTATGGGGCAAACTACTGTGTGCAGGGGCCACTATGGGGCAAACTACTGTGTGCAGGGGCCACTATGGGGCAAACTACTGTGTGCAGGGGCCACTATGGGGTGGTTTGGGGGGGTTGGGGGCGTCGGCTTGGGGGGGCCCATGTCAAATGTCCACCTTGGGGCCCAGCCATTCCTAGTTACGCCACTGTCCCAATGGAATTAGATCTATTGTGTTTGGATCAATAATGCAATTGATCTTAGGAATGGAAAAAAACAGAGCCTCCAGCCCAGAGTTAGACACGATATCTCTATGAACAGCATGGCTTATTTTAGCCTCTCATCTTGGGGTTGTCACAAATGAAGCAGACTTTAACTTGACCGTTTCAATGGCTTAATATTTTTAAGTTATGTTGCATTTACATCTGTGTTGTTTAATTGGTTCTTCTGGTCTGCCGTAAGACCTGAAGAACATATTAAAAGGGTAATTAAACTTTTATTAATTTTTTCACAAATCAATAATGCAGGTGAAGTGACCAACGTTTGCAAAACACTTCTCTAAATAAAAGTGCCTTTGTCCTTAAGTAGTTCTCCTGTCTTTACTTCCTATTAGGTTCATTCTGTTCGAACAGCATACACAAGAAACCTCAAGTTACAATGGGCTCTATGGAAAGGAAAGGGGGAGGAGGGGAAAGAGAGACAGACATGAGGCCGTCTACAGAAATGAGTCATTTCTGTCAGGAGAAGGTTGGATAGTAATTCATGATAACCCAGTCATGTTGTGAAAAAGAAATGTCTCTCTATATTGCAGATGTCTCTCTGTTTGAAGAGCTCTCCTCCTCCCATTCCCCTCGCCATAGAGTTCTACTGCACAGATTTGATCAGAAATTATGGCAGAAAGAGGCAACTTTTCTTATATAAAGTATATTACAAAGTTTGTTATCTTCACATGAGCTATGGATTAAATAAAAGTTTAGTTACACTTTAAACAGTAAAATGGATCCATCTAATAATGGATAAGAACAGATCCCAAGGGGACCATACTGACTATTAATGGGGTCAGTTGGGTGTCCATTATTTCCTCACTGACGACACCGGATAAAAAAGTTGGACTTTTTCATCCACAATTTCAGACATGTGAATGGAGTCTCATCATGCTAAAGCAAGTTACCAGATTCAAGTTAAAAGTTTCCTACCTCTGAATATCTATCTACTAAATTATTTCAAGGAAACTGCTAAAAGAATCCATTTAAAGGTGTATTCTGGTTTCAGAAAACAAAAGGTTATTATTTTGGCGATGAAAAGTGAAACACTTTGTATATTAATTCCTCGCTATTTTTGAGACCTCTTCTTACAGGGCATTGAACAGAAGGGGGGCCAAGCTGGAAGCAGCCGAGCGAACTGTGCTACACTATTACTCTTATAAAAGCCAGTGCGAGCTACAGAAACAGCGAGCTGTGCTGCTTGAGTCATTTATCAGCTAAGGAAAAAGCATAGCAGGTTATACTAAGATCTTTCTGTAACCCCCACTCACATCTATGGGCTGTCTCAGAGACTCTCATGGCACTTGGCTTGGAACTGGTATGATAACAAAACATTTATACATGGAAATTTAGGGCTATAAACACCTTTGGGGACTATTTTTATTGCATTGTATCTTTTTTTTTTTACTGTTAAAACATTCTTCTTAACATTTTTCATCACTTTTTCGGTAGCCTGCATGTATTCTCATAAATTGCAGGCTGCTCAGTCCTGTTCATTGTGAAATCTGTCATGGCATTTATGAGAGATTGAGTAGCTGTCCAATGAATGGAACTGAGCAGCCTGCAATGTAGGAGAAAACATGGGGACTATAGAATAACAATGGTAAAATGTTTAAGAAAAATATTTTTTACCCTACATCAATGCAACAAAAACCTGCAAACCCGCAAAGTTCCCAGTGCCTCTAACTCCTCAAGTGCTGTAACTACTCCGAGTCATGAGCTATACAGATTTCTACAGTCTTAACCCAAAAGCAGGAGGTGTTTTTACTGTACCCCCTCCTCCCCTCTCTCTGACAGTCACAGTGTGAATTCAACATTGTGAGTTTGTAATCTCTTTCACACACCAAAGTCAATTTCATAGGAGTGTTTTTGAAGTGTGGAAGGAAATTGGAGAACCCAGAGCAAACCTACAAAAATAGAGGGAAAGCATACAGACTAAAACAATGTTGTCCCTGGATGGTTCAAATCCAAGACCCCAGGAGCTACAAGACCACTGTGCCAACTACTGTTCACCTACATCACTGTAAAAACAGTATAAGTAGTAATATCTTTTGGAATATTTGGCTTACAGAGTCACTAAGATTGATTATTACAGCCATTTCCATCGAGCCTTGATCTCCACGGGACAGAAGAGGGTAAAATAAGCACACAAGCATGTAAACTATTCGGTCCCTGTATTTGGCATACACAGTTTCTTTCCAGCCTTACTGTGTTGACTTCCAAAACATGTGGTTAGAGCATCAGCACTTGGCGCTTTCTGGAGGTGAATTAGCCAGGAAAAAAGTCATGGAATTTAAGTCCAAAATGTTCTGAACAAATGCACCATCTGTAAACAACATTTTTTCTTTAAACTTTTCACCATGAATTTTTTTTTTTCACTTGCGCAAACTTGTGTGACCGTTTCATTTGTCCAATACATGGTAGTATAGGAGAGTGTACTTGAAACAGCAGGCATCCATGATAAAGTAGTGGGTGCCGAGTGCGCCTCCTACATATCTACAGTAAAACTACTAGGATTGACTCTCTGCTCCAGCACATCTGTGGAAAGCTGCCACCCAGAGTGAATCTGCCTTTAGTTTGTCTCAAAACATTATATTCGCCATTCAATTCTGTGGCCCTCATGTGCCTAATGTATGAGCCCAATGGGAAGGCAAATTAAATAGCTGCAGCCTCTACCCCATGATAATGATCAGCCTTGGATGTTCCTCTACATGGAGCGCTCCACCCAACCATATGGGGTCTCTAATGCACTTTCGAAAGCTGAGTCATTGTACAGATGTAGCAAAGTTTAACTTGATACTTTTCATGGCTTTTGCCAAGTTCTGTGATAAAATCAGAGCTTTGGAGTCATCGTCAAGGCCAATTTTTTTTTTTGTGGAGTCAAAAATATAAATATTTTTAATTATATTATACAATTATTGATATAGTATAATAATTAGATATATACTTTGTTACATATTTACAATCATCATTTTTATTTTTTAATAAATTAGATGATCTTTACTGTTTCTGACTGACCACGATTGTGACTCAAGGTTCACACTTGTGCTTGGGTTTCTGTTCTTCGGGTCTGCTTGGGGACCCGAAAAACAGAAACCCAAACCGCTTAAAAAGCGGTTACCCATGGAAACCCGTGGACCCCATAGAATATAATGGGGTTGCTGGGTTTCCACCCGAAAATGCAGAGAGAAAAGTCCTGCTTGCATGACTTTTCTCTCTGCATTTTATAAGCAGATTCGGGGACAGAATCCCTGAACGTAGAGCGAGCGCTGGTGTGAATCCAGCCTTAGCCGTTTATGAAGGAGTTGGAGCCCCTTCAGTGGAAAACAATAATTCCCAACTCCAAATATGGCAATGTAGATCAATATCCTATCCCAAAAATTCTAGTTACCATAAACTATGATATTCTTACTTTCAAGAAAGTCATCCAGGCCCCTCTGTATGAGGCTTTCTACATACCTGTGCCCTACGTTCCCTGTTTTAACCCTGATAAAATGTATGTAGAAGGTGAACACTAATACAGCTGTGTAAAAACATGTACAGTGGCTACGGAAAGTATTCAGACCCCTTTAAATTTTTCACTCTTTGTTTCATTGCAGCCATTTGCTAAAAGCAAAAAAGTTCATTTTATTTCTCATTAATGTACACTCAGCACCCCATCATGACAGAAAAAAACAGAAATGTACATATTTTTGCAAATTTATTAAAAAAGAAAAACTGAAATATCACATGGTCATAAGTATTCAGCTAGTACAGCCATGAGTCTTCTTGGGAATGATGCAACAAGTTTCTCACATCTGGATTTGGGGATCCTCGGCCATTCTTCCTTGCAGATCCTCTCCAGTTCCGTCAGGTTGGATGGTGAACGTTGGTGGAGCCATTTTCAGGTCTCTCCAGAGATGCTCAATTGGGTTGAGGTCAGGGCTGTGGCTGGGCCAGTCAAGAATGGTCACAGAGTTGTTCCGAAGCCGCTCCTTTGTTATTTTAGCTGTGGGTCATTGTCTTGTTGGAAGGTGAACCTTCGGCCCAGTCTGAGGACCAGAGCACTCTGGAAGAGGTTTTCTTCCAGGATATCTCTGTACTTGGCCGCATTCATCTTTCCTTCAATTGCAACCAGTCGTCCTGTCCCCCATAGCATGATGCTGCCACCACCATGTTTCACTGTTGGGATTGTATTGGGCAGGTGATGAGCAGCGCCTGGTTTTCTCCACACATACCGCTTAGAATTAACACCAAAAAGTTTAATCTTCGTCTCATCAGACCAGAGAATCTTAATTCTCATAGTCTGGGAGTCCTTCATGTGTTTTTTGGCAAACTCTATGCGGCTTTCATATGTCGTGCACTGAGGAGAGGCTTCCTTCGGGCCACTCTGCCATAAAGCCCCGACTGGTGGAGGGCTGCAGTGATAGGTGACTTTGTGGAACTTTCTCCCATCTCCCTACTGCATCTCTGGAGCTCAGCCACAGTGATCTTTGGGTTCTTCTTTACCTCTCTCACAAGGCTCTTCTCCCACGATTGCTCAGTTTGGCTGGATGGTCAGGTCTAGGAAGAGTTCTGGTCATCCCAAACTTCTTCCATTTAAGGATTATGGAGGCCACTGTGTTCTTAGGAACCTTGAGTGCTGCAGAAATTCTTTTGTAACCTTGGCCAGATCTGTGCCTTGCCACAATTCTGTCTCTGCGCTCCTTGGGCAGTTCCTTTGACCTCATGATTCTCATTTGCTCTGACATGCCCTGTGAGCTGTGAGGTCTTATATAGACAGATGTGTGCCTTTCCTAATCAAGTCCAATCAATTTAATTAAACACAGCTGGACTCCAATGAAGGAGGATCAGAAGGAAATGGAAAGCATGTGAGGTAAATATGAGTGTCACAGCAAAGGGTCTGAATACTTATGACCATGTGATATTTCAGTTTTTCTTTTTTAATAAATTTTCAAAAATATCTACATTTCTGTTTTTTTTTCTGTCAAGATGGGGAGCTGAGTGTACATTAATGAGAAATAAAATGAACTTTTTTGCTTTTAGCAAATGGCTGCAATGAAACAAAGAGTGAAAAATTTAATGGGGTTTGAATAATTTCCGTACCCACTGTATGTATGTGCCTGACCCTTGACTATGCCATGTAGTAAAGGACTCTGATAAGGTCAAGCTCTGGATCTGAAGTTCCTACAATTACAATATTAGGCTGTTCACCATCGAGTAAGGCTACGATCACACTAACGATGTGTGACCGTTCGGAGATTACGTCCCCCATTGCACATTTTATCAGCCAGAAACCCATTGTGCCCCATTATAGTCTATGGGGTCCACAGGTACTACCTTTTAAGCGTATTGGGGTTTTTTTTTGGGTCCCCAAGTGGACACGAAGAACAGAAACCCCAATGCTAGTGTGAACCTAGCGTCAGGCTGGATTCACACCTGCAATGGAGTCTCCATAGGAGACTCTGCTTAAAATCAGTAGAGAGAAAAGTCTATAATGAACACCATTATAGACTGTGAGGTCCACAGGTAACCGCTTTTTAAGCGGATAGGGTCTTCTTCTTTTGGGTCCCCATGCAGACCCAAATGATGGAGACCCAAACGTTAGTGTGAATCTAGCGTTAGAAGTATGCTATCAATTACAATATTTTTGTCCCTAATTTTCACCTTTGTGGATCCACTTTCCCCACATATGATGCTGGACATGCGATCGCTTGATTGGAAACGATTCCTTATGGGACAAGCTTGTTTCTTTTAGTAATCCACTATGGCTCCTGAAGACTATATAAATCTGAAAACTTTCACTCCACTTCCTCTACCTTCCTCCTCCTTTCCATTTCACTTTCTCAGATTTATACTGTAGGTACACGTTTATGAATTTAACACTTGGAAATGGGAACCCGGTCCCTGCTGTGACAGCACTGCAGCTAAGACGCAGTTTTCCGCTAGTAAAAAGTTCCATGAGTATTTTAGTATTTGTGTTTCTATTTTTAATGGGCTATGACTTTGTGCTTGAATATACATTTTTCATGTTATTCCTATATGCCTATACAACACATCTGGGCTGTGCTCAGGTCCTATTCAGCTCTGTCATGAGATTAACATCATTCACATCCTAGCTGGCATAAATAGTGGTATATTAATGTGAATACAGTACATATATATGTATGTGATTGGTGATCTGGAATCGTACAACCACTGGTGTAACTATAAGGGCTGTAGTGGTCAGAGCTGTGATCGTGCCAAGAAGCCTCACAGATCATCCTCAACACACTAGGACTTCTTTGATCTCCTTTCTCATCTCCTTTTATGCATCGTAAATTTATTCCCCCTGCTCTCTGGTGCACTGCAGTGAGAAGATTTATGATACATAGTCTTCTACTGTCAGAAAGGAGAAAATTAACCCTTTTAAATAAAAACCAGCAGCTGGTCAGCAGCCTATATTCAGGGAGGCTGGTGCACGAAAGGGGGCATGATTACTATGTGGGGAGAGAGAAAAAGGATAGCAATGATGGAAACTTGTGTGTTTAGACATGTTGTGAACAAATCTGCATTGTGATCTTGGCCAGATAGAGAAGGAAAGGTAAATTTAAATAGTGCTAAATTGTAGATAGAATGGGGCAGATGTTTGAGAGATTATGTTATACAGATGAACCCAAGCTGAGATCTTGCACCAGGGCCTGTGAATCTTTATAGCTACATCCCTTCTGATAATGTCCCTATAACAAGGTTCAACAAGGACACAACAGAGAAAAGAAGCGTTATCACTAAAAGGGTTGTCCCGTTATGGACACTTATTCGCTATCCTGGGGAGCCCCCAGTGATCAGGAGGACGAGGGACCGATAGTCCTCGTCGAGCAACCATGTGAATGGAACACCAGTGGGCTTGCATGATCGGTGCTCCATTCATTTCTATTGGGCCATGGACTCTGCTGGAGATTACAGTCCTGGCAGCCCCATAGAAGTGAATGAAGCGCACTCACAAGGAGGCCTTAAGGGGACTTTCTGTCCCCTGTCCTCATGATCAGTGGAGGACCCGATGATCGGGCCTCCAGCAATCAGACACTTGTTCCCTGTCCTTTGTATAGAGGATAAATGTCCATAACAAGACAACCCCTTTAGCTCCATGGAGTAGAGGAACTGCAGACATTAGGCCTAGCACCTCTAGCATTAATAATTTTGCAGTATTAAGCCCTAACGTTACATTCACATCTGCGTCAGCTAAGGCTAGGTTCACATCTGTGCCGGAGATTCTGTAGGAGACTCTGCCGGAAATCGAGAGGACTTTTCTCTCCACCAGTTTCAGTATAAAAACGTGGAAACCCAACGGATCCCATTATAGTTTATGGGGCTCACAAGTAACCTCTGTTTTAACAGACGGGCTCTCCATTGTGTCCCCCAGTGGACCCGAATGATGGAGAGCCCAGCGCAAGTGTGAACCTAGCCTTATATCTGTTCTTCTGGTCTGTCACATGACCACAAGAACGAAAAACAGTCTGTCTCTAATGGAGTTTGTCAGATGACAGTTGTTTTTCTGACATTACCAAACAAAAAGTTGGTCTTGCAGAACTTTTCCATCTGATGGATCTGAGCCAGACGGACACCCGGCACAGATGTCAACTCAGCTTTATTGCTGTGGTTTTCACTCAGGGTGTTCAACCTTGAAAGCTGTGGAAAACTTGCAGTGATTCCTGCTGGTGTGCTGTAGCAAAAACTACTCAATTTCAGGTGTTTTTTGTTTTTTTTGCTGTAGTGCTTTTAGGGTTACATACTCCTGAATTTATCTGATGGAAATTCAGCAGTGTGGCCCCATTCTAATGGGGGAATTTATCAAACCATTTATTTATTGCCCTTGCTTATATAGCACCAACAAATTCCACAGAACTTTACAGATATTGCCTCACATACTGTCCCTAATCTAAATTCCTTATCAATGTGTTTTTGGAGTATGGGAGGAAACTGGAGTACCCAAAGAAAACCAATGCAAACATGGAGAGAACATACAAACTCCATGCAGAGATTGCTCTTTGTTTTTTCACTCCAGGGGTTCTGGGATGGTTCCGGCCACTGGGTCCCTCTGCTTCCTTCCTTCTATCCGATTTTCAACACCAGTTACCTTTGCTATGTGGCTGGCTTTACTATAGTTACAGGTGCTATGGGGACTGGCCAACTACCTGTGAAATTGGAAGAAGTGGCAACCCAGAAGCCGGGTGCGGGTTCCAATTGCAAGACCTGGAACCCCTACATATAGCATCTAAAACCCCCTGGAGGAAATATGTAAAAAAAGACTTCCCTTTAACATGGAATGGACTGGGCCACATGCAGTCGTGGACAGATTTTGGTACAAATGCTTGCTCATAGGAGGTGTAGATTTTGATTTCGGCTGAATGGACAGCCAAAGACAAAGTAAATTTAGGAGGCCCAATTTGGAAATTAAACCCACTATTTCTACTTTTTGGCTCCTAGTGAAACTCTAGTAAACTTTTTCATTTTGATTTTTTTTTTTTATATTGTTCTATATGAAATATTCTCAAGAATAATTTGTTTCCATATTTGTTATTTTGCCTCAGGCAATTTTATTAGCCACATGATCCTATTTAAACCTTACTGACTCCAAATAGTTCCCAAAAACTGACAAAAATATGTCATGGAGGTGCCAGACCTAATCTCATAGAACAGAACTAAAAAAAAAAAAAAAGCCTACAAAATATGAAACATTCCACCAAACCACAGTATTAAATGGATTGGATACTTTTATTCTTCTAACTCATCAAAAGCAACTTAATGATAACCAGCTCAATAAGGTCACAATCACAAACCTTTCCCACATTTCGGCCCTACAATAACACATACTTTATGGTTTTGGCACTTTCAAAACAGATATCTCCTCGGATTACTGCTGGGGGTTGTTATGAAATAGGACTTGGTCCTTCCAGCAGAGTCTGCACATATTATAGCAACATATGTTACTTTGTGAGTTGTCACTTTCATTATAAAAACACAGGAATGACTTCATAATGCTGCGGTTTTATGGAAAAAGAGAAGCTGACTTAACCCACCGCCAAAAATTCTAGTTCTTAGCATCTGTTAATAGTCGCTGCTCCACTGATTCCAGCACAGTTGGAATTTTCTCTCTAGCTCCCACCATTACCGAGCAATAAGTGCAGTGACACTAGGTTTACACTAGCGTTCAGCTCTCCGTCGTTCGGATCTGCAAGGGGACCTGAAACACAGAAGGCCTGTCCGCTTAAAAAGCAGGGTCCACCGGGTGTCTTTCGGGTTTTCCTCCTTGCAGGACTTCTCTCTGCTGTTTTTAGGTGGAATCTGCAGCGGAGTCTCCTACGTGTACATCCAGGTGCACGTAGAGGTTAAAGAGGACCTTTCACCACTTCCACCACTCCAATTCTTAGCATCTGTTAATAGTTGCTTCTCCACTGATTCTGGCACAGTTGGAATTTTTTCTCTCGCCTCCACCATTCCCGAGCAATCAGTGCTCTTAGTTTTGGTGCCTGATATATTATTTAGGCTCTGTACTGTCAAGGGGCGGTGTCAGGCAGAAGCAGACAAGGGGTGTGATTCTGAGCTCTGACACTGGCTGCCTCTGATTGGAGCTCTGATTCATGCCCACTGCCTGACATTGCCCTTCTGACTTTACAGGGCGGTGTCAGAAAGGGGGTGTGATTCAGAGATCCAACCACTAGGTGGCTGCATAGTCACATACAGAATAGACATCACATGACAGAGTATCACAAAATCATGGTGTTTAAATAAGCAGACCATCTTCTAATATTGCACCTCCATACCATAGGAAAGGTAAGGAGGGACACATATGTACTTTTCAAGGGATACCAGGTGTTCTAGGTGCAGTCAGTTACCCCATTCTCACGATTACTGAGTGCCCACCCACTGGGACCTGTGGATAATGGATACAATCCTGGCAGCGAATGGTTAAGGTTTCCATTTAACTCTTGCCTGATCTGACATGAGGCATGGAGAGGCCCTAATGCACAATGGATCAGGAGTGTAACATGAGGGTGCGCAGTTGCATCTGGGCCCAGGAGACTTAGGGGGCACATGTGCGTAATATAGTGGTCACAGCCCCAAGTCACCTTTCACAACACTAAGGCTGATTAAACTTCTTTAATCTCCTTTCTGATTTCCTTTTATGGCTGTCAGTCTGGGCATTGTAAATTTATCACCCCTGCCCTCTGGTGCACTAGAATGAGACAGGGAAAGAAGATTTTTGATACCTAGCCATCCATTGTCAGAAAGGAGAAAATTAACCTTATATTGCCAAAAGGAACAGTTGTTCAGAATATGTTAAAGAAGGATTCTGTGAAGGAAGGCTGAGGAACAAAAGAGGGCATAACACAATTACTGTGACATGATATGGAAATGATGGGAAGCTTGTGTGCCCAGACATGTTGTCAAGTCTTCATGGCGGTCTGGGCCCAGATAAAGAAGAAAAGGGAAATGTAAATGCTGCAAAAGCCGTGAGGATAAGCAGGCCCCCAAGTTGAGCTTTTAGTTAAAGTGGTTATCTGGTTTCAACTACTGATGGCCTATTCTTAGACATGCGAGGGTCTAACACCTGGTTCCCTGCAGATCAGCTGTATGGAGACAGCGGCTATGTATTATATTATCATGTTTACATTCCAGGAGGTGTGCTGCTCACTTGCTGTACAAACTGTAGTGGCAGGTTTTGGTACTGCAGCTTTGCCCCAGTGAAGTCTAATAGTAGAAACTGGATAACCCCTTTAAGTCCATGCACTGGACACTACAGTTGCTTAGGAAATAATGCTGCACTTAGAGAGTATAATATGGAGGTCTCATTCTAACCAATATGATGCACGTCTTGGCTACGCACAAGATGCAGACACCAGCTGACCGCGACTTCTTCTGGACTGAAATTACTATGTTACGGAGACTCGACGGCCAATTGTCCTGATTGATTTCCGGAGTTTGAAAATCTATTTCATGCCTCCAAATGGCTGGATCCAATTTAGGTTTAGTTACAAGTGACCCCTGTCACACGTGAGACGAGAATATCATTAACTTCCTTCAGGAGTCTAATCACCGTCTTCAAGCACTTTGCGAAGGCGACTTCATTTCAATGCCGATCTATAGGCTGCGGTGTAAAGCATTAAATTAACTGGTGTTTAGCTGTTTGGTAAAAATGCATATGAGGCCGCCGTTCCCATGGCAACAAATGTCTCCTTTTTATTCGCATTGATATATAACATCTCTGGAGTATTAAGATAACACTGTCGTGCTCCAAATGATGAAGCATATTACTTCTGGCTTATTTTACAACACAAAAGAATGATCAGGGCCATGAGCAAATTGTTACTCCGGAGGGAACTCAGCACACGACTTGCTCCAATATTCTCTTTCTGCTAAACCTTCACTTGTATTGATTTTGCAAGGATTAAAAAAAAAAAAAATTAAAAAAAATAAAGTTCACCTGTCGTGTCTTGAAAAGTACGATATTAACCCTGACAGACCACTGAATAATGCCTTGTTTTGTGGAGCATATGTGATGCCATAATATCCTATGTATGAGTGGGTAATACCTACGTGATGGCATATTATCCTATGTATGAGTGGGTAATACCTATGTGATGGCATATTATCCTATGTAGATGGGTATGTGGGTAATACCTATGTGATATCATACTATCCCTATGTATGAGTGGGTAATACCCATGTGATGTCATATTATGTTATGAATGAGTGTGTAATACCTATGTTATGTCATTTTATTCTATATATGAGTGGGTAATATCTATGTGATGTTATAATACCCTGCATATAAGTGGGGAAATTCCTATGTGATGTCATACTATCCTATATATGAGTAGGTAATACCTATGTGATGTCATACTATCCTATGTATGAGTAATATACAGTTGTGCTAAAAAGTTTACATACCCCGGCAGATTTTTTGTTTTTTTGGCCTTTTTTCAGATAATATGAATGATAACACAAAATCTTTTTCTCCACTCATGGTTAGTGGTTGGCTGAAGCCATTTATTGCCAAACTTCTGTGTTTTCTCTTTTTAAATCATAATGACAACCAAAAACATCAAAATGACCCTGTTCAAAAGTTCACATACCCCAGTTCTTAATACCATGTATTGCCCCCTCTAACATCAATGACAGCTTGAAGTCTTTTGTGGTAGTTGTGGATGAGGCTCTTTATTTTCTCAGATGGTAAAACTGCCCATTCTTCTTGGCAAAAAGTCTCCAGTTCCTGTAAATGCCTGGGCTGTCTTGCATGTTCTGCGCGCTTGAGATCTCCCCAGAGTGGCTCAATGATATTGAGGTCAGGAGACTGAGATGGCCACTCCAGAACCTTCACTTTCTTCTGCTGTAGCCAATGACAGGTCGACTTGGCCTTGTAACGTTTATGGTTGTGGCCAAAAAGTTAGATTTTTGTCTCATCGCTCCAAATGACCTTGTTCCAGAAGTTTTGAGGCTTGTCTCTGTGCTGTTTGGCGTATTGAAGGCGAGATTCTTTGTGGCATTTGCGCAGTAATGGCTTTCTTTTGGCAACTTGACCATGCAGCCCATTTTTCTAAAAGTGCCTCCTTATTGTGCATCTTGAAACATCCACACCGATAGTTTTCAGAGAGTCCTGTATTTCAGCTGATGTTATGTGTGGGGTTTTTCTTTGCATCCCGAACAATTTTCCGGGCAGTTGTGGCCGAAATTTTGGTTGGTCTACCTGAGCGTGGTTTGGTTTCTGGACATGTTATCAGGCCAAAATCACCAGGGTATGTGAACAGGGTCATTTTGATGTTTTTGGTTGTCATTATGATTTACAAAGAGAAAACACAGAGGTTTGACAATAAATGGCTTCAACCAACCACTAACCATGAGTGGAGAAAAAGTTTTTGTGTTATCATTCATATTCTCTGAAAAAAAGGCCAAAAAAACAAAAAATCTGCCGGGGTATGTAAACTTTTTAGCACAACTGTATATGTGATGTCATACTATCCTATGTATGACTAGGTAATACTGTATATATGTGATGTCATACTATCCTATGTATGACTAGGTAATATATATATGTGATGTCATACTATCCTATGTATGACTGGGTAATATATATGTGATGTCATACTATCCTACGTAGATGAGTATGTGGGTAATACCTACGTGATGTCATACTGTCCTACATATGAATGGGTAATATCTATTTGATGTCATATTATCCTATGAACGAGTGGGTAATAACTATGCAATATTATAATGCTCTGTGTATGAATGAGTAATACCTATGTGACGTCATACTATCCTATGTATGTGTGGCGAATACCTATTTGAAGTCATACTATCCTTTGTAGATGGGTATGTGGGTAATACCTATATGATGTCATGCTGTCCTATGAATGAGTGGATAAAACCTATGTGATGTCCTATTAACTTATATATGAGAGGTTAATATCTATGTGATTTTATAATACCCTGTGTATGAGTGGGTAATACCTATGTGATGTCATATTATCCTATGAATAAGTGGGGAATATCTATGTGATGTCATAATATCCTACTTATGAGTGGGGAATACCCATGTGACATCATAATACAGTGCCTTGCAAAAGTATTCGGCCCCTTGAACTTTTCAACCTTTTGCCACATTTCAGGCTTCAAACATAAGGATATAAAATTTACATTTTTTGGTGAAGAATTAACAAGTGGGACACAATCGTGAAGTGGAACGAAATTTATTGGATATTTTAAACTATTGTAAAAAATAAAAAACTGAAAAGTGGGGCGTGCCAAATTATTCGGCCCCCTTAAGTTAATACTTTGCAGCGCCACCTTTTGCTGCGATTACAGCTGCAAGTCGCTTGGGGTATGTCTCTATCAGTTTTGTACATCGCGAGACTGAAATTCTTGCCCATTCTTCCTTGGAAAACAGCTGGAGCTCAGTGAGGTTGGATGGAGAGCGTTTGTGAACAGCAGTTTTCAGCTCTTTCCACAGATTCTCGATTGGATTCAGGTCTGGACTTTGACTTGGCCATTCTAACACCTGGATACGTTTATTTGTGAACCTTTCCATTGTAGATTTTCCTTTATGTTTGGGATCATTGTCTTGTTGGAAGATAAATCTCCATCCCAGTCTCCGGTCTTTTGCAGACTCCAACAGGTTTTCTTCCAGAACGGTCCTGTATTTGGCTCCATCCATCTTCCCATCAATTTTAACCATCTTCCCTGTCCCTGCTGAAGAAAAGCAGGCCCAAACCAGGATGCTGCCCCCACCATGTGTGACAGTGGGGATGGTGTGTTCAGGGTGATGAGCTGTGTTGCTTTTACGCCAAACATATCGTTTTGCATTGTGGCCAAAAAGTTCGATTTTGGTTTCATCTGACCAGAGCACCTTCTTCCACATGTTTGGTGTGTCTCCCAGGTGGCTTGTGGCAAACTTTAAACAAGACTTTTTATGGATATCTTTGAGAAATGGTTTTCTTCTTGCCACTCTGCCAAAAAGGCCAGATTTGTGCAGTGTACGACTGATTGTTGTCCTATGGACAGACTCTCCCACCTCAGCTGTAGATCTCTGCAGTTCATCCAGAGTGATCATGGGCCTCTTGGCTGCATCTCTGATCAGTCTTCTCCTTGTTTTAGATGAAAGTTTAGAGGGACGGCCGGGTCTTGGTAGATTTGCAGTGGTCTGATACTCCTTCCATTTCAATATGATCGCTTGCACAGTGCTCCTTGGGATGTTTAAAGTTTGGGAAATCTTTTTGTATCCAAATCCAGCTTTAAACTTCTCCACAACAGTATCACGGACCTGCCTGGTGTGTTCCTTGGTCTTCATGATGCTCTCTGCGCTTTAAACAGAACCCTGAGACTATCACAGAGCAGGTGCATTTATACGGAGACTTGATTACACACAGGTGGATTATATTTATCATCATTAGTCATTTAGGACAACATTGGATCATTCAGAGATCCTCACTGAACTTCTGGAGTGAGTTTGCTGCACTGAAAGTAAAGGGCCGAATAATATTGCACGCCCCAATTTTCAGTTTTTTATTTTTTACAAAAGTTTAAAATAACCAATAAATTTTGTTCCACTTCACAATTGTGTCCCACTTGTTGTTGATTCTTCACCAAAAAATTAAAATTTTATATCTTTATGTTTGAAGCCTGAAATGTGGCAAAAGGTTGAAAAGTTCAAGGGGGCCGAATACTTTCGCAAGGCACTGTATCCTAAGTGCGAGTGGGGATTGTCTATGTGATGTCATATTATCCTATGTATGATTGTGTAATACCTATGTGATATAATATCCTACGTATGAGTAGGGAATACCTATGTATGATTGGGTAATACCTATGTGATGTCATGGGTGTCTAATATTTATGTTATGTCATAATATTCTAGGAACTAATGGGGGATATCTATGTGATGTCATAATATCCTAGGTACCTACCATAGGTAATGTAATAAGATAATTTGTTGAGTTTGTCCTACCTCCTTGAAGTGGTAATATTCTACAAGATTATATACTTTACAAGAACGGATAATCATACACCAGCAGATCACAGAAGCAGGATCTGTACGCCACAAATAACACTGCGGTTAGTCTACAGTCACACACAAATCTGGAATTTATGATTTATGATTTACTTGTGGTAAACCTGAGAAAACACATGATAAAATAGAGGAAAATGAAGAAATTCTGTCCAAATCTTTTTATGGCTGGAAATCCACGCTGGCAGGGAATAAAGTGTATAATAAACAGCGGGTTCACAGAGAGATGGTCAATGTGTACAGAGGTCAACGAACAGGTCAGAGGCACAAAAACAGTCTAACGTCTACCATATGATCAAGATTCACAGAGAACGGAATGAGGCACACTGGCCCTGACTTATTAAGATAAGGGCGCCTGTTTTATGGCTTAAAAGTGGCACATTTTTGGCACACAGACTTTCTGCAGCTAGAAATGGACAAAGTGGACGGGGGGCAGAATAGAGTACACTGGCATGAGTTATACCTGCAATCGACACCAGTCCTTCATTGGCATAGATTTTGTTTCTGGCACATAAAGCCTCCCGCTGTCCCCAGAATTAGTAAGAGGCCGTAGCCGTTTTGTGCTTGGTAAAAACTCAAACGCTGCAGCCTCTTCAACAGCTGATCAGATGGGGGTCCGGGTGTTGGACCCCTGCCGATCTTTAATTGATGACCTATCCTAAGGACAAGTCATCAATTAATAAGCCTAGAAACCCCCCCCCCCCAACCTTAGGGGGGAAATGCTTGCATTTTCCCTATAGATGTAATAAAGGAAGAAAACCGCAGCAAAAAACGCTGCAGAAAAAAACGCAATGCGTTTCCACTTGGTTTTTTCCACAGCGTTGTTTAGCTGTGTTCCGAAACGTGGGACCTTAGCCTTAAAGGCATTTTCTGGGACTATGAAGTTGAGCTCCCCTTCCTCTTCTCAGACCAGTGACATCACAACAATTGGTCACAGAGCCATGCTACAGCTCAGTCCCATTCACTGAATTGGGCTCAGCTGCAATACCAAGTACAGCCACTATACAATGTACAGCACTGTGCTTGGAAAGTAGTGAAGAGCAATCAATACCAGTTCTGGAAAACCCATTTAACCTTAATGAAATTCTATCATTGGGAAACCCTATTTTCATTAACCTCACATTAGAATAGCCTTTAGAAAGACTATTCTTCTCCCACCTTTATTTTTCTGCTCCGCGCCTCCGTTTCTGAGAATTTTCGTTTTTCTTCTTTATGCTAATGAGTCTTCAGAAAGCACAGGGGCGTTCCCCCTGTGTTCAAAGAAGACGCTCTTCCGAAAATCCAGCGCCGCCTCTCTCTTCTTCTGCTGACGCCTCTCCGCCGCGTTGTCAGCCCCCGAGTCTCTGTTTGCGAAATGGCAGAGCCGACTGAGCATGCGCGGGATTTGAATCCCGAACAGAAACGGGGGCTGATGACGCGGCGAGAGGCGTCAGCAAAAGAAGAGAAAGGCGGCGCTGGATCTTCGGAAGACCGTCTTCTTTGAGCACAGGGGACGCCCCCTGTGCTTTCTGAAGACTCATTTGCATAAACAAGAAAAACGAAAATTCTCAGAAACGGTGGCGTGGATCAGAAAAATAAAGGTAGGAGAAGAATAGTCTTTCTAAAGGTTATTCCGACGTGGTGTTAGTGAAAAAATTTGTTTCCCAATGATAGAATCCTTTTAACCAAACCCAAGCTAAGTGTGGACACATCTGTATGGATGGTATTGTAAGTGTTGCCCTTGTAATACGTAAATACTTGTCTTTCAAACACAAGAATATATTCTTCATAATGTACAGTATAATATATTAGTAATACCTCTTCTATATAGGCAACCATTGTATGATAGTCCGTTCATTATATATCAAAAAATGGTCAGCACTTCAGGCTCAGATGTAAAAAGTGAATATTTAATCCACAGGCAACATTTTGGTTCTAATAACGTTTCATAGGCTTGAGAAAAATTATTAATAGAACTGAAACATTGCCTACGGACGAAATACTCCCATTTTTTTGTGTGTGACCCTGGAGTGCCTGGAGTGCTGCCCTATTTGTGATCCATTTGGAAAGGTAACTTGGCTCATAACTGGGGATTTGCACCCATGTATCTTGTGCCACTGTGCTATACACACACACACACACACACACACAACACACATTATATATATATATATATATATATATATATATATATAACACACAGTACAGACCAAAAGTTTGGACACACCTTCTCATTCCAAGAGTTTTCTCTATTTTCATGACTATAAAAATTGTAGATTCACACTGAAGGCATCAAAACTATGAATTAACACATGTGGAATTATATGCTTAACAAAAAAGTGTGAAACAACTGAAAATATGTCTTATATTCTAGGTTCTTCAAAGTAGCCACCTTTTGCTTTGATTACTGCTTTGCACACTCTTGGCATTCTCTTGATGAGCTTCAAGAGGTAGTCACCTGAAATGGTCTTCCAACAGTCTTGAAGGAGTTCCCAGAGATGCTTAGCACTTGTTGGCCCTTTTGCCTTCACTCTGCGGTCCAGCTCACCCCAAACCATCTGGATTGGGTTCAGGTCTGGTGACTGTGGAGGCCAGGTCATCTGGCGTAGCACCCCATCACTCTCCTTCTTGGTCAAATAGCCCTTACACAGTCTGGAGGTGTGTTTGGGGTCATTGTCCTGTTGAAAAATAAATGATGGTCCAACTAAGCGCAAACCGGATGGAATATCATGCCGCTGCAAGATGCTGTGGTAACCATGCTGGTTCAGTATTCCTTCAATTTTGAATAAATCCCCAACAGTGTCCCCAGCAAAGCACCCCCACACCATCACACCTCCTCCTTCATGCTTCACGGTGGGAACCAGGCATGTAGACTCCATTCGTTCACCTTTTCTGCTTCGCACAAAGACACGGTGGTTGGAACCAAAGATCTCAAATTTGGACTCATCAGACCAAAGCACAGATTTCCACAGGTCTAATGTCCAAAATGAAACAAAATTTATTGGGTATTTTAAACTTTTGTAAAAAAATAAAAAACTGAAAAGTGGGGCGTGCAATATTATTCGGCCCCTTTACTTTCAGTGCAGCAAACTCACTCCAGAAGTTCAGTGAGGATCTCTGAATGATCCAATGTTGTCCTAAATGACTGATGATGATAAATATAATCCACCTGTGTGTAATCAAGTCTCCGTATAAATGCACCTGCTCTGTGATAGTCTCAGGGTTCTGTTTAAAGCGCAGAGAGCATCATGAAGACCAAGGAACACACCAGGCAGGTCCGTGATACTGTTGTGGAGAAGTTTAAAGCCGGATTTGGATACAAAAAGATTTCCCAAACTTTAAACATCCCAAGGAGCACTGTGCAAGCGATCATATTGAAATGGAAGGAGTATCGGACCACTGCAAATCTACCAAGACCCGGCCGTCCCTCTAAACTTTCATCTCAAACAAGGAGAAGACTGATCAGAGAAGCAGCCAAGAGGCCCATGATCACTCTGGATGAACTGCAGAGATCTACAGCTGAGGTGGGAGAGTCTGTCCATAGGACATCAATCAGTCGTACACTGCACAAATCTGGCCTTTATGGAAGAGTGGCAAGAAGAAAGCCATTTCTCAAAGATATCCATAAAAAGTCTCGTTTAAAGTTTGCCACAAGCCACCTGGGAGACACACCAAACATGTGGAAGAAGGTGCTCTGGTCAGATGAAACCAAAATCGAACTTTTTGGCCACAATGCAAAACGATATGTTTGGCGTAAAAGCAACACAGCTCATCACCCTGAACACACCATCCCCACTGTCAGACATGGTGGTGGCAGCATCATGGTTTGGGCCTGCTTTTCTTCACCAGGGACAGGGAAGATGGTTAAAATTGATGGGAAGATGGATGGAGCCAAATACAGGACCATTCTGGAAGAAAACCTGTTGGAGTCTGCAAAAGACCTGAGACTGGGACGGAGATTTATCTTCCAACAAGACAATGATCCCAAACATAAAGCTAAATCTACAATGGAATGGTTCACAAATAAACGTATCCAGGTGTTAGAATGGCCAAGTCAAAGTCCAGACCTGAATCCAATCGAGAATCTGTGGAAAGAGCTGAAAACTGCTGTTCACAAACGCTCTCCATCCAACCTCACTGAGCTCCAGCTGTTTTCCAAGGAAGAATGGGCAAGAATTTCAGTCTCTCAATGTGCAAAACTGATAGAGACATACCCCAAGCGACTTGCAGCTGTAATCGCAGCAAAAGGTGGCGCTACAAAGTATTAACTTAAGGGGGCTGAATAATTTGGCACGCCCCACTTTTCAGTTTTTTATTTTTTACAAAAGTTTAAAATATCCAATAAATTTCGTTCCACTTCACAATTGTGTCCCACTTGTTGTGATTCTTCACCAAAAAATTAAAATTTTATATCCTTATGTTTGAAGCCTGAAATTTGGCAAAAGGTTGAAAAGTTCAAGGGGGCCGAATACTTTCGCAAGGCACTGTATATACACACACACACACACGCTGTATTTACTTAAACTTCTGCCCCGTGAAATGTTACCATAGAAGACAACAAAAAAGAATGAAAAGTCATTGTAAAAATGTATTTCCAATGACTTTTCATTGATGTCTGCAATATTTATATATGTAAAGGACTATACATATAAGTTTATATATATGACACACAGAGCACTTCTCTGAACACCTCATGTAGACTATTATACAGGGTACAAATGTCATTAACATAATAGGACATCTATCGGAGACAACATGTTCCCTTGAACTCGGTGACTGCCATATCGGTAAAATGTTTCCGTGTATCTAAGGTAATAGAACTGCATTAGCTCTCAGCATTTCGGACAAGTTTCCATTAAAGAGAAATGGTAATATGAAGGCAGGAAGCCGCCTCATTCTGCTGCTCCCGACTATTACCCAGAAGAAAAGATTTCACTGATTTACTTTCTTGGTAAAATGATTGAAAAACATGTAAATAAAGGTCTATTAGCTGGAGACGAGGAATGCGGAGACCTCAAGGTCTACATTTACATAAGACATATGCAGAATTATGGAGTCATCTATAGATATATGAACATTCACATATACTATAGGAATATGCATAATAATACATATAAATGCTGACATGTACAGATGTAAATGAACGTTCACAATGGCGCGTTGTAAAATAACTGCTGTTATACAAAGGGAATAAAGGAACATTTGTTTAAATAGTCAGTAACTTTTCAGACAACTTAGTCTCATTGAATAGATCATGTGAGTCTCGACCAAACTGTAATGTACTTTGACTAAAAAACCTGAAAAAAAACCTGAAAAAAATCTGGAAAGTTCCTGCCACTAGGTGTCTCCCTTGTTGCTAATTTGCTGTACACTCATTGTTACTAGGGAAGGTCAGTCTTTAGAAACCAACAGGCTCAAGATGGGAACACAGTAAGGGACAGGCATGAAGGGTAGGTCTCTTCCAACATATTGAATGGAGGGGAGAGGGTCAGGTCTCTCTTAACAGCTTCTGCATGTTTACACACAGCTTTACCTACCTGTACACTGCACAGACAGGAGTCTGCAGCTTCCCACAGCAAACAGTGAGTGTAAGAGGAGTCTTTCTACAGTACTTATGACTAGCTGCTTGTATTATTGCTGACTGAATGTTAAACAGCTTTCCCGATTGTGCTCAAAGATTTCTCTTTTTCTGTGTTAGGTAGCTTTTAGCTGCACCATAACCTGGATTTGCAGTCTAGTGTCCCAGTATCGCCTATAATATATTCACTTGGGCTTTTCTCAGCTATTTGTTTGCTATTTTACAATTACTCCTGGCAGATTTACATGTATAGAAACCAGAAGTAGTAATAATGGATTCAGACTGCTCTGTATTGTATACGTCCCCTGCCTCAGAGAGAAATGCAAAACGTGCTGCAGCCATAATGGGGCTATTGACAGCAGGAAAACTCATAAGACACCACATATTAGTAGGCTTATATAGTCATAGAACAGACTGTCTAGCAAAACACTGCAAATATTAAAATTTTTGAAGAAAACTCAGGTATCCTTTAATGGCTGCTACATCTGTACATAGGGATGCGACTGTCTGTGTCTCCTTTTGTACGCCACTCTCCATAGGTGTAATGATATGCTGTAATAGGGGTAGGGATGGAAAAAAGTTTTTGCTGAAGTTCTTCTTTAAATATACCTGGTCTTTCCTGCATTAAACCATCTCTGTAAACCCCTACACCTCCAGGGATATCATATATGATATCCTCTGTAGATTCCTTGAATGTTGACATAACTGAGGGGACTTTTAACCATCCCTACCGCACAACTGGAAACCCTGCGTCATTTATGTCTGATTTTAGGATTTCGACCTTGGGGGCCCCCCTACTATTCCCAAAGTGCATGTTGCTAAATGCAACACAGAAGCACTTCAGACGCTACTCCAAGGCCTCATGGACATGTATGCAGGCCGAGGAGGGTCCGTTTTTTTAAGCAGAATGAAGCGAGCTGGATTGGATGGAAGACCCCTCGCACAGCACACTTGGTCGTAGGCATGGCGCTTACACAGTGCCACTCCTCTAACTCAGTGCTATGTAGGAACTGTAATATAATCTGATCAGTCGGGTACTGAAGTCCGTTGCTCTTATCCATCATGGGATCAGGACAGCAGACTTCAACGCTGATAGAATAACTGATGTGGATGGAGCTTCTCGCCTGTCTGCATTCACTCTGATGTAAAACAACATGACGGAACTTTTTTCCAGAAGAGAAAGTCATTCTTGGGGGACTTTTTCTGCATCATTTTTTCTATCATGTTTTTTTTTATATTATAGTGAATGCAGACAGATGTTTCTCAGTCTGCATCATTCTATTGGCGTTTAAGTCTGTTGCTCTGATCCTATGACAGATGAAAGCAACGGACTTCAATAATGGAGTGTGAACCTAGCTTTACAGATAGTAAAGGTAATTTCTAAGGTTTAAGGAACGGCTTACCCTGTTTCTACATCTTCTAGTAGGCTGAGGTACTGCTGCACATTCACATGTGCTGGATGCTGCAGGGAGGCTATAAGCCGCCTTGTGTCGTTCCTTGAGCTCATTGTGGTGTGACCAGATCCATAATGAAATACTCAGCGGTTCTCTCACCCCCTACCAGATGGTAGAACTGAACAGATTGCCGTCTACTGAGGGTGCTGTCAAGCTAAAGCACATACCAAGGCAACAATATTACCAGTCTTCCTGCTTCCTTACACATGTGGACACGCTACTCTGAACATACATGTTGGACAATTATGATGATCAGCACAGATGCTATAGTAAATCCTGGCATTTTTACGAGGGACATACTGGTATGTCAGTATTTCCTGAAAAAAAAGTGACATTTCTGATGACATCCTATTTCTGCCCCAAATATAAGTGTTGTCAGAGATGTTTCCCAACCAATTACCTTCCCTACCGACATAAAGATTTATCTGCCTTGTACCTTTCCGCAATTTTGGCTCCAATTTTCACATTACAAAATCAATACATTATTGTAACATAGTAACAAAAACCCTTTTCTGGTTTCAAGTCATATCACAGCCATTAGGTGTTTGTGACAGGTTTGGCTCCTCTAAGACTCTGTTCACACTTCCCTTTTACCTTTACATACAGTTGCCTACATCATCCATTAAATGGTTACCCCATCTAAGCCTTTCATGGCTGAGACAGGAATAGCCCAGCGGCCAGACTCATCCTTCTGTCACTCTGGTACACAGACGCATCTACCTTGTGCCAGTTGCTGCACTGGTTACCCATCCACCACAGAATACAATATAAAGTTATCACACTCATCTATATATCCATCCATAGTGCTACGCCCCCCTATATCTCCGCTCTCGTCACTGTCTAACCGTCTCGTTGTCTGCCCTAACCGTCCTCTCCGTTCTGCCAATGACCTTAGACTTGTATCCTCTGTTATCGAATGTCCCATCTTCAAGAATTTTCTTGAGCTGCACCGATCCTCTGGAATGCTCTACCTCGGACAATCCGATTAATACTCAACTACGGCAGCTTCAAGCGTGCCCTAAAATTACATCTATTTAGGTAGGCTTTTACATGACTTGATCAGATTGTTCTACACCTCCGCACACTAAGCTAACATTTTTTGTCCTAAGTTATCCTTCCTCCTCTGTTCCTCAGATCCTGACCCCTCCATCTAAAAGTTACCCTGCACTCCATGCACTTAGTATCTGTATATTCCCAGATACCGGCTGGTGACGGCTCATACAGCTTCAGTTATATGACCTTATTTATTAAAAGATGGCTGGACCATTGTACTAAACAAGCCCTCTGACCTCTTGTGTCCCCCTATCTCCTCATAGACTGTAAGCTCTTGCGAGCAGGGCCCTCACTCCTATTGTTTGATATGTTAATTCTTTATCACATTGTAATGTTAAATACTGTTTATGTCCCTTCTGATTTGTAAAGTGCTTCGGAATATGTTGGCGCTATTTATATAAATTTATTATTATCTATTTATTAGCCCTGTCATTCTATCTTTCAATGCTAAAACTAAAACTCTCCCACATATACATGATCGGTCACTGATTATTTTGGGCTTTCTTATACTTCTTTGTACATGGATATCTGTTGTGTTTGTAATGATATACTGTGTATGGCTGTATTATGGAAATCTCTGCTCCTTGGTAGGACTACTGTATCTAACAAGATAATCGCTTTGTATAAAGCTTTGTTAATTGAATTGTTTGTGTAATGGCAGAAAACCTTTTAAGTTTTGCAGGAAGAGAATGACGGCAACAACCTCGATCACAGCGGTGCGGCTCTCCAGGGCAGCGCGCTTCACCCTTCGCTTTAAGGGATTTCATCGCTTTGTAACAATCATGTTAATTAAAAGCTGCATTGGAAGAAACTCGCAGGATATTTCCCTACAATGGCGGTATATTTGTTTCTAGCAGAATTCGCCGCCATGCTAATTAGCTCATTCTTTCTGGAGAAACCACTTAAGGGGCCGGAGCATGTACACAGACATTTGTTCAGACCTTGAAATGCTGTATGTATTATAAAAATCACCGAAAGTACAAGGGAAAGAGACACAGCTGAGGTATACAAAGATGTATGGTTATTGACCCATGTGATCAATAAGATTAAAGCTCAAGGATCTTAAAGGAGAAATAAAATTCTTTCTTCGCTGGCCTGTTAGCAAGGTACATGTTGTAAGGCAGGGTTCACACTACCGTTGGAGTCCGTTATGAAGGTGTCCGTTAAAAAAAAACAAAAAAAAACGGACACCTATCATAACGGACACTAACTGATGTTAATGTGTCGGTTTTTTTTTTTAACTGATCCAATTAATGGTTCAGTTAAAAAAAACGGACACATTAGCATCAGTTAGTGTCCGTTTTTTTAACACTGTCCGTTTTTTTTTGTTTGATTCTGCTTTCTGTTACTGTCACTGTCCGTTACTGTCCGTTCTAAGTCCGTTACCCATAGACTTCAATGTTAAAAAAATAACGGACACTTGCTGTCCGTCAAGAATCCATTTTTTTCAAACGGACAAAAAGTCCTGCATGTAGGATTTTTTGTCCGCGAAAAAAAAACGGACTTCTGACGGATTTGGTGTAAACGGACACAATATAAAAACCCATTGAAATGAATAGAAATTTTAACGGACTTCTGACGGTTCAGCTAGTGTCCAATGCTAAAATCTTGTAACAGACAATAGCAACGGACACTACAGACGGTCAACAACGGTAGTGTGAACGCCCCCTAAATTGTAATGTAGGTACACTTTTCCACTCCCTTCTGTTCCTCAGCTGTGTCATGTGACCAGCAATAAGACTCTCCAACTGACACAGGGAGAGATTTATAAAGACTGGAGTTTTTAATGGCAGTCTTCACATTCCCTGTACTGGGGGAGGGTGCGCCTAATTTATGGCCAGGCATACACTTCACAGGGCCATGGCCTGCATTGAAAGTTGCAAATTTTTCCACAAAAATCTAACTAAAAATTGTGACTTTTTCATGCCTCGCATGCTGGAAAACTGGCGAACATGAAAAAAAAAAATCTCCTCCAGTGTCAGTTTCTTCATTTCTATACAACTCACATTGAGGTTCTCATAGTAATGAATATAGAAAGTGACTTGCTGTTCACATAGAAGCTACTGGGGACTCTTACTGCTGGTCACATGACACAGCTGAGGACCAAAAGGGAACGAATAACTCACAACTTCAACCTGCTCTAGCTTTGAAACAAGACCAAGACTTTTGTGGCAACACATTTCTGAACCAGGGAAGTGTCTTGGCTTTTTAGCTGTAAAACCTCTTCAACAGGCACCAGTCAACTAGTGAGTATATAGTACTTGAGTGATTAAAACTTAGTTTTTTGCTATCCGTGCGACAAAGTAGGCATCATAGATATGAGTAAACTTGATTCCTCAATCGCTGTGGTCAAAACTGATTATAAAGAATTCAGCAGCAGGATGCATGCCCAGCCTACCACTCCATCAGGAAAGCAGCACTGGAGTCTTGTCCATGTCCAAGCGCAAGAACAGCGGTCCCGCGTCAAGATCACTCGAACAGGGCCCCCGCGTCAAGATCACCCGAACAGGGCCCCCGCGTCAAGATCACCCGAACAGGGGCCCCGCGTCAAGATCAATCGAACAGGGCCCCCGCGTCAAGATCACCCGAACAGGGCCCCCGCGTCAAGATCACCCGAACAGGTACCCCGCGTCAAGATCACCCGAACAGGGGCCCCGCGTCAAGATCAATCGAACAGGGCCCCCGCGTCAAGATCACCCGAACAGGGCCCCCGCGTCAAGATCACCCGAACAGGGCCCCCGCGTCAAGATCACCCGAACAGGGCCCCCGCGTCAAGATCACCCGAACAGGGCCCCCGCGTCAAGATCACCCGAACAGGGCCCCCGCGTCAAGATCACCCGAACAGGGCCCCCGCGTCAAGATCACCCGAACAGGGCCCCCGCGTCAAGATCACCCGAACAGGGCCCCCGCGTCAAGATCACCCGAACAGGGCCCCCGCGTCAAGAAGACCCGAACAGGGACCCCGCGTCAAGATCACCCGAACAGGGCCCCCGCGTCAAGATCACCCGAACAGGGCCCCCGCGTCAAGATCACCCGAACAGGGCCCCCGCGTCAAGATCACCCGAACAGGGGCCCCGCGTCAAGATCACCCGAACAGGGGCCCCGCGTCAAGATCACACGAACAGGGGCCCCGCGTCAAGATCACAAGAACAGGGGCCCCGCGTCAAGATCACACGAATAGGGGCCCCGCGTCAAGATCACAAGAACAGGGGTCCCGCGTCAAGATCACAAGAACAGGGGTCCCGCGTCAAGATCACAAGAACAGGGGTCCCGCGTCAAGATCACTCGAACAGGGCCCCCGCGTCAAGATCACCCGAACAGGGCCCCCGCGTCAAGATCACCCGAACAGGGCCCCCGTGTCAAGATCACCCGAACAGGGGCCCCGCGTCAAGAAGACCCGAACAGGGGCCCCGCATCAAGATCAATCGAACAGGGCCCCCGCGTCAAGATCACCCGAACAGGGCCCCCGTGTCAAGATCACCCGAACAGGGCCCCCGCGTCAAGATCACCCGAACAGGGCCCCCGCGTCAAGATCACACGAACAGGGGCCCCGCGTCAAGATCACAAGAACAGGGGCCCCGCGTCAAGATCACACGAACAGGGGCCCCGCATCAAGATCACAAGAACAGGGGCCCCGCGTCAAGATCACACGAACAGGGCCCCCGCGTCAAGATCACACGAACAGGGGCCCCGCGTCAAGATCACACGAATAGGGGCCCCGCGTCAAGATCACAAGAACAGGGGTCCCGCGTCAAGATCACACGAACAGGGGCCCCGTGTCAAGATCACAAGAACAGGGGTCCCGCGAGTGATGTTCATACAGGCATGCTGCTGCGTAATTCAATGTCTATAGAACTGATGAAGATGATGGAGTGCTGTATTCAGCTATCTCGGTCAGCCCCATAGAGATGGGCCGTAAAGCTGTATGGAGCCCTCCAGAAGAATGTTCAGCTAAAATCTGTTCTTCTATCCTAATGCTGACCATATGGTGGGGAATCACATTTTGTGATGTGTTGAAACGAAAAGGTTTGACTGGAAAGAAAATCTGAGATAATGTCTTATGAGATGGGGGCACAAATATATTAATGGCCCTTTTTTCCATGCACAGAACATAGATTTCAGCTTTTGTCTCACGTAATGGATTATTGTATCAAACAAAGCAATTAACCATCTGGTCAGAAAAATGTGCTCGCTCTCCACCTCCTGGCACTGAGGGAACAAGGTGTATTTCATAATGGTAAAACAACACGCAATTTTCTACATAAAGCTCATATGTAAGAAATATGAGGATTAATAGTCTTTTGGGGGCATAGTAAATTTTCGTTTGTGAAAGTCTATACTTATTTCTCCCAGTTCCTCTGGGTGTATACTAACCCAATGTCACACGTAAAACACTCAAGTCTGTGGAAGCAATTACAAAAATTTTCACTCATTGACAAAAAAAAAAAAAAATTCCGCATCCGGATAGAAATGTTGGATTTCTGTAAAACTTAGCAGGCATATATGTAAATGTTTACAGGTGTGGTCCTATTAGACACTGGGTCGCTACCCTGTAAAAAGGCTCTCAGAGGCTACTTTTGGGTAGTGTAAGTGATACACTAACAACTCAGTGATATATACACATGTGTTGCCTCTCATGCCAGGGCAGACAATTGCCTTTTTTCAGCAGGATAATGCTCACCCGCACGCAGCAAGGGTTTCCCAGGACACTTCCTTGGCCTGCCCAGCCACCAGATATAATGCCAATCGAGCATTTATGGGGCCAGCCAGAACGCCAGCTTCAACAACCGAAAGTGTGCAGGATCTACAGGCCCAGCTACAATATCCATGGGCAAATGTGACGCAGGACACCATACAAAACCTGTATACCTCCATGCTCAACTGTATCTCATCTTGTATCCAGGCTGGAGGGACCCAACAGGGTATTAGAGCCTCTGCCCAATTGTTCACTTTTCTCCAATAACCTTCCTTTGGCTGTAATATTGTAATCACTTTCACATAGGTCATCATTATAGTCACACTGAGAAAGTTTCATTCCAGTACAATTCCTTCTTGGTGCAGGATTTTTTTTTTGGTCAATGAGTGTACTTGAACAGCATATGAGTACTCCATGCACTTACTCGGTACTTTGTATGCCTGTAACTTATTGAGGCACGACATTTAGGTACAGACCTGATCAGAACCCCCACTGATCCTGAGAATGGAGCAGCCGCAAGCTGTTGTGTGGCGCCCTCGTTCCCACTATGTATTTGAATGACATATGTCGCAGTTCTCTGCACAGCCAGGTGGCTGTAAATGCAAGAAACATAAAGAGGAGACAAAGTGCTACATCAGTGCTGCAGCCCTTTTACTTCCAAGATTGGTGGGGGTTACAGAGGTCAGACCCCCATGGTCATAAAGCAGGGCACAGCCTTGTGGTACTCCATAATTTTATAAGATGGTTTTACTCCTGTAATACACTGAAAGCAATAATAAACAGTATGCAGTAAGCTCATAACTGCCCCCTAGTGTTGGCTACAGTCATATGGTCTGTTCCTACTGGACTAAAAAGTCACGAGTTGCCGTAACCCTGATCAATAAATAATATTAAATCTTTTTGCACATAATGTATCAACCTCCTTAGCCGTGCACAGATCGGACAGTATACTTCAGCTATATTATGTCTGTCATTACTTCCATGACCCACTGGTAACCATTTCTACCTGTATCGCCACCGCTCTGGATACGAGTCCTCTGAGATACTGAAGAGGGTCTTCTGGGCCTTCCCATTTGCTTTGCCAGGCAAGGGGACACTGTAAAAATCAATAAGAAGACATCAGTACACCTAGTAAAACGGGGGGCAATTGGCAGCTAATGCAGAAAGCGGGACTGTGGGGTCAGAAAGCCAAACCACCTCCTCTTCCACCCCTGCTATGACTTGTACCCCTTCATAAATGGCTGACAGCCATGATCAGAAAGAAGCAGTACATTTCGATGAAAGTAAATATGTAACAAGCCATACATCGAATTAATAATACAATAAGGATAATTGTAGAATATCATTGAAAGTAAATCATCATTTTATTCTGACGTCAGAGTTGGTAATCTTTTTCAACTCTGACTCCACAGTCCTGGAAAGAAGGACCATATATTGCAGTAGTATGGGGGTACCTACCGTGCCCTTCATCTCAGCTAGATAAATAACATTGAAAAATCTAAAGCAGGTCAGTATATGGCAGCTATGTGGACAGGTACAAGGTTGTCTCATCACATACAGTCTTTATTATACAAGAGTGCGGTCACCGAGGAGGAAGATGTGGCCATTGGTGGTTACTACACGTGACCATTCAAGTCACCAGTCACCAGGTTGTAGAGGTCGCCCTGATCGGGGGACCCCATTCTGTGACGTAAATCCTTTCTAACATGACATATGGACATGGGTTATCCTCATGCGATAACCCTTTCAAACTATCTTACAGGGCCAAACTCTGAGGCTGCACTACTGAAAGATTCTGATGACAACATGATCCCTTCTGGTTTCTCTCTGTTGAAGCGATGTCCATTCGCCATGTTTGGCAATTAAAAGGGGATTCACGATCAGCTTGGCCATGTTAGGGGGACGCCCTCTACTATCTTCATATGCTGTAAAAGAGTATATAAAAAAAGGGTTGTCTAATCTAACCTATCAAAGGCTATGTTCACCTACACAACTATTTGTATTGTGCCATCTAAAATTAAAAATTAAGTAACTTTAGTTAGGATTGAAAATATATTTGTTTTAGGTCTACATCTCCAGTGCAAATCTATGCATCCCCATGGCAACAGACAACAAATAATCCATGAATAGTCTGATACTGTAGTCATACTTTCTTCCAAATGTGCCCTAATTCTCTGTGACCGGCTGAAAGCATGAAACTGTAACAAAGTTGGAAACAGATGTAAGAAAGTGCAAGTGCAGGATAAAATTACAAAGGGTTTGTTTGTAGTCTGTTACCATGGCGATCCATAGGTCTATATAGTGCTGTAGACACCCAAACTATAGGAGATTTCTGCAAGCTTATTTCATCTTAAATGCACCGAGACAATTACATATATGGTTACGAAGGTGGAGAAAGTCTTTAAGGCACGTAGCTTAAATGCCGCAGCGTTTTACAGTACCTGCAAAGTGGATGGGATTCTGGCTAATCCCAACCACACACTGCAGAAAAATATCCGCAACGGACATGCTGCGATTTCAAAAACCGTCTAGTTTTTGTAAATTGCAGCATGTCAATTATAGCTCAGTCTCCTTCACATTAGCTGCAGTACCAGGTACAATCACTATGAGATGGATGGCGCTGTGACAGGTGAACAATGCAACAGCCAAGCACCATGGCGCCTTCAATCAGTTGACTGGTTAGGAGTACTGGCACTGATTTGACATTGATAACCTATTTTAAGGGTAAATCATCAAAAGTCCCATAAAACTCCTTAAAGTTACAGAAATCTTTATAATACCACCAGAAACAAAGGCATGTCACCATGCAAAATATAACCCAAACCTGTGCCCCATTCCTATGCACCTTACATGTTATTCCTTTGTGTATAGGCATGACTTGCATCCTCTCTATCCGCTCTCTTGCGAACATCTAAAGGTCTTGAAAATCATTTTGCACTCGACAGAATTGTATGAGATGGAAAAGCTTGTAAACAATGCGATATGTTGTCCCAGTAAAAGTCATTGTGATATTTACTGCCTCATTCGTGCTCTTTTACTAGGCTGGCGGCAGAAGGTGTATATTATTTCATTCCAGATCAGGAAACATTTATATTTATTACAAAGGGGCAGATGTATCCAGAAAGAGAAGATTTACCGAACAATCTGAGCGGCTCATGGACGCCTTTAATTGGGCTGTGAACCATGATCTGCATTTAGATGAGATGCAGGAAGAGATACAATAGGATGTAATACATTATACAGACATTACTAAACCAAGGCAGAAATTAATATAAATGTACAAACACAAAACAGGAATTTCCGCAACCTGTTACATATTCTTACCCATATTGGGGAGTATCGAAAGGGAAGGCCATACTGGACAACTCTCCTGGAAAGTCCGCGAGGCTCCAGAAAATAGGGCTGACCTCCCAAAGTCCTGTAAGAGTAGGCAAAGCTCCGGGACCGGCAGAATGCTCCCTCATCTGTCATCTAGCTGTCTGCATATACAGTACAGACCAAAAGTTTGGACACACCTTCTCATTCCAAGAGTTTTCTGTATTTTCATGACTATAAAAATTGTAGATTCACACTGAAGGCATCAAAACTATGAATTAACACATGTGGAATTATATACTTAACAAAAAAGTGTGAAACAACTGAAAATATGTCTTATATTCTAGGTTCTTCAAAGTAGCCACCTTTTGCTTTGATTACTGCTTTGCACACTCTTGGCATTCTCTTGATGAGCTTCAAGAGGTAGTCACCTGAAATGGTCTTCCAACAGTCTTGAAGGAGTTCCCAGAGATGCTTAGCACTTGTTGGCCCTTTTGCCTTCACTCTGCGGTCCAGCTCACCCCAAACCATCTGGATTGGGTTCAGGTCTGGTGACTGTGGAGACCAGGTCATCTGCCGTAGCACCCCATCACTCTCCTTCTTGGTCAAATAGCCCTTACACAGTCTGGAGGTGTGTTTGGGGTCATTGTCCTGTTGAAAAATAAATGATGGTCCAACTAAACGCAAACCGGATGGAATAGCATGCCGCTGCAAGATGCTGTGGTAACCATGCTGGTTCAGTATTCCTTCAATTTTGAATAAATCCCCAACAGTGTCACCAGCAAAGCACCCCCACACCATCACACCTCCTCCTCCATGCTTCACGGTGGGAACCAGGCATGTAGAGTCCATTCGTTCACCTTTTCTGCGTCGCACAAAGACACGGTGGTTGGAACCAAAGATTTCAAATTTGGACTCATCAGACCAAAGCACAGATTTCCACAGGTCTAATGTCCATTCCTTGTGTTCTTTAGCCCAAACAAGTCTCTTCTGCTTGTTGCCTGTCCTTAGCAGTGGTTTCCTAGCAGCTATTTTACCATGAAGGCCTGCTGCACACAGTCTCCTCTTAACAGCTGTTGTAGAGATGTGTCTGCTGCTAGAACTCTGTGTGGCATTGACCTGGTCTCTAACCAGAGCTGCTGTTAACCTGCGATTTCTGAGGCTGGTGACTTGGATGAACTTATCCTCCGCAGCAGAGGTGACTCTTGGTCTTCCTTTCCAGGAGCGGTCCTCATGTGAGCCAGTTTCTTTGTAGCGCTTGATGGTTTTGGCCACTGCACTTGGGGACACTTTCAAAGTTTTCCCAATTTTTCGGACTGACTGACCTTCAGTCAGTAATGATGGCCACTCGTTTTTCTTTACTTAGCTGCTTTTTTCTTGCCATAATACAAATTCTAACACTCCATTCAGTAGGACTATCAGCTGTGTATCCACCTGACTTCTGAACAACACAACTGATGGTCCCAACACCATTTATAAGGCAAGAAATCCCACTTATTAAACCTGACAGGGCACACCTGTGAAGTGAAAACCATTTCAGGTGACTACCTCTTGAAGCTCATCAAGAGAATGCCAAGAGTGTGCAAAGCAGTAATCAAAGCAAAAGGTGGCTACTTTGAAGAACCTAGAATATAAGACATATTTTCAGTTGTTTCACACTTTTTTGTTAAGTATATAATTCCACATGTGTTAATTCATAGTTTTGATGTCTTCAGTGTGAATCTACAATTTTTATAGTCATGAAAATACAGAAGACTCTTGGAATGAGAAGGTGTGTCCAAACTTTTGGTCTGTACTGTATGTGAAGTGGGCACATTCTGTGCCAGTCCCATTCGGAAAAGAGGATCTGGCCAGAACATCGCGTCCATGTCACATAAAGGGGACGTGTCCTATCCCATAAGTGGCCATGACATTGCCTATAGGCGCCTATTAGAGTGTGTCCCTCCTTTGGAAAGTATGGGTAAACTCCACCCAATATCAAAGTTTTCTGGGACTTTGATACTGATATCCTATATTAGTATAGGCCATCAATATGACACTGGTGGGGTTTAGACTCCTGGTACCCCCACCCATAACTGACTGAAGGAGTGTGTGGTGTTTCAGCAAGTGCTACAGTCCCCTTCATTGTTCACCAGCTTGGTATATTTTGTAGTGGCCATGCTTGGTATCTCAGCTGACTATAGTTCAGTCCCATTGAAATGAATGGGACTGAGCTGCGATACCAGGCAAAGCTGCTACAAAATATACAGAGATGCACCTGGTAAACAATGAAGGGGATGCATAGGGGCACCACGGCCGCTTAAATCATCTGACCGATTGGGGTGTCTGGAATCCAGCTCTTACTAATTCGATATTGATGGCCTATACTAAGCACAGTCAATCGACATCAACAGGCTGGGGAACCTATTCTAATTATTGTGGCTCCTATCACTAGATATCCGATCCACCACACTGTGCTTGTGGCATAGCAATGGTCTGAATCCGGTTTTGGAGACACTTTCTTTACTAGCGTTATGCTGGGTTCACATTACCGCTGGCACTCCATTGTTCAGGCCCATTGAAGGACCCCAACAACAGAAAGGCAGACTGCTAAAAGAGCGGTAACACACGGAGCCCGGTGGACCCCATTGACTATAATGGGGTTGTTGGGTGTCCGTCATTTTAAACTGAAAATGGCGGAGGAAAAAAGTCCCTATGTGGTATTAGCCAAAGGTTCAGGGAAGGTAATTGAGAGAGAGAAAGGTGGTATAGGGGACAAGCAAAAGGAGAGCGTGAGGATGGTGGATAGGTTAAAACAAAAAAAATGGAGAAGGGGGACAGTGAAGTATAATAGAGAGTAAGGCAGAGGGAGGACGGAATGTAAAAGTTTATTAATGGTGGCCAAACCCAATAATTTTGACAGGACTGGAAGGTTATCTAATGTATATGGGGGCCGTCCGCCTGTCAATGACAGCAGATGTAAGGGGAGAGAAGGATGGGACAGCTGGATTACAAGATGTCTTTTGCTTTTGTTCTCCAAGGAGTTGTTTGGAAGGGGCTTACTCTGATGTCCACTTTGGGTACCTGTGTATACTTCTGCTTGCCCAAACAAGTATGTGGGTCCGACTAAATAGCTGAACATGATCTGAAGTGTGTATCCAGAATAAAGTGGTTGTCTGGATTATGATATTAATTTCTGTCACCTTTTCACTACTTACCAAGCACAGCGCCACACCTTGCATAGTGGTTCTGCTTGGTATTGCAGCTCAGCCCCATTCATTTGAACGAGAGTGAGCTGCAGCATGGTCATGTCACCAACAGACGTGATGTCACTGACCTGAGAAAAGGAAGTGGAGCTCAATATCACAACCCTGGACAACCCCTTTAAGGGAACGTGAATGATAATGAGAGAGGGTGGGGTAGAGGTAGCAGAAGGGGGACACTGGTAGGGGAGGGAAATGTGAAAAAATGAATATAGGGGAGGAGAAAGAAATGAAGAAGGGGTTAAACAGGCAAATGGAGGTAGTGGGAGGGAGGATGGAGAAGAAGATAAAATGGGCAGAGGGATGAGGGAAGATGGATGACAAGCGACTAAAACAAAAAATATTCCTATACAAGTACAGTACATAAACTAAAATACACAACTGAGCATGTGCAGGACTCACACAGCCTGAGGTGTGGGGCAGGGGGGATACCAACAATTGCTTTTTCTCTCTCCTATTAACCCCTTCATTCTTTTATAGTGTGAGCAAAGTCAGTCTATGGCGCTGTTCACACTAAGCTACTTGTATATCTTCCACGGAGGGCTTCGGTGTATGCCGCCGTATCACAATACAGTGCCCTCTCATCTTTACTACAGTCTACTACTTTATTTAATACAGTAAGACAAGGCATGCCAAGTAATGGGAGCCATTTTGGCACATGCAGGTGAATGGAGGACTGTAGACACATTTGGTGAGGTTCACTAATGTGAAGTGTAATGTGCAGGTCCGTGTGTATTTTTTACTACACAATCTGCTTATTTTTTGCCTTCCGCCAACATGAAGCTCAGCCATGATAGCGTCCTCATTTCACAGGCTGCCAATGTAGTTGTGCTGCAGACACTGATAATCCAGCTGTCACATCCCCCCTATTGTGGCCACTTCAGGACATCACTGATGATAGGACTATTCACTGACATCCAGAGCCTGTCCCCCTCCTGGGGCGAGCGGCTCCCCCAATCCTTCCCTCCACACTATATGCAATGAGCTGTGACAACCTGTCAGGGTCACAGTGTCGTATTCTCGGCCTCCTCCTCCGATGGCTGATGAATTACAAAGCAAACAGGAATGTACAGTCTGGCAGCTGTCAATGCCATTCACCGCTTCTCAAAAATCGACATCATTATCCAGAAAATTGGAAATGGCATTAGAAAAAAAAAAAAATACAACCGACAGCCCCCAATAGAGAGGGCACCGATGCATCTACTGCCAAATGGATGAGGGTCCTGAGCTCACTACATGTGGTGAAATGCCGGTGGGGTCTTACTATTACAGGTATTCCACAGTCCTTATCTTATTAATTTGAAGATTGCGCCATTATTTCCCATTTCAGACTTTTTTTTTTTTTTTGTAGATGAACTTTTAAAAACAATAACAGGTTTTCTTTGATCACATAATTTTTGCAATTTTTTTTCACACTTATTCAAAGGGCGTTAGTTTATGTTTATTTGTAATTTTTATAGTCTGGAGAAAAAAAAAATTGTTTACATTCTTTTAAATTTTAAATTCTTTTAAATTAGCACAAAGTGAAAAATAGTTTCTTTCCCCTCTATAATACCTAAGCAAACATAACTGCACAAAAAATATGGAGATATGCTGCTCCATATAAAATTCCCTCAAAAGACAAGGAGGCACCCCCTCCGCCTGAGAAAAAAAAAGGCTTAAAGGGGTTGTCCACTTTCAGACCAAAATTGATAGACAAATGTTTGTATAATGAAAAGTTGTACAATTCCCCAATATACTTTCTGTATCAGTTCCTCACCGTTCTCTAGATCTCTGCTTGCTGTCATTCATTCTGCTTACTTCTAGTGGATAAAACTTTGACCATGGTCATGTGATGGACAGTCCATGGTCATGTGATGGACAGTCCATGGTCATGTGATGGACAGTCCATGGTCATGTGATGGACAGTCCATGGTCATGTGATGGACAGTCCATGGTCATGTGATGAACACACAGGTGCACGGCTTGTTATAGTCACAGCACAGTAATCAGATGTCTGCCTGGTAACGAGCCGTGCACCTGTGTGTACATCACATGACCATGGACCATAAATCACAAGACCATGGTCAGAGTTTTATCCACTAGAAGTAACAGAATGAATGACAGCAAGCAGAGATCTAGAAAACTATGAGGAATTGATACAGAAAGTATATTGGAAAATTGTACAACTTTTTATTATACAAACAATAACATTTGTCTCTCAATATTGGTCTGAAAGTGGACAACCCCTTTAATCTCCAGAGGCAATAAGGCTTCTTCACCATAAGGACTGTGAATCTGTGAAATAGCCTACCCAGGAGCAGGTCACAGCAGTAACAGTGGACAGCTTCAAAACAGGCTTATATGGCTTCTTACAGCAAAATAGCATTGATGCTTATGTCCTTTCCATCCCTTGGTTAAACTTGATGGCCTTTTTTTTTTGCTGATTTCCCCCAAAAGCAAGGCTGCTATACAATACTTGCAGATTTAGACAATTAAAAGTTATTTAAAAATTAAGTAAAAATTTTGCAGGAGTTTTAAAGATTTTCTGTAACCATCTTAGTGGTCACATCTTATGTCTTGATCAGTTACTATTGGATATGACCATGAATGCAGGAACTTGTCAGAAACCCAGCCATGGTGTCCTTATTGTGGAGGGACACTACATGTATAAGAAGATAACTGGTGACCACAATAAGGACATCATGGCCAAGTTTCTGACAAGTCCCAGACCATAGAACATTGCTGCATTCATGGTCATATCCATTGGTAACCAGTCAAGACAAAAGAGGTCACCAATAAGATGGTTACAGAAAATGTTTAAAATTCTGCAAAATTTTTATTAAATTTATATTTGCAAAAATGTTTAACTTTAATTTGTCTACAAATCTATACAGCGATATTCATGGGAAATCCCTTTAAACTGTTTTAAAAAACAAACAAACAAACCCTGACATGTCGGAAGGTTTGGCTGACTGGGGGTCCTGGTGGTTGACCTGTAATGGCAGAGCAGGGGAGCTATAAAGGGGGCAGGGATAAAGGGGTACAGCACCATTGTTCTAGTAACTGTTGGGGCAAGGGGTGGGTAATTGTGGGAATCAGGACCCAACTGATCAAAACTTTACTATGAATTAAGACATCAAAATTTTTGCTAGTAAAACTTCAAGATATGTTTAAAATAAACACATTTAGATTATTCCGAGGAGAATTGCAGTAAATGTGTAAATGCGGCAGAGCCTGGGTAATAACATTACACAGCTGGATAGTGTACACACCGCTGGGGTCTGGGCGATGAGCGCACAAACTGTAACATGAATGGACATATAGGAAGGAAATAATGTGTTAATGAAAGACATCGACACCTGCGTTCTTCTCACATCTGACGTCTCCCTCTATAATCTCACATATCCTGTGGTTTGTCAATGTTATATATACTTAAAGTGAAGTTCTGGTTTGGAGCCTAAAGATTATATGGGAGAACGGCTATGTCGCCTGGCTCCTCTGCTTCATCCTTTTTTAATGCAGGGGGTAACAACTATTGGGGCAGAAACACTCCACTCCTATTAACCCCTTCTTTAAATAGGTCTTTAAACATGGTGCCCGCTCTAAAGCAGAGACACAGCGGTAATGCCCCTGTTTGGAGATCACCTCGGGGATCCACCTGTATCTCGAGAATGGGACAGTGACCCCTCTCACAGCTGCAGTAAGTGGCTAACATGCACCACTCTCTCCATTTCTATGGGACTTGTCGATATAGCCCTAAATGTCCAGATGGGAGTACCCCTTTGTGAAAAACTTCTACAAAGGAACATACTGTCTTCCCTTCCAAACCAGGGCAGCTATAAGACAAGGATTCAGTATCTCACCATGAATTCAGTAATGGATGCACAAAAGTACAGGCACGTCCAATGCTGCTAGCTACGAGCTGCGCCTCTAATGTCTAAGCAGGGGCCCGGGTATATTTGGGCTGCTGCTTATCCATCATACAGCTTAGAAATTGTTACTTAGGAAGCCTGGAAGACTGAATAATGAATAATCCTTCATTCAGTAGTAAACATAAGAAGTGCCCGAAACCTTGACCTGTCACAATACTGCGAGGCTTCACTTACTTTCTGCTCCAGTAAAGCGCTTGCTAGCTTCTGTACTTCTGAGGTCAGCAATGACGTCCCCCTGATAACCTTACTCAGAGCTGCCAGGGACTGATGGATACTCTGGACCAGGCGGATGGCATTGAACTGTTCCAGGATGATGAAGGATAAGATGGGGGACCCGTGCCGCTCGGTCGGAGGAGACACCTTCTGATGGATCAAGTTGGAATTCTGAAAGCAGATTTATAAGATGTCATTGTGAATGCCAGGAAGTAAAAGGTAGCACTGACCCTTCTATGTAACAAAGTCACACTGCTTCTAGAGTCTAAGAAAAATTTTGGAAGACATTCCCACCATCTCAGGGCTGTTTTAACACATTGGTGGGCCCAGTGAATAAGTTCCCCTCATCACCACCAGTTATAAATACCTGATCTACACAAATTATAATGCCCCTTACATAATGTAATGCCCCTTAGTGGCCCTCATACAGTATAATGCCTCCTTAATGGCCCTCATACAGTATAATGCCTCCTTAGTGGCCCCATACAATATAATGCCCCTCAGTGACCCATCACACAATGAAATACCCTTACAGTGGCATCGCACATTAACCTGCACCCCAGTGGTCCCTCAGACATTATATTGTAATGTCCCCCATCCAGGTTGCCCCCACAGTATAATACCCCCCTTGAGGTTTCACCCCACGGTATAATGTCCCCCTCCAGTTCTGTCTCTGCTCCAGTAACATCACTACATCATGCCTATTGCTCCCAGGACCCCGGCCGAATGGTGAAGACAGTGGCCGAATGGTGAAGCAAGAGGACGCAGATGAGTTGGAATCATTACATAGTGGTGTGGCCTGGAACAGCTGGACAGCTCAATGCAAGACTGTCCCAGGGACCTCCCACTACCATAGGGACCGGTACAAGTGCACCATTGCAGCAGTCACTTCAATAAAAGAATTACTTCACCGATCTTCCACCTTCTGCCATCTTCCTGGTCCCTCTCTATGCTGTTAAATCCATGGATGCAGCAAGTCATTACTACTCAGTGACTGCCCGAGCGATCACTTCCTGCATGTTTAGAGGGACCAGGAAATAGAGACCAGCAAGGGACTGTATAGTGGTGGGGGATTGGTGCTGTAAGTAATGCTTTTTTTGTTGTAGTTGTTTTTTTTGTTGTTTTAAACCATTTTTCTAATGTGTTCTAAAATGTTATCCCTCTTTATCTACAATAGCAGAATTCCGACGTTGTTGCTATGCAATAGCCCAGGCACATTATACCTGAGGCTACAACAACAAGGAATGAACAGATCCTACAACCTGGTCATGTCCACCCTATTGCTCCCCCTATGTTGTAATACTATTTGCAGTATAGATCAGACCCTTGAAACCTTTCCTGCAGCCAATATAAATTTTGTTTGCAAGAATAACAGGCAGAAAGGAATCTAATTCTGCACAGGTTTTTGGCCAGTCACGTGATAAGTTGAGTTATTTGTCATGATTGAAGGGAAACTGTCAGCAGGTAAACAGTGCCCTATTGGAGACCCTGATGACAGAAATGTTTAACTTTGAATTTATTGCAGAAATTTCCATAAAATCACACTATATTAGGTGGAGCCTATCCATCCCATCCATACATGGCTGATTGACATCTTTCTCTTGGCTATTGTGCATAGGGAGAAGTCTGTCAATCAGCAGCAGATAGGCGGGGGAACCTGGTGCTCATGGATACAGCACATGCACAACCACTGAAAATGACTCAACATGAACTGATTTTGGAAAAGTGTGATTGTATGGATTATATGGAAACTACTACAAGAAATTCATTAAGGCTGGGTTCACATCTGCGCCGGGTGTCCATCTGGCATAGATCCATCAGAAACTGGAGTCCTGCAAGTCCGACTTTTTCACCAATTTCAGTCGGACTCCATTATAGTCAATCTGTTTGTCTGTGTCCACAATTTTCGTGGCCTGTTGACAGAGGAGCAGAAGAGTCTGGTGTAGATATGAACCTAGCTTGATCTGGGTCTGGCACTGCACCCCGATACAGCAGCACAAACCTGGTACAGATTTCCTTTAAAGGGAGCCTACCACTACCAAAATCTCTTCTGGACCACTTACTGTATAAGATGTTATAGGGGACTAGTGAACATACCTAAGTGCAATTGTGCAGCCAAGAATATACAATTTCATTCATATGCAAAAGAGCTTTCTAATGCACCTTGGGCATGGTGGTGGTCCCGATATATGTCGACAACAAAAAAGTGCTTGTATTTAAGTGTTCTAGACGCCATTGTGGTAGTAGTAGACTCCCTTTAAAGGAAAAAAAGAACTATAGATATTTAGCGTATGTTTCGCTCATTATTCCGCATATTACATCTCACAGATCGAACTTTACACCTCATTTTTAATTTTGCAAAAAACGATAAAATGATGTTTTGATAACAGACGCTAAACAGGCCTGACCTGCTTCATTACATCTTTGTCTGTGTATTATTTATGCCTAAAACGCAATACATGGTATATTTTACCAGGATGAGAGCACTGGGGTCTGTCTGTTATCTCTGGGTGATTTCATGCCTAGTAACCTCTCCGTTGCAAGGAAATATGGTTATGAAAATTCTGTTTTTCCGATTTTATTGTTTATTTCTATTCGCAATTTTTCTTGCATCTCCAAAATCTGTCATTTAAAATGAATGTAAGAATCCGGTGTCAGCGGCGAGCGTTAGCGAGAGCTGCTCAGCTGACCTTGGCGGCTGCTTGTGTAGTCAGTTTGGCTGTGCAGATTAATATTATGAGCACAGGAGGCGGCCGCGCTGAAGGATTCTGCCGTTTGTGTTCTGATTAATCCGGAGGCGATGTTCAATTACTTACTGTCAGGTGGAGGCGACCAGACATTGCAGATTGGAATAATGTTTAAGGAGAACCTGCCACCGGCAGACATGTGCAGTCCTCTCACCCCTGTTCATTCATGTGTGCTATATGGGCTCCGGTATTTATAAGGGTATGTGTGTTCTTGTGAACAAAAACATTTACTTACAAAAAGGAGTTAAAAGGGTTGTCCGAGACCCGAGAAGGGAAATGGATACTACTGATATATCCACAGGATAGGACAAAAGTATCAGATTTAGGGCTGGGCGATTATGACCTAAATCACAATTGGGATTAATCGGGTATTAATCGGGTATGTGTTGGGCAAACCTCTGGTTTCGTTTGGACCGAGCTCAGCCGAACCAGAACTGCTATTTTGCTCTGGGGTCAAAGAGACCTCAGAATATAATGATCGGAAGCCCACGGGAGACGAACAAACATTAAAAAAAAAAAAAAAAAAAAAAAAAAACAGTGTTACTCACCTCTCCTGGGCTCTGGTGCGACTCCCTGCTGTCTTCGGGTTATCTGACTGATGTTAGGGACCACTGAGGCCTGTGATTGGATCTCAGTGGTCACTTGGCTTACACGGCATTGTGATGCTTGCATCTATGCATCACAACACCACATGACAGCTGAGGCCCATTCATAGGTTCCTGATGTGTGTCAGAAGTACCGAAGACAGCAGGAAGTCGTGCCGGGGCTCAGGAGAGGTGAGTAACACTGTTTTTGATGTTTTCTCACCTCCCCTGGGCCTCCGATTATTATACTCTAGGGTCTGAAGAGAACCCAGAGTATAATAATAGCGGTTCCAGTTTGGCCGTGTTCAGTCCAAATAAAACTGCAGGTGGTACCTCACAAATATTGTAATAACTAGAGATGAGCGAATCGAAGCTGAGGAAGTGGAATTCGATACGAATTTCAGGAAATATTCGATTCGCATCGAATCCAGGTTTCCTCACACTTCGTGGTATATGGCGAGAAGCAGCTCTACAGCAGAGCTATAGTTCCCCTGGCACTTCTTCTATAGTGTATACAGAGCCAGACGCTTTATACAGTTTATATAAATGTACATAGTAGCAGCAGCGCTGTGGAAGTGCAGCTCAGCTCCCATTCACTTGCTGTATACAGTTTACGGCAGACAAATTAGCTGATAGGTGCAGAAATAGGTCATAAGTATCCATTACCCTTGGGTCTCAGATAATCCATTTAAAGTAGTCCCAAAGTCCCCCAAAAAATTATTGTCTGTCTCACTAGAACGATACATGATGTAAATTGCATTGAACGTATTTGTGAGTTATTGACTGCCTTCTGGTCCTTAGCTGTGTCAAGTGAGCAGTAATAAGAAACTCCAGCTGGTCCAGCATCTTATGTGTGGCCAAGAAGTCAGTTTATCTATTCATTCCTATGAGAGCTTTGATGAGAGTCTGATAGAAATGAATGGAGAAACTGACTTCCTGTCCACCAGACGCTGTCAGATTGAGAGTCTATCTTTTGGTCACATGACACAGCTGAGGACCAGAAGGGAGTGGATAACTCACAAATACAGCCAGTCGTAAGCAGATTACCTTCAGTACAATTGACATCATAAGCCTAACAGGCCAGAGAAATTTTAGTGGGAGTTTTACTTTAAAAGGAACCTGTCACCATGAAAATGCAGTCCAGTCTACAGGTAGCATGCTATAGAGCAGGAAGAGTTGAGCAGATCAATGCATAGTTTTGTGGGTAAAGATTCAGTATAACCTGCACTTATGAATAAAATCCCTGCCCTTTCTGTGCTTAGGAGTCCAGTTCTTTTCCCTGCCCTGTATGAGCATGCATGCAGAAATGGCTGTCAATAACTGATTAGGATCACCCACTAAGCATGTGGGTGATAAATCACAAGTTCTACTGAAGCTGATAATAGGGTATCCTGCTACTGGGACTCCCGTCGATCACCTACAAGGTGTGATTCAACCTGGCAGCAAGTGTTCAATTTTACAGCAGCACAACCAGAGGACAAATGAGGTATTACACATTTGTAATGCACAAGGATGCTGGGTCTTCCAGAGCAAAAGATGCTCAGGAAGTTCTTTCTGGTAGTGTGAGAAGGATTAGAAATACAATTATCTCTATATATGAATAGGGAAGGGTTGGGAACTGCTGAATCATACACGATTTGCATACATTAAACAGTAATTCATGTAGCTGAAGTTTGCAATATCAAAAATGGAAGAAAAAAAAATGAACAAACAGCAAAAAAGTCACCAATATTTAAAGGGGTTTTCTGGGACTTAAATATTGACGGTGTCAGACTGGCCCATCAGAGTACCAGGGGATACTCTGGTGGGCCCAGGCGCAAAGAACTTTCTAATGATCTTTTTACTCCTAGGCCAGGGACAGTGACAAGGGGACATCCTCTAAGCCTAGAGGAAAAAACATGTCACCAGAAACACAGACAGGGATTCTTTACTGTAAGAGCAGTGAGGCTATGGAAGTGAATGGAGCTGAGCTGCAATACCAAGTACAGCCTCTATATGCGGTGCTATGCTTGGTATCCAATGAAGAGGTCGGACTGCTCACCCAAATGCTGCGGCTTCATACACCAGCTTATCAGTGGGGGGCCCTGGTTGTTAAACCTCTACCGATTGCATATTAATGACCAATCCTAAGGATAAGTATAGGTCATCAATATGTAAGTCCCAAAAAAAACCCTTAAATATAAATTTTACATTCTTTTTTTTTCTTTTTTTTTCCCATTTTTGATACGGCAAAGCTCCAGCGATATGAATTAACATTTAATATATGCAAATTGTGTATGATTCAGCAGTGCCTCATCTTCCCCTATTAATGTAGAGAGGAAATTGTAATTGTAATCCTCTTCGCACAACACAGAGAACTTTCTGAGCGTCTCTTGATCTGGAATACCCGGCGTTTTGTATCGTATATGTAAGTCCTGGAAAAGGCCCCACATTGCGGAAACGCAGCTTTTTTGGTTGCAGATTTTGCTTCATTTTTTTTTTTTTTTGAGCCAAAGCCAAGAATGGCTACAACTGGAATAGGAAGTACCTAGGAAGTTCTTATACTTCTCCCTTCTGCTCAATCCATTCCTGGTTTTGTCTCACAAAACCGCAGCAAAATCTGCAACAAAAAAAGCTGCGTTTCTGCAACGTGGGGCCTCAGCCTTAAAGGGGTTATGCCAAGATCTGCTGTTTTACTCGAACCCTCTGTAGACTTCTAATGGACAAAAACATATTTCCTGACATCTACTAGCTCTACTCTTACCTGTTCGCGGTACTAAGTGGGTATGATACTACTGTTTTTACAGCTAAAAATTGCAATACCCACAAGCCCAGAATCTAATTGTGTTTTGCTGCACCTGCTTGCCCAGTTCTTTGGAAACTACATGTGTAGTCGTACAATACAGTGAGCGAGGTATAGGATGAAGTCACAAGGGAATAGTTTGCCAACACTACCAATACATCAAGGGGGTTCCCGGTAAAAGGGGAGACCTCTCTGACTCCCTGAAGAGTTGGCCAAGCAGGAAAAACCTCCTGATGCATGTTCAGGAGGTGGTGCATAAAGGGGTGCGACCACAAAAATGGGCATGGTCAGTTGGGAAAGGGATGTAGCTATGTCTACACTCTACTGTAAGAACTAGGATCACACAGGCACCAACAATCGGATATCCTATGGTATTTGGAGAGTGGGTTCTAACTAATTGGGAATTAAAGGGGACTGCCCAACAATATAACTTAAACCCTAACCACAGGATAGGGGGTAAGTAGCAGATAAGTCGGGGTTCAACTGATAGGACCACCATTGATATTAAGAACCCCAGTCTGAATGGAGTGGGGCCGGGCAGACACGCTGTCACTCCATTTACTTCTATAGGACCACCAGAGATCGCTGAGTGCTGCACTACAGCTCTCTCCAGTGGTCCCACAGAATAGAGATAGGGGATACGTAGCATTCATAGGTAAACCCATACTTGCACACTCTCCTGGAATGTCCAGGAGCTCCCAAAAAAGGGATGGTCTCCTGGGCTCCCAGAAGAGATGCCAAATCTTCCAGGACTGGCAATGTTACCAGATTAAGTGTCACTTTTTGTGACTTGGGCACTTTACATGCCAGTCAAGTCCGACCCTGGGGCGTTTCTGGCACATTTCATGCCCACGTTACATGATAGAAGGCTTGCAAACTCAAAAGGTGGGCAAGTATGGGTAAACCCCCTTCAATCAAGATTCTAGTAATACCCCTTTAAGAATTGCACTAAGCAGCTAAATTTATACATGGCAGATTTGTTGCAAAAATGCCCATTCATCTAAAAGGCGCTTGCAAAACTCCATTTGTTTGCTGCTGAAACAATCGCACTCAGTTTTCAGTTCACAAATCTGCAACATGTGAATATCCCCTGAACCTGCATATTCTAATGAAGAACCAAAAACCTCAATAAATACTGCCCGAGAGGTAATAATTCTAAGCTGGAGAGAAATATTGCTGTTCGATATCATGGCAGAGGTCTCCGACAATTGTCTCTCCAGTGGTGGCGCTATATAGTAACGTTCTGGTATGCCCTGATAGTTGTATAGTAGTTCAGGTATGCTGGGAGTTGTAGCCCTACAACAGCTGAAGGTGCAGCGGTCTGAATCTGGTGTGTGTGTACAGAGCTCTATGTGCAGGAAGCTGCCCATATAATGCACCCTTTAAGTATTGTATGGACAATGCTACAGAAAACCCTCATTATCCCGGCCCTCCGCCCCCAAAACACAGGAGCTCAGAGGTGAAATTACACTGGCGGATTTCAGATTTAATTAATAGAAATGGTGACAGTAATTACAGAGGTATATACAGCGAGCGCCACAGATAAACAGGTCACCACACACTTTCAATTATATTATCCGGCGGCATTACTAATCATAATAAATGGACTATGTAAGAGCAAGAAATGAGACATTCTGTGCCTTTACAGGTAGCGCATCATTTAATTGGCGTTCTTCCACCTCGTACTGTGCAGGAAGGACTCCGCCGCCAGCGCGCTCTCACTGTCCACAATGATGTATAATAATACTAATTATTTTATAGAAACTTTACTCAGCCCATTATAAGATTGTCTTCTAGAAGTGACGGATGACATTTGTATCTATCTCGCCCTTTACTTAGTCCACAAAGAGCCATTGCATTTATCTCACTTTCTGCTATGATACAAATCTTAGCCCCTCACATTGGGGTATTATACAGGAGGTCGATAAATTGGAGGAGACCAATACGCTTGTGGCATCCCAGAGCTGGCTATGGCTGGGCTGAGGGTGATCTCTGTAGTCATTGTATTATTTCCTGTTGCTTCATAGCCTGTGTGACATAGCAGGGGGTCCTGAGTCTCACACAACACAGCGCCACCTAGTGAGCCTCACACATGCATTACACCTCCCATAGGATTGAATAGTAACCAAATGTCCAATGGGAGGACATTGCCTGGGAAAAGGGGAGGAGTCAGCTGATCACTGGGTCCCCATGGTAACACCCCTGCAGGAAGGTCCTGTGTGTGAGGAGTTAGAAGTGTGGAGTGTTAGGAGGAGGAGGTGAGGAGATAAGTGTGATGTCCTGTGAAGAAAGCAGTGAGTTTAGTGCAGGAATCTCAAGTCCTAGACAGGCCCAGGAAGGTCGGAGAGCTGACATACTCCAGCTATTCAGAAGATCCTGTCCCCTGTCGGCCTAGCCATCGCCCTGAAGGAAGTCAAGCATCATTATCTTGTCAGCCTGAGACTGTGGAGAGAACATTCTGGAACACGTGCTCCATAGCAAGTATCACAGGATCCAGGGGCCAGGGCCAGACCTGTGGAATATCCTGCCACCCTGACTATTGCACCCCGAAACTCTGAGCTATCAGGACCACATAACGTGAGTGGGGAATATTATGTACTAGTATCATGGTGGGCATCCTCCTATGAGCCAAATAGGAGCCCAGACGCACCTTAGGGCTGTAACACTGAAGTATAAGGGGCTAGGAACACCTTTCATCAAGTCTACCCTGCACCCCAGGACTTTGCTGTGTCACCAGGCGTACCCCGTTGTTTTGTATGGAAGAAACTATTTAAGCATTTGTGCCTCCACACCCATGGAAGTAAAAGGTCAACTTTACAACCGTTTCTGTGTCTGACTCTGCACCGACAACATCAGGGCGCCCCAAACACCACCAGTCGGCACAGTATAGGGGAAGCGCCCCGGGGGAACAATCACCACCAACATTTGTGCAGCCCCCTCATCACCGGTACCAGTGGTGGTAACGTGGGACAGCACCAGCGCTGCGCCCTCGTGCCCAGAGACCGTGACAAGTCTGCGCTGTTTGCACCCCGCAATCCCAACTGCAGCGTTACCTTCCATCTGGTCACCGCAAGAAAAACTGGCGTCACGAACAGGATACGGGTGTGTGCCATTTTGAGAAAGTCGCCACGAAAAGTGCGCCAAATTGTCTCCAGAGCATCGGTCTTTATTGTGGACTTTGCTAAGATCAAGTTTATTCCCTGAGAGTGCTTGCCACAAAGAGGGGGAGCCCTATACCCCTGAAGTAAGCCCTAAAGACTGTCCTCTCAGTGTGTTACAGCCCTGGAAGAGTTAAAACGCCCAGGACTTGTTTGCTGCGCCACATCGCTGTGTAAGAACGCCCACAAAGGGTTAACTGTACCTTGCAAAAGTGCGGGAGATTTTTAGCACTGCCCATGAGGCCAGGAGACCCATCTGCCGCCATCTTAGGAGAGCCCAGAATGCTGAGCGCAATGCTCCAGCGCACCCATACAAGAAAGTGAAAGGCGAACGTGCCAGCGCCATTTCTGACTCTCCGGTGCCGCATCACCGTCCCTGCTGTGCACCGCTGATCTCTGGTCCACGCTGCAGTTGCTGTCAGTGAGTACTGTGCCTCCCTGTCCTTGTCTTCAGTCCTCCCACGGCCCCAGCGAGTGTTTTCCGTGTACAGTGTCCGTGGGGAGTGCCACCATTAAAGAGGGGGGAGCACACCGTCAGCCTGCATCACAGTGACTCTGTTAATAGCTACAGCATTCTTAAAGGGACAGCATTCCAAGTTGTAGTCTCCATTCCCTGCCAGCAAGCAGTTGAGTTTCTTAAAGAGACGGCGACCTAATTCGTCATACCTGCAAACAACATGACTGAGCAAAGTGACATTGTGCCATCTGTTTCTAGTGATCCAGCAGTGCCCATGGCGAGCAGCCTACCATTCTCCATGCCATTTTACCCTGGCGCACCATGGCTGCCGCACTACAAAGGGGAGGCGCATACCCTCAGGGACTTTCGTGAGAAGATGCTGTCTCTCTTCCAGTTCTATCCTCTGAATACAGAACAGCAGATACAGATCCTGCTGGGCCAGCTTGAGGGTGCTGCAGCTAGGGAGGTCAAATCCTGGCCTGCCTCTGACAAAAGAACCCCTGGGCAAATTCTGGACAAACTCCAGGTGAACTTTGACGTGCGATCTGTCTCCGAGGTAAAGATGCGCTTCTTTTCCAGACGACAACTACCTGGTGAGACCCTGCGGGACTATGCTTTATCCCTCCAAGAGGCGTTCAGAGCTGTGGTGCAAGTGGATCCACGTGAAAATGTGGACTCTGATAAGATCTTGCTTGACCGCTTCATAGAAGGGGCGGGTACCACATTGCTCCAGAGTCAGTTGCGAATGCTTGCTGCACAACATCCCAGCATCACGTTTGCTGACTTCAAGGCCCTTGCCATCCAGGTCTTGGGACAGGAGCAGCCCCAGCCGAGCCCAGTCATCTGTGCTCCCTCACCTGGACCCTCAACAAGCATCGCTCCAGTTGTCCTGTCACTACCTCTGGGTACCTCACCTGCTACCCAAACTGCGCAGACTACACCAGCAGACTCCAGAGATGACCTTCTGGCCCGAGTGGATCATCTGACCCGTGCCATGGAACAGATCACCGTCCGTCTAGATCGTCTGACCCAGCCGTCTTCATCGTCCAGTGATCCTTTGCGAAGTCTCAACATCTCACCTGAGTCGCCACCCAGACGTCCGTCTTCAGTGAAACCTCCGCAGAGTGAGAGGCCATACTGTACCTATTGCCATAGATATGGACACACCAGGCCTCAGTGTTTTCAGTTAAACGGGCCACCCCCGAGGCAGCGGGCCGCCCCTCGGGAGGAAAGAAGAAGGGCCCAGGTGAATCTTCAGTGCCATTGTCACGCTTCGTCTCAGCCTGCCCACACATCACAATCCGGGTGAACGGCGTCCCTCTGACAGCGTTGGTGGACACTGGATCTCAGGTAACAACCCTGCGCAAGCAGGTGTTCCTTGAACATTGGGACTTAGGTGTGTTGAATAGAACACCTGACACATGGATAAATCTGTGTGCCAGCAATGGACAGCTCATACCACAGCAGGGTTATTGGGAACCCACTATCCAGATTGGGGACTTGAAACTGCCTAGACAGGGTGTAATTGTCACTGATGTAGAGGATGATAGGTTTGCAGTTGTAATATTAGGCATGAATGTTTTACGCCATTGCTTTGCAGAAGTGTTGGATGCCTTGCATGCCTCTCTCCTTACAGCTTCTCCCAGTGACCAGCAGACCATTCAGCGGGCCATTCGTGTACTCAATACCCAGCACAAGTTCGCCAACAAACAAGGTGAAATTGGTCGAGTCCGGATCCAAGATACCCGTCCAGTAAACCTACAGCCTGGAACAGAAACTATGGTGTGGTGCCGTGCCCGTCCGGGCATAGAAAATCAGGACTACGAGGCCTTGCTACAACCCATACAGGTAGATGGCCAACCACTTGTCATGGCTGCCCGCAGCCTTGTCACAGTTTCCAATGGACGTGTTCCTGTCCGCTTAGTCAACTTGGGCGATGCTCCCGTGAACCTCCACAAGTTCCACTCTGTGGCCCTGCTACACCGGTTAGCACCAGAAGACATTCTCTCTGGTGATTCTACCGCCACACAGCGTTCCACCCAAGCTGCTGAGAACATTCAGAATGGAGCCACGAAGTCCTGGTGGGATGAATTGAACGTGGGAGACGCCAATACCCCTATAGAGCACATCAATGGGGTTCGCAATGTGGCCAAGCGTTACCAACAGGCATTCAGCAAACACCCATTGGACTTTGGTAAGACCATGACCATACAACATCGCATTCTGACTGGCGACCACCATCCAATCAAGGAGCGTCACCGTCCAATACCACCCGCGATGTACCAACCGGTGAAAAAGTTGATCCAAGAGATGCGAGATGCTGATGTCATCCGGGAGAGTAACAGCCCCTGGGCAGCCCCGCTAGTCCTTGTCAAGAAGAAAGACGGAACCCTACGATTTTGTGTGGACTATCGTAAACTCAACAACGTCACGCACAAAGACGCATACCCATTGCCGCGGATTGAGGAATCTCTAACGGCTTTGGGATCAGCTACCTGTTTCTCGACCCTGGACTTAACCAGTGGATACTGGCAAGTCCCTATGGCGCCTGAAGATCGTGAAAAGACTGCGTTTACGACCCCGATGGGACTCTTTGAATTCAATAGTATGCCATTTGGGCTATGTAATGCCCCAGCCACATTCCAACGGCTTATGGAGAGGTGCCTTGGCCATGAGAATTTCCAGAGTGTGCTACTGTACCTGGACGATGTTATTGTATTCTCCCGGACATACCAAGAACACCTTCGTCACCTGTCCGAGGTATTCAAGGTACTTATACAGCACGGCCTAAAGGTGAAGCCCTCCAAGTGCTATCTGTTGAAACCCCAAGTTCACTACCTTGGGCATGTCGTGAGCGCACAAGGCGTCCAACCTGATCCTGAAAAGATCACTGCAGTCCAGAACTGGCGAAGACCAACTATCGTCAAAGAAGTCCGAAGCTTCCTTGGATTCGCAGGTTACTACCGGCGTTTCATACCACACTTCGCCCAAGTAGCCGAGCCTCTGAACGAGTTGTTGCGCGGTTGTCCCAGAGAAAACTACAACCGAAAGCTTCCGGTAGACTGGACAGCGCGTCAAGAGGAAGCCTTTCAAGCGCTTAAAGCACTTCTGACGCAACCACCAATTCTAGCCTATCCCGACTACAGTCAGCCATTCCGCTTGTACACAGATGCAAGTCACCAAGGTTTGGGTGCAGTGTTGTCCCAGGTTCAGGACAACAAAGAGCGAGTCATCGCCTACGCCAGCAGGAGTCTGAGAGGCGCGGAGAAGAACGACCAGAACTATAGTTCTTTCAAACTCGAACTTCTGGCGCTTGTCTGGGCCGTGACAGAGAAGTTTAAAGACTACCTGGCTGCCACACCCTTTACCGTGTACACAGATAACAATCCGTTGGCGCATCTGGACACTGCTCGACTGGGAGCCCTTGAACAACGGTGGGCCTCAAGACTCGCGAATTACAAGTTCTCTGTCAAGTATCGCAGTGGCAAGTCCAACGCTAACGCTGATGCACTCTCAAGGTTGCCTGTGGGAGAAGAACCACCCCGAGAAGACATCTGGGAAGAGGTGGAGATGCCACCATTCTACAACAAGTTTGCCCAACAGGTTGCTATTGGTGTCCCTGTAGAAGGAGAATCTCTGGCAAAAACAGCTGCCGAATCCCTCCAGGAGCCATCTCTGTGGAAAACGTTCCAAGAAGAGAGCAGAGTTTTAGGAGAATTGTCAGATTTCCTGCTTACAGGAAGAATACCAACCCGTGTAAAGAGAGGTCTTCATGACGTGGAATTAAAACGCCTTTGGCGACAGAGGAAGCGCCTGTTTGTCCAACGAAGCCTTCTACTTAGAAACACTCTTGATCCTGTCACAGGTGAAAGGCTTCATCAGATCCTCGTACCAAGAAGAGACGCACAGATGATACTTGAGGCGTATCATGACAGATCCGGTCACTTCGGGGTACAAAAGACCGAAGCTACCATCCGTCGTCGCTTCTATTGGGTTGGGATGAGGAGTGACATTGAGAGTTGGTGCCGAGAGTGTCCCGCCTGTAGTATCACCAAGGAAGGTAGAAGAGATCAGAAGGCCCCTCTACATCCAATTAAGACTCAAAAGCCGTGTGAAATTGTTGCTCTGGACCATGTGAAGTTGGGTCCCACACGTTCCGGCTACAGCTACGCTCTGACAATGGTGGATCATTACTCCAAGTTCCTTGTCATCGTGCCTGTCAGAGATCTTACAGCAAGAACTACGGCTGAGACCTTCTACGCAGAGTTTGTCCGCCATTACGGTTGTCCTGAGCATATCCTCACCGACCGTGGATTGGCGTTTGAATCCCAATTGTTCCGTGAGCTGTGTCAGTTCCAAGACTGCAAGAAGTTGCGAATCACAGCGTATCACCCTCAAGGGAATGGTATGTGCGAGAAGGCAAATCAAGTGATCATCGGCATGCTAAGAACAGCCGCAGTTACACCTGGTGTTGAGTGGCCTGAGCGTATCAAGGACTTGGCCTATATTTACAACAACACACCCCAAACATCTACGGGATACGCACCATTTTATCTAATGTTTGGAAGACAAGGTCAACTTCCTTCAGACTTAACCCTTGGTGTGAAGGTCCCTGACACCATCAATCCACTACCCATAACAGACTGGGTTGTTGAACACCGCCGACGTATGGAGGAAGCTAAAGAGATAGTTGAAACGCGCATGGATGAGGTTCGTAGGAGACAACAGGAGGATTACAACCATCACGCCCATGCAGCGCCCCTGAAAGTTGGCGACCGTGTATGGTTAAGGAATAACCATCGGAATGGGAAATTGGATCCATTCTGGGAGAAAGAACCATACAGTGTCATCTCCATACCATATCCTGAATCCGACGTGTATGAGATCTCTAAACCTGGGAGACAGCCCCAAGTAGTACACCGAAACCGTCTGAAGCTGTGCCTTAAAGAAGGACTACCCACAGAGGTGCCCCCAGCTGAGACAACGAGTACAGAGATCTTGTCACCTTCTGAAGCGAAAGAGAGACCCCCAACGTTAACTGAGCTTATGTGGGCGCCTAAACTACTACCATTTAGCTGTTATCCACCAATTGCTCTAGTGCAAGAGAATCCTTCGACATATGATTTAATTGATTTCAGTGACTCTGTTCCTGATTCAAATCTCGTTCCACTTAGGCGTTCTGAGCGTACCACAAAAGGCATACCTCCAACACGCTATAGTGATGCCATGGCTGTCCTTGGGTAAAAGAGGTTAACTGTCTCTGCTTCTGTATATATGTTATTCCTGCTCTGATTACATTAATGTTTTTCCTGTGTGTATATACAGTATATATATAATATCTTGCCATGTAATATAGTATTTACATTTATATGCAACAATCCAAGCCATAGTGCCTGGCTCACCGAGCCAAGGAAGTTCTGTTACCCCATTGCGGTATGGACATTCGTGCTAGAGTGCCTACTCTTCCTTACAGAAAGGACTGTTTATTGTTTCTCAGAGAGACTCTCATGATAATGGACACTCACGAAATTTGTGCCAGAGAGCCTCTGGACCCATTTGCACTACTGTTGTTTCTATATGGACTGTCTGATGGTACCGCCAAAAGGTTCCATAAGTCTGAGTTTAATTATCTCTCCGTTACCCTTCAGACTTCTCATGGACATTCCAGGACTATGCCGGGAGGTCTTACCTCAAGTTTCTAGGTATTATATTTTTCTAAACTGTTAGTGACATTTGCACTTTATTCGTATTTATTAACGTTATGTTACATTTCTCACCTTCACCCCAGCCCGTCGCCGAGGTCGGCTCAGTGAAAGAGGGGGAGTATGTGGCATCCCAGAGCTGGCTATGGCTGGGCTGAGGGTGATCTCTGTGCATTGTATTATTTCCTGTTGCTTCATAGCCTGTGTGACATAGCAGGGGGTCCTGAGTCTCACACAACACAGCGCCACCTAGTGAGCCTCACACATGCATTACACCTCCCATAGGATTGAATAGTAACCAAATGTCCAATGGGAGGACATTGCCTGGGAAAAGGGGAGGAGTCAGCTGATCACTGGGTCCCCATGGTAACACCCCTGCAGGAAGGTCCTGCGTGTGAGGAGTTAGAAGTGTGGAGTGTTAGGAGGAGGAGGTGAGGAGATAAGTGTGATGTCCTGTGAAGAAAGCAGTGAGTTTAGTGCAGGAATCTCAAGTCCTAGACAGGCCCAGGAAGGTTGGAGAGCTGACATACTCCAGCTATTCAGAAGATCCTGTCCCCTGTCTGCCTAGCCATCGCCCTGAAGGAAGTCAAGCATCATTATCTTGTCAGCCTGAGACTGTGGAGAGAACATTCTGGAACACGTGCTCCATAGCCAGTATCACAGGATCCAGGGGCCAAGGCCAGACCTGTGGAATATCCTGCCACCCTGACTATTGCACCCCGAAACTCTGAGCTATCAGGACCACATAACGTGAGTGGGGAATATTATGTGCTAGTATCACGGTGGGCATCCTCCTATGAGCCAAATAAATAGGAGCCCAGACGCACCTTAGGGCTGTAACACTGAAGTATAAGGGGCTAGGAACACCTTTCATCAAGTCTACCCTGCACCCCAGGACTTTGCTGTGTCACCAGGCGTACCCCGTTGTTTTGTATTGAAGAAACTGTTTAAGCATTTGTGCCTCCACACCCATGGAAGTAAAAGTTCAACTTTACAACCGTTTCTGTGTCTGACTCTGCACCGACAACATCAGGGCGCCCCAAACACCACCAGTCGGCACAGTATAGGGGAAGCGCCCCGGGGGAACAATCACCACCAACATTTGTGCAGCCCCCTCATCACCGGTACCAGTGGTGGTAACGTGGGACAGCACCAGCGCTGCGCCCTCGTGCCCAGAGACCGTGACAAGTCTGCGCTGTTTGCACCCCGCAATCCCAACTGCAGCGTTACCTTCCATCTGGTCACCGCACGCTTACTAAATAGTCCATAGATAACGCCTTTCTTGACCTTTCACCAACGCTTGACATTTCTACATCTCAATAAATTAGAATATCTTTGAAACGTTTATTTCTTTCAGTAATTAAATTAAAAAAGTGACCTCCTATATTTTCTAGATTCTTTACACACAGAGTCTTCTATTTCAAGTGTTTTATTTCTGTAAATGTTGATTATGGATTACAGGGAATGAAAACCCAAATCTAAGAAAATTATAATATTGTAAGTTCAGTTCAGTATTGTAAATTCAGTGTCACCTGCCAAGGTTTCCTAAGCCTTTAAATGGTCCCTCAGTCTGGTTCAGTAGGACACACAATCATGGAAGACGCTGATTATGGATTGTATTACTGAATTACTGAAATGAATGAATGTTTCAAAGATATTCTAATTTATTGAGATGCACCTGTAGATGTGTGTCAAGAGATGACCAGCTTTTCAAAACAACATGATTTTATGATACTGTCACAAAATTACTATATCGGTGTGGCCGCCCAGTGGTTGAGTTGTGGACTTCAGTCTGTCCAAGGTTTTGCTTGCATGTCTTGATATTGTATTGAATGTGTTTAATGGGAAATTGGAGTACTATTTTTTTTCATGATACATTAAAAAAATAGACACAAAAAAATGTATTTTTTTTTATTTTATTTAATAGCACAAAATACTACAAAATTTTTTTTTTCCAAATAATCTTTACTCTCCATTATGAAGATTTTTTTATGTAGGCTGTAAAATAGTTTAGTGTCACCAGGGGCAGGGCTAGAACCTATGATGTGGGTTTGGTAGTGGTATTTGGTTTTTTTTTTGTGTTTTGTTTCTTATTTGTTTATATTAGTCAATGTACAGTTGGCTAGTGGTTAATGGAAAAATGCCAGCCCAGAGGAGGTGACTAAAAATAAAAAAATTACTTATACTTACCTCTACTGGGCTCAGCATCCTCACCGGGCTTTTCCAGCTTGTGATTGAGGTCATGCGCCCCAGACATCACTGATGGGGCCTGTGATTGGGTCCCAGTGGTCACAATACCTGTAATCGACGCCAACAGGCATAGACTTCAATTCTGAAGCACGGCCATACAAAACACCAGTCTTAATATATTCCCTCCATACCGTTTTCTGCCTTGGAAAATCTGCACCATATATATGTCCTAGCCCGTTACAATGCTATAAACCAGGACTTTGTGGGTCTTACAATCTTTCAGGATTTTCCACATTGGCAGCCCAGGGTATATTTTGGACAGCAGTGGAATTATATTACTTTAATAAATACCTACAATAGTCATTCTCCAATTAACCAATGGGGCACATTACAATGGGCTTCACTACATATACTTTTAGGAGCTTGGAAAAAAAAAATGTCTATTTTCGGATCTCAGGAGATTCTTCATTTCTCTCATAAAATAAGTGTTTTATGTATACGTAAAGTAGATCCCATATACCATATATTATGTGTCATTTCTACACATACATGTACGAACAGTGGACTTATGACCTTATTGGGGAGTGTTTTTTTTATGGCGGCTCTATATGGTATATAGGTCTCACCTGTTAATGAGTAATCACACCATGCTGTCTCTTGTTGATGGGATTCTCCCTTACACCAAAATCCCATTTACAAGTGGTGACAGTACGAGACCACATTAACCGCTTACAATCTCATCATAGCAGAAAATCCTCCAATGTGCAAAAAAAAAAAAAAAAAAGATATAAAAAAAATGTTGTGTCCTAAAACTAAGGCCAACGTGCCGCTAAAAAATTGCCATGTCCTGATGATTATCCTTAAAGCGCACCTCCGGTTATAAACAACTTTTTATAAATGAATATGGTAGTACAAGCGAAAATAAGAAACTTTGTGATATATCTTATTAAAGAAATTTGTTTTCTTCTCCATTTTTCAGGCAGTTATTTTCTCTATTTCGGCCTATAAAGAGAAGTGGGGGATAGAAAAGACACTCAAATAATTGTCGCTGGTATACTCTGATGTTCTAAACTATTTTAAAAATGTTAAGTTGTAGATAAGAGGCTATGAGTGCACAGAATGAAGCAATAAATCAATTAACCAGCAGGCAGGTGAACCCCACTCCCCCCATAAAGGTTTACATGTGAGGTTGAATATGGATACGGGTCTATGTGTGAGGCTGAATATGGAGACGGATATAATGTAAACAAGCAGTGAGATTGAAGATAAGGAGCAGAAGAACAGCTTAATAAGTGGAGAAGGAAACAGATCTCCTTAATAAGATATATTACACAGTTTCTTATATTAACCTGCACTATTTATTTATGACAAAGTGTTTATAACTGGAGGTACACTACAAAGCATATGTATTCTCTATCATTAGGATAAAGGATAAATTGCTGATCAGTGGGGGTCTAAATGCTGAGAACTCCACCAATCCTGAGATCAGAGGTCGTTTTACCTCCATTGTGAATACAATCGGGCACGTGCTGGAATGGACACAGCCCCACTACCATTCACTCAATGGGAGTGCAAGAGATAGTCAAAGTACAGCACTCTGCAACCTCCGGCGCTCCCATTTAAGTGAATGGGAGCAGGGTTGGGTTGCATCCAGCAGGGGCACCCCTACATTTACCCTGGCTGCATTCATAATGTGGGAATAACTATAATCCCACAGTATTGGTGGGGGGTCTCAGTGGTTAGACCCTACCGATCAGCAATTTATCTTCTATTTTAGGGTTAGGGGATACATACACTTTGTGGCATAAACCCTTTAAAAACTCAAACATCTCCACTTTTATTCACACTATATGGCCTTCAATATTCATAGATGATATCCTAATCTTTTTTTTTTTTGTATGCTTACTGTATAGAGCCATCATATTCCGCAGCGCTTTACAGACATTGTCAGTCACTGTTCCATAGAGGGCTCACAATCTACATTCCCTATCAGTATGTCTATGGAGTGTGGGAGGAAACCGGAGTACCCGGAGGAAACCCACGCAAATACGGGGAGAACACACAAACTCCTTGCAGATGTTGTCCCTGGCAGGATTCGAACCCAGGACTCCAGCGCTGAAAGGCTGCAGTGCTAACCACTGAGCCACTGTGCTGCCCTAATCTGATTGGTGGCCACTATAAAAACAAAATGTAGCCCCACACCACTGACCACCACAGTGATCAATCCAACTCAATTACCCTGTCCTTTACCAGGGTGATCCACACTGAGGCAATGTAGGGTGCAGTCAAACACGGCAGTAGCTGCATATGACTGAAACCTGCAGGTTAGCTCCCATACAATTGAGCATAGATCATCATTATCTAAATACATAAAAAAAAGGGAATTCTATCTAAATGCATTATACCAGAAAATAACGTTGGTGCCCTCCTCTGAGCAGCTCTAAAGTCTTTGGCTATATCTGACCTGAACTACAATCCTACATACATCCATCAGCATTACAAATTCTCAGTATAGTAATGGTCAGTTACATTATATTAATATAATGTTGCATTATTTTGTTGTGACATGGCCCTATTATTTACTCAATGAATAGCAGTATTATTATTGTGGTTTTTTTTTTTTAACTCACTGAATGGCAGTTTCATTCAGTCACCATATGGCAGTATTATTTGCTCACTGAATTGCAGAATCATACACTCACCGAAAAGCAGCTTTATTCAGAAACCATATGGCAGCATTATTTACCTTAGTTCCTAAATGGTAGCATTATTTACTCCCTTAATAGTGGTATTATACGCTCACTGAATGGTAGTTTTATTAAGTTAACATATGGCGGTGTCATTTACTTCCTGAATGGTTCGTATTACTTACTCTCTAAATGTTGGTATTATTCACTCACTGAATGGAAATTTTATTCAGTCAACAAAAGACTGTTTTATTAACAGCCTGAATGGCAGTACTCTATTATTACTGTACTATACTATATGGCAGTATTATGTACTCACCATATAGTGGGATTTTTCATTCACTGAATGGCGATGTTATTTGCTCATTACATGACAAAAAACTGAAAACTGGCCCTAGAATCCCCATAGTCTGTAATTTTTTCTTTTTTTTTTTTCCTGCATTTTTATTTAGTTTTCTTGTTTTAGGTGGAAATTAAAGTTTGAAATTTATAATTAAATTGGTTCCCCAAAATGTTGTTATGTCTCCATTCATTTTCAGGTGTAGCGGTGCTGTCGTATGAAGTGCATGATGTTGGTATATTATTCCCCGTGTGAACATGTTACACGGCTATTTGCATACATTGATACACACTTCAGCACTGGCTGTGCTTCAGAGCAGAAAGTCATTTCCTCAGCACTCCAAAAGCTAAAAGTGATCTTCTCTTTGTGATACTCAATTTATAGTGCTTCACATTATAGACAGCTAAGTGAATAATAAGACTACAGACACTTTCCAGGCACAAGTCCAATGAGTAAATAGTTGCCGTTGCTCGCTGAATATTCATGGTTTCCAAACCTTGTGAATGCGCTCCTCCGGATTAATCAATCTCTTCAAGCATTGGGCATGTTTCAGGGACATGAGCTCGAGAGAGGAAAATCTACAAAACCTTAGCGGCACCACAATTAGCTCTTTAATCTGGACATATTGTGCACAAGGCAGAAAGGCAACACACACAAAGCAGTAAAAATATATGTAATCCGCATCAAAAGGGCCTGATAGATGTCAGATCATCAGATGGTCATAGAAAAGCACACAACTCACTGCAATAGAAAAAACTGTATACGGGAAGAACAGCCAAAATAAAAGAAAACACAAAGTATGCTATAATAATGTCATCAGAAAAAAAAAATCCTAATGATTTCTGCTGCAGGGCTGTGGAGTTGCAGTCGTGTAGTCAGCGTCGTGTAGTCGGATTCGTGTAGTCGGAGTCGTGTAGTCGGATTCGTGTAGTCGGAGTCATGTATTCGGAGTCATGTAGTCAGAGTCATGTAGTCAGAGTCATGTAGTCAGAGTCATGTAGTCAGAGTCATGTAGTCAGAGTCATGTAGTCAGAGTCGTGTAGTCAGAGTCGTGTAGTCAGCGTCGTGTAGTCAGAGTCGTGTAGTCAGAGTCGTGTAGTCAGAGTCGTGTAGTCAGAGTCGAGTAGTCAGAGTCGAGTAGTCAGAGTAATGTATTCGGAGTCATGTAGTCGGAGTCGTGTAGTCGGAGTTGTGTAGTCGGAGTCGTGTAGTCAGAGTAATGTATTCGAAGTCATGTAGTCGGAGTCGTGTAGTCAAGTCGTGTAGTCAGAGTAATGTATTCGGAGTCATGTAGTCGGAGTCGTGTAGTCAGAGTCGTGTAGTCGGAGTCGTGTAGTCGGAGTCGTGTAGTCGGAGTAATGTATTCAGAGTCGTGTAGTCGGAGTCATGGAGTCGGAGTCGTGGAGTTGGAGTCGTGGAGTCAGAGTCGTGGAGTCAGAGTCGTGGAGTCAGAGTCGTGGAGTCAGAGTCGTGGAGTCAGAGTCGGGGCAAGTTTTGGGTGGAGTTGGAAAAAAGTTACCAACTTCTGAATAAAATGATTGTAAAGGAGTCTTATCACAAACTATACAGGTAATTAATTCTACAATATAGATATAATGATAAACTAATAATAATATATAATGTATAATATAATGCATAACGGGAGTCTACCAAGCATAGTCAGCTGTCACAACCGCCATGCAGTTCACATTACAGGCGTAAAACATATGTCTGTTATATATATATATATATATATATATATATATATAAACATATCACTTTTGTAGATTTGGAGAAAAACCACCTTGAAGTTTTATGCAAATTAGGTAGTTGGTGCTCTTGGGGCGAGATTTCAGCTCCCTGGAGCACTGCTCTTGCTCCTCAAGTACAGGATGAGTGATGCCATAACAGTGGAAGGATCAATTCTCCCTGCACTAGGTGGAGCAGGCAGAAGATGGAAGGGGTCTGAGTGGTAATAGCAGTGCTCCCAGGGTCCGCCCCCTGTGCACCAACTGCCTCATTTACATAAGTCTTCTAAGTGGTTTTCCCCCAAATCAACAAAAGTGACATATATAACAAAAGTAACCCTGTAATGTACTTTGTAATGAGGTCGTGACAGTTGAAAATGTATGGGGGAAAGTCATAGACTCTCTTTAAATTATATTATGCATAATATTATACAATATATTATTAGATCATTATTATTCTCATTACTATATCAATACTGTATAATTAATTTGATGTATAGTTTATTACATATTTATTGTAATAGGAATTCAATTACCAGCTTTGTCATGAATTAGAGGATCTTTATGGCTTCTGTCTGACCATGACTGTCAGCCATTTATGAAGGATTTAGAGTCAAGCTGTGGAACAACAGAGGAGTCAGAGGTTTGGCCTCAGCCATATTATCCTGGGTTAGTTTTTGCTTCTATTCATCTGAAAATTTACATGATATTGAAACTATGAACAGAAACAATTCCAAGTTTCACATTCTTCTGCAAAAGCCCCACCCCTCTACGTACATGAAATCCGTCTTACATCATCAATGACATCACTGGAGTTCCTATTAACCATTAAATGCAACAGGAGAGCTACAGTATACTGTGAAATTTTAGTGACAAAGAATTAGTGCTAGGACTACAGGATAGGTGATAAATGTTGGACACTGGGGTCCCCACCGCTTGGACCCCCAATGATCACTAGAATTGGGGATCTGATCTCCCCATCCCCCTGATTGTACAAATACGCACTGACATTCTATTCAATCTCTAAGAGGCTAATAGAAGTATAAAAATTTTTGGATTACCAAAGTGACAACATGCATCGCCCACCATTCCTTTCAACTTTTCTTCACTGGTTGTGCAGTGAGAAACAAGGGGGGTCCTTTGGATCGATGAGGGTCCCAGGGCCCCTCATGAGTAGCACTACAATACTATGACTGTACCTGGTTAAGTTTCTTCCACAGGTTCAGCACAGGAGAGAGCTCATTGGACCACAAATCTCTGTCAAACTTCGATCCAGCGGTTACCGATCGGCTGAGGATCCTCAATTGTGAGATCACCTACAGAGGACACAGAAAAAAACACTGTTTAGGGCTAATAAAGATTTTTAATAACGCATTACTTAATATAGCTGACAATATTGATCTGGTATATGTATGACCTCTAATACTTCCAATTCAGGAGCTTTTCACGAGTGCAGCCAGTGTCAGGAGGGGATGGTAAAGTAAGGAGAATTATATAGGAAAAATTCTACAATAATTGGGCCTCGGTGGTCACATGGGTCACAACGCATCATTATGTGTCATGACGCCGGTGTGAACCACGAGACTGCTGAGGTCCAGTTACAGGCCTCATTATACTCTGGGGTATAGAGTATAATAATGGGACATTATACTGCGTGGAGGGGCCGCTATGGGACATTATACTGTGTGGAGGGGCCACTATGGCACATTATGCTGTGTGGAGGGGCCACTATGGGACATTATACTATGTGGAGGGGCCGCTATGGGACATTATACTGCGTGGAGGGGCCACTATAGGACATTATACTGTGTGGAGGCCACTATAGGACATTACACTTGGTGAAGGACCACTGTAGGACATTATATTGTGTGTAAATGGGGCTTTATACCTAGAGATGAGCAAATTGAAGCTGACGAAGTGGAATTCGATCCGAATTTCAGGAAATATTCGATTCACGTCGAATCCGGATTTCCTCACACTTCGTGGTAACGAATCACATTTTGTTCAAAATGGCTGCTGTACATGTTAGGACATGGGGCAAGGAACTCTGGGAACGCAGGATCACCCACAATGCCATGCGTACAGCCAATTAGCAGCCAGCGCTGTGATGTCACAGCCCTTTAATCCCTTCGCGAGCGCCCACAGCATACTTGACCGCTGCATCCAAGGTGTTAAAACCTCCGATCGGTTATGGAGCAGGGTGTTAGCTGTCAGTTACAACTAACACCCTGCTCCATAATCGATCGGGGGTTTTAACACTTTGGATGGGTTCCGCCATTTTGCCGCCCACCCGGGCTCTCTGCAGACAAGAAATAGCTGTTTATTCGCCGCAAGTTAATTCAGATCCAATAGAATCGTAATGGAAAATTCGGCGAAGTTGACAAATCGAATTTTTGAAAACTTTGCTCATCTCTAGTTATACCATTTGGGGGCCAGAAATGGGGCGCTATGTTGTGTGGGAGAGCTCAGTCAAAAGTTTGCTAGGGGGCCCAGCCTTTGCTAGTTATGCCCCTGCACGGTAAGGCACACCCCCAAAGCACATTTCCCCTAATTTGAACGTGAATAAAAAGGTGATTTACATAAAATGGGGCAATAAAGCTGAATAACAGAGGCCTATAAGGAATATGCAGACTTTGGGAGGGGGGGGGGGATTCATCATTCCCTCGGTGCCACTTTTTGGCATAGAGGGATGATATTGAGGTGCACTTTTGGCACAAGGATTTTTCTTACATTCCCGGCTCAGCCCAACTGATTTACTACCAGCAAGTTAGAATGGAAATCTATTTTGGAAGCGCAACACTTTTCTTTAGGCACAAAGAAAAGAGCTTGTGGATAAAAATGAGATATTTCTATTTTTCCTCTGGTTTTCAGACTTGTTCCTTAACATTGATTTAACGGCATCATTATAAGTAGCGTGCCAGCAGTCCGCATCTGAATGACTGTGTACAGCACAATTTATGGACACTGTTCTGGGTGTTTATTTGGTTAGCTTTATACGTCATTCTGTATTTATGTGACCTGTATAAATGTCCAGTATTTTTTTTTTTTTTTTACCTTTTTATGGCCCCAGAACTTTTTTACTGGCATCTAATATCCTTACAATTACGATCAGTGATTGTATAACAAGCACAGTAATCTAGACAGAGGGCCTGTCACTATTTGTAAACCTATCATCTATATTTACAGGGGTGTTCTGGGAATAACAATGTATTCTCTATCCTCTCCCTCTGAATAGCGCTCAATGGAAAGCGCTTGGACCTTCACCGACCACAAGGCCAGGAGTTCCTTGTTCTCAATTTAAATGGAGCTGCAGATTACAGGTGTAAATTCTATGGGATGGCCAGTGATCAGCTTCTTTTCAGCAGCCCCATAAAGATGAATTGAACTGCAGCATACATGTGCAAACTGCTACTCCATCCATATGTGCCACGCTGCTCACAGGACCCCTGTACACATGACTGGTCCCAATGATCAAAAACCTGAGCTCTATGATATACACAGAAGCTGAGCTCTGTGATATATAGGTTTATATGATAAGGGGAGAGAAGCTGAGCTCTGTGATATATAGGGTTATATGATAGAGGAGAGAAGCTGAGCTCAGTGATGGGTTATATGATAGAGGAGAGAAGCTGAGCTCTGTGATATGGGTTATATGATGGGGAGAGAAGCTGAGCTCTGTGATATATAGGTTTATATGATAAGGGGAGAGAAGCTGAGCTCTGTGATATATAGGGTTATATGAGAGGAGGAGCTGGCTCTGTGTTATATGGGTTATAGATGAGGAGAGAAGCTGAGCTCTGTGCTATATAGGGTTATATGATAGAGGAGAGAAGCTGAGCTCTGTGATATATAGGGTTATATGATGGAAGGAGAGAAGCTGAGCTCTGTGATATATATGGTTATATGATAGAGAGAAGCTGAGCTCTGTGATATATATATGGTTATATGATAGAGGAGAGAAGCTTAGCTCTGTCATATATAGGTGTATATGATAGAGGAGAGAAGCTGAGCTCTGTGATATATAGGATTATACAGTCATATGAAAAAGTTTGGGCACCCCTATTAATCTTAATCATTTTTAGTTCTAAATATTTGGGTGTTTGCAACAGCCATTTCAATTTGATATATCTAATAACTGATGGACACAGTAATATTTCAGGATTGAAATGAGGTTTATTGTACTAACAGAAAATGTGCAATATGCATTAAACCAAAATTTGACTGGTGCAAAAATTTGGGTACCCTTATCATTTTATTGATTTGAATACTCCTAACTACTTTTTACTGACTTACTGAAGCACAAAATTGGTTTTGTAACCTCACTGAGCTTTGAACTTCATAGCCAGGTGTATCCAATCATGAGAAAAGGTATTTAAGGTGGCCAATTGCAAGTTGTTCTCCTATTTGAATCTCCTCTGAAGAGTGGCATCATGGGCTCCTCAAAACAACTCTCAAATGATCTGAAAACAAAGATTGTTCAACATAGTTGTTCAGGGGAAGGATACAAAAAGTTGTCTCAGAGATTTAACCTGTCAGTTTCCACTGTGAGGAACATAGTAAGGAAATGGAAGACCACAGGGACAGTTCTTGTTAAGCCCAGAAGTGGCAGGCCAAGAAAAATATCAGAAAGGCAGAGAAGAAGAATGGTGAGAACAGTCAAGGACAATCCACAGACCACCTCCAAAGAGCTGCAGCATCATCTTGCTGCAGATGGTGTCACTGTGCATCGGTCAACAATACAGCACACTTTGCACAAGGAGAAGCTGTATGGGAGAGTGATGCGAAAGAAGCCGTTTCTGAAAGCACGCCACAAACAGAGTCGCCTGAGGTATGCAAAAGCACATTTGGACAAGCCAGCTTCATTTTGGAAGAAGGTCCTGTGGACTGATGAAACAAAGATTGAGTTGTTTGGTCATACAAAAAGGCGTTATGCATGGCGTCAAAAAAACACAGCATTCCAAGAAAAACACTTGCTACCCACTGTAAAATTTGGTGGAGGTTCCATCATGCTTTGGGGCTGTGTGGCCAATGCCTGCACCGGGAATCTTGTTAAAGTTGAGGGTCGCATGGATTCAACTCAGTATCAGCAGATTCTTGAGAATAATGTACAAGAATCAGTGACGAATTTGAAGTTACGCCGGGGATGGATATTTCAGCAAGACAATGATCCAAAACACAGCTCCAAATCTACTCAGGCATTCATGCAGAGGAACAATTACAATGTTCTGGAATGGCCATCCCAGTCCCCAGACCTGAATATCATTGAACATCTGTGGGATAATTTGAAGCGGGCTGTCCATGCTCGGCGACCATCAAACTTAACTGAACTGGAATTGTTTTGTAAAGAGGAATGGTCAAAAATACCTTCATCCAGGATCCAGGAACTGATTAAAAGCTACAGGAAGCGACTAGAGGCTGTTATTTTTGCAAAAGGAGGATCTACTAAATATTAATGTCACTTTTCTGTTGAGATGCCCATACTTTTGCATCGGTCAAATTTTGGTTTAATGCATATTGCACATTTTCTGTTAGTACAATAAACCTCATTTCATTCCTGAAATATTACTGTGTCCATCAGTTATTAGATATATCAAATTGAAATGGCTGTTGCAAACACCCAAATATTTAGAACTAAAAATGATTAAGATTAATAGGGGTGCCCAAACTTTTTCATATGACTGTATGATAGAGGAGAGAAGCTGAGCTCTGTGATATATAGGGTTATATGATAGAGGAGAGAAGCTGAGCTCTGTGATATATAGTTGTATATGATAGAGGAGAGAAGCTGAGCTCTGTGATATATAGGTTATATGATAGAGGAGAGAAGCTGAGCTCTGTGATATATAGGGTTATATGATAGAGGAGAGAAGCTGAGCTCTGTGATATATAGGGTTATATGATAGAGGAGAGAAGCTGAGCTCTGTGATATATAGGGTTAGATGATAGAGGGAGAGAAGCTGAGCTCTGTGATATATAGGGTTATATGATAGAGGAGAGAAGCTGAGCTCTGTGATATATAGGGTTATATGATAGAGGAGAGAAGCTGAGCTCTGTGATATATAGGGTTAGATGATAGAGGGAGAGAAGCTGAGCTCTGTGATATATAGGGTTAGATGATAGAGGAGAGAAGCTGAGCTCTGTGCTATATAGGGTTATATGATAGAGGAGAGAAGCTGAGCTCTGTGATATATAGGGTTATAGATAGAGGAGAGAAGCTGAGCTCTGTGATATATAGGGATATATGACAGAGGAGAGAAGCTGAGCTCTGTGCTATATAGGGTTAGATAGAGGAGAGAAGCTGAGCTCTGTGATATATAGTGTTATATGATAGAGGAGAGAAGCTGATCTCTGTGATATATAGTGTTATATGATAGAGGAGAGAAGCTGAGCTCTGTGATATATAGGGTTATATGATAGAGGAGAGAAGCTGAGCTCTGTGATATTTAGGGTTATATGACTTGGAGCAGGATTTCTGAGTAAAAAGCAGAGTAAATCCTTACAGGACTCCTAGGAGAGACATTGATAACTCCTAATAACTCCGCCCATGCAGAGCGAAACAGTTCTCCTTGAGTGTGCACAGAAGGCTGTCAATCATGCTCTGTGGATGGGAATTAGTACTCTCCCAACAACTGGACATCCTCCTGTGTTTAGCCTATTTTTGCTTGAACCTTCTAACAAGATTGTAAGGATAGACAGCCCTTCAAAAAAATAAATAAATAAATAAAAAAATCGAAAAAAAAAAAAATCATATAAATAAATAAATAATAATAAAAAAGCAATTTAATTAAAGTACTGAAGAATCCATTAGTCATCCTCGGCCTAAAAATACACAGCGACTGTAATAAGCTGAAGGTGCATTACTATGTCTAATATTGGTTACTATTGTAATTTCCTTGAAATGAGCAATTCACATTTAATACAGACACTAAAGGAAAGAGAAAAGCCATGAACGATCTCCTTGTACATAAATATCCGTATGGTGTATATACAAAGCCAGCTATAGTCAGAGGAGAAAGCGGCGGCTCTTGTCACTTGACAGATGGTTCTAATTAAGTGCTAGCCCAAGTGAAGATTCGGGGGCTCCTCGCTATTCATGTGCCTTTTCCCAGTCAACCATGAAATTACTTCCCAGCTTTAATAACAAAATGATACAAGCTATTTTTCATACCACAAACAACGCCGCAATTAGTAATGGGTTAAAAACGGATGACGGCAGAAGAAAGGTTTGACCCATCTGACTGGACGGCGGTGAACTTCACGTATAGGCTTTGAATAACGCGGCTGTGACACAATACGGTGAGTCCTACCGGAAATCACAGGCTGAATATTAATGAGGCGAAGATGATGGATCAGAATGCACAAAAGCACCATAAGGCCGGGTTCACATTTGTGTTGTGGTCTCCGCATGGAATCAGTTTTCTGTGACCCATCTAAAGGTCATGAAAACGGATTTGGAACGGGTCGTTAAAAAACCCATTGATTTCAATGTTTTTTTGTTTTTTTTTAAAACAATCCACAGGTTTGCGTTTGGAGCATCTCCGCCGTGTATCCGCTCTATTGGACAGAGACAAAAGTCGGACTTGCAGTACTTTTGCTCTGTCCAAAAAATAAGGATATGCGACAGACAGCTACAAATCCATTTTAGGTCTATGGAAGGCGGACACCAACGGATTACCAATGGATAGTAATCTGTGTCCATTTCACAATCCAGTTTTCTGTCTTCATGCTTCTCCGCACATGCTCATAATGAAGGGGAAGAAAAAAAAAAAAAAAAAGTAATCCCACATTTACCCCCTTAAAATATACAGTAAAGGGAATAAAGAGTTCCCTTGGAGAGGTGTTCTCCCCATAGATATGGCTTGGATGGATGTTCCATGCATCGCCTGCTCTCTACTTTTTGGTTTCCAGTGGCCACTTCCAATTGCAGAACAGAGGATAAGAGGAACCCTGTTCTCCAGATAGCTGGGTGTCAAAAGGGACTCCCACCGAGCAGACGTTTATGAAGAATTCCACATAAATATGGCTGAAATACCCCTTTAAACTTTTTACGATCAAGACCATTTTTGGCCTTGAGGACATCAACCATCTTTTATTATTTCATTGTTTTAGTTCCTTAAAGGGTTTTGTCATGAAAAGTATCTGACTGCTGAGACCCCCACCGATCCTAAGAAAGCATGGGAAAAATAGCCCCCGTTCTAGGAATCGTTGGGCGCCTCCTATGGATAGACGATAGAATACTGTTATCACCCCTTTCATTTAGTAACTTTTTTTTTTCCATTTTAATTTTGAACTATAATATACTACATAAATATATATGGCAGTATATTACCCAGAGTACTAATAGTATACAGATAGCTGGAAGGACATAATGGGGCACATTTATTATGGTTGTACGCTGCTTTTGTGGTGTAAAAAGTTGCAAAACCCAGGTTTGAAGAACAATTTTAATTTTTTTTTCCCAAAAATGGCATTTTTACTCCGTCCTCACCACTATCTTGATGGGTATGTCATATATGTGATCATTTATGCCAATTTATTGGTGTAAATGATGCCTAAGATCTAAGCGAAGTACTGTCTTCAGTGCAGGTACATGACCCGGCTGAGGTTGCACCTGATACGCCTCCTCATAAATCAGGTACTTCCTCCAATGCCCAATGGACCCTGGGCAATCTTCCTATACAAGGTATCAAATCGCAGAAATTCTCTGTGAGGAGTGTGGAAGGTGTTGTGGATAAAATGTCTATTTTTGATATCAACAGGTCTATCCAATTCAAAGGAAGGGGTCCCAGTATATCACAGGGTTAAACAGCAGGGATCAGAAGTTCCTCCGATCTCTGCTGAGGATGTATATTGCAGACACGGCCCCGATCCCGATTGTATGGGGACGCTAACAGAGCTTGCATGATCAGCACTCGACTATGCTCGCCATGCTATGGAGATCATACCCATCATTGGTCCTCCATCATCTGATCATATCATTCTCACATGCCAAGGACACGTGAGCAGACCTCATTGGTAAAGTCTGGGCTTATACGGAGCTCAGACTCCTTTAGCACTGCTCCTTTCTTTTACAAAAAGTGCCACTGCTGAGAGCAGTCCTTTACTCAGAATTACTGTATAGAAACCTTTCATTCAGGAAATCACAGACTTTATCGATGCCATCTTCTACCCTGTATCCATGAATCCTGGCTATCTTGCTATGTTTTCCCTGTAAATATGTTATTACATTTAAATATGGTATATTCTTATCCACAGATGCTGTGCCGTGACATTTGCAGCGAGTGTCGATTGAAACAAACAACTACAACAACCCATACGGTAAAATAACACGTTACATCTCCTGCAGGTAAACGCCATGCCAGACCCAAAAGCACAAGAACCTTTCTATTTGTCCTTTACATCCTCCCTCACAAAATAATGAATAAAAGTTACTCAGTAAGGGCTTATTCATGTGTCTGGTTTATACGGACATGTGATGTCCATGTAATGCTAAGTTCACATCAGCGCCGGGTGCAGCTGTCTAGTCTTCTGGAACAGACACCAGCGGAGCCCCAGTGACCCCACTGACCATAATGGGATCCCCTGAATGGGCCTAATCAGCGGGGGAGGCTCGAGCCGTGGACTCAGTGACTAAATCAGCCATGGCATCCACGGCAAGACGGTGCAGGATGAAAACAATGAGAGGCCAAATCTGCTGCTTAATTTAGGGCCAGAATTAAACCAAAAATCAAATCAAATTTCTACACATGGGTGTCAGAAGTGGCTGATCTGTGCAGGGACCATCTGTTAGCCCCCCACCGATCAAAAAAATAATAATAAAATTTCCCTTAAATCATGGACTGCATATGAACCCAGTGATTTTAATGGGCACATGCATACATTCATTTTTTCCATGGAGCAAGAGTCTGAAAAAACTATGGAGACATGCTCTATTTCGGTTTATGCCATCTGTGTGCTGTCCATTTTTCATAGACCCAAATATATTGAAAAGTATAGTAACTAAAAACAAGGCCTAAGCCATACATACCCTAAGGATTAAAAGCAAAGATTTGGGCAGCAAAAAACAGTAAAAAAAAAAAAAAAAAAAATATATATATATATATATATATATACAATACATTAAAAAAAGAACAAAAAACAAAAACAAAACAAAAAAAAAGATTATTTATCATATGGAGAACTCCATAAAAACAAATCTCCAAAATGATAAAGATGGATTGCTGCCTCACAACTAAATCAAAAAAGTTACTCAACGCAGTACATTATAGGTACCATGTTATTGGCCAACATCAATAGAATATTAAAAAAATGTTATGGCTTTTGGAATTGAGTGATGAAAAATTAAAAAAAAAAAAATCACTGTGTCCTTAATGAGTAAAAGGGGTATTTCTGATGTCACAAAACAGGACCTTCTCTATAATCATCGGAACGGAACGAAGCATGGGACCCCCATTGTTAGAGCCTTTGCCTGCAGACTCGGTCGTGTCCATGAGGCCTAAGTCTTGCCCTAGGTGGTTCTTTAACTGGTCCCTCCTGATCACTCGGCTCCAACAAGGTTATACCAACACTACACGTGACCACTGCGGCCAGTCAACAGATACCGCGGTGATCTCAATGAATTAACCCATCACTGACTGATTGCGGTGGTCGCCTTTCTACACGCCAGGTCATCGCTGGAGCCCGGGAAGCAAAGAAAGGCAGAAGACCAAGGAAGCCTCGGCACAGGAGATTGGGAAGGAATTACTCCTTTAAGTATTAGCAACATCTTATGTCATTTCAATGGCATTCCCTTGAAGGCTGTTTACGAGCAGCGTTCCCCTTTAATGCTCTCCTGTGAAATGTGACACGAAACCCTGAGAATGGAGAACGTCAATGATTACATGAAGTATCAGCCTGAAGTGGAGAAGTTAAGTAATGTGCCCTGCTAAATGTGATTTAATTACTAAGCTGACTGTAAATATGGAAATCACACAGTTCTGGCAGATTGTTAACAGCCCCGGCACGTTCCTTCAGAAATTGTAAAACAAGGAACCTCCTATAATTTTCCTATCACTCTGGCTGATTGCCTGAGCGGAGCTGATCGTCGCGCTACGTGATTCATCATGGTGACAGGTGTTTTGGTATTATCTTACCGCCATGACAACAGCTGTCATTCCTCTGGTGGCTGACGGTACCAAGCCGTCAAGCTGGAGGGCAACCCCTCTCAATATAGCATTCATGTTATTCATACTTGTAATTAAACTAAGTGTGATGTGAGCTAACACAATACACACCGTGATGAGCATGTGTGTATACACGGCTGTAGACTGATTGTCAGTCATAGGGGAGTCACAAAACTGCAAACAGCCCCAATGTATTATGGATGATGATCCGATGAGGGAGCTCGTCGTAACTACTGGAGAGGAAGCCATGACATCTGCGAGGTGGACGACTGTGAGGCCATCTTATAATGTAGGCTACTACAGTGACCCACACAGACAATTTTTGGGTCATGTACTGGACTGAAATGCAAAGGACAAAAAAAAAAAAAAATTAGACTTGCACATATACAGCAGTTTGTGCTCCAGAGCTGCTATTCCTACTAAGCAGCAAAAGTTACCATCTAAGACCCCATGCACATGACCGAGTGCATTCTGCTGCAAACTCGGCCTCACATCGGACGCACACTGCGTGACATCAGACCACATTCTGTTACGCATTCACGTCTATGGGGGCTTTGGATTCATTCTGTATCGATGACACGGATGATTATAGAGCAGGTCTTATCCTGCTACCTGTTACCGTAACAGAATGGATCAGAAGCCTCATAGAAGTGAATGTATCACAGAACGCACTTGGATGACCCTTGAATGTCACTCATGTAATTCAAAGAAAACCTCTTTAACCATTAATGTTGACCTTGTATAGTATAATGTTAGTCCCAAAGTGAAACTTACTTACTTTTTGTGCTAAACTGGATTAGAACCGGCTAAGATGGCCCTCTAACTCACTGATAGGGTCTCTACCAATATGGCCTACATGTATCCAGGACCAATAATAACATAGGCAGGATAACATCTCAGTCTGTCATCATATATCTACTGTATCCATCTAGTCTCATATCTATGTCATACCTGACATATTTCTCTCTCATTTCAGTTTTATATTTAATTTAACCTATATATTCAATATCTTATCTGCTTATCTATACTCTCATTCTTTAGTGCAATAAAGTTTTTATCTAATCTCCATTTATTTAAAATCCATATCATACCAAATATCTAATATGTACCTAATATCTAACATCTCTCTATCTCTATCTCATATCTCTCTCTTATATCTCATATATATATATATATATATATATATATATATATATATATATATACATCTCTCTCATATTCATCTCTCATATATCTCTCATCTCATCTCTCTCATTCATCTGTCTCTTTCATGTATATCTCTCATCTCTCTCTCTCTCATAGTCATATCGCTCTCATATTCATAGCTCTCATCTCCTCTCTCTCTCATATATATTGCTCATCTCATCTGTCTCTCTCTCTTATATATCTCTTATCTAATCTCTCTCTCTTATATATCTCTTATCTCTCACATTCATCTCTCTATTACATTCATATTTATCGCTCATATTCATAGCTCTCATCGCCTCTCTCTCCTATTCATATCTATCTCTTATATCTCTCTCTCCATCCATCTTATATCTATCTATTATCTATCTACCGTCTCTGGCTCCGATCACAATTGTATGAGAGCCTCTGGTGGGGTTTCTGTAAACCTTTGCATACATCTAAGGACAAAAATGGGCAAAAAAGTTCTTGGCTTTAAACATAGTGGAACCTTAATGAACCCCCCAAAAAGTGTGAGTAATTATCGGTATTGCTGGTATCCATTAAAAAAGCAGATCGCCTCTTGTGACTTTTATAACTATGACTTTTTAGGCACCAAGAAAAATCTGTAGGTGCCCTCGGTACTTTCTAAAAAGGTGCAATTGGTGTCTGTGACCTGTATTATTATTTACGCCAGGTGGTACATGGAGGGTTGGGGTCTACCACAGTGGGGGCTGTTTGTAGAGAATGACTCTCCATTCGGGTTCAAAGTGGAGCCCCCCTCTGTGATATCTATGAGCCCTAGTAGGACACATGGACTTGGGATATCTTGACGAGACACCCCTTTAGGTATTTAGGGTTAATCTGCCACATCTGGATATGTTTCTACAGACTGTATACTTGTGTTCAGTAAGCGGAGGTGATGTCAGCCTCCTTACACTATTTTCTGGCTCTACAATTCATTACAGCCTTATAATTTTCTATTATACTAAGCTGGTTTAAAGCAAAATCCGCTGTGAATTTTTTTCATTAATTTCAAAAAGTCAACCAAAAAAAAAAGTCAGAAAAGTCATGGACGTGCTGACTGCCGGCTCCGCACAGCCACCCTCTACTTTATAGTTAAAATAACTTTGCGGCTGAATTCTCACATAAATAATTTGTCTGGTGCTTCATTAAACCTTAGGGTGTCCTCAAGATTGTACTTGGAGTGTTCCTCCAGCTAACACAATGCCGTTCCCCATGCAGGCTGTTTATAGCTGTTTTAATTATTTCTGCCGTATTTCCGCACTTAGCAGTTATTCCAGAACTATTACTTCTTAGTACATGTTTACCCTAATAACGCGTTCGTTTTACTGTTCCAAATGCCTTTATTTAATAAGAAGTAATAAAGTAACAAGCAAATTAAAGTAGCGAGACACTAAAATAAAGCTGGTTATTATGTTCTATCTGGAGACAATCATTCCAGTTATTTAGGATGGCAAAACCTCATGAAAAGAGATCCCGCAGGATGGTATCCCAGTGGGAGTTTTCTCTTTTACGGACTATCAAATCTACATGTGATCTTCGGTTCTATGGATATGCACGATTAGATATGCGCCCGAAAAATCCAGATTAAAGGGACACTCCAGAGATTTTTTTTTTTTTTGACTAATTATATTATCGAAAGATAGCAATAGTTGCCTACCCATGGTGTCTTTCTTTTCCTGCTTTCACCTTCTTTACTAAGTAACATAATCTCTGTGTGACCTTTTTTTATAGCATCAGTTGCTGTGCGGACAGGAGGTCTCTCTATACTGCCTGCAGATACTATTGAGAACTACCATTTGACCTCAAATTCATCATAGTTCTGCCCCCTCCTGGTTTTTCTGCATTACCTCTTCTGTCAAAATCTGCTCCCTACAGGCCTTAATCGCTTGAAAGACGCCATGTTACGGTTACATGCACAAGTAGCACATGTACAAAGCCGTGGGATCGCTGGAGACCCCAGAAGACACACCAACACTGGTCATTATGTTAAAGCACCTCCTAGTAATATGCCATATGACGGGCATACTGCTGTAAGGCGTGACTCCGAAGATGCTGTAGTCATTTACCGTATACGCGTCTACCTCCTCAATGAATCTTCTGATAGAAATGTCCATCAGGCACTTAAAGCCATTTATAAAACTGGCAATTGCTCATCGGTGGCTTGAAAAGTGTTGGCTCGCAAAAGGCCTTATGGGAGATGCTATATAATCTGTCTAAGAGGAACAGATCGCAGGGATAGCGGATATTAGCAGTGCTGTGCTAAAAAAAAAAGCCCGGCATTAAAAAGGCGACAAAGCAAAGGAAGGAAAATCTATGAATAGGTTCAGGCAAATCCTGTTATTCTAGCCGTGCTATAGTAGACAGGTGTCTGCAGATCATCCGGCTTGTATCATCAATATACTGTATATAGCCCACAGAAAACCACAGAAGTAATGCAAGGGTTCTACGAAGAAAAATTCTAAGGTCGCCCTCTGCTGTCACGGAGCTGTCACCACCCCGGACTACTTTAGTAAATACTTAAATATTAAATGACTCTGGGGCATATTTAGGATTGCGCTGTTCCTCTGTTATTCCTCCTGAATATTTATGAATAAATTGACGACTGGGTGCTACCATTCCCCTTGTTGAAGGGGTGTGTCCTTATGCAGTCTGTTACTGTCAGAACTTACTAGGCAGTGTCGGCCTAAAGAGGGACACCCCACAATGGGTAACAACTATTGTATCAAAAAATACTCCATACAGAATAGTAAAATAGGCATGTCAGGAGAGGTGACGAGTCCTATTTAAGAGCTCTCTTTTGCCATGTGCTATACACATTTTGGGTGTGTACTCTGGGAGCTATACAAATCCACCATTGGATCCACAAATGTTTTTATGAAAAAAAAAAAAAAAATTAAAGGGGTTTCCAGCCCCAAATAATTTTTTTCATACTGATGACCTATTCAGTATGTGATCTGTGGGGATCCGACACCTGGACCCTGTACAGATCAGCTGTTGTAGCAGCCTCCGAGCTGCAGAAGCTATACAAGTAATAGGAGCGTCACTGCAATTCTCTGATACCACTGTTGCAGTGAACGTGGCTGCTGTGCCGCTCCTATTACTTGCATAGGGCCATGCGCCGCCCATCCACTAGCTGCTTACGGCCCCGTTGGCTGCTGAAAAAACTTAGATCTGTACGGGGTCCGGGTGTTGGACTCCCATAGATCATATAGTGATGGCCTTACCTGTGGATAGGTCTTCAATATCCAAAATGCACAAATGGGGCTGTAAGCTGTAGCTTCCCACAATCCTGCTGCTATGTGAGCTGTAATGGTAGCCATATTGTTTGTCACCCTGAATTTCAACAGAACACAATGAGGAAATGGTACAGGTGGACCGGACTGTACATTAACAGTAGGAAGTAGGAAGACTTTGGAGGTCTTCCGCTTCAGATTCCTTTCCAAACTCCGGCCCTGTGCATCCCATGGTGAGATGAGAGGCAGAGCTACGACTCTCTGGCATGGCTTTGCTCACCGATTAGCCTCAGACACTATGGGGTTAACCAACAAGGTGTCTCACGTTGCGGATTATTCGGCTGAATCAGAAAGGAAACATTAAGTATGGCGATTCTCCCTTCACTGTCCCAAAAAAGAGGCGTCTGTAGATGATTCCTATAATAGGAGGCAGATTCCAGCAGGAATTCTTCATGTGAACGATCCCTTAAAGGGGTTGTCTCATGAGAGCTCAGCTCTGTGGGGCCGGCTCCTGAGACCGCTAGGTAACAGTTGATTATGCCACCTGCTGCCAACACAGGGGAAACATGGCCATGTACATGTCAATCCATGTAATAAATGGACGCCATGGGTCTAGTGGGAGCCACTGCTTGTTGGCGACTCGTAGACAGGGGTCCCTGGGAAGGACTCTTCTATCTCATGATGAAATAGTTGATGCAACCCTATTAAATGGGGTTTAGGAGATTGGTATAAAAGGATCTGCTTTGTTCATGGAAACAGCGCCACTCCTGTCAGTTGGGCATGTCTGGTATTGCATTATAATGACTTTACATGATCTTTACAGTCCTCAATGATCTAGGTCACTAAAGCCTCCAGTATACAATTCTATATATAACGTCTATACAATGAGTATATCTGTCAGCGGTATAGGTGAAGGTGTAGTGCAGTATCTTGCCATGTACAATTTCTCAATTTCCCCCAGCGCCATATAGTAGAAACCTTTTTCAAGCACAATATATCAGCAGTTTCTTCCCACATGGAGTAAGCATTGCCCGTTTTTGGAGAATTCTGAGCTTTCCGGGGTGAAGAATAGACTAAAAAAATCTGTAGATAAGAAGCGGTGAATGTGCTGGATGCTCGGTAAATGTCTGATAACATTGATTTCAATATACGGCATTGTATGCAATTTTCAGCCGGCTGTCTGGGAGTCCCTAGAGAGAGATTCTCAGGCAACATGAATGTCTATGGGAACAAGCAGCAGAAAGCACAGCATCGGCCCTGTATTTAATACACACTGATCTAGACTTCCTGCCACAATACAGTTTATGGAGATTCTACTTTAAAAGTAACATAAAAATGTAATAAACGGAGAAGATTTACATCTAATGTGAACGAATACTAATTACTGGAAGAAGTTGTGTGAGCGAGCGAGCGATCCTTTACAGGTGCACTGCTGCCACCTACCTGTGCGGAGAGAGGAGAACCCAGCGTACAAGGACAGATTAGAGAAATACTGCAATAAAAAGGTAATGGCTTAGAGAAACATATCAGGTCTATAGGGCCGCACATACAAACGTGGGAGTGCAGACAAAGTAAATGACATAAAACATCAGTAATTGTGAATGCACTTAAGGGGGCATGGAGGAGAAATGAAGAGACGACCAAGAACGACAGGAGGCCCCTCTGACCCTAATGGCAACCCATGAAGAGAACCTTTCACGTCCTCTGGGATCGGGAGTGTTATATTCCATTGCAGCAGGGACACTATATATATGAGAAGATAACCCCTATGAAAAAGACCTTTAATGCCCTCTAAGATAGGGAATGTTATAGAACGTTGCAAAGATGAAGGTGCGCTGTCTTCATTGCACTTTCTGTTTCGCCGGTATCTGCCCCGCTGTTATTTTCGGCCTCCAATATCATTGCACTGTCAGAGGGGTCGGGCTCACAGCACTGAGTCAGAACCGGGTGGTGAGGAATGGCCCCCTTCACAGTACAAGGTTATAGAAGTTATAGAAGTGTACTGTCTGGGGGGGAATCGCAGCATATCAATTATACCTTTGGAATTGTTGGCATTTTCCCTATAGGTATAGAGGCAGAAAGTCCACTGAGGAAAACTCTGCAAACTTTGTGTGAAAAACACCTTGGAAAAAACCTCAACGCGTTTCCGCCATGGTCTACCCCACAGCGCTTTTTTTGCTGCGGCTCACTACATTAGCCTTAATAACATTATAATTTTATAGTGATTTAGGATTATTTTATAGCGCCACGTTCAGGAACGGTTACTATGTAAAGTATGTACAGTACTTGACATGAGAAATGAGATCTTCCTGAAGAACGGGGAATGCGGTGTTTATAGAAATGACTTGTGTTTGGAGTTATCCATTGTCTCCAACGAAAAGAAATATTCCAGAAATACTCCAAGGATAATTTTAAGGGTGGAGAGCTATTTATAGGTCCCATAAAGACGAGAGGAAATACATGACATTCCATGGTATTTACCAACCTGTACTATCTGCCATGTAAAAATTTTCATTTTTGACTCCCCGCCTTCCAAACCCCATAACCTTTTTTTTCAATTTTTTTTCATTCACAGAGTATTTTTGGTCTTTCAGATTTAACACTAAACTTGTAATTATCACGGTGATTTTTTATTTTTTTTTTTTTCATTTGAGGAATTTCCAAATTGGTTATCTCTGATTTGTAGTCCATACTATATTGATGCGTCTCTAATGTCATTATGGTAAGTCAGGTCTGAATATGACAGTGCCATCAAGTGGGTGGGGATAGAAAACCCTGTATCAATCAGATTCTGGGAATGATGGTGGCAGCAGAGGAACAGTGAATTGATCTTGTGGGGGAAAGTGACTTAAAAAGACAGGACAACCTATAAAAAAAGGAAGCATGATGAGGATCGGAGGAAAAGAACAAATCACAGACTACCATAGAAGAACCAAGGAACTCTTCTGCATAATCCTGTCAAAAATACACAATCACGATCACACTATCACGAATACATGTTCCTCCGAAACGTATGTCTATAACCCATTTATTATCTAAAAGGGATAAAAAGAAAAACATTGAAAATTGAGACATAATCATCGAGTGAAGGAACTTCCATCTACATAGTGAGATGTGAGTGTGTGTTAGATTGCGGATTGCTGCGGGGTGCCACTGATTTCGGAGGATGAGTCACTTTGTTGCAGGCTGTTTTTCGGCACTGTACTGCATCAGTTGCTCACATACACTAACGCTATCTGTCACAGCGCGGCATCTTTATACTGCACGCGGGATTTTATAAAGCAACGTTAAAACATCTCACTGAAGGTTAAGTACAAACAAAAGAAAGATCTAGACCGCTCTCGGCAGTGAAAAACCACAGCTAATCTGCTTAACAAAGGCAAAGAAGAAATGGAGGACGTAGCAAGGGAAAAAGGGTCACAGCACTGATGTTACATCCGGACAAAGTCTTACATTCTCTCGATAAACAGTAACTATACCAAAAGAATTTGGAGAACGGAAAGGGAAGAGCCACTTCGGGGGTCACATTAAAAAAGATGGTTTTGTTAGAAAGTAGGGGTTAAAAAAAAACATCTCCATAAACCTTATTAAGGAGTTAATGTAAGGGGGTCCCCTGGTCAGGGACAGGGTTGTCTCTTGTCCAAAGAGAAGAGTGGTTACAAAGAGTGCTCTGGAGGACTTCTCATGTCCTGCATTACACAGACAACACTGATATGAATGGCCATGGTGTAGTACTTTGTTTCCCCTGTGGTGGCACTGTGATATGGGATAATTACTATCCCGATTCTGCAAAGATCACACAGGACACTCTACGATAAGGTTATGGTCAAAGCTGCAATTTAAGTCTCCAGACGCATGACTTTAGTGTAATTTTTTTATTTTTTAACGGATAACACACTGACCCATTCCTTTATATGGCTCCAAACCCGACCGTGTCTTTCACTGGATAAAAAAAAAAAAAAAAAAAAAATCAGGACAGGTCCTATTCCCATCCCAGACTCAATAATTTAAATGTATGGGTCCAAGGTGAACACGCACCGCAGACAGATGTGGTCCGTTCCATTTCTCATGGACCCGTACAGGGTACAAGTTAAGAGCCAGCAAGAGAGTGCGGGAGTGAGAGAACAATATTTTTTTGTAGCTGGCTTCCACACAAGGTAATAGATGAGGGTTGTGAAAATAGAAAGTCCCTCTGCTTAAAGGATTGTCAAGATTACAAGAACATGGCTGCTTTCCTCCAGAAACAGTGCTACACCTTCTACAGGTTGTGTTTGGTATTGCAGCTAAGCCCCATTCACTTCAATGAAGTTGGGCTGCAATACTGAACTCAGCCCAAGGGCAAGCGTAGGGAGGTTTCTAGAAGAAGGCTGCCATATTTATTTTAATCTTGAACAATCCCCTTTAAATCTGAATTTCTTAACAGGGAATATGGATATAGGCTTTGTACACTAGACATCCCTTTTAATCCAGCTCTGATCCATATTACCATCCATAGGGCTATGTAAATCCTGCCACCTTTACATACACATGTAGCAGAGTTAACCTGGACTTTTGCAATTGCCATTTTTCGATGACCTTTCATTGGTTTTTGTAGTCTTCTGTGATAAGATATGACACTGCAGGAGTGCCCCCTCAACTCACCAACCCATCTTGGCTGACTGTGTACACTGCCACCCATATAGAAAGTCTAACAAACTGCAAAATAGGTGTTTTTTAAAAATAAATTTTCCCTCAACATTTATAACCTAAAACATTATATAAAATGGTAAGTATATGATCGCCAGGGGTCTGACTGCTGGGGACCACCACTCACGAAAAGGGGTCCCCAAAGCTCCCTGTGCGAATAGAGCAGTATTGACACGCCAGTGCTCTATCAGTCTCTTTAGGACTTGACCTCAAATTCCTCTTCCATTTCCGCCCCTCTGGCTTTTCGTCATAGCTTCAGATGAATGGGCCTAATCGGAGTAGCTCACACTGCAGTTTCTGCGTCTGAATCCGTCATGGAATCCGCGACAAGATCGAGCTTATTTTTTCCAGCGTCTTGCTTTGATCTCTGCCTCCCATTGAAACCAATGGAAGACAGATTCAGGGCGGAAGTGAGGTGGAATCTGCCTCTAAATCAGCCCCAAATTCCTGCATGTGAACAGACCCTAAAGTGAATGGAGCACAGAGGGTGTAACTGCTCTGAATAGGTAATAAACGCTGTTTATGGGAAAATCCCCTTTAATGTCTAGGTTTAGTATCCATTTAAAGGGGTTGTCCAGGCTTTTTTTATGGCCTATAATCAGGATATGATCGGTAGGACTACCAGCCCCCAGACCGATCCTCTGTATGGAGCCCGTCCTGTAAACAATATGGGGCCAGAAGCAGTAAGCTCCATTCGCTGTATAGCGGGCCCAGCACCTTCACTGTCAATGCGAGCTTAGATGCAATGGAGGTGCGGGGCCACTATACAGCAGATGGAGTTTTTTGTGTAATGGACGTGCGCTGTACAGAGGATTGGTCCAGGGGCCCGCTGTCGCCCCCTACCAATCATATATTTATGGCCTATCCTGAGGATGGGCCATAAAAAAGAAAAATCCCGGACAAACCCTTGAAGACCATTTTCCTATCAGACGGAGAAATAACAGCGCAGGAGTTCATAACCAAACAGAATTATCCCCGTGCTGATGTTATCACTACCCCCGTACCCTTATCCACTCTATACCAAATGTCAATTACTGCTGTTGTCTATGAACGAAGAGTCAAAAAAATCCTTTTATCAAGGTTAAAAGTCCCACCGCAAACATGATCTCTAAAAAGAGACGCTTCCCTTTTTAAAAGGTTAAATATGACAAAATGGTGCGGCTGTGTCGAGACAAAGCAAGTCTGCGGGGTTCTGCATGACTTTAATATTCATGCCTTGTCTCTCTCGGAGGGTCAATAACTCAGCACTGTTGACTATTGCTAAAGGCTTCAGTGCTATACTCGGCAAATCCCATAATAAGTTAAGAGTGATAATGGCTTTCAGAAGAAAAAAAAATCACTCTGCAAACAGCGTGTGAAAAGGCTGCGTCTGAGCTTCCAGCGACCTTGTGGAGAGACGGCAGAGCAGCTGAACTTACAGGACTTCTCTTTGGTAATTCTGTTATCAGACACCCGCTTTTACAAGGCTATTGTAATATATACATATATATATATATATATATATATATAAAAAGAACCTGTCACAGCTGAATACAAGTAATACAGACAGACCGCCATCCCCTGCACTCACTCCTATTATGCTGGAACGGCAATTACTGCCATGTCTAGAAACTAAAGAGAGATTCTCACCAAAGCCTTCTCTCCTGCCGCATGTGTCTGGACCGATCACTCAGGATCATATAGGATACGTTCTGTACAATATACCTTATTGTGGAATCCCTTGGCTAATACATACTGCCCTGATAGGTGCAACAAGGACTCACTATTAGCCCACGTCATGGTATATAGGCTGCAAGTATCAAAGCAACACTCCGGGGATTTTCTTTCTTTCATTCATTATGAACCTATTCCCCCCAATATATATAATTCAGCCAGGGACAGGCTTGTCATTTCTGCGGCCCCAGGCAAAATTATGTCTGGGGTCTCTCAAATCAAAATTTTTAGGGCACAAAACCAGAACTGCCCACCATTTTACAGGACAAAAAATCCACTTTTATTGTCCCCAGAGTATAATATTCCCTTAATTTGCCCCCACACAGTACATTACTCCCTTTTATGGCCCTCACACAGTATACTGCTCCCTTTACTGACCCCCACACAATATATTGCTCCCTTTACTGGCCCCCACACAGTATCCCACTGGCCCCCACACAGTATACTGCGCCCTTTACTGGCCCCCACACAGTATTTTGCTTCCTTTACTGGCCCCCACACAGTATACTGCGCCCTTTACTGGCCCCCACACAGTATTTTGCTTCCTTTACTGGCCCCCACACAGTATTTTGCTTCCTTTACTGGCCCCCACACAGTATACTGCGCCCTTTACTGGCCCCTACTCAGTATATTGCACCCTTTACTGGCCCCTACTCAGTATATTGCACCCTTTACTGGCCCCCACACAGTATATTGCTCCCTTTACTGGCCCCCACACAGTATACTGCTCCCTTTACTGGCCCCCACACAGTATATTGCTCCCTTTACTGGCCCCCACACAGTATATTGCTCCCTTTACTGGCCCCTACACAGTATATTGCTCCCTTTACTGACCCCCACACAGTATTTTGCTCCCTTTACTGGCCCCCACACAGTATATTGCTCCCTTTGCTGGCCCCCACAGTATACTGCGCCCTTTACTGGCCCCTACTCAGTATATTGCTTCCTTTACTGACCCCCACACAGTATTTTGCTACCTTTACTGGCCCCCACACAGTATATTGCTCCCTTTACTGGCCCCCACACAGTATACTGCTCCCTTTACTGGCCCCCACACAGTATACTGCTCCCTTTACTGGCCCCCACACAGTATATTGCTCCCTTTACTGACCCCCACACAGTATTTTGCTCCCTTTACTGGCCCCTACTCAGTATATTGCACCCTTTACTGGCCCCCTACTCAGTATATTGCTTCCTTTACAGGCCCCTACACAGTATATTGCTCCATTTACTAGCCCCTACTCAGTATATTGCACCCTTTACTGGCCCCTACACAGTATATTGCTCCCTTTACTGGCCCCTACACAGTATATTGCTCCCTTTACTGGCCCCCACCATGTACACTGCTACTTTTATGGCTCCTATAAGGTAAACTGCCCCTTTTTATAGCCTCCATAGTAAGCCATTACCTGTTGGATTATTTCAACAGGTAAAACCGATATTCACTCACCCATCCTCACTCCTGCTCATGGCCCCCTCAACTTCGGCCTCCAGGAGGTGCCACACACTACGTCCAGATGATAAACAACGTCAGGATGTGATGCCTGGTAGTTGTTTATCATCCAGATATAGAGTGCGGTGCCCAATGGAGACCCCAAAAGAGTAGCTCTGGACAGGAGCAAGGATGGGTGAGTAATATATTGACCGCTACCTGTGGGAATAATGTAATTGGTAGCGGTCAATTTAAAAAAAATAAACAAAAAAACAAGACCACAACGCAACCCATTGCTGTGGAGCCCTCCTGATCTCCAGCGCCCCACGTAATTGTATGGGTTGCATTATGGTCAAACCCGCCCCTGAATTCAGCCAGTATTATATGGGACAGACGGCAGCGCTAAGGAAAAGAGAAATATAAAAGCCAAATTGGTGTCTGATCAGGAGCTGAGGAGAAGCTGTATTTTTGGGATATGAGGACAGTATACATGGAAGAAGCTTGGAAAGTGACAGACAATCAGGTGAGGAGTGCAGGGATGGAAAATGTGTTTTTGCTGGAGTGCTTCTTTGAAGGAACAATAAAATGTACACAAAAAACATATTAAAATTTCTGTCAATTCCTCCCTTCAGAACCTATTGAAAAATATAAAAATGAATATTCTCTGTGTATTTCAGTAGCTCATCCATATCCCCCTTCCCAATATCCAGAGTGTGGCTACAAGACAACTGGCTGCAGCAGGAGTAATAGATTGTTAAATCCGCCACCTTAGTAGATCTTTGGCAGAAGTTGGAGAAGATAAACAGGAGATAACACAACTACAAAAAGATACTACAAATGTGGCCTTCCTTACCTTTGCTTTTAGCTGGACATTTTCAGATGTGTGTCATGAGATTAGCAGCTTTTCAGAACAACATGATTTCGCAAGACTATCTCATAAGTGATATATTGCATCTGTCTATGATTAGCCATCCAGCGGGTCAGAGCCTGTGCAAGGTTATTTTAGTAGTATGATGCAATATTGTTATGAATTTAGAAATCGGATTCTTTATGTTAAGTTCACACTAGCGTTGCATTCGCGTTGTTCGGGTCAGTCAGGGGACCCGCAATGGAGATGCAGACTGCTAAAACAGCAGTGACACATGGAGCCCGGCGGACCGCATTCACTATAATGGGGCCCGTCGGGGAGTCGTTATTTTTAAACTGAAACCAGTGGGGAAAAAAAATCCTCCGTGCAAGATTTTTCCCTCTGCCTATTTTCGGCAGAATGTTCTGACAGTGGAGTGATATCCATGCAAAAACTAACGGCACCAATATCTTAAGCACCCGGGTGCATAGGGGTAAATTCAGTGTACTGTGATATAATACTACTGATCTACGAGGACATGAAAAGTGCTCTTTAACCAAATTTGAGCTAAGTTGCGAAGTCCCTACCTTTGTACTCTGATACAGTACAGCCTGTGTGATCTGCACTCCCTGAGGACTTGGATGCTTTCTCCTCTGTCCCACTCTCTGCTCTATGTGTAACTTCCTCCTACTTCCTGCCACTATGTCTAACACCGAGAAAAGGGAGGAGGTGAGCAGCAAGAGCCGACACAGTCAGGAGCACTGTGCTGTGAGATCAAAGGTAGAAGCAGCAGGACAGTCAGCTATACGAAGGAATAAAACTGAATCTACACCAGCAAAACTATACGAAACTGTTTTCATAAGAACTATACATAAAGCTGCTTAATTTTGCATTTAGAAAACAAATAAACACAAAATATTCAGTAAAAAGGCATCTATGGCTTTTAAACAGAGGTCCTCATGTCACCACAAGGTTCAAGGGTAAAGTGCCTCAATGTTGTGGTAATGTTGTGAAGAGGAGAAAACAGAGATCCTTCGTGCTTGTTGCATTGGTTATAGCTGCAACGTTACCATACTTCTATTTCAGCTTGCCGATATATTTTCAAGAGGATTCTTTTTTTTTTTTTTTTTTTTTTTGTTACTTCCACTGCATTACAATCCACAGCCCTGTACAGAGACTGTCATCACTCACATAGGCCCCTGCCCCTACAGGGACTTGTAACTTACAAGGTCAACCTCATAAAAGTCAATTAACCTATCAATATGGTTTTGAAGTGCAGGAGGAAACTAGAGAACTCGGAGGAAACCAAGGCTCACAGTACTGACTGGAAATTGTACTAACCATTGAGCCACCATGGTGTTATTCTGTAACATCAGATCACAAGTACAACCCGAGTAGTATCACCAGTACAATCTCTGCAGTATGAAAGCATCAGGACACTAGGAATGTTTGATACAGAAGTGAGGTATCAAAAATGTACCTCAAAAGTGACACTTTACCTGAGAACTGATCATGCGCTGGGAAGAACGGGCAATATTAGCAGGCAGACCAAAGAAAGCAGGCTTATCATCTTCTGGCAGGCTTTCTATCACACTGCGGTATTCCTACAGGAAACAAAACATATGCAATGCCCGCTCATAAAAGGTTATCAAGGAACTGACATATGAGTCAGAATACAGTTGTCATACAGGAATCCAGACCTATCTGATCATGCTTCTAGACATGGGGTGCTAACCACTGATAACTAATAACCGTGCGGCTTCAGTATGATTCTTCTTTTTCTTTTTACCACTGCCCCACCAATGTGATTATTATTCCTATACTGTGTCACAGTACAAGTCATAGTGGGGCTGTCGCTGCTAATGGTGGCTACGACCCTGCTGTGATATATTATTCCTCCACGGCTCCACCAATGTGATTATTATCCCTATACTGTGTCACAGTACAAATCAAAGTGGGGCTATTGCTGATAATGGTGGCTGCGGCCCTGCTGTGATATATTATTCCTCCACTGAGCCACCAATGTGATTATTATCCCTATACTGTGTCACAGTACAAATCAAAGTGGGGCTATTGCTGATAATGGTGGCTGCGGCCCTGCTGTGATATATTATTCCTCCACTGAGCCACCAATGTGATTATTATCCCTATACTGTGTCACAGTACAAATCATAGTGGGGCCGTCGCTGCTAATGGTGGCTACGGCCCTGCTGTGATGTATTATTCCTCCACTGAGCCACCAATGTGATTATTATCCCTATACTGTGTCACAGTACAAATCATAGTGGGTCCGTCGCTGCTAATGGTGGCTACGACCCTGCTGTGATGTATTATTCCTCCACGGCTCCACCAATGTGATTATTATCCCTATACTGTGTCACAGTACAAATCATAGTGGGGCCGTCGCTGCTAATGGTGGCTACGGCCCTGCTGTGATGTATTATTCCTCCACTGAGCCACCAATGTGATTATTATCCCTATACTGTGTCACAGTACAAATCATAGTGGGGCCGTCGCTGCTGATGGTGGCTACGACCCTGCTGTGATGTATTATTCCTCCACGGCTCCACCAATGTGATTATTATCCCTATACTGTGTCACAGTACAAATCATAGTGGGGCCGTCGCTGCTAATGGTGGCTACGACCCTGCTGTGATGTATTATTCCTCCACGGCTCCACCAATGTGATTATTATCCCTATACTGTGTCACAGTACAAATCAAAGCGGGGCTATTGCTGATAATGGTGGCTGCGGCCCTGCTGTGATATATTATTCCTCCACTGAGCCACCAATGTGATTATTATCCCTATACTGTGTCACAGTACAAATCATAGTGGGGCCGTCGCTGCTAATGGTGGCTACGACCCTGCTGTGATGTATTATTCCTCCACGGCTCCACCAATGTGATTATTATCCCTGTACGGTGTCACAGTACAAATCATAGTGGGTCCGTCGCTGCTAATGGTGGCTGCAGCCCCGCTGTGATATTTATTCCTCCACTGGGCCACCAATGAATTTTTTTTTTTTTCTAACAGTTTGTAGCAGCGCTGCTAAGACTTCTGGAGTAATGTTGGCTCGAAATATTGCACCAGCAATGCGCCACATTTTTATGTTAAGGCTGAGGCTCCAGGTTGTGGAAACACAGCTTTTGTTGTTGCAGATTTTGCTGTCTTTTTTTAACTAAAAGCCAAGAGTGGCTACAAAAGGAATAGGAAATATATAGTTAGCTGTTATACTTCTCTCCTTTCTGCTCAATCCACTTTCTGCTAAAAAAAAAAAAAAAAACGTAGCAAAATCTGAAACAAAAAACAAACAGCTTTTCCACAATGGGGTGGCTTTAGACTAAGGCTACTGCCCTACTTTGTGGAAAGGCAGTGTTTTCTGTTGCAGATTTTGCTGGATTTAAAAAAAAGAGAAACGTTTAAAATTGGGTTCACACTAGCGCTCAGTCTCTGTTCAGGGATTCCATTCCCCATTCTGCTTGAAAAATGCGGAAAACCGGGTGGAAACCCAGCGGACCCCATTATAGTCTATGAGATCTGCAGACTGGGTTTCTGTTTTTCGGGTCCCCAAGCGGACCCAAAGAATGGAAATCCAAAGTGTTAACCTAGCGTAAGAGCTTCCTTTATATTTTCCATTCCTTTTCATGCCACTCGTGACTTTCGCTCCAAAAAAATGCAACAAAATCTGCAACAAAAAACGCTGCGTTTCCGCAACTTGGTGTCTCAGCCTATAGGTGTTTTCTGGCCACAGACCGAATTTTTATACTGATGACCTATCCACAGCCACAGAGTCTGTGGGAAAACTGAGCAAGTAGTTTCTTTTTTCAGCAGAGGTAGATTTCACATGGAATTTGGAGTAGATTTTGAGGCGGAATCTGCCTCAAAATCAGCTGCAAATACCTTTCGCAAGGCCCATAAAAAGGGATGTCCAATCCTAAATTAATTTTCCATACTGATGACCTATCCACAGAATAGGTCATCAGTATGTGATCTGTTGGGGCAGACACCCGAACCCTGCACAGATCATCCGTTCCAGCAGTCTCCGGGTAGCGGAAGCTGCCAGTGGACAGTGATGTGTGCAAGTAATAGGAGCGGCGCTACAGTTCACCGGAGCCACCAGTATGCAGCAGACAGGGCTGCTCCTATTACTTGCTGGATGCACCACCATGCGCTAGCAGCTTATGATACCCAGCTTATGAGTGTCGGACCCCACAGATCACATACTAATGACCGATCCTGTGGATAGGTCATCAGTATGAAAATTCGATTTGGGGCCGGACAACCCTTTAATGTGCAGGTATTAAACATACTTTCACCTGTAGCTGTAAATCTACTGAATTTCCCCACTGTGGGACTATTAAAGGACTATTATTATTATTATTATTATTATTAAATCTCTATTTTACAGCTTTTGCCTAAAATTCACTGACCCATCTGACCAGATCACATAACCCACCCAATTCTCTGCATCAGAAATCTTACCATTATGCTGCAGGAATTTGGCAAAGAGATCGACAATGGTAACGTCATCTTGCTTCCTCTAATCCCTGCTGCATGAGAATTGAAAAACTGTTCCAGATAGGAGCGGAGAACTCGTAAATCAAAGTAGTTATCTACCCGTCCTCCATAGATTGCATTTTCTAAGAGACCATTAACAAAATCCCACTGAAAGCTTCTGCCACCTGCAAAAAGCAATGCATTATATTTAATGTAGAAAAATCATACACACACATATATAAAAGTGCGACTTGTATCATGTAAAATCACTTAAAGGGACTGTCCGAGATTACAGAGATTGGAAATTGTTATGTGCCATGTCAGAATCAAATACAGTTTTTATGACAAATTTTAATGCAGTTTTTTTAAGCCTATTGCTGAAGTATAAAAGGAATTGTAAAGTATAAAGGAAAAATTGATACTTCTCTTATAATATGTATTTACTCCAGTGTTTGGCTCATAAAAAACTGCAAGTGTGAATCAGGCCTTAGAGCAAACCATGCATAATAATCTGTTAATCACATGCTGTGGATGTATCTGCAAATAATTTTTGGAAGCTGGATAACCCTCTAACTATTCAAGGCGATGACATCACCACAGAGTGTCAGTTGTCCCTCAAACCCCAGAGGTGAGCGGGCTGGGATTTGGGGGGGCAACTGACACTCTGTGATGATGTCATCACCTGCTACATTACTGAGGCCTCAGCTACGCTTCACCATCTTGGCACTTAGATCTGCTATATCTGCATTGGCCATTCCAGCTCTAATACACTAGCACAGGTTTCTGCACCCCTGCTACATTAGTGTGGGTCAGTCCGGTTTTGCTACACCTGTTCCGGATGTTTCCGCACTACTACATCAGCACTGTTGCACCAACACTGACCTCTACATCTCTGCTACATCTATGGCAGTAAGAGTCTTCTCTCCAGAACTAACTAACTTTACCTACTCACGTCTACCCCGACTGCGAGTTATCAGATAGCGGCTTAGCAGATCCCTCACACCCACTGTGAATGTTACACTTATATTCTACATGATCAGCCGTACACATGAGCTCTCATATTTTGTCTGTAGAACATACACTATACAGCAACTATATTAACGTACCTTCAAAAAGACGATCAATGATGTCATAAGCAGCACGAAGGTCCGACAGAGAAAACTCATAGAATTTGGTCCAGCCCTAGGATAAAAAAAAAACCCCAAATCTATTTATGATACATATTAGAAATTTTTAGGCTTTATTGCCAAACCCTACCCCAGATGATCACATATCTACACACTCTAACTGAACTCACTTCACCTTTACATATTAATCCCGTTATTCTCATGTTAGGTATTTATGACCCTACAGTGGGATAAAAAAGTATTTAGTCAGCCACCAATTGTGCAAGTTCTCCCACTTAAAAAGATGAGGCCGGCCTGTAATTGTCATCATAGGTAGACCTCAACTATGAGAGACAAAATGAGAAAACATATCTAGAAAATCACATTGTCTGATTTTTTAAGAATATATTTGCAAATTATGGTGGAAAATAAGTATTTGGTCACCTAGAAACAAGCAAGATTTCTGGCTCTCACAGACCTGTAACTTCTTCTTTAAGAGGCTCCTCTGTCCTCCACGCATTACCTGTAGTAATGGCTCCTGTTTGACCTTGTTATCAGTATAAAAGACACCGGTCCACAACCTCAAACAGTCACACTCCAAACTCCACTATGGTGAAGACCAAAGAGCTGTGGAAGGACACCAGAAACAAAATTGTAGACCTGCACCAGGCTGGGAAGACTGAATCTGCAATAGGCAAGCAGCTTGGTGTGAAGGAATCAACTGTGGGAGCAATAATTAGAAAATGGAAGACATACAAGACCACTGATAATCTCCCTCGATCAGGGGCTCCACGCAAGATCTCACCCCGTGGGGTCAAAATGATCACAAGAACGGTGAGCAAAAATCCCAGAACCACACGGGGGGACCTAGTGAATGACCTGCAGAAAGCTGGGACTAACGTAACAAAGGCTACCGTCAGTAACATACTACGCCACCAGGGACTCAGATCCTGCAGTGCCAGACGTGTCCTCCTGCTTAAGCCTGTACAGTGCTGGCCAAAAGTATTGGCACCCCTGCAATTCTGTCAGATAATACTCAATTTCTTCCAGAAAATGATTGCAATCACAAATTCTTTGGCAATAAGATCTTCATTTATTTTGCTTGCAATGAAAAAACACAAAAGAGAATGAAAAAAAAAGTCAAATCATTGAACATTTTACACAAAACTCCAAAAATGGGCCAGACAAAAGTATTGGCACCCTCAGCCTAATACTTGGTAGCACAACCTTTAGACAAAATAACTGCGAACAACCGCTTCCGGTAACCATCAATGAGTTTCTTACAATGCTCTGCTGGAATTTTAGACCATTCTTCTTTGGCAAATTTCTCCAGGTCCCTGAGATGTGAAGGGCGCCTTCTCCAAACTGCCATTTTGAGATCTCTCCACAGGTGTTCTATGGGATTCAGGTCTGGACTCATTGCTGGCCACTTTAGAAGTCTCCAGCGCTTTCTCTCATACCATTTTCTAGTGCTTTTTGAAGTGTGTTTTGGGTCATTGTCCTGCTGGAAGACCCATGACCTCTGAGGGAGACCCAGCTTTCTCACACTGGGCCCTACATTATGCTGCAAAATTTGTTGGTAGTCTTCAGACTTCATAATGCCATGCACACGGTCAAGCAGTCCAGTGCCAGAGGCAGCAAAGCAACCCCAAAACATCAGGGAACCTCCGCCATGTTTGACTGTAGGGACCGTGTTCTTTTCTTTGAAGGCCTCTTTTTTTTTCCTGTAAACTCTATGTTGATGCCTTTTCCCAAAAAGCTCTACTTTTGTCTCATCTGACCAGAGAACATTATTCCAAAAAGTTTTTGCCTTTCTCAGGTAAGTTTTGGCAAACTCCAGCCTGGCTTTTTTATGTCTCTGGGTCAGAAGTGGGGTCTTCCTGGGTATCCTACCATAGAGTCCCTTCTCATTCAGACGCCGACTTGTTTGGATGTTAGTCGAGGTTCTTTAGCCACCATCCGCACAATCTTTCATTGAAATCTCTCGTCAATTTTTCTTTTCCGTCCACATCTAGGGAGGTTAGCCACAGTGCCATGGGCTTTAAACTTCTTGATGACACTGCGCACGGTAGACACAGGAACATTCAGGTCTTTGGAGATGGACTTGTAGCCTTGAGATTGCTCATGCTTCCTCACAATTTTGCTTCTCAAGTCCTCAGACAGTTCTTTGGTCTTCTTTCTTTTCTCCATGCTCAATGCGGTACACACAAGGACACAGGACAGAGGTTGAGTCAACTTTAATCCATTTCAACTGGCTGAATGTGTGATTTAGTTATTGCCACCACCTGTTATGTGCCACAGGTAAGTAACAGGTGCTGTTAATTACACAAATTAGAGAAGCATCACATGATTTTTCAAAGGGTGCCAATACTTTTGTCCACCCCCTTTTTTATGTTTGGTGTGGAATTATATCCAGTTTGGCTTTTTGACAATTCTTTTTGTGGTTTTCCATTGAAGACAAATTAAATGAAGATATTATTACCAAAGCATTTGTGATTGCAATCATTTTCTGGAAGAAATTGAGTATTATCTGACAGAATTGCAGGGGTGCCAATACTTTTGGCCAACACTGTACATATCCGGGCCCGTCTGAAATTTGCTAGAGAGCATTTGGATGTTCCAGGAGAGTATTGGGAGAATGTCATATGGTCAGATGAAACCAAAGTAGAACTGTTTGGTAGAAACACAACTCGTGGTGTTTGGAGGAGAGTGAATGCTGAGTTGCATACAAAGAACACCATACCTACTGTGAAGCATGGGGGTGGCAACATCATGCTTTGGGGCTGTTTCTCTGCAAAGGGACCAGGACGACTGATCCGTGTACATGAAAGAATGAATGGGGCCATGTATCGAAGTGAATGGAGAGAGTAAAGCACATGTGCAGCCCTCTATTGATGCATAAGGACAGGGCTCAGGGGGCCCCCATTCTGTAGATAGGTGTGGGTGCCAGAGGTGGTGGAACCTGTATCTATCAGACATTAATGGAATATCCTGCTCTATAGGTCTAAGCTGGGAATATCCCATTAACTGGGTCTGGGGTATTTAGGTCCTGCTATATTTTCTTCAGGGGCTTGGTAAACCACCGATCAGCTGACATCAGCAGCCATGGTGCAGACAAAAACAGAGCAGGGGAGATTTATCATCCCTCTAAGTCAGAAAACTGGTGTAAAAAAGTTGCAAACTATTTTGTGCGAATTCTGCTTTTACCCCGCCCTCGCCACTTTCCTAAAAAGGGATGCGGCATGGCTATCAGTTATGGCAGATTTAATATAATTTACAGAGCTTTTCTGGCGTAAATGGTGAGTTAAATCCACCCTAGCTATGATCTGGCACAGATTTCATTCTAAGGCAAATGAACGGCCTCGTCATATACTAAGAGCGTCCTCCGGTTGCACAGGAGATATTAAGACCAGCGTAAAATATGTCGGTCTTGATAAATCTCCCACAAGTACAGGTACACAATCTCACACACTGTATAGTGGCCAAGCTGGGTTACTGCAGCTCAGTTCTCATCCGCGTGAATGGGAGCTTAGCTGCAGTAACCCAGCTCGGCCACTACAAAAGGAACGGAGCTGTCTGCTTCCATCTCCATACACCGTTTATATGCTCAGCTCAGCTGATCAATGGGTTTGCGAGATGTTGGCACTGCAAGTTTTAGTCGTGTCAGGTGGATTTGGTCCAACCTTGTACACTACGCCGGGACTATAAATAACAGCTAAGCCGCAGTGTGTACTTCTTATATGGACTAGTCTAAATAATTTTTATTTTCGTATAAAATCTATAATACAAGGAGTACTGCGGCTCTGCATGCATGTGTAGCCCCGGGAAATCTACATACTATAATAGACTTTACAAGCAGGCAGTGTAAATCCTCTTGGGTTTCACTCTTCACCCTGTGTGTCAGGCACGGTCTGCAGGATAAATGAGGTTGGCTCACAATGTTAAGGTGCAAAGTAATTTATTGTCATGTGCACTCAGGATAAATTAACATGGCAGAGGCTCAGAGCTAAATAGAAGGATGAAAAGGAAATAATTCCCAAGGTTCACGCTGAATAGAAGTTTTATAGAATACACAGAAACTTAGTTACTGCCTTGTATTACTGATAAAAACCAGTAAAATCTATAAATATAAAGTCTTCAAGTTATTAAAGGGATTGTCTGGACCCTTAAAATTTTTTCCAAAAGCTCAATAACTCACCATACCATTCCCTGGCGCCTCCTGGGTCCCCTGCCATTATCTGTAATCTGGTTTGCAGTGATAATATTTTGACATGTGACCACTGCAGGTCACATGTCCAAGCTGAAACATCACCATTGAAGGCTAGGAATCGGATCGGGCGCAGGGGAGCACAAAAGCGTCCGGGGATCGGTAAGGTATCACTCAGTTTATCATTTTATACCATTGTAAGTTATGGGGGAAATAATCAAGGGGCTGGGCTACCAGTTTCAAGGGAGTCTGTCAGCAGGAAAACCAGTATAAACCTAATGACAGCACCTTGTAGGGTGGCTGCTACACTTTCCAAAGATGCCTTTCTTATTCTGCATTGCAGAAATTTTCATGAAAATCAGGATTTTATTCTTATGTAAAGGAGCTGAAAAAGGCTTTAGGGGCGTTTCTTCTCCTGCTGGGACGACACTCTTTGTTCTAGATAATTGCCCCTAATTCCCTCTTAGCTCCTCCCCCTATTGCTTGAGTGACATCTTCCACTTTGTCAGGGGCAGTTATCTTGAGTAGAGAGAGAAGCCCTGGCAGAAGAAGACACGCCCCCTAAAGTTCTTTTCAGCTAATTTGCATAAAGATAAGATCCTGATTTTTAGGAAAATGGAGCTGCAATGAAGCATAAGAAAGGTATCTTTGGAAAGTGTAGAAACTGCCCTACAAGGTGCTGTCATCAGTTTGATAATGATTGTCTTGCTGACAGACTCCCTAATTTCATTGTGGACCCATCATTTAACCTCATCAGGACAAGGCTATTTTTGGTATTCATGACCACATCATTTTAACACAGCAATATTGTGGGATCTTGTTTTTTGCAGGACAAATGGTGGTTTAATACAGCAAAATTAGGGGCCTTGTTGTTTTACAGGACAAGTTGTAGATATAAAACAGCAATATTGGGGGTCTTGTGTTTTTACAGCAGAAATTGTGGTTTTAATACAATAATATTGGGGGTCTTGTTTTTTGCAGGATAACTTGTGGTTTCTACAAGTTACATATTAGCATTTACTTTTTATTAATTTCATTTTAGGGTAACAGCGATCATGGCTATAAATTCTGTAATCAGACTTGACTGCGGCACTCAGAGGGCTAACTACCTGAATCAGTAGTTTCTGTGATCCCAGCAAATGCAGTGGGAGTGCTGCTGTGTATTACAATGGTCCTCCCGCAAGTGGACATGCAAAGTATATGCAATCACCTCAGGATAACTATAGATGAAGGTGCATCAGCTACCTCAGTCCCCTGACGTACTATTATGTCAAGGAGCATGAAGAGGTTAAAGCAGGGGCGTAAATACCGGGGTAGCCGCGGTAGCGGCTGCGACAGGGCCCGGGACATTAAGGGGTCAGGAGCCCTGTGGCAGCCGCTACCGCGAACCCCACAACAGGGCTGTGGAGTCGGTACACCAAAGCCCCGACTCCGACCCGAAATTTCCCCTGACTCCGACTCCAACTCCGACTCCGACTCCACCAAAATAGGCACCGACTCCGACTCCACGACTCCGACTCCACAGCCCTGGCACTGCTAAACCTTATAGGTTCACTCAGAACTCAGTCCCATCATTATATGAGGAATAGAACAGACCTTTACAGGACATTTCATCATTTTCAACATTTCATCATTTTCCCAAATTCTTATGAAAATATATTCAGCACATACTGCATTGTACTACTAACTGTACCAATTTATTATATATTTTGGGAGTCGGAGTCGGTCCATTTTATACCGACTCCAACTCCGACTCCACCAAAATAGGCACCGACTCCGACTCCACAGCCCTGCCCCACAAACACTGCTATCATTATACTCTGGGGTCTTTTCAGACCCCGGAGTATAACGATCAGGGGCCCAGGGGAGGTGAGGGAATATAAAAAACACTGTAACTCACCTCTCCTGCGCTCCGCAGGCTTCGGGCCTGTTTGGTGACGTCCCAGAAGTCAGCCGATGTCATTATGCGTCACGACGCCGGCCTGGATCATGCGAGATCTGGTCCAACATGGGACATGGGGGAGGGGCCTATGTCAAATGTTCGCCTTGGGGCCCAGCCATTCCTAGTTACGCCACTGGGTTAAAGAGTATTAGAAAATCTAGAATTTATAGCTTTTCCTCAGTTTATTCTGTGGGTGTGTGAGTTCTGGTTGCCCAATAACCAATTCATTTTCTGTCTGGGTGACCACAGTTTGAGTACATAAAGCTACATGTACAGAGACGGTCATGGGACGCTCAATCTGCTATAGAGTAGAGTGTCTCTTCACGCTACACTGACTTGTGTATGAGACAACACAAAGCATGATAATATAGTACAAGAAATCAGAGACTTAGGATAAACACATAGTAACATCCCTGCCACATTCACCTGGGGTATGTAGTTCCTCCTTTCCTGACATACAGCGTGAAACCATGCCAGGTTAAATAAAGCTTGTGCCCGAGATGTTAGCCCACCCTTGCCAATTTGTTCTGGCGTCCATGACTCATAAGTTCTTAACAGGTTCTTTTTCAATCCAGGAGGTGCCTGAAAAATAGCAAATAGTATATTATAGGCTCGAACAATCTCTATTCATCTGTCTAATATATCCAAATACCATAAGACAGATGATTTGAGGTAAGAGTTACATAAAATCATGGATTAAAGTGGTTATCCATTAAATTATTTTTATGACAAAGGTCCTAAAATAAATCTGCATATTTGCAAGCATAAAAAATACAATTTTCTTCATTATTTTCTTCCCTGTGTCCCTGTTGGTAGAGGGCTCTGAAAAGAACCAGTCTCCTTCCCTCTCTGGCAGCTGACAATATTGTCCCATCTTACTGTAGTCCTCCTGATCTATACTAGAGCGAGATATGAGCTAGAAATTTAGATACACAGAGAGATATAAAATAGAGCAATATGAGATAGATAGATAGATAGATAGATAGATAGATAGATAGATAGATAGATAGAAGCAGAGTGTATCACAGAGGGCTGGTTCTCTCCACGGTGTGACTAGCACTCCCTTCTGATTGCACAGGTTTATCTAATTGGAATGGAGTATATATTCTTTTCACTTCCCCATCTGCCTTAGGCTGTTTAAAATAGAGTAAGCTCTGGATCCTACTCGCCCTGTGTTCACACTGTAGACCTATTGTGGGTCCAAGAGAGGTATGGTTATTTAGTGTTTGTAGGGTCCCATCTGAATGAGGTCACCCTGTCGGGGCAGGTACAGGGCTTCTTATTGTTTGATCAAATATGTATAACGAAGAACCTCTAATTTATAGATTATATTAGGTAATTTTTAACAATATTAGTAGTGCCTTTTGGATTTCCATTACCATATGTCCTGCTGCTGTGTGCGGAGTGCAGCTGCAGTTTTCTGTATTTGCATATTACCCTTGTAGCAAGTACCTGCTCACACCCGGATGTGCAGTGTAAACCCCTTTTGTTTTGTTAGGTAGATAGATAGATAGATAGATAGATAGATAGATAGATAGATAGATAGATAGATAGATAAAAAAAAATGGCAGCACATGAAAAAGGTCAATTAAGGACTGAAACATTGTACTGGGCTTGCATGATAGATAGATAGATCGATCAATAGATAGATAGATAGATCGACAATAGATAGATAGATAGATAGATAGGAGATAGATAGATAGATAGATAGAAGAATATAGGCAGATAGATAGATACTGTAGTTAGATAGATAGATGATAGATAGATAAATTATAGGCATATAGATAGATAGATCAACAGAGACTGTAGTTAGATAGATAGATGTGTAGCTAGATAGATAGATAGATAGATAGATAGATAGATAGATATGGGATGTAGATAGATAGATATGGATAGATAGACAGACAGATAGATGGCAGATAGATACTGTTGATAGATAGATAGAAGATAGATAGACAGACAGATAGATACTGGGAAATAGGCAGATAGATACTGTTAGATAGATAGATAGATAGATAGATACGGAAGATAGATAGATAGATAGATAGATAGATAGCTAGATACTAGATAGATAGATAGATAGATAGATACATAGATAGATAGATAAGGATAGATAGATAGATAGATAGATAGATAGATAAATAGGCAGATAGATACATTATTTTTATTAATGCTGTACATTAATAAAACATTTTAGCACTATAGGTCTGTGTAGTCCTCCTGGTCTGTGGCGTACTGGCCAGCAGGTTTACTGACAATATATTTTACTAGCCTGGCGCTCTAAAACCGCTCTGAAGTGAATACAATTACAGGCTTTTCACTAAAGCTATACTAAGTGTCTAAGAGGTAAAAAGCTGCAATTTGTCAAATACAGTACAATACTTAAGCAGAAAAAAAAAATGAAATGCAAAGTCCTTCATTTCCTAGAACTTAACACAACGGTATTATGTGTGGTGAATAGATGGCGGTTATGTAAGGGACACATTTATAAACACTTCTCAGCTGGAGGAACAGTAAGCAGCTGCTTAACACCGCCTCGCGTCTCTCTGCCTGATTTTCTAGTGCTTGTGTCTTTATTTATGAGATCTCAGATGTGTGACTCCTCCGGAGCAGACGTCTATTGAAGACTCGCCACTTCATAGTCAAATTAAAGAGCGGACTCTGAGCGCCAATGTTTCCAGTGAGAAGAAGAGCTTTTGTGGCGGAACAATCTAAAGGAATATTAATTAAACCTATAAACACGGGAACGGAAAACAATTACTTCAGGGAGAAGACCAATAGTTTGTATTTACAAAATGCATTGTCTGACCAGACTGGCATGAGCTGTGGCCTCTTGTACACTGGGCAGTTTGTCTTACTTCATACGGTAAAAAAACAGGATAAATGCACCAAAAATTAGAAATTATGCACATTTAGTGGTACAGGGAGACACTACTAGTGGCACAGGGAGACACTACTACTGGTACAGGGAGACACTACTAGTGGTACAGGGAGACAATGCTAGTGGTACAGGGAGACAATGCTAGTGGTACAGGGAGACACTACTACTGGTACAGGGAGACACTACTAGTGGTACAGGGAGACACTACTAGTGGCACAGGGAGACACTACTACTGGCACAGGGAGACACTACTACTGGTACAGGGAGACACTACTACTGGTACAGGGAGACAATGCTAGTGGCACAGGGAGACACTGCTAGTGGTACAGGAAGACACTGCTACTGGTACAGGGAGACACTACTAGTGGTACAGGGAGACACTACTACTGGCACAGGGAGACACTACTACTGGTACAGGGAGACACTACTACTGGTACAGGGAGACACTACTAGTGGCACAGGGAGACAATGCTAGTGGCACAGGGAGACAATACTACTGGTACAGGGAGACACTACTACTGGTACAGGGAGACACTACTAGTGGCACAGGAAGACAATGCTAGTGGTACAGGAAGACAATGCTAGTGGTACAGGGAGACACTACTAGTGGTACAGGAAGACACTACTAGTGGTACAGGAAACACTACTAGTGGTACAGGGAGACAATGCTAGTGGTACAGGGAGACAATACTACTGGTACAGGGAGACAATACTAGTGGTACAGGGAGACAATACTACTGGTACAGGGAGACACTACTAGTGGTACAGGGAGACAATGCTAGTGGTAGAGGGAGATACTACTAGTGGTACAGGGAGACAATGCTAGTGGTAGAGGGAGACACTACTAGTGGTACAGGGAGACAATGCTAGTGGTACAGGGAGACAATGCTAGTGGTACAGGAAGACACTGCTAGTGGTACAGGGAGACACTACTAGTGGTACAGGGAGACACTACTAGTGGTACTGGGAGACAATGCTAGTGGTACAGGGAGACAATGCTAGTGGTAGAGGGAGACACTACTAGTGGTACAGGGAGACAATGCTAGTGGTACAGGAAGACACTACTAGTGGCCCAGGGAGACAATGCTAGTGGTACAGGAAGACACTACTAGTGGTAGCGGGAGACAATGCTAGTGGTACAGGGAGACAATGCTAGTGGTACAAGGAGACAGTCTTGGCTTTGGCTGAAAATACTGCAGCAAAATCTGCAACAAAAAAGCTGCATTTTCGCAATGTGGGGAATCAGCCTAAAAGAGGGTGTTTTTGGTGGTGGCATTTCTGCTGGAATTGTGTTGCAAAGGTTGAAAACTGCAAGGAAAATCTGCAGTATTAAAGGGGTTTTGCAGGATAAACAATTGATGACCTATCCTTAGAACAGGTTATCAATTAAAGATTACCAGGCCTCTGACAGCTGGAACCCCAGCCGATCAGCTGTTTGAAGATGCTGCAGGATGCGGATGAACACTGCGGCCTTATACAGGATCCATAGACTATAATGGGGTCCGTCGGGTTTCAGTATAAAATCGGCAGAGAGAAAACTCCTCCGTGCAGATTTTAGGCGGTACCTGCGGCGGAGACTCCAACGCAGATGTGAACCTAGTAGAGGTCTACATCTTTACAATGAATACACGGCACATTGGCTACTTCACCTTTGATTTTTTTTTTTTTTTTTTTTTTTTTTAAATTGGCGCGCCATACAAAAAAGGTTGCCGACCCTTGTCCTACATGATGCTCCTTCTAAATGAGTGAGAGAAAGTTATGGAGCAGAATCGCCTGTTTTCTCCATGCATGGTCTATGGGAGACTTCCTAGCAGCTAGTCTTCTAACACCAGCTCAGGGACAACTAAGAATTAGAGACAAAGTCTGCAGAGGGAAAACTGATAAAAATGCAGAATAAAAGTCATATAATGGTCAAAAATACGGTTACTCCGCATGTACCCACATATAAACAGGAGATAAGACATTTAAGAAAGAACAATCTTACCTCATAGGTTATCTTCAGACTTGACTGTAGTAATATTGGGGTAAACTTTGGGTGCACCTCTGCTGTAAGCCAGAGACGGAAAATAGGTTTTGGTTGCAGAGTGTTTAATTCCTGTTCAATGACAAAAAAAAAAGGTCCTCAGTCTACACACAACACACATTTATACACAAATATTCACAACTATGCAGGTAAACCCACAATTGTATATTAAGGATATGCTATACAAGGCAGTAGATGGAACAATCATTAAAGAAAAACATTAGTTACTGCACCAATCTCTACCAGACTTATGCCAGGGAAATGTCACAAGGTGATAGGCAATCCCATTGTTGTCAACTTTCAGTCCAGTAGTCCTAATTTTTCCCTATCAGGTCATTTCTATTTTCATTTCTTATACCTATGTGAAGCTACAAAAGATGCAACAGTGGTACTAACTATGTAGGGAAAGTCTAGGAGGTTGTACAATCTGTACATACCTACTTTACTAGGAGAGATTGGGAGGCAGCCGTATCTGTACATACATAATTTACTAGGAGAGACTGGGAGACAGTGCTATGTACATACCTAATTTAATAGGAGAGACTGGGAGGAAGTACTATCTGCACATACATAATTTACTAAGAGAAACTGGGAGGCAGTAGTATTTGTACATACATAATTTACAAGGAAAGACCAGGAGACAGTACTATGTACATACCTAAATTACTAGGAGAGACTGGGAGGCAGTACTATCTGTACATATATAATTTACTAAGAGCAACTGGGTGGCAGTAGTATCTGTACAGACATAATTTACTAAGAGATACTGAGAGGCAGCACTATCTGTACATACCTAATTAACTAGGAGAGACTGGGAGGCAGTAGTATCTTTACAGACATAATTCACTAGGAGAAACTGAGTGGCACTAGTATCCGTACAAGCATAATTTACTAAGAGAAACTGAAAGGCTGAACATACCAAATTTACTAGGAGAGACTGGGAGGCAATAGTATCTGTACAGACATAATTTATTAGGAAAGACTGTGAGGCAGTACAATCTGTGCATACATAATTTACAAGGAAAGACTGGGAGGAAGTAGTATCTGTACATACCTAAATTACTATGAGAGACTGGGAGGCAGTATAATCTCTACATACCTAACTTACTAGGAGAGACTGGGAGGAAGTAGTATCTGTACAGGCATAATTTACTAAGAGAGACTGGGAGGCAGTTGCATCTGTACAGATATAATTTACTAAGAGAGACTGGAAGGCAGTTGCATCTGTACACACAATTTACTAGTAGAGATTGGGAAGCAGTACTATCTGTACGTACAGATGTAGAAAAGTTTAACATGACACTTTAAGAACACTGGCACAGTGCTAATGAGTGCAGATGTTAATGACAAAAGCTGCACACTTGGATGACCTCTTCATTCTTTCTCTGCCTGGATGCAGCAGTTAGTGGTCACCCCACAAAGTGGGTTGGGGGACCCCTATTCTTACCACACTGTAGATGCAGGTCCAGGTTGGGCCCTGCATCTATCATGATGATTTGTCACATGGCCTGATCGCAGTTCAGTCTCATTCATGTGAATGGGCAGAGCTGTCCTACCAAGCACACAAGTTACACAAATGTACTGCGCTGTGCTTGGTATTGGCATGCTATGAAGAAGTTGCATGGCTCACCTGAATAAGGTCCCTGAGGATAGATCATCAATTAATAAGCCTGGCAATGATGTACTTTGCCCGTTTGATACATTTTGTTGTAAGACATGCTGCTGAGGTCACCGTGCTATCTGTACGGTCTGCAGTAGACACGAGTATCTCAGCCTGGGATACACTACATATTATGCAATGTTTACTTAGGATTAAACTTGTAATTTCATGAATGAATGTATAAGCCAGGAAAATGAAAAAATAAATATTATCATTTGGAAAGTATTTTTGTTGGACTCGCCTTTTCCAGGACCGGCAGCCAAGAGATGACAAGATGCAGATTCTTCAGACACAGCCACTCTCCTTCCCGGGCACACTCCCTCAGAGTCTGTATAGCCACATCAGCTTGGCCTTGACCCATGGCCACCTACAAACACATGCTATAATTTTAGAGAATTTCATACAGCAAGCAAATCCATAATTTCATGGAACATACATATACATTTACTGTGGTATTAAGATATTACTTGGAAAATGTTTGACGGCAAGTTAAATAAATTGGAGAGACAGGCTGAAGGAATCATCTGCACATACTGCTAAATAAAGCTGTGATTTGCAGTCTATATCGATAAAGCTGGAGAGTAGACATGTGCAGACCACAGACTTGACTGGTACCTAAAGATCAGTGACGTAACAATCGCAGGGTGCGACTGCAATAAGGGCCCAGAGGGATACAGGGCCTGTGGCCAGCTGGAAATGGCCGGGGACCCGAACCACCATGATAGCGGTCGGGAAAGCATCGGGGCCCACAAGACTAACTACGCCACTGCTAAAGATGACTGTAGCTTCCTAATTTCTGGAAGTAGTTTTTCCATTAAATAGTCACTAACTTTTCAGACAACTTAGTCTCATTTAATAGAGCATGTGATTCTGGACCCAAATGTAATGCACTTTATTTAAAAATGTTGCTGCTTTTTGGCTTAAAAACCTCTCTAAAGTTCCTGCCACTAGGGGTCTCCCTTCTAGCTAATTTACAGTTCACTCTTTGTTGCTAGGCTAGTTTCGTCTCCATAGATGCACGAGGGATCACAGTGAGTGGGAGGGTCTGGTCTCTTCTCACAGTGAATGCAGAGGAGAGGGGTTGATTCTTTTCAGACTCCACACACACATACACACAGGTCTGCAATTGCTCGGTGCAATGGACTGAACATTCTGCACATATCACAGCTTACAATATAAGAAAAGTCTTCTCTGTATCTGTATCTACTTCTGGCTGCTTGTGTGATTACAGATGGGATATTATTTACAGACAGCAAGCAGTCTGTCACCAGAACAGTCCCGGGGTTCACCTAAATGAAAATGGTAATTACTTACCGGTAATTGGATTTTCCAGAACCCACGACAACACCCAGAGAGGATCCGCCCCCAGGGACAGGAAACCTACGGTATAAAAAGGTGGAGCCTCTCCTACCCCATAGCTGTTTTATAGAAGCGAGAAAGAGAGAGACTCCAGTTAACTTGTAACTCATGACCCTAAGGTCAAAACATTTTTTTTTTTTTTGCTTGCTATACCCGGTGCCAAACAAAAGTCCATCACCAAGAAAAAAAGGGAGGGATAAAGGATGGTGCTGTTGTGGGTTCTGGAAAATCCAATTACCGGTAAGTAATTACCATTTTTCCCATCACCCACGACAGCACCCAGAGAGAATAAAATAGGAAAAAACTAGGGAGGGACCACCGCTTGTAAAACTTTCCTTCCACAACAAAGATCAGCAGAAGCCCCAATGTCCAGGCTATAATGGCAAAAAAAGGTAAAAGGTGAAGACCAGGTTGCCGCTTTGCAGATAGAATCTATGGAAGCATCCGCTCTCTCGGCCCACGAGGTGGCAATCGCCCTAGTAGAATGTGCCTTGAGCCCCACTGGGGGGGGGGGGAGAAGGCCCAAAGAACTGTAGGCCAGGGAGATTGCTAGTCTCACCCACCTAGCCAGACTACACTTAGAGGCCGCCTTCTCTTTGTTGGGACCTGAAAAGAGAACAAATAGGGAAGCAGATTTCCTCCAAGAGGAAGTAGAGGACACAATACTGGATTAGGCAACGTCTTACATCCAAACAGTGGTATTTCTGCTCTTTAGTACTACTTGGGTTAGCACAGAGGGAGGGGAGAACTATCTCCTGAGATCTATGAAATTTTGAGGCTACTTTAGGCAAAAACGCTGGGTCTGGTTTAATTATTACCCTGTCCTCTGTAATAACAGTAAAGGGTGGATTAACTGATAAAGCCTGCAATTCTCCTATGCGACGTGCCGAGGTAAGGGCCACTAAAAGAATCACTTTCAGGGATAAATTTTTAATAGGAATAGAGTCCAATGGTTCAAAGGGAGGTTTAGTTAAGGCAGACAGAACTAAGTTCAAGTCCCAGGGAGGAACTCTGGACCTAACAACAGGTCTACTTCTAGAGGCCGCCTTGATGAACCTAATCACCCAGGGATCGTCAGCCAATTTAACGTTTAGCAGAGCACTAAGGGCTGAAATCTGGACTCTTAAAGTACTGGTAGAAAGCCCCTTTTCTAGCCCCTTCTGAAGGAACTCTAGAATCTGTTTTCTAGGTGTATCCCTAAGCTCCCCCTGAGAACCCCCTAGAAATTCAAAAAAACCGGAACCAAGTCCTATAGTATATTTTAGTAGTGACCGGTTTTCTGCTTTTTAGAAGAGTGGAAATGAGATTCTGAGAAAAACCTTTTGAGGCTAGTAATCTCCGCTCAAATTCCAGGCCGTCAAATGTAAGTGGCTGGACTCCAGGTGGAGAATGGGGCCCTGACATAGAAGGTCCTGGCTGACTGGGAGAATCCAAGGGTCCGAAACGGACAGGATCTTTAGCCAGTTAAACCAGGCTCTCCTCGGCCAAAAGGGGGCAATTAGAATAATCCTCGCTTGATCCTCCCTGATCTTCCTCAGAACTGCTGGAATGAGAAAGAAAGGAGGAAAAGCGTAAGCTAGATTGAAATCCCACTTGTGGGACAGAGCATCCACCCCAAAGGGGGATTCCTCTGGGTTTAGGGAAAAAAATCTCTCCACCTTCTTGTTTGACCGACTGGCAAAGAGATCTATTTCCGGAACCCCCCAAACCCTGGTGATCTCTAAAACGATGGATGGGTTCAATTCCCACTCGCTCTGATTCAGACTGTGATGGCTCAAGAAATCTGCCCTGAAATTGTCTGACCCCCTGATATGCAGAGCGGGCAAGGAGAGAACCAGAGGCTCTGACAGATGTAGAATCCAGGCCATGGCGATTCCGGAGACCCTGACCTACGACATTCAAGGTCTCCAAAATCGTCATTAGTTCCCTCTGATTCGAGGATACCTGAGAAAGACTCCTTGACCAGCAGCCCTGGAACACCGGATCCCCCATGTGGGCACCCCACCCCCAAGGGTTGGCAGCCGTGGTAATAATTGGGGGGTCTGAGATCTTCCATGGAACTCCAATTTCCAGGTGACCCCTGACTAACCACCAACCCAGGGTTTCTCTTGTTGGCCGAGACAGCCACATAAATTTGTCGAGAATGTTCTCTTCCTAACGCCAGGCTGCCAGGATTTCCCACTGCAGGTCTCGGGAGTGGCTCTGAGCCCAAGGTACAGCTGGAATACAGGCCGTGAGAGTTCCCAGGATAGACATAGCCTTTCTTATAGTGACCCTGGGGGACTGGATCAGGGTTTTTACTAGGGACAGAACCCTCTCTATTTTCTCTGGAGGGAGAAAACATCTCTGAACCGTGGAATCTAGAATGATCCCTAGAAACTTTTTCTGTTGAGAAGGAACTAAACTTGACTTCTCTAGATTTACCATCCAACCTAATTCCTCCAGAATGTCCAGTACTACTCTGACACTTTCTAAACATTCTTGTCTGGATCTTGCCACAATGAGAAAGTCATCTAGATATGGCATAAACAGAACGTCTTTCTTTCTTACATGTGCCCCCATTTCTTCCACTATTTTGGTAAAGACTCTGGGGGCCATGGAGATTCCAAAGGGAAGGGCCTGATATTGGTAATGCTGAACCACCCCTCCCATCTCTACTGCTACTCGCAAGAACTTCTGGTGACCTGGAAAAATTGGAACATGGTAATAAGCATCTTTGAGGTCTATCACCACCATCCAGCAATTGGGAGTTAACAATCTCACTTGTGACTGCACTGTCTCCATCCGGAATTTCTTGTAAGACAGAAACTGATTTAACCTCCTTAGATTTATTATGGTTCTGTAGGAGCTATCGGGTTTCCTTACCAAGAACAGATGGGAATAAAACCCCTGCGTCTCCTCTTCCTGGTGAACTGGAATCAGCACCCCTTTTCAAGATCAGGCTCTTCACTTCCAATTCCAGAGCCGATTGAGAGGTTAGGGAAGTATGAGTTCTGGTAATCTGAAAACTTGAAGGCGGAGGAGAAGAGAACTCCAATTTCAGGCCTACTCCCACTGTATCCAGGATCCAAGGGCTTGATGAAATTTTCCTCCAGGCAGGAAGAAATTTCCTCAGTCTCCCCCCTACCCAGGGCCTGGCGTCATTGCCTATTGGGTCCTGGATCTTTATTACGGGGTGAGTTGTTAAATAAGAACCCCTTGTGTTTCTTATTGGATTCTGACCAGCTATTATCTCTGGACTTGACAATTTTCTGCCCTCTGTATGCTCCAAAGGGACGAAAGGACCGACCAGAGGAAGGCAAAGGAAAAACTCTCTTTTTATCTGCTGCCTTAGCTAAGATGTCATCCAAGGCTGGTCCAAATAGATATTCACCATCACAGGGCAGATTGCACAGCCGGGTCTTAGACCCTACATCACCTGTCCAACTCTTCAGCCATATAGCCCTTCTGGCAGAGTTGGTCAGGGCAAGGGAGCGAACTGATAATCTTACAGCATCCGCTGAAGCATCTGCCAAAAAATTTGCATCTTTTCTAATAGTCGGCAGGGCTGGCAAAATCTGCTCTCTTGGGGCCTTATCCCTTCATTGATCTTCCAGCTTCCCTACCCAGATCATAAGGGATCTAAAAGTACAGGTAGCCGCTATATTGGGCTTGAGGAACGCTCCTACTGACTCCCAAGAACGCCTTTGGAAGCTTTCTGCTTTCTTGTCTAAGGGATCCATCAGGGTACCCATGTCCTCGAAAGGCAGTGCTGACTTCCTGGAGGCTCTGGCTATGGCAACATCAATTTTTGGTACATTATCCCAAGAAGAGCAAGCTCCCTCTTCAAACGGATATTTACGCTTAACTCCTCTAGGGATAAAACCCTTCTTGTCCGTCTTATTCCATTCCCTCTTGACAAGAGATGTAATATTTTTATGGACTGGAAAGTGTCTCCTTTGACGAACCTCCAAACATAATGTCCTGCATAGAACAGAAGGGTCTAGAGTCCTCAATTCCCATAGTCGCTGGAATGGCTTTGAGCAACTTGTCAGAGTCCTCAACTGGAAAACACGACTGTCCTCCCTCTACATCAGATATGGAGGAAGAAGAGGCGTCATCGGATAATTCTCCACTTTCACCCTGAACAGACTCCTCCTCAGAAGAGGAGTCATGACCCCGGGTAGAGGAACTGGACTTCTTTTTCTGGCCACTTTTACCCTTAAGGGAACTCCTGACCTCCTCCTGTATCATAGATCTGATACCCTGAAAGAATGACAGTGACTCCTCAGCAATAGTTCCATCAATGCATGATGGGTAGAGCTTTTTCTCATAAGAAGAAACTCTAGTTCTACATGAGGCACATTCCTTATTCTTAGATTTCGCCAAGGCTTTCCTAGGTCCATCCTACAAAAGACAGGGGTACCAATTAATCAATAAAAAATAAAGGGTTGGCACGCAGCCGCTTACATCCCCTAGAATACCGAGGAAGGCGGAGGTGGACCTTCATCTTACCCTCCATCTTGGGGTCTTCCTCTTGCCGGTGGCTGCTGGGACTGTGACTGCATCTGTGGCTGCTGCTCTTCCATACTGTAGTGACTCGGTGCAGGGTGGGCCAGGAACTGCTTAGCAGCTCCACCGTCCTTCAATCTGCATTATATGGCCATTCAGCCGCAAGGTCACGCCCCTTCCACCGGAAGCCACCTCTCATTACCAGTAAGACACGCCCCTTCCTCCGGAAGCCACGCCCACCTCCAGGCTGGCACCTCCATGTGTCTACTTGCAGGCCTGTAACTCCTGCGGCCTAAAGCAGAGGAAACACACTCCTTCTGCCTGGGTATCGGAACCCCTGTGCCAGGAACACCAGCGGCGAATACCAGGGGGGACGGCACCGACTCCAGACCGGGCCACAGCTAACAGCCACCCATGGAAGAAGAGAGGCAACCCCTACCAGAGCCAACTCTTTCCTATGCCATCAGGTAAGCCTGCCTCAAGCAGGCACGTAGGTCTCCCTCCAGGGACAGGAAACAACTGAGGGGTAGGAGAGGCTCCACCTTTTTATACCGTAGATTTCCTGTCCCTGGGGGTGGATCCTCTCTCTGGGTGCTGTGAAAAAACTTTTTTCTGCTTCCAGATCCATGCCTCCATTTTGTCATGAATTGGAGCATGTCAAAGGTTTTCTTAACATGTTGCTCTATTATGGTAAGTTTAGGATGGACACATCTGTAGTATTAACCATAGTACCTAGTTCTGCGATATACCATGCCGACAGTAATAAGGGCATATAATACTGACTACAGTATATTGTCAACAGTCTCAGTACTCTGTAATACTACCCATAGCACTCACATAATAAAAGTCTAGTGCTCACAGCTTTAAAGGCAGTCTGACACCAGAACAGTCTGACAACAGAACCGATAGACACACATAGCATCAGATTCCCATTGAAATCAAAGCTGGTTTCAAGCGGAATTTGTAGCTGATTTTGAGGCGGAATCTGCATCAAATTCAGTGCCAAATTCCTTCATGTGAACAGAATACTTATGTCTTATAAAGTTTTACTTATAACCTATCCACATTTCATATGATCACAGGAACAGTCACGTTCATTAGAATCGTGGTCAGGCATGCTCATGGACAGACTTGGAATTTCCATTTTAAGTAATAAATATCATCTGTTCGGCAGAACCTTTAAGGTTCATCTAACTTCAGCTATCACCTTTCTATATGAACTAGTAAGCAGTGTCTGTGTACTTACCTCCCGGTAGCATTCTCTGCCCACTTCAGCACTGGCGAGTTCTTGCAGCTCCTGGGATGGGTCAGCTCCAGGAGATATAATTATTAGAATGGGTTCAATGGCCAGAGTGTCTTTACTGAGACGTTTCAGATTCAGGGGGGCAGGAGACAATTCTTTAAGACCTGTATTAAAACAAGAAATTACATCTCACCTATAACATAATGACTACCTATCAAGAGGGTGTCAATCAATATGACCACCGTTATAGCTTCTACAGGAACTATTACCTAGCTGTCCCAGTCTCCTGAATGGCATGCGTCCAGTTCTGCTGCTATGTCTCACTCTCCAACAAGACGGAGACTCAATACTATATTATTGTAGTATTATTAATCATTCATCTTTACCAGAAACAGATATACAGTAATAACCAAGGAAGAAGTGGACTACAGGCACTATTACTGCACATGTAGAAAAAAAAAACAACCCACATCGTGTAAATCTGATTTACTTTGATGCTATTGTTTTAAGTTGCATATTATATTTTTAGCATGAAAAACCTGTGTATAACCAGCCAAGTGTATGTACCCTTACAGAGAAGAGAGAAATAACAAACCTGCTCCATGTTACTGCACTGTCCAGTGGAAGAAAATAAAATAAAGGCCCCCATTGATCAGCCACAGATTACTGACTTCCTGTTCTTCCTGCCCCCTTCCCTAACATCACTTCCTGGTCTGCATCTATTGGCTGAAACTGTGCCTCATAGATTTCCTGTTCTTCCTGCCCCTGCCCTGACATCACTTCCTGTTCTGGAGCTATTGTCTGAAGCTGTAACACCCAATCTTCCGTTCTTCTCCCTGACCACTTCCCTGACATCACTTCCTGTTCTGCAGCTACTGGCTGAAGATCAACCTCACAAACTTCCTGTTTTTCTTCCTGCCCCTTTTTCTGACATCACATCCTGTTCTGCAGTTATTGGCTAAAGCTCTAACTCCCAATCTTCCTGTTCTTCTTCCTGCCCCATCATTGACATCACTTCCTGTTCTGCAGCTATTGGACCTCACAGACTTCCTTGTACTGCCCATCCACTTCTCTAACATCACTGCATCTATTGGCAAAAACTGAAACTCACAAAGCAGGAGGAAGCAGATGGAAGAAAGCAGAGGGCCCTCAGTATGACTAGTATTACATGCAGAGTGCATCCTGGGAGGATAGACGGTGCAGGTAGTCTGTGAGGTGCAGCTTGACCAAAGTCGCAATATATGAAGTGATGTCACAGAAGGGGGCATCATTCTGGCAACTTGTACAGCCTAGTGAAATGGCAGCAGGTGCAGCAAAGTTTAATGTGGAACCTAACACAATAAATACACTGTTAAATAAATAAATAGAGTGTTAAAGGGGTATTCCCATGCCCACAATTTTTTAAAAATTTGTAGAAAATTGAAAGTTAAATATTTTTGCATGTATAAGTAATTTAACATTTTGCAGAGTTTTAAATATTCTCTCTAAATATCTTGTGGTCACAAGTTGTTGTCTTGATCGGTTGCCAGTGGATATGACCATGAATGCAGGACCTTTCTAAGGTCAGAAAGTCAGCGATGATGTCCTTACTGTGGCCGGGATATCTTCTGATACATGTAGTGATCCTGCCTGATAACCCAGCTACAATACGAAAATCATGGCTGGATTCCTGACAAGTCCCAGACCATAGAAAGTTTCTGCATTTGTGGTCGTATCCATTGGCAACCGATCAAGACAACAGATGTCACCACTAAGATGGTTAGAGGAAATCTTTAAATCTTTAACTTTTAATTATCTACAAATATAAATATGATCATGTTCATGGGAATACCCCTTTAACTTGACCTTTTCAATAGCTTTCGTTGTGTCCTCTGATAACATAACAAACTGCAGCAAGTTATCAGGGTCAAGTTAAACTTTACTACATATGTATTTGCAAGGAAGCAGGATGAAATGATCAACAACCCTGGTAATGTTATATGACCTTAGAAGCTTAATTTTGCCAAAAATGAAAATTTACTTGGATTTCACATTAACATAGAAAGCTATCTTTCGCACCGTACAAGGTTATTATATTCAGTTCCTCTATAATATGAATTTCTCCAACATTCTTATTATTTGTCACTGCATAAAGTCTCCGTCCAAGTGGCAATGACCTGAAGGAACTGTGGTTAACTAGAAACTTTTCCTGGCTGGTAATGAAGTCCAGACATTGATGTAATAAATCATAATGAAATTCTTAACTGCAGAACAAAGTTAAATCAGCTTTGGAGAGAACAGAACCTCATTACATAAAATGTGTAAAAACAGAATATTAACTGGATTTGGCCTGAAAAGATTGACTCACTTTTAATTGATTCCATAACCCGAGACATCGGACACTTTTCTGTCAACTTCTAAGTGAATATTTAATAACTGGCAAAAATAAGAACTGACTTTTGCCAATGATGTTGCTGCAAAATCTTAAAGGGTTTGTCCAGGAAAAGCATCTGAGCATGTCGGGAAAAAAATTTTAATAAATCATACTCACCTCATGTTCCCCTACTGCGCCTGTTTTGATACTGCCCGACTGCACATTTGTGACCATTCTAGCCAATTACTGGACACATAGGGTCGCTGCGGCCAGTGATTGTCTGCAGTGGTCACGTGTCTGTGTCGAGATGTCAAGACAGTAGAAACCATCAGGGAAGTGGGCGGTGTCAACTCGGAGCAGTTCAGGATCGGTAAGATGAGTGTTGCTTTTTTATTTCCGCAGTTTTAGGCTAAGGCCACACGTATCGAGCCGCAGCCAAAAAGCGCAACGGGAAAAAACGCAGAGGAAACCCATCGCGGTTTTCTGCACTGGATTCCTCTACAGACTTTCTGCTTCCATTATACCTATAGGGAAAACTGCAGCGTTTCCGCAGGTATAATTGATATGCTGCGATTTACAAAAACGTGACAGTTTTTTAAATTGCAGCATGGCTGCTGCGGATATTTTTTCGTAAAGTGTGAAAGGGATTAGCCAGAATCCTATCCACTTTGTAGGTAATGTAAAACACCGCATTTTTTTTGCCACGGCATTTACACTACATGAGGCCCCAGCCTTAAACAATTTTTCTTTTGCACTGGGTGACTCCTTCAAAATAAATGTCCACCCCTGAAACACCGTTTGTTTCACCTCAGCTCCAATGTTATGCGCAGATTCATTTCTTATATTTTTATCTCTTATATATATTAAAATGAGTTCCTGTCTGTCTGTCTGTTCTTTATGCGCGACCAAACGACTGGACCGATCCTCACCAAATTTGGCACACATGTACATCAGGTGTCCGGGAATATTATAGACTGGGTCTCAGCCCTCTTGGAAGTACCGTTCCTGAGATACAGTATTCCCAAAAAATGACCAGCATTAGTCTATACAAGCCTGCAAGTCTTTCACTCATATTCCAACTGCCATACACAAGGTCACATGTCCCTTATCAGCCAATAACAGCTCACAGGCGCTTACTCTCCTCAGGCACACAGGTTTCCATAGCAACCAAGCTATGTATGACCTGCACTAGTCAATAGCAGTTCACAGGACCTTAAATATTCTGTCATATCACGTGTATCAGCCAATATAAGTTCACATTTAATTTACCAGGTTTCCATAACAACACAGCCATAAATAGACTGTACCTATACTGGACTCAGTGGCGTAACTAGCAATGGCAGGGCCCCAAGGCGAACATTTGACATGGGACCCCCCCCCCCCCCACAAATTGCATTCCTGCACACACTATTATGCCCCATAGTGGCCCCTGCATACACTATTAGGCCCCATAGTGGCCCTTGCACACAGTATTCTGCCCCATAGTGGCCCCTGCACACAGTATCATAGTGGCTCCTTCATATAGTATTATGCGCACTTCCAGCTACTTCTTCAACGTTGGACCAGATGTCACGTGAGCCAGGCATGTATCGCAACGCATAATGACGTCGGACTGGCCCACCGCCATCTGGGACGCCACCAAGGAGGCCCGAAGCCTGCTGAAAAGACCCCAGAGTATAATGATAGCAGTGTTTGTGGGGTTCACGGCCCAAAGGCCTTACTTACCAATCCCGGCTCCTGCTCACAGCCGCCTCTGCAGAAGGTGAAGTGCAGGCGGCCGTGAGCAGGAGTGGGGGTCGGTAAGTAAATAGGGCCCGTTACCTGCTGGTGTTAAAAAAAAAAAAAAAAAAAAAAACACCAGCGGCCCGCCGGGTCCCCTAATGTCCCAGGCCCTGTGGCAGCTGCTACCACTGCTAAACTGGTATTTACGCCACTGACTGGACTGCCATACTGGATTTCAGCATTCTTATAAATTTAAACGTTTTTTAAACTACTCATGTCCCCTGCAGCAAAACGCATGGCTGCTGCTCGAGCTAATGAAAACTCTCAGCAGACCCAAGCCTGTCTCCAATCTGATAAGGTATGTTACAGACAACAGCGAGCTGCTGAAACTCCCCAGCAGACCCAAGCCCGTCTCCAATCTGACAAAGAATTGTCAGCCACATGCACACAGCTGCACTCCAGGTTTCAATAACAACCCAGCCATTTTTCTTTACTGCTGTGGGTCAGCTTTAAAATGGCAGAGCGCTGTGGATGACACTGTTATACAAGGTCACATACACACAGCTTTACTCCAGGTTTTCCATAACAACCGATCGCAGGTCTTTCACTGATATCCAAACTGAGATACACATTATCACACGACGCTTATGGACCCATGGAAAATCGCAGGTTCTTCTGTTTTGACATACACACAGTGTTACACCAGGTTTCCACAGCAACCAAGCTATTTATGACCTGTACGTGTCAATAGCAGTTTGTAGGTCCTTTAAATATTCAGCCATATGATGTGTATCAGCCAATATAAGTTCATATTTCATTTACCAGGTTTCCATAGCAACACAGCCATAAATAGACTGTACCTATACTGGACTGCCATACTGGATGTCAAGTGCAAAACTGGCCAATTCTTATGGGGCCACTACACAAACAAAAAATTAAATATACCCATGTGAAGCCGGGTCCTTCTGCTAGCAGCTATATAAAAGCTTAATTTTCTGATATAGATCTGTAAATATCCTACATAGATATAATTAATTGATAAAATTCTGTCACCACTAGGGGGAGCTTAGGAGCTGCTGCGCATTATTTATACAGGAATTGAACCAGCCCCTGCATACTCACCTGACCCCAGCACTCCATTGTCTGTCTTCTGTGTGTCTGGTCGGCCTTACGCTGGGGACTGGATGCTATTTGTCCTGTGTCCAACGTAATTGCTGAGACCAACAAGCACTCACTGGAGACCGAGCAGTGACATCACTCACATACAGGGAGTATGCTTGTTTTATCTTACACCTTCCCCAGACTCCTCAGGGGTTGGTCTAATTTAATCAATAACAACAAAGCATACTGTTATCATCTAAGCTCCCCCTAGTGGTGGCAGTGAGATTTTTTTTTTTTTTTTTTTTTTTACATTTATGTCTACTATTTCAAAGATTAGGAGAATTGACTGGAGCAAAAAGGTATCAACAATGTATTTCTCGACTTTTGTCAAAAGATACAGCAAAACAAGACAAACCCAGGCATAAGCCATCTGGCAGAGGCCTGAAAGTCGATTGGATCGATTAAAATTAAGTGTGACAAATAATATGTAATTATATTTATGGAAGAGATCTGGGGACAAAATTAAAATTAAAAAGTTACTGGGGTGAATACATGATGCCCTGCTTTCTGGAATTCTTACCCAGATTTGCAACTTTTTTTTTTTTGTCTGCACAAAAATGTTGCGATTTTCTCAATTTTCATGCTGTTCATTCCACTTTTGAAACGTGCATGGGAAAGTGAATGAAGTTAGCCTTGCGAGCTGCTATTCACCATCATTATCAAATGTAACTTTTTTTAAACAATCTGCAAAATTGCCGCAATATCTTTCCCGTAGGGGCAGTAGTGTTAGACTTCGTACTTGTGCCAAATTCTCAAACATATTGTGACGTTTGATAAATTTGGTGAAAATTATAGTAAAGCAGACTCCAGCAAAACTGTTTAACATTTCCCTCATGGTAAATCTACCCCTCTGTTATATAAAAAAACAAAAAAATTGTCAGTAATTATTTATTTTCCTATAATTATATATTATTGCATTTATTGTACTTTACTTGTTTTCAAAATGAAAAAAATATTAAAAATTATAATTTTCATATATACACTACCGTTCAAAAGTTTGGGGTCACCCAGACAATTTTGTGTTTTCCATGAAAACTCACACTTTTATTTATCAAATGAGTTGCAAAATGAATAGAAAATATAGTCAAGACATTGACAAGGTTAGAAATAATGATTTTTATTTGAAATAATAATTTTCTCCTTCAAACTTTGCTTTGGTCAAATAATGCTCCATTTGCAGCAATTCCAGCATTGCAGACCTTTGGCATTCTAGCTGTTAATTTGCTGAGGTAATCTGGAGACATTTCCCGCCATGCTTCCAGAAGCCCCTCCCACAAGTTGGATTGGCTTGATGGGCACTTTTTACGTACCATACGGTCAAGCTGCTCCCACAACAGCTCAATGGGGTTGAGATCTGGTGACTGCGCTGGCCACTCCATTACAGATAGAATACCAGCTGCCGGCTTCTTCCCTAAATAGTTCTTGCATAATTTGGAGGTGCTTTGGGTCATTGTCCTGTTGTAGGATGAAATTGGCTTCATTCAAGCGCTGTCCACAGGGTATGGCATGGCGGTGCAAAATGGAGTGATAGCCTTCCTTATTCACAATCCCTTTTACCTTGTACAAATCTCCCACTTTACCAGCACCAAAGCAACCCCAGACCATCACATTACCTCCACCATGCTTGACAGATGGCGTCAGGCACTCTTCCAGCATCTTTTCAGTTGTTCTGCGTCTCACAAATGTTTTTCTGTGTGATCCAAACACCTCAAACTTCAATTCGTCTGTCCATAACACTTTCTTCCAATCTTCCTCTGCCCAATGTCTGTGTTCTTTTGCCCATATTAATCTTTTCCTTTTATTAGCCAGTCTCAGACATGGCTTTTTCTTGGCCACTCTGCCCTGAAGGCCAGCATCCCTGAGTCGCCTCTTCACTGTAGACGTTGACACTGGCGTTTTGAGGGTACTATTTAATGAAGCTGCCAGTTGAGGACCTGTGAGGCGTCGATTTCTCAAACTAGAGACTCTAATGTACTTGTCTTGTTGCTCAGTTGTGCAGCGGAGCCTCACACTTCTCTTTCTACTCTGGTTAGAGCCTGTTTGTGCTGTCCTCTGAAGGGAGTAGTACACACCGCTGTAGGAAATCTTCAGTTTCTTGGCAATTTCTAGCATGGAATAGCCTTCATTTCTAAGAACAAGAATAGACTGTCGAGTTTCACATGAAAGTTCTCTTTTTCTGGCCATTTTGAGAGTTTAATCGAACCAACAAATGTAATTCTCCAGATTCTCAACTAGCTCAAAGGAAGGTCAGTTTTATAGCTTCTCTAACCAGCAAAACTGTTTTCAGCTGTGCTACATACTTGCACAAGGGTTTTCAAGGGTTTTCTAAACATCCATTAGCCTTCTTATACAGTTAGCAAACACAATGTACCATTAGAACACTGGAATGATGGTTGCTGGAAATGGCCCCTATACACCTATGTAGATATTGCATTAAAAACCAGACGTTTGCAGCTAGAATAGTCATTTACCACATTAACAATGTATAGAGTGTATTTCTGATTCATTTAATGTTATCTTCATTGAAAAAATCTGTGAAGATAGACAGGGTCTCAGCTCTCTAGGACGTACTGTTTGTGAGATACAGTATTCCCAAAAATGACCTGTATTAGCCATTACAAGCCTGCAAGTCTTTCACTCATATTCCAACTGCCATACACACGGCCACATTATCCCTTATCGCAGGTGCTTAGTGTCTACATGCACACAGCTTTACTCCAGGTTTTCATAACAACCCAGCCATTTCTCTTCACTGCCGTAGGTCAGCTTTAAAAGAACAGAGCGCTATGGATGACACTATTACACAAGGTCACATACACACAGCTTTACTCCAGGTTTCCTTAACAATCAATCGCAGGTTTTTCACTGATATCCAAACTGAGATACACATCATCACATGATGTTTATGGACCAATCGAAACTCGCAGGTTCTTCAGTCTTGACATACACAAAGCTTTACATCAGGTTTCCATAGCAACCAAGCTATTTATGACCTGTATTGGTCAATAGCAGTTCGCAGGTCCTTAAATATTCAGTCATATCACATGTATCAGCCAATATAACTTCACATTTAATTTGCCAGGTTTCCATAACAACAGAGCCATAAACAGACTGTACCTATACTGGATTGCCATACGGGATTCCAGCATTCTTATAAATTGAAACATATTTAAACTACACACAAACGACATACAAAATAGACCAGTGACAATTCTTATGGGACCACTACACAAACAAAAAATGAAATATACCCATGTGAAGCCGGGTACTTCTGCTAGTATTATATAAAAGTAATATATATTTATATGTAACTATATACAAAATTCTAATATATAATTTTATAATATAACTTTTGTACAAAAAAATAAAATAAAAAATACTGACCTTATATCTAAATCTAATATTTTTATTTTTCCACTTTATGCCCCAAAAATACATAAAAACACACTGCACGTCTCAAAAATATCTTACCTAGAGTTCGACATGCAAACACAGCCATGGCACTCTGCAGTCTGTCAGGCCGAACTGCCTGCACCACCAGAACCTAGGGAATGTGGAGAAAGCTTCATTATGACTGGTGAACAGTGTAACACGGACTATACAGCAAACACGATCTTAGTCACTAAAAATTACAAAATTCACTGAGGTTTTTATCGACTATATTTTAAAATATATCCTCTAGATGTAAATGAAGGTTCTCCATCGATGTCTACAAGAATCGATCGTGAAAACCAATAAATATGTAAAGCACATTAGAAGATTGCCTACTGGCATTTTTCATTATATCTGCCCTGCACAGAAAACCCATTGCTTTTAATGGAAACTGTGTAATGCTTAAAGTGCAACTAATCTTTCGGACAACTTTTGAATTTCTGGCAGTATGTGTGTCCTTAATACATTTTGTAATATACTTTATTAACAGATTTTGCCTCCTTTCTGTGATATCCAGCATTTTTCACTCTCCCCCTTGTTTCTGTATTGAGAGCTGTTCCTGCCTCTCACTGAATGTTACTGTGTATGGAGTACGGGCTGTGTAACATGTAGAGAAAAGGAGGAATGGGGGGGTCACTTCAAACAGTTATATCTCGAACATCATAAAACATACAAATTTGCTTTTCGTGTCATATGAAAGAGGAGATTCTCTTCTTTTATATGACACTAGGTAATCTTGTGCTATGACATAGACTATAATGGGGTCCACTGGGTTTCCGAAAAAGGCGGAAACATGCGGAGAGAAAATTTCTGCCTGCAGGACTTTTCTCTCTGCATTTTTTAGGCAGATTTGGGGATGGAAACCCTGAACGGAATACAGGCACAAGTGTGACCTTTACAGGTATCAGAATACCACGACTTGTAAGAAAAAAAAAAAAAAAGAATAATATAAATTTGGCATCCCTGGAATCATACCGAGCCATAAAATACAGATGACATGTTATATTGGCTGCAAAAATGAAGCCCGTCTGAAAGTCACACACATGCAGTTTTTCTACAATTCCACCCCATTCTGAATTATTTCCCATCTTCCTTGTACATCACATGAAATATTAAAGAGGACCTTTCACCACTTCCACCAAGTAGAGAGAGACGGCGCTAACACCTGCGATGAGTTATTGCGGCATTAAGGCCTCTGGCATCTCAGACACAGCTGACTGAGGCACCATCTTTGTGGATACCCATGGGCGCCACCATTTTCTTGTAAATCACCGGGCCAGCGATCAGTTGCCAAGACAGCCCGAAACCTATTGAAGGCATTTTTTCTTCATTTCACACAGGCCGTACATTGTACTCAGTGAGAAACAGGGAACAGCTCTCAATAGAGAAGCAAAAGAAAGAGTGAAATATGCAGGATTTCACAGAAAGGAGCCAAAATCTGTTAGTAAAGTATATTACAAAATTTATTAAATGACACAAATACTGCCAGAAAAAGTTGTTCGAAAGTTTACATATGCTTTATGGTAACATTCTAACTCCCTGCACCCACCACTAGGAGGAGCTTGTTGCGTTATAATTGACTTTAATATATAAATAGTATGCAGTGACTTCCCCCTAGTGGTGGATGTCTATAAATCATCATAAAATGAATGAAGACACAAACTACAGATGTAGCAGAGTTACCCGAACTTCTGCAAGTCAATGGAAAATAATTTCATTGGTTTTTGTTGTCTTCTCTGATAAGATATGATGCTGCAGCAGTTTCGCCAATTGCAGAAGTTTGGGGTAACTCTGCTATATCTGTACGTCCTGGACTGTGCTGTGCTAAGACGTAAAGCCGAATATTCAGCTTCGCCATGAAATTATATTTAACAATTTGCTAATTGTTGTGCAAGTTATTTCTTAATTTTTGTGCAGATAAACCTCATTAGTATAAAAAAAAAAAAAACCCAAAAAAACAAACAAATCTTTGTGCTAAATGATTCAATAAAAGAAAAATCTTGTGAAGGGATGAAAGTAAATAAACAATTGTCTTTGTAATTACACTGAGTAAATGAAATCTAAAAGATGATGAATGTCCAGCCAGGAGGAGAAGTGCGCTGTGCCGGAGATGATAGGAAGGAGAATAATGGCCTCTTCCTCCCATACTCATCGGACACTCTCCAAGGTTAATACAAATACAATGCTGGCAAACGGATAGGCGGAATTACAATGCAGAAACGCTTCAGGTCTGAAGAATTTTACAGGGAGTCAGCAGAACTGTGCACCGGGCCGGAATACAAGTGCTCAATGGGAAATATACAGTAGGAAGAAATTCTGCATCCAGAGGGTCAGATCAGGCTAGGTTTACTTCATAGGAGACTCCATCGCAGATTCCGTCGAAAATCGGCAGAGAGAAAAGTTCTGCATGTAGGAAAAATGGCAGAAACTCGACAGACCCAATTATAGTCTATGGGGTCTGCAGGTGTCCGTGGGTAACCGCTGCTTTAGCAGGCGGGCTCTCTGTCGCTCGGGTCCCCTGGCGGAGCCGAACGACAGAGATCACGGCGCAAGTGTGCACCTAGCCAAGCTCTTTTTTCACTGTATTTATTGGGGGGAACAGCCCCATGGAATATAGACCTGGACACTAGGAGGCTGACACTTGGGGTATCAAAAGATGTCGGCTCCGCCTATGGGCTATACCCTCACCACAGACACTGTGCTAGTCAGTTTGTAACCAGGCAGTAGGAGAGAGACACAAATAAAGAAAAAAACGGAACACAGAACCAGCAACCACCATGTCCTGAACCCAAAAATGAACCAAACAGCTTGGGGCAGGACAACAAGAAAAAAAAAAAAAAAAAAAGTTGGGATCTGTGTCCCCCAATGAATAGAACGAGAAAAGGATTTTACAGGGCGTACAAAAATCCCATTTTTCTCGCTTATACCATTGGGGGACACAGCACCATGGGATGTCCTAAAGCAGTCCCAGAGGGTGGGAATTACACAGTGCACAGCCATGCGAGCAGCCTAGCGCACAGCCGCCTGCAGAACTGTAGGACCCAAGCTGGCATCACCAGAGGCCACAGAATGGATCTTGTAGAATTTGGTAAAAGTGGAGAGGGTATAGCCCAGACCATCTTTTGTTATTTATAGTTTCAGCCTCCTAGTGGCCAGGACTCTACCCATGCTGCTGTGTCCTCCAATGATATAAGCAAAAAAGTTGTCTGCTTTTGAGGGTTAAAGGGTCTATCCCATATATCATTTCCATGCCAAACGTCCAGGCAGCTGTAAAGTAATCTGCGGTTTTAATAGTGTAAAAACATTTTTTGCAATTGTTTCTTGCTTCTTAGTGATTCCCTTCATGTTGCTGCTCCTCTGTGCTGCCGGGGGAAGGGCTCTAAACAGAATCAGTCCTCTTCCCCCTCTGACAGATGACAATAAAGTCCCTTCTTACTTGCCCTTCAGATGGAGTCTTCTCAACTATACTGCATGTACTGTAAAGCCTATGCTTCTTCCTTGGTAAGTTAATTCCATTGACCCGGCTGTGAAGAGTGTGTCCACCAGCACTCAGCTCATTAGGTGGACATGCACACTGCTATACAACTTGAACACCATGCTACATAAGTAAATGCCGTCACTGTAGTTATAATACCGTATGAGCGCTGCTGACACCCTCACATCAGCTTTAGGCGGCATGTACATGACTGCGAGTCACCGTGTCCATGCACCAGACATGCTTCCGTGGCCCCATTCATTGGGGCCAGTGAGCATGGCTGCAAAACTGGACAGGAATAGGACTTGATCTGAGTTTTGCTCATGGGCCCATACACCTAGCCATGAAAAACATGGCTAGCACACTGACTGAGCACGCTGGTCCATTCTTCTGTTCCGTCACAGAACAGAAAAATGTGCTGAACAGTAAAAATATATCAGTCTGAGAAAGAATCCCAAGAGAGCCAAGGGACCCTACTGACTACACTGGGGTATGTCACGTATCCACTATGTTCTCCATTACTTCTTCGGATAAAAAAAGGCCTGCATGTAGGACTTTATTGCCCACAATTTCAGATTTCCTCTGCGTTGGAAGCTCCTAAGCAAGCCTCTGAGGCAGATGTGAACATATCCTTAGAAACCTACCTTGCAGCATTTACATCGCCATTCTTAGGACAAATTTTTGGTCCTGCCCCAATCTGCTTATGACTGAATGACACAAAGCCTCCCCAGATTGCCCCCTATCATGCTTATTCACATAAACCTTGCAAACTTTGACCTGTTTCGCTAAACAGTCCCACAAAAAAACAAAACAGGATGATTGAAATGTAGAAATATCCTAATACAGAAAAATCCTGCACGCTATTGTGATGGCCTGTTAACAACGTACCTCCAATTAACACTCCTGTCAGTTTATTAAGATAGTTGATGGTTTATTAAGTCAATTAGCCACGATAACAAATTACCTGTTGAAACAAGGACAGCTTCTTGGCAACGGCTGCTGGGAATTCTTGCTCACACACCGAGCTCTTTGAGAAATGACTCCACAGATTAGTATCTTCCAGATTCAGGCTCTGATAAAGCGGCGGCAGAGAGGCCTGCGAGATGAAACACGCGGTTCACATCTAGGTGGCTGGAGACATATTTTTAACACACGTTGATTTTAATTAAGCAATAAATTCTTTTGGACAGGGAGTATGAGGGATGAGATAAGAGCGAAAAGAAAGGAAAAGTCACTTGATCGTGGTCGCAGGCGTGTGAACTTCTAGGCGGAGGATAATTATAGGTAAAGGCGAATAAGCAGAATTTTACTTTATTCTGCCTGATATGTCGGCCACCATTAGGCAGGGCTCATTGGAAGTATTCGGGACGGGTCATTTTTCTATATCAGATGTAGATTAAAATACCTTTAACAAGGCCACGGCCCATGCCCTCTCTTGCTCAATCCAGGATGGGATCTGATCACGGAGACTTTTCTGGGAATCCTGAAAATGCATAAAAAGGAAAAAAGTGAGATTAAAGGCAGCAAAAAACAAGGAAAAGGAAGGAGGCAAAAAATGGGGATATTTATTTATATAGCTCCAACATATTCTGCAGCGCTGTACAGAGATTGTAAAACGTATATATACATATATATATATATATATATATATACAAACACATATTACATATTGCTCTTTATAAGAGATGCACACTGCAGTCATCAGATTACATATATATATATATATATATATATATATATATACCCACACACACACACACACACACACACGTGGACAAAATTGTTGGTACCCCTCGTTTAATGAAAGAATAACCCACAATGGTCACAGAAATAACTTGAATCTGACAAAACTGGAATTTGCAAAACTACATGCTGACAAGCCACAAAGCTTCTGGGAGAATGTCCTATGGACAGATGAGACAAAAATCGAAATTTTTGGCAAGGCACATCAGCTCTATGTTCACAGATGGAAAAATGAAGCATATCTTGAAAAGAACACTGTCCCTACTGTGAAACATGGAGGAGGCTCTGTTATGTTCTGGGGCTGCTTTGCTGCATCTGGCACAGGGTGTCTTGAATCTGTGCAGGGTACAATGAAATCTCAAGACTATCAAGGGATTCTAGAGAGAAATGTGCTGCCCAGTGTCAGAAAGCTTGGTCTCAGTTGCAGGTCATGGGTCTTGCAACAGGATAATGACCCAAAACACACAGCTAACAACACCCAAGAATGGCTAAGAGGAAAACATTGGACTATTCTGAAGTGGCCTTCTATGAGCCCTGACCTAAATCCTATTGAGCATCTTTGGAAGGAGCTGAAACATGCCGTCTGGAAAAGGCACCCTTCAAACCCGAGACAACTGGAGCAGTTTGCTCATGAGGAGTGGCCAAAATACCTGTGAGAGGTGCAGAAGTCTCATAGACAGTTACAGGAATCGTTTGATTGCAGTGATTGCCTCAAAAGGTTGTGCAACTAAATATTAAGTTAAGGGAACCATCATTTCTGTCCAGGCCTGTTTCATGAGTTTTCTTTTTAAAAAAATGCTGTTGAAGCCTGGTTGGAAAGCAATGTCTGACTTACATTTGTTCATTTTCATAGAATTTTTATATATTATTACTTTTGGCAGATTCAAGTTATTTCTGTGACCATTGTGGGTTTTTCCTTCATTAAACGAGGGGTGCCAACAATTTTTTCCAAGTGTGCATATCTCGAACATTATAAAACGTACAATTGTACGTCAGTTGTATAAGACTAGGAAATGATATAATGTCAAATCTGTCCAAAAGGCAACATTTGCATGGAGGAACATAATGCTAGGTTTACCCCTGTGCTCGGGATTCCATTTGGGGGTCCACTTGGACCCGCAGACCCCATAGACTATAATAGACTAAACCCATCCTAACCCCTATTAACAGAATAAGAAAATAAGCTGTAGATTGGGTGGGGGGGGTGTCCAACCAATCACGAGAAAGGAGGTGTTTTTCTCCCCTAATGTGAATGAAACGGTGTGGTGGGAACTCCCACCCGGGACCCCCGCCAATCGGCTGTTTGAAGAGGCTGCTGTGTTTAGGTGAGAGCTGCAGCCACTTCAAGGAAAACCAAGCACATGGTGTACAATGTATAGTAATTGTGCTTGGTATCACAGTTAAGCCCACTCAGTTGAATGGGAATGAGCTGCAAACAGGCCATGTGTCCAATTAACAGGATTTTATAGGGGCTGTGAAGTGGAAGCCCTACTGCCAGTTTAAACAGCCGATGCGCAGGAGTCCTTGGTGTCAGGCCCCTGCTGATCTTCAACTGATGACCTAACCTAAGGATAGGTCAACAATTCACAAATCATAACTCTAAAAGTTAAACAGAATTTCTATTTGAAAACATAGATATAGTATACGTACCTTAAAGAGGACCTACCACCTTATCCACCAATTCTAGTTCTTAGCATCTATTAATAGTCGCTGCTCCACTGATTCTAACATAGTTGGAATTTTCTCTCTAGCCCCCACCATTACAGAGCAACAAGCGCAGTTAGTTTTGGTGTCTGATGTGCTATTTAGGCTCTCTAATGTCATTTGGGCGGTGTCAGGCAGGGGGCGTGATTCAGAGCTCCAATCAGAGGCAGCCAGTGTCAGAGCTCAGAATCACACCCCTTGTCTGCTCCTGCCTGACACCACCTCCTGACAGTACAGAGCCTAAATAGTATATCAGGGGCGAAAACTAACAGCATTGACTGCTCGGGAATGGTGGGGGCTAGAGAAAAAAATTCCAACTGAGCCAGAAGCAGTGGAGCAGCAGCTATTATATGATGTAAAGATCTTTAAATGTGTCTTAAGTTGCATGTTACGGTTTTGCAGTTAGTATTTAATGGACTAATTGTATATTGCATTGTATGTGTGTGTATATACAGTACAGACCAAAAGTTTGGACACACCTTCTCATTCCAAGAGTTTTCTGTATTTTCATGACTATAAAAATTGTAGATTCACACTGAAGGCATCAAAACTATGAATTAACACATGTGGAATTATATACTTAACAAAAAAGTGTGAGACAACTGAAAATATGTCTTATATTCTAGGTTCTTCAAAGTAGCCACCTTTTGCTTTGATTACTGCTTTGCACACTCTTGGCATTCTCTTGATGAGCTTCAAGAGGTAGTCACCTGAAATGGTCTTCCAACAGTCTTGAAGGAGTTCCCAGCGATGCTTAGCACTTGTTGGCCCTTTTGCCTTCACTATGCGGTCCAGCTCACCCCAAACCATCTCGATTGGGTTCAGGTCTGGTGACTGTGGAGGCCAGGTCATCTGGCGTAGCACCCCATCACTCTTCTTCTTGGTCAAATAGCCCTTACACAGTCTGGAGGTGTGTCTGGGGTCATTGTCCTGTTGAAAAAGAAATGATGGTCCAACTAAACGCAAACTGGATGAAACAGCATGCCGCTGCAAGATGCTGTGGTAACCATGCTGGTTCAGTATTCCTTCAATTTTGAATAAATCCCCAACAGTGTCCCCAGCAAAGCACCCCCACACCATCACACCTCCTCCTCCATGCTTCACGGTGGGAACCAGGCATGTAGAGTCCATTCGTTCACCTTTTCTGCGTCACACAAAGACACGGTGGTTGCAACCAAAGATCTCAAATTTGGACTCATCAGACCAAAGCACAGATTTCCACAGGTGTAATGTCCATTCCTTGTGTTCTTTAGCCCAAACAAGTCTCTTGTGCTTGTTGCCTGTCCTTAGCAGTGGTTTCCTAGCAGCTATTTTACCATGAAGGCCTGCTGCACACAGTCTCCTCTTAACAGTTGTTGTAGAGATGTGTCTGCTGCTAGAACTCTGTGTGGCATTGACCTGGTCTCTAATCCGAGCTGCTGTTAACCTGCGATTTCTGAGGCTGGTGACTCGGATGAACTTATCCTCCGCAGCAGAGGTGACTCTTGGTCTTCCTTTCCTGGGGCGGTCCTCATATGAGCCAGTTTCTTTGTAGCGCTTGATGGTTTTGGCCACTGCACTTGGGGACACTTTCAAAGTTTTCCCAATTTTTCGGACTGACTGACCTTCATTTCTTAAAGTAATGATGGCCACTCGTTTTTCTTTACTTAGCTGCTTTTTTCTTGCCATAATACAAATTCTAACACTCCATTCAGTAGGACTATCAGCTGTGTATCCACCTGACTTCTGAACAACACAACTGATGGTCCCAACACCATTTATAAGGCAAGAAATCCCACTTATTAAACCTGACAGGGCACACCTGTGAAGTGAAAACCATTTCAGGTGACTACCTCTTGAAGCTCATCAAGAGAATGCCAAGAGTGTGCAAAGCAGTAATCAAAGCAAAAGGTGGCTACTTTGAAGAACCTAGAATATAAGACATATTTTCAGTTGTTTCACACTTTTTTGTTAAGTATATAATTCCACATGTGTTAATTCATAGTTTTGATGCCTTCAGTGTGAATCTACAATTTTTATAGTCATGAAAATACAGAAAACTCTTGGAATGAGAAGGTGTGTCCAAACTTTTGGTCTGTACTGTATATCTATATCTATATATAGACACACTTATAATATGTGTGTGTATGTGTGTGTGTGTGTGTGTATATAGACTGTGATGGGGGCATCAATTGATGTATCTCTCTACCAGTCACTATTATAGCAGGGGTCATGTACACTTACTTTTTAGTTCCCTACTATTCCTGATGCTGTGCAGGATATGACGCTCCCCTGCCTACCATACCATTTGGACATAATACACTGTATACACTTTTTCAATACATTTCTATAATTTTTTTAATATATTTGTCACAACCCGAAGAAGAAAACACTACAATTAATCGGCAGACAACCCTATTGAACATAGGTCTGACTGATTAAGAAAAGATGTCTTAAAAGAATCCTAAAAATAAAGTGAAAGACTATAATAGGGCATCAAAACATCCAGATCCTGTGACTGAGGATTTACAGAGGTTCACAGGAGCCGTAACTATTGGAGCCCGGAGAACAGATAATTGGTGGAACAAGAATTTTTGTACGCTCAATTTTCCTGCAGCTGCAGGCAGAAGATGGATAACAAGGCTGCCAATGAAATCCAGGGATGTCAGAGGTGCAGAGCTCTTCTCATCATAGACTATACTGGATAGACACATGTAAAACAATATCCTTCACAAAAGACAAAAAATGTTTACTTACAGATTTCTTGAACATGTCTCCAATGATGACCCCGGTGAAGACATCCCACTCCTGTATAGCCAGAAAACAATCTCTATCAGTGATCATACAGAGGATTTCAGCTCTGGTGCAGTGAAGACAAGTAGGCTGAATTCACACACAGCTGCTTTGGTTCAGAAATTGCATTCATCTAAATGGACAGGTGTGTAGTTTTTCTGCAAAGCTCATTCAGATGTAGGGGATAGTAACAGAAATGTATGCAAGAAAGCTGCCACATGTGAATTCACCCTTAACATTTCTTTTGGGCAATACCTGATGGACTTGAAATGTGACCATTAGGCTTAGGCCGCACAGGACAGGTTTGCTGCGGGATATCCACAGTAGACATCCCACCAGAGAAACCATTCACAGCAACAAAACAGCTGAAACTGCCGCGCTATCCAGGTGGCTGGTCTGGCATTCAACCTTTGCATTGAAAAATTTGAATGCCGCAGCCAAACACGTAGCAATGATTGACATGGTCGGTGTTGGAAGTTTTTTTTTTTTTCTGCAGTGAGTAGATGGGATCTAGTTAAATCCCATCCACTACACTGCTACAGTACATCGCAGTATCGAGTATGTCATGTGTGTGCCCAGCCTTATTCTGCTTTTTGAATACAGTTCAGTGGCCACTTTCTCTTGTTTAGGCTACAGCAGCAACACCTAAAGAAAAAAAAGGAGCCTGGACAGCAGAATAGGAGCCTGGAGGAAGGAGAGGGGAGTAATGTCAAGGGTCTGAATTATAGGAGGAGGTCTAGGATCAGAGCATTGAGATCAATATACTGGCGTCCTACTATACTATACTATACTATACTAGGGTGTACTATTTAGTACTACCATACTAAGGTCTGAATTATAGGAGCAGGTCTAGGATCAGAGCATTGAGATCAATATACTGGTGTCTGAACACTAGGGTCTGAATTATGGAATCTGGTCTGGGGCCTATATTAGAGATGAGCGAATTGAAGCTGACAAAATGGAATTCGATCCGAATTTCAGGAAATATTCGATTCGCATCGAATGCGGATTTCCTCACGCTTCGTGGTAACGAATCGCATTTTGTTCAAAATGGCTGCTGTACATGTTAGGACATGGGGCAAGGAACTCTGGGAACATGGGATCACCCACAATGCCATGTGTTCAGCCAATCAGCAGCCAACCCTGTGATGTCACAGCCATTTAACCCCTTCGCGAGCGCCCACGGCATGTTTGACCTCTGCATCCAAGGTGTTAAATCCCCCGATTGGTTATGGAGCAGGGTGTTATCCATGACTGACACCCCAGCTCTCTGCAGACAGGAAATAGCTGTTTATTCGCAGCGACTTAATTCGGATCGAATAGAATCGTATCGGAAAATTCGGCACTTGAATCTGGGGAGTGGTCTGGATTAAAGGGGTTATCCTGGCTTTGTAAACACTGCAACTTTACGATGGGATGCGATGAGACATATTCTCAAGTTTGTTATGCACTAACATATACTGTCATCCCTATAGCGCCACCGTAAAGGCCGATTATCCAGCTCATGTCTATTATCAGCAGTGCTGCTCTGGAGACCATAGACATGAAGGATGGAGCAGACTAGGTAAAGATTCACATTAGTGTCAATTAACAAGATACACTGCAGCTACCCCTTCTTTATATACAGCATTAATAATCACCATAGGGTGGCGCCATGTTTTATTCCTATACTGACAATTATAAAGATAGACTGCACACATGCTTTAATTGCACAGTTTGTTACTTCCATACCGACTGTCCTCTAACACAGCATACAGTCTATGTACGTGGACTATACATTACAGGACGGCTCACTGGCTACTTACATTCTCCTGAAATATCTCTGGATGCATTCCACGCACAAAATGTAGAGCGAACATCAACTGATCCGCCTGGAGGAGAAAAGCATAACAGCATATAACATGGGTAATGTCATATATATCGCCAGATAACTGGGTTTTGCTAGCGTTAGGAACACAACAGAGAAAGAGATTGTGCTCTTGTGCCATCATGACTAGGGCTTATTCACACTGGAGCAATGCAGCGGTATTATATTGGCTTTATTATGGGAGCAAATTCTGTTTCAGCAAAGGGTCTAATAACCCATATTAGGCATATCTTAGATCCATCCTGTGGTCTGATATGTAGCCTGTATAATACTGGGGAATCACACTGCTTCTAAATCTAAGGCTAAGAACTAAATTGTGTAAACGTAGCGTTTTTGGCTGTTGCAGAAATGCCGAAGAAAAAACAAACCGCTGCGTTTTACAGTACCAGCAATAACCTCATCCACACATTGCCATTTTAGCTGTGGAATCGCAAATGTTTCCCTATTTATTAAGGAAAGTCTACAATGCAGAAAAAAGCTAAAAAAAAAAAAAAAAACTGCAGAAAAAAACGTAATGTGTTATAGAAGGCAAGAAAAGAACCAAGTTTTTGAAAATCGTGTTTTTATGCAAAAATTTGCAACTTTTACCTGGAAGGGGGCACGGCAAGGAATACGGCGTAGGGGGAGCGAACACCTCTGCCACATTTATGATCATTTATGCCAGTTTTCAGAAATCTATCCCACTGCAAAAGCTGAATCGAGTCTCAATAAAACCGCATGTAGTTTTTTTTAGGGACAATATTGATACGGTTTTAACTGTACCTTTAACAGCTACGTGTGAACTTATACCAAGGTGTCATGCGCCCTTACATGTAGCAGGTAAGTGCACGTGGTTTACCGCAAACCGTTGTGGATTTGCACTGGGGTTCTAGATACATGGAAGGTACAGGGGAGTTTTTCTAAAAATTGGCCTCAGTATGAAAGTCAATGCTTAAAAAATGGGGGAAAAGAAAAAACATTACAAAAGGCACACTATCAAATCAAATGCAAATGTTTATTTTTTTAATTTTTTTAATTTTTATTTTTTTCCACAGTAGTGAAACAGCAATTAACACAGAGAAGTTCCTGGTTTTCTGTATGAGGGCATCGTCATTATTGTATGAGCCCTCTGCAGTTAGTTAGGGTCACCTGAATCAAACAGTGTTTTCCCCTTGTGAATCGCTGCCTCCGTTGCAGAGATATTGCTATTTTTATCAATATACAAATGAGCTATTTGGAGCAACAAGGAGCCATTACTCTAAAGAGATAAGCGGCAACACCTTTGGTGAGCCATAGACTCTGATTCAGGTGACTCTAACCTATCTGCAGAGCTGGGCTGATATGCTGAGTTCTGGTGGCAGATTACCTTTAAGAGGAGAGTAAGGCTAAGTCCACACCGTGGAAAATGAAGTGGAATTCCTCTTCATTTTCCGCCGCAGGATTGCCACGATGGAATGCCGATGCCGAATAGCCCTAATTAGCAGAGACTCCCAAGCCGCACAATCCACAGCATGATCGAGCAGGACGCTGATTTTTTTCCACGTCCTGCTGCGATCTCTGCCTCCCATTGAAAACAAGAGAGGTAGATTCAGGATGGAATCTGCTCCCAAATCTGTGGCAGAATACTCCGTGTGAAGCTAGCCTAATCAGTAGGGACTTCCAAGCCGCAGAATCTATGGCAAGATCGTGCAGGTGTAACGTCTCTGCCTGTTCGGGTCTTTGCGGCGCACTCCACTCGCACGCTGCAGCGCAGGAGGTGTGTTCAGTTTGATTCCTTGCTTAGGGTTCTTGTTGCTCTGTCTGAACACTGCTCTATTCTCTCTTCTCTGTAACTGAATTTCCGCCACACCTGTCTCCTGCACCTTTGTTTCCCTCTGCTCCTCAAACAGATAATCTTAGCCTTGCCTGTGTGATTGACAGCCTGTCTACCGATCAAGTCTGGGACAGATTCTGGACTTCCTATATAGAGGTCATCTGCTCACACATGTGTGCTGGCTATTGAGATTTTGTCCTTGCTAAGCAATTCTCTTGCTATAATTGTATTAGTGACTTCTGACCTCTGCTTATCCTTTGACTATTCTCTTGGATTTCGATTTGGTACCACTTTGGCTCTCTGGTTTGACCTTGGCTTGCTGACTCGGCTTCTGTGTTGTTTGTCTTGTCCTGTTCTGTGTACACTTATTCAGAGAAGGGATTGCCGCCCAGTTGTCCCTGTCATTAGGACAGTGTGGCAGTAAGGTGGGGACAGGGGCTGGGTCCAGTTTAGGGCTCACTGTCTCTGTCTTTCCCTTCTGCCCTTGTTTCAGCAGCAGCACTGGGGAATTTCACAACTAGCAATTCCCTTACAGCAGGACGCTGATTTTTTTCCACATCCTGCTGCGATCTCTGCCTCATATTGAAAACAATGGGAGGCAGATTCAGAGCAGAATCTGCCGTAAATTCCTACGTGTGAACTTACCCTAACTCCATAATATGGCAATGCTGGTGTTTACAGCTCTGTTGTACAGACTCTGTCATGTACATTAGGTCTTACACGTATGTAGTTGTATGTGGGTTATAAAGTATTATAATATACAATGAACATCTGTAAAGTTTGGAAAAATATGGAAAGTGCAAACCGAACCGCCCCCACAGTGAGTCACTGGGCACGCTGGAAGCACTTGTACAAAGCTACTTATTCTAGTCTCCAACCCGCCGGTAAATGCACATCTAGAAAACAAGTAATCATTTGTATGTTTTGGCTATATTATCTGGGACACAGGAGACGCAGAGTTAATTGCTATAATCACACAGGAGACCTCTGTAAAATGTAAAGCAGCTTTGCCTCTAATTCAGGTCATGGTGCTAAATCATGAAAAATGCAGCTTATTACTTGGGATGGGAAGAAGTTTTCCCGCCTCGAGTCACTGGGGAAACTTCTCCACTGCGCTATTAGCCATCGCTTCGTGGCCGCTCGCTGCAGACAATACATGTGCCAGAACGGCATACAGCCCTGAGGCGTACACAAGCACAGGCCCGATGTAGTCATCTATTACTCCTCCGCAATGTATAACTACTAGAAGGAAACTTCTCACATCGGCAGGGGATGGCGGCCATTCTCTTACTGGAGCTGGGCTTCATCTGTAAGGCCGAGACCAGTTCTCTACTTACTAATAGGAATAGGAGCCGCCATAGATACATAGTAAGAGCTAAATAATATGGAAAGCTCCATAGTCATGCACCATACGGACATGACCACGAATGCTAATACAGTGGAGACTCCTATTTAGGCAATGCTATGTGTCTATATACATTACATATATGAGTGTATATACTGTATACTACATAGAGAAAAAATTTCACCTGCGCCGGGACCAGTGGAGCAGCGCCTGCTGAAGGATGCAAAGAGCGGGAGTTGGTGGAGCTGATGAAACATAGATGGCAAACATACCTATCCCGACCACTATACAAATAACCTACAGTTGTATATGGCTTTATATTATCACCTAATCATTGCTGACAATACTGGATATTATAATCCACTGGCGTTCCATTAGAAGAACGATTATGCTCGTGCACCACGACACCCCAGCATTAGCTCTTATTTTTAGAAAAAAATGACAGCAATCTATCTACGAACGCCCATGTCGCCATCCATCCTTTATAGCACCCGGCCCTGAATTTGAAGCCATTCAATAAAGAGTATTAGACAGATAAAAATAATGCAGCCGGAGCTATGGCACATTACTAAGCTGGAGGCAACAATGTATCACACATTAAATGTTAACAATCCCATTCACATGTCTGGGAAATCAATGAATGTATGATAGATTGGGCCAGAAATGGCAGATATAACTTATGAATACGCTGCAAAAGCTTCTGAAACGTGTCCCTTTTTTTGGTGTCTGTATACATTACTTATAGCAAAAGTTCACCAAAGGCACTCCTCAGCTTTAGAGGGTGTGTGTACTTTTGCAACCAATTTCTTTTTATTGGTTTATTACATAAAAAATACACACTAAAGAATCTTCTGAAATAGTGTGGACTAAAAACATCCGTATCGTGTATACAGCTGTTTATCGTGTTATCCAGCAGTCACATTTTACTCTCTTCTACCTGCATCTTCGACTGCTGGGTCAAGGGAGAAGATAGGGCTTGACGGCAGGATCAGACTACACAAGGTTTGTAGTCTGTAACTATGGAGACACATAGGTGTGTATGGGACATAAATAAACAAGAAATAGATTTAAAATAGAAATTACTGAAAAAGTTGCTTTATTTGTTCCTGATGTGATGTTAGGTTCACACTAGTGTTCTGGTTTCCCACCTTCGGGTCCGCATGGGGACCCGAAAGACAGAAGCCCTGTCCACTTAAAAATTGGTTACCTGCGGAAACCTGTGGACCCCATAGACTATAATGGGGTCTGTCAGGAAACCCTCTTTGCGGGACTTTTCTCTCCACCTATTTTAAGTGTAATCTGTGGCAGAGTCTTGTACAGAGACTCCAACGCAGATGCGAACCCAGCCTTAGATTGACCACAAAAGTGTGAATAGCATCTCCGGCTCATTTCACACCATCTTCCGTCTACGTTTTGCATTAGGGGGATTGTGATGAACCGACCCTCAGTTGTACATCTTTCTTAGAAATGTGTTTTTACTTGCTCATGTCAGTCCTCCCCCTACTTGTTGGAATGTTGTGTTTAAGTTGGGTTTACACTGCTGGACGATACGCTTCACTGGTTTTATGTGTGTATCATGAGAGATGGCTTGCTATAGCCAGGCACTTTTATTATCCCTGGCCAGATGGCGATGGGGGATAGCAAGCCAGTGACCTTAACTTCACCCATCCCTCCCAGCACCTAGGATGGTACCCATCTCTCCGAGGGTTCTACAAAGGAGGGAGAAGGAGGGCTGGCTGGGTGGAAGGGGTGGGTGGGGCACTAGCCATATGCTGTGGGGAGATCTGGATTCTTTGGTCATTCAGCAAAGAGGCAGTAAGGAGCTCTGATCTGGGAGAAGATGAGAGAGCTTGCCCTACTGAGGAATGCATTGAGGGCCTAGCATTGAGGCCTGAAGCCTTTCCCTTTGTTCTGGACAACATGTAGAAGAATTGTTTTATGCAACTTGCTTAAGCTTGCGCCCTAGGCCCAAAATCCTGCTGTGGCCTAGAGAAACGGACTACGAGCCTATGCCGGTATTTTCTCTATCTTTTATTTCCCTTTTTATTTTGTGTGCTGTATCATCGCACATTTGCTCGTATATTTATGCTTGATCATATTAATATTGTATATTTCTGTATATGCTATTAATAGTACCGACCCACTTGGGTTATTAAATATATAAAATTTATACAGCTCGTTTCATTCTATCCTATGAACTTGGTCCGCTCACGGGTTGTGAGTGGAAGGTTAAGAAGGGTGATCGCAGGTAGGCCAAGGGGCTTGGCAAGGCGATATTCTTCACAGGAATTTTCTGACAAAAACCTTGCCTGAATGGCATGGACTGTATACTTGACCAATGGCGTTCAAAAGAACATTTTTTTTTGGTCTCCATCAGGTGAATGGGGGCCACATGCTCCTATGCATATAGCAGTGAGAAAGTAGTCTAAGTTTGGACTTTGTATGTGAATGTGACCAGGCTATATTTATTACTACAGAGGCCAGAAGTGCTATATATAGAACAAAATCCTCTTCACACAGAGACACAGGTTTTATAAACTGGCCATATACATATCTAAGGAGTATGGAAACCACCCAACTACACCCTGATGGTTGGCATTGGAAAAAACAAGGGTTAGGCAGATGGATTTTGGTATGTCTGATCTTTTTGTTCTCTCCAATCTCAGGCTTTATGCACACTACTGTACTTTTGGTCTGTGTGCTATCCATTATTACGGATCTGTAATAATGGAAAGCATATGGCCTCATATACACATCTGTCTTTTTACGGGTACCTGGATCGTTCCTCAGTCTCCTCTGCATCCGATCAGGCTCTGTGATGTCACCAATTCCCCAAAGACTTGGGCCACAGCTCCGTTCAGTAGAATGGAATCAGTTATGTGACCAGGAGTCGGAGCAGCTGCAGGGGAAAGAGGAACCAGAGTGCTGGCCTTCTGTGTGGCCCACCGCAAAAGTAATGATTGGAGGAGCGGGGTTTACATTAGACATAAAGCTTAACCAGTGCTGGGAATGCACTGGTAAGGCTGGAGTCACACACATTTGATACTCCGTAAAAAAAAAACTTCGCCGCAGAATCCGCTTAAGATCAGCAGATAGAAAAGTCCTGCAAGGAGGACGCAAACCCGGCGGAACCCATTATAGTCTATGGAGTCCCCGGGTTTCCGCGTGTAACCACTTTTTAAGCAGACAGGGTCTCCATCTTTTGGGTCCTCATGTGGACCCGTAAGACGGAAACCTGAACACTAGTGTGAACCTAGCGTAAGCTTTATTATTCCCTGGATAACCCCTATGTCACAGTTCACATCACAGATTCTGAATTGTGGGAATATAAAAAAAAAGGGGGGTAATTTTTCCCACAGAAACCATGAAGGGTAGCCGATCCCCATGCAGATCCGTGACACAGCACATTGCAAACCCGCGGCAGAAACATAAAGGTCAGCTTTAGATTTCTACTGCGGATATTTTTGCAAATCGTTGTTGGATTTTTTTTTGCCTTCCTTTGGATCAACACTGTAGGGTTATAGGTTAGACTTGATGGACCTGTGTCTTTATCCAACCTCACCTACTATGTAACTATGTTTTCAGTGTTAACATGGCCTTTGCACACGACCGTGTGCGGGCCGCCAGCTGTGATTGAACGGCCCAGCCAGTGCACGGGAGGCGGATGTCATGTCAATGAATGGGGGTCACGGTAGCACGGCCGCAAAACCGGACAGGAATAGGACCTGCCCTAAGTTTAGCGGCCCGGACATTTGGCCCGCCCATTGATCTGTGTAATGTTATGTTTGTTGGCCAACAGAATTGAATACTGTAGTGGGTTATCTGGGAAAAACCCAGATGGCACACTGACCTAGCCCCATGGTCGTGTGCAAGGGGCCTTAGTTGGAAACAAGACACAAATCCACCTAGTCCTGAAAAATAGTTAGATCCAGAGCATGGTAAAATATGATAGTGAAGTACAATACAATAATAATGTAGTGCAGATGTGTTTTTTTTTTTTTTTTACCTGTAATATCTCTTTAAAAATTGACCTTGGGTATAAGTAAGGAGGGAATTCTACCCCCCTCAGCGAGCAACACTTTAATCAAAACCGCACTGTGCCGGAAATAAATAAATAATTTGCTAAAGTGTACTCCTAATGAAAATGAAAACGCTCCCATTCGGCTCCTATTAAGCTCTGACATCTGCTTTATCATCTCATTACACATGCAAAAGAAGCATAATTCTCCATTAATTCCAAATCTAAGGGTAGCCCCTGTGCATGCCAAGCGTGGCGGAGATATCCTGCCCTTGTGCGCGAAGGACGCTGTAGAATGGATTTTTCTTTATTTTTAGCATTACACATAGTGCTAGATAAAACTATGAAAGGAGTGGGAAAAAAAAAAAAAAAGCCTCCCACTGCAAGCTCCGCTGGGAAATGAATGCCTCCCGAGTGCGCTTTTAAGTCTGTATAACCAGGAGAACTGACAACAAATGGTTCTAGTGTGCGGCGGTGGGAAGGAAAATAAAAAAAAAACCTAAACAGACGCTAGAAAATAATACGATGTACAGAAAAAGAGAGAAATAGATTTATGCCGGTGGAGAGAGTCGGAAACACTGCTGGGCTCAATAATAGAGTCATGCGTGTTTACCGGCGTTGTCCGCGCCGTATTCCGCACACAGATATATAATCTGCCGGAGACCACGGGTCAAAAGGTCTAGTTTAACTTTCTGAGTCACTAAACACGGAGTATCCAGAAGTCTTATTTTCTATTATGGAACAAAAATAGCATTTAAGGAACAAAGAATTTTTTTTTTGTTAGCAAAAAGGGCAAAGACAAAAGAGGAATGTATCACCTCCCAGTCCTAAATTTATAACATGAATCCGTTTTAAAGGGGAACTATGCTAAAAGGTCCAAATAATGCCTCTCAAACCAATAATAGTGCCATGTAAGGGCCTTTAATAGGAGCAGAACCATATCCCTGTGACCACAAACCAGTGAAGCAATGCAGACATAATCATCTTTTCTCCATTGGGGTTTCTGGGACTATACTGATGACCCATCCTCAGGTCATCCAGACCCCGGCAGATCTGTTGTTTGAAGAGCGCCGTGATGACGTCACTTTCATTAGTCATATACAGTGCCCATTCAAGAGAATGGGGCTGAGCTGTAATACCAAGCATGGCTAGGATGGGGCAGTGAAGAGGCTGCAGCACTCAACTACAGTAAATGCTGTGGCCTATTCAACCAGCTGATCCTTGGCAGCCCCAGGTGTGGACCCCACACCAATCACATACTGATAGCCTATCCTAAGGATAACTCATCAATATGTAAGTCATGGAAAACCCCTTTAACAGCTAACAGGGGGGTGCTGCGCAGCAATTCCAGTGGAAAGCTGAAGCCATTGTGGCTGTCTGTAAGTAAATCAGGCTCCACCCCTAGTGCACTTACAGACTGATATAGATCTCCATATAAAGATAATAATCTCTGCATTACTTCTCTACATTTTACATTCCCTACACCATCCACACATTGCAGAAAAATACGCGCAGCAGAAACGCTGCGATTTCCAAAACCATTGCGGTTTTGAAGATCGCAGAATGTCAATTATATCTACAGAAATGCCGACGGTTTCCCTATAGGTATAATAGGGATAGAAAGTCCGTAGAGGAAATCTCTGCGGATTTTCTGTGAAAAGCGCTGCGTGAAAAACTGCAATACGTTACTACCGCGTTTTTCCCACAGTACTTTTTTGCTGCAGCCCGCTACGTGGGGCCTTAGCTGTAAGGGGGATTTCCAATCTTATACATTGATAGCACATCACGAAGATAAACCATCACTTCATGATCAGTTGAAGTCTGACCTCTGAGGTCGTGAGAATGAAAGGGATGCAGTGCGTGGTGTAGCACAGCGTCCCCTGCAGCGATCAGACACTTATTGCCGATCTTGGGGAGAGGTGATAAGTTGTCATCCTCTGACTACCCCTTCCAATAGAGGTCAGACGCTCCTTTAGGATCAGACTTACCTTAAATAATGAGCGACACACATACTCGTAGACCACATGCTTCAAGGAATTGATCAGTGACTTGATTCTTAATTCGGTGCTTCCTGGTTCCTAGCAGAGAAGAAGTGACTACATTAATAGAAAATAATGCACATGGAGGATCTGTCCCATTCACCCTCTGGGCTCGGCTTTATTGGCTGACATTTTTCCCTTCCACAAGATACCTGAAAGCTCTGTGTACACCCCTGAGTGACCACCTGCTGAGACTGAGTGATGAGTGGAGGATGTCCTCAAATTCCCCCACATGTTTTTCCCTTCTTCTATATCTTTCTTTGTTCTAGTTACTTTCCTAGTCTGATCGCATTACTATGTTACATTTGGATATCTTACAGGAACTATTCGCCTAGTAGAAAGATTCTGGTCTCCTGACCACACTGCTGGTGTCAAGGATTGGAGACCCCGGGGACCTCTCTCTGTCTTTATTTTGTGTCAGCAAGGAGATGGTTAATCCACAAGCCCCAGGACCACGTAGAGTAGATTATCCTGGTTCTGGCCCTGCCTTTATTATTCAGTCCTGTTGCCCCACATGCGCACAAATCGTGATTTTCAGAATATCTAAATGAGTAGGAAACACTTTGGAGGTGTTCACGAGTCCATCTGGGCTTCTTATTCAGTGGTGTATTTCTTCCACAATGCCCTGCCTGGCAACGCCTCCGATTGACAGCTTCAGTGGCTGCCACCGTCAGGAACGTTCCTAGTTGGCGCTGTGCCGAGGCGATTCCTCCTTCTTTTGGGTGTACTAAGTCAGCAAGCATGACAATGGTAGCATGTGTAAACAAAAGTTTTGTGTAAGCAAAAGTTTTAGGCATGTTTGCAAAGTTTTCACAAATAGAAAACTTTCTGCTCGGGGATTCCGTTCCCCTCTCCACTTAAAAAATGGGGAATGGAAAGTCCATCTTTTTCGGGTGGAAACCCAGCAGACCCCATTATAGTCTATGGGGTTTGCAGGTTTCCACGGGTAACCGCTTTTTTAAGTGGATTAGGTTTCCGTTTGTAGGGTCCCAAGCGGACCCCACAAACGGAAACCCGAACGCAGGTGTGAACCTAGCATCAATGGTTTACTTCTGTCAATTATCAAAATGAAGTGAATGATAAAAAAAAAAAAAAGAAAAAAAAGAAATGTAAATCCCATCAATATTTGGTGTGACCTTTGCCCTTTGGAGGAGGAGTCCTGGAAGTGATGGTACGGCCCCCGCAGCATCATCCAGTCTGTCTGGGATGACATGAAGAGACAGACGGACTGGAGCAAGCCTACATCCACAGAAGATCTGTGCTTAGTTCTCCAAGATGGCGGGAACAACCTCCCTGCCGAGTTCTGCCAAAACTGTCTGTAAGTATCGAGAAGAATTGATGGAAGGCAAAGGGCAAAGGTCACACCAAATATAGATGGGATTTAGATTTCACTTTTCTTCATTCACTTCACTTTGATAATTGGCAAAGATAAACTATTAACTCTTCTATTTCTGAAAGCATTCTTACTTTACAGCATTTTTTTCCAGTACTGTATATAACCTATGACTTTGTGTTTGTCTCTATATATTACATTACATATACAGTCATATGAAAAAGTTTGGGCACCCCTATTAATCTTAATCATTTTTAGTTCTAAATATTTGGGTGTTTGCAACAGCCATTTCAATTTGATATATCTAATAACTGATGGACACAGTAATATTTCAGGATTGAAATGAGGTTTATTGTACTAACAGAAAATGTGCAATATGCATTAAACCAAAATTTGACCGGTGCAAAAATTTGGGTACCCTTATCATTTTATTGATTTGAATACTCCTAACTACTTTTTACTGACTTACTGAAGCACAAAATTGGTTTTGTAACCTCACTGAGCTTTGAACTTCATAGCCAGGTGTATCCAATCATGAGAAAAGGTATTTAAGGTGGCCAATTGCAAGTTGTTCTCCTATTTGAATCTCCTCTGAAGAATGGCATCATGGGCTCCTCAAAACAACTCTCAAATGATCTGAAAACAAAGATTGTTCAACATAGTTGTTCAGGGGAAGGATACAAAAAGTTGTCTCAGAGATTTAACCTGTCAGTTTCCACTGTAAGGAACATAGTAAGGAAATGGAAGACCACAGGGACAGTTCTTGTTAAGCCCAGAAGTGGCAGGCCAAGAAAAATATCAGAAAGGCAGAGAAGAAGAATGGTGAGAACAGTCAAGGACAATCCACAGACCACCTCCAAAGAGCTGCAGCATCATCTTGCTGCAGATGGTGTCACTGTGCATCGGTCAACAATACAGCACACTTTGCACAAGGAGAAGCTGTATGGGAGACTGATGCGAAAGAAGCCGTTTCTGAAAGCACGCCACAAACAGAGTCGCCTGAGGTATGCAAAAGCACATTTGGACAAGCCAGCTTCATTTTGGAAGAAGGTCCTGTGGACTGATGAAACAAAGATTGCGTTGTTTGGTCATACAAAAAGGCGTTATGCATGGCGTCAAAAAAACACAGCATTCCAAGAAAAACACTTGCTACCCACTGTAAAATTTGGTGGAGGTTCCATCATGCTTTGGGGCTGTGTGGCCAATGCCGGCACCGGGAATCTTGTTAAAGTTGAGGGTCGCATGGATTCAACTCAGTATCAGCAGATTCTTGAGAATAATGTACAAGAATCAGTGACGAATTTGAAGTTACGCCGGGGATGGATATTTCAGCAAGACAATGATCCAAAACACAGCTCCAAATCTACTCAGGCATTCATGCAGAGGAACAATTACAATGTTCTGGAATGGCCATCCCAGTCCCCAGACCTGAATATCATTGAACATCTGTGGGATAATTTGAAGCGGGCTGTCCATGCTCGGCGACCATCAAACTTAACTGAACTGGAATTGTTTTGTAAAGAGGAATGGTCAAAAATACCTTCATCCAGGATCCAGGAACTGATTAAAAGCTACAGGAAGCGACTAGAGGCTGTTATTTTTGCAAAAGGAGGATCTACTAAATATTAATGTCACTTTTCTGTTGAGGTGCCCATACTTTTGCAGCGGTCAAATTTTGGTTTAATGCATATTGCACATTTTCTGTTAGTACAATAAACCTCATTTCAATCTTGAAATATTACTGTGTCCATCAGTTATTAGATATATCAAATTGAAATGGCTGTTGCAAACACTCAAATATTTAGAACTAAAAATGATTAAGATTAATAGGGGTGCCCAAACTTTTTCATATGACTGTATAGAACATAAAATATTCTAAAGCTAACGTTCTTCCCGTCCCTTCTTGCCCCTCCGGCCTACAGGACATTAATGGACTTATTTACATTTAAAAGTCTGAGAAAATGAATTATAAAATTTGCATATTTCATTTCATACTTCTATATGACACGTACTTAACCTCTTGTCTAAAATGTGAAGTCATCAGAACAATCAGTTATTAGAAATGGGTTTATCCCCGCCACATTTTCTATTTGACAGACTTCCAAGGTGATGCTGACTCACGCAAATGTCGAAAAAGAAAAGTGGAAGGATGAAGGGTGGGAGGGGGGGGTCTTCTGATCCAATAAAGTGCCACAATGTCTGTCCTACTTTTACATCGTTTTGTTCCTGACGTGAATATTTACATTCATTTTCTTGCAGCGGATGAAGGCAAAGTGCTGCTGCCGGAAGCCTTCATGTAAATGGCATCTATTAAGAATACAATGGAGGAATATGGTGCAGCCATCTGCAGCTGTGCTGTGTGCGAGTGCGCCATACCATCAGGGTGAATACTGAATACCTGGAAATCACAATGTGGGTGTATTTGGTTACAGTTCTGTAATAGATCAGAATTGACCCCGTGAATAATTTATTTATTTCCCTTACTTCTATAGCGCCAACCTATTCCGCAGCGCTTTACACACTGAATTGTTACTTTATGTAAAAAATAAATAAAATAAAACAATAGAAGATTAAAAGGAGTCTGTCAGCAGTTGTGACCACTTAAAACTGCTGACAGCACTAAATAGAGGACAAAGAGGGTGGTGTAAACATTCCCTAGCCACTCCCCTCCGCTGAGTGACGGCTGAAGTGTTCTCCTGATTGGACGTTAGAGCAGCCACTCACAGCAGAGGGGCGGGGTCACCTCCTGGACTTGAGAAGGATTAAAACATAGATTTCTCTAATAATACAGAGCCATTGTAGGGGACAATAGCCTGTGTGTGTGTTAATAAAGATTTAGAAATTCTAAGTACCTGTCACCAGGTCTGAAAAGCCCAAAGACATACATCATCTGATCGGCGCTACCACCCTGAGAATATGGTGGTTTTGTTTATTCCAATCCGTTCAGCCATTCCAAAGATATAAGCAAATTAGGGTCTATTAGTCAGGCGGGCAGTAACACTGTGTAACATAGAGCACAGAGACTCCGCCCCAGAGGAACCCAATGTTACCGCCCACCTAGCCTAATTTATACCAACACTAAAAGGCCTTATATCTTTGGAATAGCTGAACGGATTTGGACAAACAAAACACCCAAATGCTCAGGGTGACAGCCCCGATCAGATGATGTATGTCACTGGGCTTTTCAGACCTGGTGACAGGTCCTCTTTAAGCAGTTTCATAATGTAATCATTAAAGTCAAGAAAAATCTTTAGGCCAGGGTGACATTCAGACTTATGTGGCTAAGACAAGAGCTGAGAAGTTTAGTTATTACAATGTGCGGAGCTATGTGGCTATGAATAGTGCTAGTGATTTGCTTCGTTGTAGGTAAGAAGCCTGGAAATTTCTGAATAAACAAGAATTAATAGAGTAAAGCAGAGAAATGAATGACCTTGTTTCTCATGCAATGAAAGTCATAATCACTCACTGGTTGTGGAAAAATAAGGCCCTATTCACACTGGTGTTGTGGTTTCTGTTTAGAATGGAAGCCACAATTCTGTGACAAGCCCCATCATATGACATATCCAAATGGTGTCCAATGGATCCCAATGATTTATAATGGGGTCCATCAAGGATGCACTAAAATAAAAAAGTGATGCCTGCTAGTGCAAACCCCTGACAGCGGATCACTGTGTGGTATACCCCCAACAATATATGCCAATGTACGGCTATACAGTGTCATCCTTCAGAGGTATACAATGCATTGACCAAAAATGATGTGAACAGAGACTTACTTTGTTCCTTCGGCAAATTCAGTAATGACTCCAAACCTGAAGCCTTTTCCTAATATTACATTGTGTTGAAATGTTAGAATTATGACAGAAATACAAGTCAAGGACTTCGGGACTTTACTACGACTTGTGATTCTGCATAACTCTAGGGGCATGTTGTGTAATGTGCGGCCCGCAGACACTGCAGTAGGAGGCCGCACTGTCAACTCTAATGAGCCGTGATAATCATCTGCAATTACAATTCTGCTTGGTGTGACCTAGCAGGCAGAGATAAGTCCGCGTCTATACGGAAATGATATCTGTAGGGCATGGCATGGACTGAAATACTGTATGAAGAGGCCATAGACATTGGCTTGTAGTTGGCAGCTATGCTCCATTTTGATGGGATCCACTAACAATCTAGCGTTCACAGTTGGTCAGTGAGGGTTGTTGTCTTGGACAGCAATGACAAATCACAGATTGATATGCCATGGTCTGTGGCCTGGCCTGGGCCTCCATTGATGCAGATCAAATTTTTAACAGATATCTGCCATCAGTCGGCATCTGTTATAGCTGTTCATGTTACAATAAGTCATACATGGTATTTAGTGTATGGTTCGTGAAGGTTGTCGTGAACGAAATAAGTGATAATGACAAATCAACGATTGGTCTGCCATGGTGTGTGGCCTGGTCTGGGCCTCTGTTAATGAGATGCCGATCAACTTTTTGACAGATATCTGCCATGAGTGTGTTTTTGTCATAGTTGTTCATGTCACCAAAAGATGTAGATGGTCTCTAGTGTATGGCCAGCTTCAAGGGGTTACAAAAAAAAAAAAAAAAAACACATTACAGTAGCCTCTTCAATCCCCCACCACTTCAGCTACATCACTCCGTTGTTCCCTACCAGTCCCTGCTTACTTCCTGCAGCGATGATGGGCACACATGTGACCCCTACAGCCAATCACTGGCCCTAGCAGTAGTGCTGGCATGTACGGTAGGTGACTGCTGAGGTCAGTGATCCCAGCTGTAGCAGTCACGTGTATACGTACGGCATGTCATCACTGTAGAAGGTAAGCAGAGACAGGCGCAGGGGATTAAAAAGGTGAGCATAATATATATATATATAACCACCCTACTCCCTATACTGTTTTTAGCAGTGAAACCAAACAAACATCCACATAAATCACTGAACCACCTTCTGTCTCTGTCCATTTTGCTCCTCCTAGCTGCCGGGGACATCTCTCCAACCCCTGGCCCTCCTTCTCTCCAAAATTTTCCTCTTCTTACACACACAGGAATCCTACAAACCTAATCAATATTTGCCGTGTTCCCTCTCCTTATCTTTCTCCTGTCTCTCTTTTAATTGTTCTCTCTGGAACGCTCGCTCAGTGTGTAACAAACTAGAATATATTAATGACTTATTCCTCAGTAACTCTCTCAACATGCTTGCCCTTACTGAAACCTGGATCCAGCAGTCTGATACGGCCTTTCCTGCCTATAATTCTCACACACCTCTAGGCCTGACAACAGGTAGGGTGGAGGGGTAGGGTTACTTCTGTCACAGCAGTGCACTTTTCAGGCCATCCCACCGGTACCCTCACTTACATTCCCCTCATTTGAAGTACATGCTATCAGACTTTTCCACCCACTCTTCTTACGTGTAGCTGTGATCTACCGTCCACCTGGCTCACCCTACCAATTTCTGGATCACTTCGCTTCTTGGCTTCCCCTCTTTTTATCCAGTGAAATTCCTACCCTCATCATGGGTGACTTTAACATCTCCACTGACACCCCTGTCTCCCCAGCTGCCTCACAGTTTCTCTCAATAACCACGTCTTTTGGTCTTTCACAACTTTCCTCTTCTGCCACACATGTAGATGGCAACACCATTGATCTTGTCTTCCATCGACTCCTCACAGTTTCTAAATTTACTAACTCTTCTCTGCCACTCTCTGATCATAACCTTCTGTCTCTCACCATCAGTGCTTTCTCTCCTGCACAGGACACACCTACTCATCATACATACAGGAATTTACGCGCTATTAACACCCAGCACCTCTCAGATACTCTACAGTCCTCTCTGTCCCCCATCTCTTCACTGTCCTGCCCCAATCTAGCCACCAGCCACTATGATGAAACCTTTAAGAGTGCATTGGATGAGGCGGCTCCCCCCTCCACTCGAAAGGTTAGACGCAGGAGGCAGCAACCCTGGCACACGCCACAGACACGTTTTCTTCAGCGGTGCTCTAGGTGTGCTGAACGTCTGTGGAGAAAATCACGTACACCTGCAGACTTCCTCCACTTTAAATTTATGCTTAACCCCTTAGCGACCCAGGGCGTAATAGTATGTCCTGAGTCGCATGACGATGTATGGAGAGCACTCAGGAGCTGAGCGCTCTCCATACACTGCGGGTGCCGGCTGTATAATACAGCCAGGACCCGCAGCTAACAGCAGCGATCGGTGCCTGCACCGATCGCGGCTGTTAACCCTTTAGATGCCGCGGTCAAACGCGACCGCGGCATCTAAATTGCGGAGCCGCCAAGGGTGCCGCCATTTTTACCTCATCGCCGCCCTCCGGAACGTCATCGGAGGGCGGCACTTGGTTGCCATGACAGCCGGGAGCCTATTGAAGGCTCCCAGGCCTGTCATTACAGTATAGCTATTACACGATGCCAGAGGCAGCGTCTAATAGCAGTGAAGGCATTTTGCTATTCACTGCGATACAGTAGTATCGCAGTGAATAGTATGATCGATCAGACTCCCTAGGTTTCAAGGTCCCTAGGGAGTCTGATCATACAAGTAAAGGTATAAAAAAAAAAAGTTTTTAAAAGTATGAAAAAATTAAAAAAAAACACAAAAGTTCAAATCACCCCCCTTTCCCTAGATCAGATATAAAAGTAAATAAACAAAAGTAAACATAAACACTTTAGGTATCCCCGCGCTCCAAAATGCACGAACTATTAAAATATTAAAATATTTATCCCATACGGTGAACGACGTAGCGGGGAAAAAAAAATCAAAATGGCCAAATAGCGTTTTTTTCAACACTTTGTCTCTTATAAAAAATTGAATAAAAAGTGATCAAACCATCAGATCTTTCCACAAGTGGTATCAATAAAAACGTCATGTTGTCCCGCATAAAAAGACGCATTACCCAGCTCCATACATGTAAATATGAAAAAGTTACAGGTGACACAATATGGCGACGCAAAATTTTTTTTCTATTTAGCAAAGTTTTCAATTTTTTAAAAGGTATCAAAACATTACAAATACTATATAAATTTGGTATCGCCGTGTTTGTACTGACCCGCAGAATACAGGTAACATGTCATTTTTACCACACAGTGAATGGTGTAAAAATTAAACCCATATGAATTTGGCGCAAATGCAGTTTTTCTCCAATTGCACCTCATTCTGAATTTTTTTCCAGCTTCCCAGTACATTGCACAGCATATTGAATAGTGACATTACAAAGTACAATTTGTTTCGCAAACAATAAGCCATCATGTGACTCTGTGAACTGAAAAATGAAAAAGTTATGGCTCTTGGAATGTGGGGAGGGAAAAACGAAAATGCAAAAACAAAAAATGGCCGGGTCATTAAGGGGTTAAAACCTATAATTCTGCCCTTCACCTAGCCAAACAAGACTATTTCACCACTCTCATCTCTTTTCTCTCCTGTAACCCTAAAAGGCTATTTGAAACTTTTCACTCCTTACTTACCCCTAAGGTACAGATGCCATTCACAGACCTTAGCGCACATGACCTGGCCTCTTATTTCCATGATAAAACTGAAAAGCTCCGTCAGGAAATAACTGCCCAATCCCCAGGTGGCATTGACCCCCTCACCAGCCGCATTTCAGACTGTTCATTCTCATCTTTTGAACCTGTTACAGAGGAGGAAGTATCTCAGCTACTTTCTTCTTCTCGCCCTACAACCTGTAGTAGTGACCCTTTCCCCTCACACTTTCTCCAGTCTCTGTCACCTGCTGTCACAACTTACCTTACTAAAATATTTAACCTCTCTCTCTCTTCTTGAACTTTCCCGTCCTCTTTCAAACATGCTGTCATAACCCCACTCCTGAAGAAATCCTCCCTTGACCCGTCCTGTGCTGCTAACTATCGACCTGTCTCTAACCTTCCTTTTATCTCCAAAATCTTGGAACGCTTTGTCTATTCTCGTTTAATCCGCTATCTTTCTGCTAACTCTCTTCTTGACCCCTTACAATCTGGCTTCCGCACTCTACTGAAACGGCCCTCACAAAAGTCTCCAATGATCTCCTGACGGCTAAATCCAAAGGTAATTACTCTCTTCTTATTCTTCTAGATCTCTCAGCAGCATTTGACACTGTTGACCATCAACTCCTTCTCACTATGCTCCACTCTGTCGGCCTCACAGACACCGCTCTCTCCTGGTTCTCCTCTTATCTCTCTGACCGCACTTTCTGCGTATCATTTGCGGGCTCTGTTTCTTCCCCTCTTCCCCTTGCCGTTGGGGTTCCTCAGGGCTCAGTCCTAGGTCCCCTGCTCTTCTCCCTCTACACAGCCCCCATTGGACAAACCATCACTAGATTTGGCTTTTGGTACCATTTTATGCTGATGACACCCAATTATATATGTCATCCTGTGACATCACCCCTGCACTAATACAGAACACCAGTGACTGCCTCTCTGCTGTCTCAAATATCATGTCTTCGCTTTATCTGAAACTGAGTCTCTCAAAGACTGAACTACTGCTGTTTCCACCATCTAATATATCTGTCCCTGATATCTCCATTGCAGTCTCTGGCCTTACCATAACTCCTAGGCAGTATGCCCGCTGCCTCGGGGTTTTGTTTGACTCAGACCTTTCCTTCACCCCCCCATATCCAATCACTCGCACACTCATGTCATATCCACCTCAAAAACATCTCCAGAATCTGCCCTTTCCTTACCACAAATACACTGAAGACACTTATTGTTGCCCTGATTCACTCTCGCCTTGACTATTGTAACTCCTTACTAATCGGTCTTCCCCTTACTAAACTCTCCCCTCTACAATCTATTCTGAATGCGGCGGCCAGGCTCATCTATCAGTCTAGACGCTACAGCGATGCCTCCGGTCTGTGCCGGTCACTACATTGGCTGCCTATTCAATACAGAATACAATATAAACTTATCCCCCTCATCCACAAGGCTCTCCATAATTCTGCACCTCCCTACATTTCCTCCCTCATCTCTGTTTATCGCCCAACCCGTGCTCTCTGTTCACTCAATGACCTAAGACTAACATCCCCTATTATCAGAACATCCCACGCTCGTATACAAGACTTCTCCCGAGTTGCACCACTTCTCTGGAATGCTCTATCCCGGACTATTAGATTAACCCCCAATTTCCACAGCTTCAAGCGTAAACTAAAGACATATCTTATCAGACAGGCCTATCACAACTCCTAATGTAAACCCTTCCATAGTTAGAATCCCTAAAACGTACCCTCCTCTGTTCACACTCCCGCATTACCTCACAGGATATGGTGCCATTTCAGACTAACTTTATATGTCCAGGCACCATCTGCACATTAAAGGACACGACTGGTGACGGCTCATACAGCTTTATATATGTGTAATGACAGTAACCTCTATTACAGAATTGTCTGACCATTGTATAAGCAATGCTACATCTGTTGCCGCCCCTGCTACCTCCTGTGTCACCCCTTCTACCTCATAGATTGTAAGCTCTTGTGAGCAGGGCCCTCAGTCCCATTGTGTGAATTGACCATTTCTTTGTAATGTATCTTTTTTGTCAATACTTGAACCCTACAAATTGTACAGTGCTGCGGAATATGTTGGCGCTATATAAATAAAATGTATTATTATTATTTTTATATATATATATATATATATCTTCTTTTTTTTTTTTTTTTAATTCTATCCCATTCCCTTCTCTAGACCATTTTTTTGAAAATCCCAAACATCCCCCTATAAGGCTGCCATGTAATGGCATTGTATTTCAGCATGCCCAATCCCTTTGTTCAGCTAGAAGATGAGCTGCAGCAGACATCTTCATTCATGGATATATCGAGGGAGAAAATGGTTGGTTGAATGTGTAGATTAGACAAATGGATCCATCCTAAGATTATTATGTCACATTCTTCGCTTCGTTCAGAGACAAGAGTTATATTGCGCTGGAGGACTCTGCAGTTTTATTTCAGCTAATAATATGTAATAAAACATTTCCCCTGCAGAGGTGCTGCAGGGAAACTACATGGCCATCCCCAGTCATAAAATATCTGCCGGACCTCTGCGATCATCTCATAGCTAGCAAGAGGAAGGACATCTCCTCTGACAACTGACAGATAGCTCAGTGGTAATGGCCGAGGGATGTGGGATGTCTATGGGTACAAGGCAGGAAGGATACACAGACCGCACAATGTATCTGTAGTCCTCGTAGTGCAGGAGGTCTCCGCAGTATCAGGGACATTTACCATAGGAGACGTTCAGGTTTACAGATCTGTCATCCCCTACATTTCGGCAGTGCGGCCATATTACACTGCAGCCTCATAAAAATCTGTTTTAGCATATGGAACGGCTGCGCGCAGGCTTCACGTCCACATTAATCTGGCACAGCAGAGCAATCCAGACAGGCTCCTTATTTTAAGATATCAAAAAACATTAACCCCTCGAGGACCAGAACATTTTTTGTCATTTTTTTGTTCCATGTACAGTAGCTATAGGGTATCCCTGCCCTACACAGATTTTCACCTAATTGTAAACTACAGCATCAGGCTTTTAGCCTGAAATTTCAGGTGTGAATACGACAATCAGTACCTTCTTAAAGCCACGTGTCAGTGGCAGCGGAAAGCTGTCCGGTTCTTGTAATGTACCGCTGCATTGGCTGTCCCTATCTGTATGCAAATAACCTCTCATCCAGGAGGAAAAAACAGATGACTCTCTAGTGCCACCTATTGGATGGCTATCCTACAGTCAATGTCTGACAATTTTATAGGCTATCCAATATGACTTGGAATATAAGCCCAAACCCATCTGCAGACAGCTGTTTCGGGGCTTTTGCCCCTCATCAGTACAGAGCAGGGTAGTGACTGACGAGGTGAGAGACCTTTAAAGAGATTTTCCATTACTTAGATATTGACCTATCTTATTATTATTTATTATGCTTACTTATATAGCGCCATCATATTCCGCAGCGCTTTACAGACATTGGCAGTCACTGTCTCATATAGGGCTCACAATGTAAATGGAAGATTCATCAATGTGCAACACCCAGTACCCCCGCAGATCAACCAGGAAGGAAGCTGCAGCATCCCAAGGAGCGCTGCAGCCTCTTCACTGAATATCAAGCACAATGCTACACATGTTATAGACACTCGCTTGGAATTGCAGCTCAGCCACATTCACTTGAATAGGACTAAGCTGCTGCTATACCATGTAACCCTTGAATGTGATGTCATCAATACAGGGTATAGACAGCAGCACTTACGATTACCACAACCTCTTCAAACAGCTAATCGATGGGGATCCCATTTTTCGGAACCCCCACCAATCACTTAGTCTTGTAGGCAAGGCAATGCTCCCTGGGAAAAAGGGTATGCAAATAAGCTCTCATCCAGGAGGAACAAAAATGACTCTCTACTGCCACCTATTGGGTGGCTCACCTATAACCAGACACAGGCAATTTCCACTGACTGTTTATACCTATTTTTGATTTGACATTAAATGACAGAAATTCAGCAAGCACCACCATCTTCTGTGTTTGTGTCCTCATGCATTGTAGTCGCAGTAGATTTGCACCTGCCCAATTATTTCACTTTGTTAGGATATGCTGATTAACTTTGGTTTTTGCAGTGACCCCAGCGTTCCCTCCCCAGGTCCCCCCACTATTCAATATGACACAACTCCCCATATCCTCCATCCCTGTAAATGTGATATGGGATGACTGGATAAATGTAGCGTCTCGGCATGAACACTGGCACGTCTACATACACTTTGGAAAACTTCTATTGTCCCCACCGTGAGCAGGTAATTGTGTCCTCCTTGCTTTTAGGATAAAATATATTGTTGTTCCACCCCATGAGCAGTGAACAGATGACAAGAACGTACCTGTTTGCTAAGCAAAGTTCGTTGAAAGAGTCGAAGGAAAGCGGCCAAACTAAAGCGGTACATATTATTAATTTTGGATAAGTCACAGATAATGAAGTACATTTTGCTGGCACTTTCTGCAAGAGGAAGATAGGCATTCCGCTCCTGTGGATAAGAAAAGATGGATAAAATATAAAAAAAAAAAAAAATACATAAAATAAATTACAATTTGTGCTTTTACTGCCATCTAATGGACACTTGTGACAATAGCACAAAATTATGCTCTTCCAAAACTTACTGGATTTAGATTTGCTGGTTAATACTACAAAATCCATATTCTCCCTTCATGTCTATAGAAGGCTTAGAGTGTGTGTCTACCTTTTATCACCATGTCACATTAAGGATAAAAATACTGAGATGATGAATTTCTTCAGAGTCGTCGGACCTTGGTTTTTCTGATCCAGAATGTCATTGACTTACATGGTAAAATTCTATCTGCCTGCAGCCACCACTAGAGGGAACCGCTGAGCCTACTGCATACTGTGCTAATATATACAGTAAGCTCTGACCTACCTGTCGCCGCAGCTAGCATATTATCATTTAAAGGGAGTCTGACAGATGCTTTGTGGCTACCAAGTAAGCAACAGTACCAAATAGAGGACTTAAAGAAGGACAAACATACCTTTGTGGCTGCAAATGATGTAGCAAGTACCTCGAGGTCAGTCCCAGATTTAGCAAGTGCCCCATCTCTGGTGAATAAACCCTACAAAATGCCTTTTCCTTGGTCATGACTGACAGCTTCGCCATTCTGCGACATCACTGTGGTGCACTTGTCGGACGTAGGACCGCCCTCGGTGCACTTGCAAAATCATTCTCATACATAATAAAAGTTCTTTATCTCTGTACTGGTAATTCTATCTGCAGGCAGAAAAATATAATTGTTCTTGTCTTTAAAGTGGATGTCTGGGACAATAATATCAATTGCTGTGACCTCAGCCTCTATACCGTGTACAGTCTGGTGCTTGGTATTGCAGCCCCATTCATTTTAAAGGGTTTTTTTCCAGCTCCAAATGGATTTCTCACACTGATAACCTTTCCACGTGAGGGGTCATCAGTATCTGATCTGTGGGGTCTGACATCCGGACCTGCACAGATCAACTCTTCTGCCAGAAGCTGCTGCAGTGGACAGGCAGCATGTGGAGTCTGGTCATATTGAAGTAACCGGAACATTGTCGCTATTTCCCAGAACTACAGGATCTGTGCAGCATCCAGGTGTCAGGTCCCCATAGATCACATACTGACTATGAAAAATCCATTTGGGGCCGGAAAACCCTTTAAAGGGACTGAGGTACAAACAGACCATGTGACAATGTGTACCACCATATGGTACTGGCGTGAGAAGAGGAAGTGGAGCTCAATCGTAGCCCTAGACAACCCCTTTAAGACCTCTACCTTTCCTAGTTATTAACTTAGTAGTCAAAGCATGTGACGAACTCACTTTAACTAGATATCCAGGCAGGGGATTGGGAGCTCTGTATTAAATATAATTGTATGAAAATAAATCTGAACCTAAATGAAGAAATAAACTGGCACAAAATGCTGGGCCTATGTATATTAGGATGGATACCTGATTGCCCAAGCAGATCTCACCTCATGTGCTTATCTCATTCATTCCCATAGACTCTGAATGGAGCAGTAGCGTGCATGTTTGACTGTCACTCCAGTTAAATGAGAAACAAGGGACCCTTATTCTTGTGATCAGTAGAGAGCTCAGCAGTGGGTAGCCACAAGCACATTTGCATGTGGGCAGGGTTTCGGCTATATGCAGCTACTGCTATGTGAGTATGCAGCAAATCAAAGGCATAAAAGTACATGGCCAGTCACTTATGATTTTACTCTAATAGTAATCATGTACTAAAACTTACTTGTGTGGCTAGAGCTAAGAAAAAATATGGTAGAAAGAGGGAACTTACTCTAGCGCTACCTTTTGGAAGGTAGCTCCCTATTAATCAATGCCTGGCTTTCCTGGTCTAAGGTGTAATCGAATAGCACATAGTAACGTTATAATACCCATGTTCTGCACCCCAAAAATGGGCTAAGGAGGGCAGAGACCAAGGCGGGGACACCTCAATCCGACAAATTTATTACGACTCATGTCAGAAAACAGGGATGTGTTATACTTGAAATGTACTGCAGCTCCGGATTGGTGTATATTTCCTTTCTGGCACATGGGAATGCATCTGAATTATTAAGAGGTCAGAGCCTACTAATAAGTCATGGCGCATCTTGTTGCGGAGGGAAATTAAGACTGGCGCACAAAATGTCAGGCTTAATAAATTCCTCCTATTGTTGTTACATCCTTGTTATTGCAACCCCTGCTGTTCTCATGCCCTCTCACAATGTCCACCTAATGTGCACAGTGCTGGTGGTCACACATGCTCAGTAGCTCATTCCCTGGTTCCTCTTGTACATGGACGGCGGAGTACTGTTATTATGCAGGCCAGCCAATAAGAATTGGTGCACTAGAATCAGCTTCTTTTCACTAGCACTGTGGGGGAGATCTGGCATAACTTGCGCCAAAAAACTGTCTAACATGCCTTGCCCTACCTTTATGGAGTGTTTTAAAAAGTATTTACTACTTACTACAGAGAGAGGCGCAGATTATGGGAAAGAGGGTATGGCCTAAGTTGTGACACTATGCACTAGTCTAAGTCAATTAATAAGTGGTGTAAAAGTAGACTAGATAGTCTTTCCACTGTCTACAATATTAGTAAATCTCCTGCATTAAATAGATGTCTTAGGGGTAAAATCAAAAGAACACTAGGGGGCACCATAACAATAATATAACAGAGATATTCAGAGCATTTTTGTTGCCCATACAGGAGGCGCTGCATAGAGGCACCAGCATGAACACCATGGGGGGGAATTTATGAAACTATGTAAAAATGTGGAAAATCTTGGGTTTGCATTGTTTTAAAATGCCAGTAGTGACAAAAATTGTGCACCTCCGATGTCACTTTCATGGAAGCCAATGGGGAAAATGTGCAATGTGCAGTTGCACTACACTGTCATTTACTGGCGGAAATGACCACTGAAATTTGGCGTAGTTTACAGCGGAGGAGCTGCCGTATTTATGAAGAGGGGTGGGCCTTGTCTTATATGAGGCGGAGCTTCCTCTGGCCCAGGGGATATGAAGACTGGGGTTGAATAGACGGGTGTTGCGTGGACAGGCAGGACCTGATAAAGACATCGCACAAATCATCATCCCTTATAATGGGATAACCATTATACATCTTCATGGATAGTTCTGAGCCTAATCTACCGGTATAATCCCAACTGCACACAGCCAGGCTGTATTTAAGGATGTCTAATCTCTACTGCACACATGGACATAGCCCGGCAACTAAACTACAAGCCAAGTAATTACTCAGGTGCCTGAATATAAATGGGAGACAAAAGGACAAACCTGATCCAGGGAGATCTGCAGTCGGTGCGATTCGCTGAGAGACTCCTGGATGAGGGCGCTGCTCGCTTTGGTCTGGTTTAAGGAATTGATCAGCTCCTTGTTGTCAAGTAGGTTTCCTTGGGACGTTGCAAGTGTCTAAAAAAATAAAATAAAATAAAAATCCTCCTATTCACATTTTACAATTTCTGGGAACCAATTTTTCACCTCCCTTTACAGCCCATATCATAGAACTGAATACCAGCAGTCAGACCGTCACCTATGAGAAAATGTATGATAGTGTCTGCTATCATCAGCTGCGATGGTGGGAAAACTCCTCAAAATGGTTTTATGGGGTTATGATATTAATGACTTGCACCCCCAGCCATCAGAAGAAGTTGCAGAGTTTGGACAAGCAATGCAACCTCTTAGCTGCCTACTAACCACAGCACCGTATGGTGCAGAGTGGCTGTGCTTGGTACTAAAGCTCAGTCCTGAATGGGGACTGAGCTGTCCCATGGTCATGTGACTAATGAACATGACATTACTGGCTTCAGAAAGGAAAGAGATGCTCAGTGCCCAAGCCTCTGCATGCAGCTGGTTGGTGGGGGTGCCCAGAAAAGCCTGGACAAGTTCCAGGAAACCCCTTTAATCTTTTAATAGATGGGGGTGTTTCTGGTCTTCGCACCCACAGTAAAATTTTATTTGGTCACACGGTACAGAAGCCTCTCAGTCGCATTTAAGTGAATGAGGCTTAGCTGCAATACCAAGCATAGCCCCAACGCAATATATGGCGCTGTGATTGGCATTCAGTGAAGAGGCCACAGCACATGCAAGAATGCTAAAGCTTCTTCAACCAGCTGATCGGTGGGGGTGCTGGGTGTTGGATCATAGTTGTGGCCTGGTCTAAGGGTAGGTTATCAATATGTAAGCCCCAGAAAACCCCTTTAACAGATCTAAACACAGCCTTATTATCTATCACAAGTGCTCTCTTTATCCTCTGTTGCAGAACATCAGGAATTTTCCAAATTCCTCAAAAATGGAAAATCCGTGTAGCCTTGCAGGCCAGTAGCACATTTCATCACTGCAACTGCTATAGGCAGGGGCATACCATGTTTCTTTGAAAATATCACACGGTCTTATATTATTTTTTTTTTTCTTCATAAAAAGGGCTAGGGCTCATTTCCGGGGAAGGTCTTATTTTTCAGGCACCAAAGTGAATCAGAGTCTTTTCTGATTTGCTCTAGACGAATCTTGAAAAATGGCTAGGGTTAGCAACATTCACGATTGATGGTGCATTGTCAGAGGGTCTAAACAAACTTACTGGCACTCTCTGTCTCTTAACACTTTGTGTGGCAGTGGCCCCGTGCCCTCTCTATCTCCTCTCCTTTATGCTATGGGGTCGGTGCTGTAGTGGAGTGGCTGCGTCTGCGGGAGCGAGCAGGGGTGGCACCTGACGTCTAGTCACGCAGGTAGCCAAATCCTCAGCATAGTAGTGACCAGGAGGCAGGACTCTGAATCAGGTAAGCAGATTTTGGCTTGACATGGCAGTAGGTAATGGAGCAATTGCCCAGGATAGTTGGGAGCTACGATATGCCTATTCTCTATCCCCATGACGTCATGTGATATAACCTAGTGCTGGAGGTAACTGCTTACTTTTAGATTAGGGCTTATATTTCAAGCCTACTCCAAAAACCCTGCAAAATCAAGCTAGGGCTTATTTTTGGGGTAGGGCTTTTGAGGAGAACCGCCACAGCTATAGAGAATGAAGTGGTGTCAGTCTCTACTGGGCCCTGGACCCCGAGGGGGCCCAATCGTCCCTCTGACACAAAATATATGCAACTATCCTAAATGGAACAAGTAAGGTAGGGTACCCATTACAGATTTTGCACTGGGGCCCGGGAGCTTCAAGTTCCGCTTCTGGCTATAGGAATGGTCATGAAGGCTTGCTTGAATAGATAGTTCAGCACAGAGCTCAATGTCATACATGTTGGCATTTCTCTACGTCTTACCTCCAGGAGCGACTCTTCCAGCTTAGCCAGCTGAATCTTCTTATCTTCCTCTTGTTGCAGTAATTTGGTCTTCTGTTCTTCCAGGTCTGGTTTTTCATGCTGAATGGTTAAAGCCAGGAGCTAAACAGAATTGTATTTGGATGTGTTAGCGCATTTCTGACAACAACGAATTAGAAAACTTCCTTACGCAGCACGGCACAGATGACAATGGAGCGGCGTATCCTGAATTATTCTAATACACAATGTATAATCATTTGTATTCTTTTAGCTGAGGACACAGCTTTTCCAGTAGACATTACAGATTCTCGCTAGTGTAACCAAATGTAAGGCACTTTTAAATGAGATCTTTTAAGACAGAGACAACTAGACACACAAAAGTCTGATTACTTCACGCTAGAGCGACGCTCCGGAGGTACAGCAGTGAAAGCGCATCTAATGTATATGCATTTCAATGGAAGGAAGCTGGTAATGAATGGATTCCACTGTCAATCTGCAACCGCTTCTGTATATATTAGAGGTCACTTGGCTTAGACAGCCTTGTCTACTATACTCTATCACTGCCTCCTAGGGGCATTAAAGGGGTTACGCGGGGACATTCATTTTTTACAGTTCATTCACTGTACTGGATAAATATTCTTACTCAGGTTCCCTGGTGTGCTATTAGATCTGCAGAGTGCGGCAGGGTGCCGAAAGTCTCTGATCTTCCACCCCTGCTTGTGCTCCAATTCTCTGTGACATCACCGATTTTGCTCTACTCCCTTTGCTGTTAACATAGTAAAGTGGAGTCTGTCAACTGACCAAGAATCGGGGAGTCAGCAGGAGAGGCAGATGAATAAAACTCCCAGACCACCATACTGCACTCTGCAAATCTAATAACTTGAACACCAGGGGACCCTCATTTATAGGAGTAAGAATGTTCTTCTAGTGCAATAAAAGCACTGTGAAAAATATAAACCTTTTAACATTTTATAAAGATACGGCATATCTCTAGGATACCAGTCTTACATCTGGCACGCCACCTGAATGAGGAGAATGTAAGGGCTGAAGTTCTGGTGTAGTGATATGCCCCCTTCACTATTCTTCCTAGCACACAGGCGCCCCCTGCTAACACAGCTCAAGTGGAGAGGGGAGGGGCTGATTCTCCTCATAGCCTCTAGACATGTCTGCAAACTGCTGGGCCTTTGCAAAGGACTGAGGATTCTGCAAATCTCGCAGCTTACAATGTTAGAAAAGTCTTTCATGTGCTTGTATCTACTTCTGTGTGATTACCAATGGAATATTATTTACAGACAGCAAGCAGCTTTACTACTAATAGATTACTCTTTTCCTGTGTCATGCCTGCATGTATTTGCAGTACAGAGTTCCTGGATATCCTATAATATATTCTTTTGGACTTTTCTCTGCTATTTGTTTACTATTGTACAGTAACTTCTGGCAGAATTCTATTTAAACAAATCAAATTAGTGTTAATGGATAGGAGAGGGGGGCACAGTGCTCCTTTTATGTACACACCTACAGCCTCAAAGACAAATGCAAAATGTGTTTCAGCCAAAATGTGATTATTAGCAGCAGAAAAACTGATTGGACTCCAAACAATCATAGAACAGACTGGTCATCAATATCAATGCCCTGAAAAACCCATACATTTAAATGCAAGCTATACCTTAGACTGTCAGAATATGGCATTAACATTTACGTGTATGACCAATTTATGGCAGAACGCTAATGTACAAGTTTATCACCAAAATACAAAGAAAAATAGTAAAATATAGTTCAGCTCTGCAAGCACAAGGGCTGCTACACCAGTCCTTTAATGCAGGGGGGATGCAAACAGATGCATGAATCTCAGCTTCCAGGGCCCCGGAAAAAAATAAGTGAAAGAAGTAGGTGAGATCATGTTTCAAGTGGAGTCCTAAAAACCGTCCCCTTATAAATATCTACCATATATGACTGTGTTTAATATCAATTTTCAGGACACTACTTTATACCGAGCCACAGACCATCTATAGTGCTCTTCGAAGTGCTAAAATTACCTGTCCTCGTAATCCAGCTCTTGTGGTTGTAAAATTAACCTCGGTAACAATGGAGGAGGCATCAGGTGGTATGAAGGGATTGGGATTGCGTGTGGTGAGAAATAAGCGGAATTCTTCATTATAGTCTATGGTTTTCTCTCCAATCTGCACAACATATCTGGGTCCTGTGAAAATAAAATGGTGATACTGCTACGTCCTTGTTGATATATGCAACATGCAGAGAGGATAGAGGGGAGATGCTGAGCTCAGGGTTATGTAGGTTTCTGGGATGTGAGTCAGTATCTTCATGTGAAGAGCCATTTAAAAGGAATCCTGGCTCTCTGTATGTGTGGGGAAGGGGGGTAGAACAGGACTGACAGGCTCTCTCTACATGAGTGCAGGTGAATGCAGGACTGGCAGAATCTCTCTGTGTGTGGGCAGGGGTAAGTAAGCAGGACTGACAGGCTCTCTCTACATGTGGGCAGAGGAAAGCAGGACTGACTGGCTTTTTCTACGTGTGGGCGAGGGTAAGCGTGAGTCACTGGCTTTGTCTGTCTGGGTTTGGGTAGCAGGCTTTTCCCCTTACTTACTGGACATACTGTGTGCCCTGATAAAAAAAAGCCTTTAAAGTGTAACAAAACTTACTTATTTTTTCATAACCCATCGTGTAGGTTAAGAATATCCTTTATATCCTAATATACTTTATTAAAGAAAAGTTCCTGTTTCTTCACTTATTTGCCTCCTTCTGCCACTGATGAAAATCTATAGAAAGTGGAGGGGGAGGAAGCAGAGAACTCCTCAAAGCAAAGAGACGTCTGCACTGTAGAGAGACAGTTTTCTTTCACAACAAGGCTGGCTTATCGTGAATTACTATCCAACCTTCTCCTGACAGAGATGACTCATTTAATGCTGTAGATGGCCTCATAGCTCAGTTTCTCTCCTTCTCTCCCTTCCCCTCTCCATAGACTTCATTGTAAACGTATCTGCTTGTGTACAGAGTACGGACTAAAATCACTCAGATAAGAAATAAAGATAGTAGTAATAGCTAAAGAATGACACTTTTCTTTAATAAACTATTACAAAGTTTGTTCTCTCCACCTGCACTATGGATTTATGAAAATATATACAATTTTACTTACACTTTACGATAACTCGGATCTGGATGTACCTTTCAACAAAGAAAAATCCAATAACTACTATAGTTACTGCATTTTTCAATACATCTAGTTCCAGACACATATCCTTGAGACGCAGCGAGACAGATGTTGACGGTCTAAATACACAATTGTTGCCATTAATCAAAAAAAAAACAAAACATTCATGCCCCACTTTCCAGTTCACCCTATTTATAAGTAATGGGTACAGGATGTGACAGAAAGATCTCATATTGTAGTGGACTTACCCTGAGCAATAAGATCTTTTCTAAGTAATGGATACAGCACCGGCTCCACTCCATCCATCTCCTGGATAATAAGTGTCTTGCCAAAGCGGACAGCTAGCTCAAGAGCCGTAATGAAGTTTGCATCCTGCGTGCACATAAAACACAACATAAGTTCCAGCTTTGTGATCTGGCGGCAGACAGTAAATTGCCGACATGCATGAATAAAACAAAGCAAAAACAGCTGATGCCAGGAAATGTGTGAGAAACGCAGCGCGTAACGGAGGCCGCTCAGATGACTGATCAAATAAAAGCAGAAAATGATATTTCTAAATCTGTGTAACTAATGGCGAGCTGCGACCGCTCCTCACAAGTCATCTCAGCGACTGTATGCTAAATAGTGTTTCACTTACTAAAGTCATCAGTCTGGCAACAGCAAAGCTAGAGATAAGTGACCCTGATTTTTACTCACTTCACCAGTGTGTAACCAGCGTCCTGAGCCCCCATACATCCTCAGTCAGCCATATGTTCATACAGTCATATGTTCTTTAGCCCTTAAAGAGGTAGAGCTATTAAGGACACTTATCCCCTATCCAAAGGACAGGTCCCCCATCAATCCTGAGAACGGCGTCCCCCTAAATCCTCCTGGAGTGCCAATGTGCTTGCATGACTGGCGCATCATTCACTTCTATGGGGCTGCGGCCACCTCCGAAGTTTACTTTCCCAGTAGTCCCATAGCAGTGAATGGAGCACAAGTACACTGACCCCCAACGATTGAACACTTATTCCTTATTTTTTGGATAGAAACAAAGTGTCCGTAACGGCACAACCCCTTTAAGGCACTGTGCACATGGGGCAATCCAAACCAGAAAATTCAGGCCTGTAATTTGGCCCAATTTATCAGTCCAAACCTAGTCAGAACTGCTTGCATCAGAGATCTTTGCTGCTGGGCATCCCTGCCTTATCGCTGCTGTACTGTCCCATACTTACATAGAGCGGACAGCCATGAGGAGGCAGAGACTACCAATACCAAAGATCACTATGATGCAAGGCGTCCCATCTTCTGACTAGATCCGGACTGGGAATTCCAGCCCATGTATGGACCAGAAGGGGTCTTCCGGGTCTGAGCTACTGATGACCTATCCTTAGCATCTGATGTATGAGGGTCTGACACCCCCACACACACAAAATCAGCTGTCTGAAGAGACTGCAGAGGACTGCGGCTTCTTCACTGAATACCAAGCACAGCACCATACACATCACAGGAACTGTGCTTGGTATTGCACCTTGGCCCTATTCACCTAAATATAAGTGACCTGCCACCACAGTTAGCTATATTCACACAGTTTTTTACCTCCCTCTGGATTACCTGCTGATTGATGACTTCTAGCCGAGACTCCTTCAAATGTGTTTTCAACCATTCTGTGGCTTGAGAGGACGGATCAATCAAAAATGGACAAACCTGACTCTGGTGATAAAATAACACTCATAGTATTATTGAAAAGCAGATATACTTCATGTTTAATATGGATACATACAAAGGTATATAGAAACCTATACATAGAAACATAGATCCATAGGCAGATGGATAGATAGATTCTTGGACTGACAGATGCACGGAAGCTGAGCTCTGTGATATATAGGGTTATATGATAGAGGACAGAAGATGAGCTCTGTGATATATAGTGTTATATGATAGAGGAGAGAAGCTGAGCTCTGTGATATATAGAGTTATATGATAGAGGAGAGAAGCTGAACTCTGTGATATATAGGTTATAGATAGAGGGAGAGAAGCTGAGCTCTGTGATATATAGGGTTATATGACATGCGGAGAGAAGCTGAGCTCTGTGATATATAGGGTTATATGATAGAGGAGAGAAGCTGAGCTTGTGATATATGGGTTATATGATAGAGGAGAGAAGCTGAGCTCTGTGATATATGGGTTATATGATAGAGGAGAGAGCTGAGCTCTGTGATATATAGGGTTATATGACATGCGGAGAGAGCTGAGCTCTGTGATATATAGGGTTATATGATAGAGGACAGAAGATGAGCTCTGTGATATATAGTGTTATATGATAGAGGAGAGAAGCTGAGCTCTGTGATATATAGGGTTATATGACATGCGGAGAGAAGCTGAGCTCTGTGATATATAGGGTTATATGATAGAGGACAGAAGATGAGCTCTGTGATATATAGGGTTATATGATAGAGGACAGAAGATGAGCTCTGTGATATATAGGGTTATATGATAGAGGAGAGAAGCTGAGCGCTGTGATATATAGGGTTATATGATAGAGGGAGAGAAGCTGAGCTCTGTGATATATAGGGTTATATGATAGAGGAGAGAATCTGAGCTCTGTGATATATAGGGTTATATGATAGAGGAGAGAAGCTGAGCTCTGTGATATATAGGGTTATATGGTAGAGGGAGAGAAGCTGAGCTCTGTGATATATAGGGTTATATGATAGAGGACAGAAGCTGAGCTCTGTGATATATAGGGTTATATGATAGAGGAGAGAAGCTGAGCTTTGTGCTATATAGGGTTATATGATAGAGGAGAGAAGCTGAGCTCTGTGATATATAGGGTTATATGATAGAGGACAGAAGCTGAGCTCTGTGATATATAGATATATGTGATAGAGGGAGAGAAGCTGAGCTCTGTGATATATAGGGTTATATGATAGAGGAGAGAAGCTGAGCTCTGTGATATATAGGGTTATAGGATAGAGGAGAGAAGCTGAGCTCTGTGATATATAGGTTATATGATAGAGGAGAGAAGCTGAGCTCTGTGATATATAGATATATGTGATAGAGGGAGAGAAGCTGAGCTCTGTGATATAGAGGGTTATATGATAGAGGAGAGAAGCTGAGCTCTGTGATATATAGGGTTATAGGATAGAGGAGAGAAGCTGAGCTCTGTGATATATAGGGTTATATGATAGAGGAGAGAAGCTGAGCTCTGTGATATATAGGGTTATATGATAAGGGGAGAGAAGCTGAGCTCTGTGATATATAGGATTATATGATAGAGGAGAAAAGCTGAGCTCTGTGATATATAGGGTTATATGATAGAGGAGAGAAGCTGAGCTCTGTGTTATATAGGGTTATAGGACAGAGGAGAGAAGCTGAGCTCTGTGATATATAGGGTTATATGATAGAGGAGAGAAGCTGAGCTCTGTGATATATAGGGTTATAGGACAGAGGAGAGAAGCCGAGCTCTGTGATATATGGGTTATATGATAGAGGAGAGAAACTGAGCTCTGTGATATATAGGATTATATGATAGAGGAGAGAAGCTGAGCTCTGTGATATATAGGGTTATATGATAGAGGAGAGAAGCTGAGCTCTGTGATATATAGGGTTATATGATAGAGGAGAGAAGCTGAACTCTGTGATATATATAGGGTTATATGATAGTGGAGAGAAGCTGAGCTCTGTGATAGATAGGGTTATATGATAGAGGGAGAGAAGCTGAGCTCTGTGATATATAGGTTATATGATAGAGGAGAGAAGCTGAGCTCTGTGATATATAGGATTATATGATAGAGGAGAGAAGCTGAGCTCTGTGATATATAGGATTATATGATAGAGGAGAGAAGCTGAGCTCTGTGATATATAGGGTTATATGATAGTGGAGAGAAGCTGAGCTCTGTGATATATAGGGTTATAGGACAGAGGAGAGAAGCTGAGCTCTGTGATATATAGGTTATATGATAGAGGAGAGAAGCTGAGCTCTGTGATATATAGGGTTATATGATAGAGGTAAGTAGGAATATTGTATGTACAGTCATGGCCAAAAGTTTTGAGAATGATACAAATATTAATTTTTACAAAGTCTACTGCTTCAGTTTTTCTAATGGCAATTTGCATATACTCCAGAATGTTATAAAGAGTGATCAGCTTAACAGCAATTACTTGCAAAGTCAATATTTGCCTAGAAAATGAACTTTATCCCCCAAAACACATTTCAACATCATTGCAGCCCTGCCTTAAAAGGACCACCTAACATCGTTTCAGTGATTGCTCCATTAACACAGGTGTGGGTGTTGATGAGGACAGGGCTGGAGATCACTCTGTCATGATTAAGTAAGAATGACACCACTGGACACTTTAAAAGGAGGCTGGTGCTTGCCATCATTGTTTCTCTTCTGTTAACCATGGTTATCTCTAAAGAAACACGTGCAGTCATCATTGCACTGCACAAAAATGGCCTAACTGGGAAGAGTATTGCAGCTAGAAAGATTGCACCTCAGTCAACAATCTATCGCATCATCAAGAACTTCAAGGAGAGAGGTTCCATTGGTGCCAAAAAGGCTCCAGGGCGCCCAAGAAAGACCAGCAAGCGGCAGGACCGTCTCTTAAAAGTGTTTCAGCTGCGGGATCGGGCTACCAGCAGTGCAGAGCTTGCTGAGGAATGGCAGCAGGCAGGTGTGAGTGCATCTGCACGCACTGTGAGGCGGAGACTCTTGGAGCAAGGCCTGGTCTCAAGGAGGGCAGCAAAGAAGCCACTTCTCTCCAGAAAAAACATCAGGGACAGACTGATATTCTGCAAAAGGTACAGGGAGTGGACTGCTGAGGACTGGGGTAAAGTCATTTTCTCTGATGAATCCCCTTTTCGATTGTTTGGAACATCTGGAAAACAGCTTATTCGGAGAAGAAGAGGTGAGCGCTACCACCAGTCTTGTCTCATGCCAACTGTAAAGCATCCTGAAACCATTCATGTGTGGGGTTGCTTCTCAGCCAAGGGAATCGGCTCTCTCACAGTCTTGCCTAAAAACACAGCCATGAATAAAGAATGGTACCAGAATGTCCTCCAAGAGCAACTTCTCCCAACCGTCCAAGAGCAGTTTGGCGCTCAACAATGCCTTTTCCAGCATGATGGAGCACCTTGCCATAAAGCAGAGGTGGTAACTAAATGGCTCAGGGAACAAAACATAGAGATTTTGGGTCCATGGCCTGGAAACTCCCCAGATCTTAATCCCATTGAGAACTTGTGGTCAATCATCAAGAGACGGGTGGACAAACAAAAACCAACAAATTCAGACAAAATTAAAGCATTGATTCTGCAAGAATGGACTGCTATCAGTCAGGATTTGGTCCAGAAGTTGATTGAGAGCATGCCAGGGAGAATTGCAGAGGTCCTGAAGAAGAAGGGTCAACACTGCAAATATTGACTTGCTGCATTAACTCATTCTAACTGTCAATATAAGCTTCTGTTACTCATAATATGAATGCAATTCTATTTCTGTATGTGATAAAAACATCTGACAAACACACATAAAAACCAGAGGGCAGCAGATCATGTGAAAATATAATATTTGTGTCATTCTCAAAACTTTTGGCCATGACTGTATGTCGGATGAATTGTTTTCCTGTGCAGTTGTTATGAGGGTCTGTGCAGGAAGAAAACCTTTATCATATTTTGCTAATTCGCACTTTTGTGAAGAACATATTTAATGATGCACGATATAAACTAGAATAATATATAATAATCGGCTCCACATGACCTCTATAACTTTAGAACACTTTACCAATATACAGGTATGAAACAATGACAGTCCTATAGTAAATGATAAGAACATTAGACATGAAGTTCTGCAGCATCTGAGATGCGTATTATTATGACCTGCAGCAGTATAGGTTTGAAGATTGTGAGCCCTATATGGGACAGTGAGCAACAATGTCTATAAAGCACTGCAGTATATGTTGGCGCTATACAAGTGAGAGAAATAAATAATTATAATGTTGTCCAGCAGTTGAGGGGTGTATTATCATAGAGACAGAGAACACTACATGTCAGTGAGCGACTGGCACAGAATAAGGGTGGGTTCACACTAACGTTATTTAAAGTGTCAGAGGATGAGAGGAACAGACATTAAACAACATATGCAGATAGGAGCCCCCTCCATCTGATGTCCGTCTGCATTTACCGCTATGTAAAAAAAACATAAAACATTTCTTCTGTCATGTTTTTTTTACTTTTCTGACTGCATGCAGGACTTTTTCTTTTGCCACGACAGTAAACAAAATGGAAGGAAGTGTCAGACATGTTGTTTACTTTGCTGTCAATGGGAATGGACCAAGACGAAAGGGTCGCCATCTGCATCCGTTACCCTATTATGGTTAATGTCCGTTGCTCTGATCCTATGACGGTAGTAACGGTAGTGAGGATATTGCCTTAGACCGCTCATTGCAGCAAGCAGCGCCACTTGTCTCTGTATAATCTGACATTTATACAAATTGTACACCAGACCTGTAAGCAGATGTGAATTATTATATAGAACAATAGGAAATACTGAAACAGGATTGTTAAATGAAATACAGAATTGTAAGAAAATCCCATCTATTTTATAGTAAAAGCCGATCACCATGGACCACACTGTATATACTACACATGATTTGCACGAGCCTGCCATATTACTGATATATTGATATATGTGCGGTTTCCTAAAATACAACATACAGGATGTATACAGGATACACACGAGTGTGATAAACTGCTGGAAGTGACTAGATCAATCCAATGTTCCAGTCAGTGATTACTTATTGAACAGCGACAGTACGAGATGTGGCTATAACATTCGCTCCTCCATGAGGATGGTCTTCTCCTCGCCTGGCGAGATAACTAAATACCTCAATAAGTAATTGCCCAGTCTGCGGGGCACATGGCAGGAGCGGGCTATGGAAGGGCTGGTGCAAATCATTCATTTACTACTAGAAGCACTAACTCTACTACCAGGCTTCAAGGAAGGAGAGGTCGATAGATGAGGAGACCAAAAACCTCAGGAAAGAAGAAGATTGAGCAATGCCAGGGGGGATTTATTCTTACCGATGGTTTCAAAGCACAGATCTAACGCAGCGAGGACAATGACGAAATGAAAGGTATGTATGAAAAATACAGAAACGTGATCAAAATATCAGACATAAAAAAGAAACATAACAAGACGAATATTCACGATATGTAGAGCATAAGGATGACCATACACATTAGATAAATTCTGTAGGATCGGCCAGAAATTAACAGGATGTCCCCAAAGTACAACAGTGACATGAGAAAAGCTGAAAAGGTAACTAAAAAAACATAAACTTACAGCTTAATATATGTAATATGCCGACCTCCAACCTGTGTCTGATAGATTTTATTACTGCTCACATACAGAGACAATGAAGGGAAAACGGCACCCGCTGGCAAGCTGCGGCCCCTTCATTCAGGTGATCATAGGGTGCCAGGAGACCTAAGCATAGGCCACCAGTACAAAAGTGGGGAAAAAAACAAACAAAAAAAAACACATGGAGGTAACGGATCATAGACATATAAAAAGCCCATATACTATGATATATATATATATATATTCCTGCACAGTCTAACTCTGTAATCCTTCCTGGGTTCACTCTCCTGATAATGGGAATGGTATCGTCCAGTTGATTACTTTGATTACTTATTTATACATTTCCAGGAGGTATAACAGAGGAACAGCACAATACAAATTTCTAAGAAAATATGACCTAGAATTGTTATTTTAGGTGGAAGGCAGGTATTTATTAAAACAGGCATGTCGGACCTAAAGATCTGGAAAATGTAAACCACAGACCCATTAAAGTGGTTTTCCAGGCTTAATAAGTGAAAACCTATTCTTCCGAAGATCAGTGTGACACCCAGGACTCCCACTGATCAGCTGTTTGAGGAGGATGCAGGGTTCTGGTAAGCGCTGCAGCCTCTTTAATTCCTACTAAGCTCAGCGCTGTACAATGCATAGCGGCTGTGCTTGGTATCACAACTCAGCCCATTCGTTTGAATGAGCCTGAGTTGCAAACAGGCCATGCGACAGATGAGCATTACATCACATGGCCTGAGTCGCTCAGGGCAGCGACGCTGCAAACAGCTGATCCGTGGGGGTTCTGGGTGTGAGACCCCCTGGAAAACCACTTTCATTGACATCATTCATTGAGTAGACCATTGCCAAGTTATACATAATATCCAGGAGCAATAACAGTATCTATTACCTGTAAAATGACCAGAGCGTTCTCTACAGACAGCTCATCGGAGGGCAGACCTTCACTTTTCCAAATGAGTTGTTCGCTTTCGGTGGACAAAAATCTCCTTAGATCAAATGCTGAGAAAGTAGGAAAGTCATTTTGTGTTATTTACTGTACTGTATCTCCTTCAGATAAGAAGTGAAGACAATAAATGTACAGTAATCTGTTGTGTACGGTCACCTAATACTAATCACCCCCCTTATTGCAAACATGACCACAAGGTGGAGCGAGAAATCAGAGACTCTACTGGTGTCAGGTGACTGGGTCAAAACACTGTCCTCTAATGTAAGCACTTGTAATAAATGGCACGGATATACATGTATTCCAGTTTCACCACATTATTTTATCAGTGGGGGGTTGGTCTCCTGGCACCTTCACCGATCAGCAAAAGGGCCAAGGCATTGACTACCAGGAACAGTGCCATCTGTTTAATAGTGACTGTATCTGGTACTGCAATTCTATTCAAGATAAAGAGACTGAGCTATGTCCGCTACACAACGTATAAGCATGTGCCACAGTGCTCACCCTAGCACCATGGTCATATCATTCAGATCATCGGTGGGAGCTGGACCAGAAGTCAGACTCCCCAGCCCCACCAATTTGATACTGTGAAGACCCAATAATTCCTAGAAAACTTCATTGTTTACTTCTAAGGGATAAATCCTGTCCTGGTCATGTGATGGACATGCATGTGAAGTGCAGGCACAGGACAGATTTGTTTCGAACCAGTTTTGCCTTCTCTGGCCAGAAGCGTAGTATTAGGCTACATACACACGACTGTGTTTAGGGTTCAGGTCTGTGGAATGGACGTCACACTGATAGTATCCATGCACCATCTGTGTTCTCCATTGATCCATTCACTGGACTGAATGAGCCGGACCGGAGATTGGACCAGAATATGAACTGCCCTGAGCTTTGCAGCCTGGATTCAGGGCCCCTACACTAATCCATGAATAGCTGTGTGCATAGGGCCATAGAAATAAATGGGCCCATGTACTATCTGTTACAAAATAGACAGCACATGGACAACAAAATGTGGTCATATGCGTGGAGCCTTACAAGGTGGTCATTCAGATAAATAGCTATCCATGTAATACAATAGGAACCTTGTGAGGGGGGGGCAAACCTCTCTCTAAAATGTACCCCTTTACCCAAAGGCTCCGTCACCTGCTCTCTCACCCCAACCCTGATGACACTCACCTCCAGACTGTCAGCAGTAAGTGGGTTTTACAGAAACAGCGTAGGTCCCAGAGGTGAACCCACATCTATCAAATATTTAGGGCAAATCCTGTGAAAATGTCATAAGTATTTTTCGTGGGCAAACTCCTTTAAACTACTTTTTTTTTTTTTTTAAAGGACAGATATCTAACTAAGAAATTGAAGGGTTTTTTGAGACTTCGATACTCATGATCTGTCCTTAAAAGATTAGTAGATCAGTGGGGCTCCTAGCAATCCAACAATCAGCTCAGGACAGTGACATCTTGTCCATGACATCACGTCTAGCACAGTTGGAATTTTTTTCTCTAGCCCCCACCATTCCCAAGTCATCAATACAGTTAGTTTTGGTGCCAGATATTCTATGTTAGGTTCTGTACTGTCAGGAGGGCGGTGTCAGGCAGGAGCGGACAAGGGGTGTGTTTCTGAGCTCTGACACTGGTTGTCTCTGATTGGAGCTCTGAGCCACACCCCCTGCCTGACACCGCCCTTCCGCCATTACAGAGCTTAAAGGGGTATTCCCATGAACATAATCATATCTAAATTTGTAGATAATTAAAAGTTAAATATTTTTGCAAATATAAGTAGTTAAAAATTCTGCAGAGTTTTAAAGATTTTCTCTAACTATCTTAGCGGTGACATCTGTTGTCTTGATCGGTTGCCAATGGATACGACCACAAATGCAGAAACTTTATATGGTCTGGGACTTGTCAAAAACCCAGACATGATTTTCTTATTGTAGCTGGGTTATCAGACAGGGACACTACATGTACCAGAAGATATCCCAGCCACAATAAGGAAACCATTGCTGATTTTCTGACCTTAGAAAGATCTTGCATTCATGGTTGTATCCATTGGCAACCGATCAAGACAACAACTTGTGATCACAAGATATTTAGAGAAAATCTTTATAACTCTTAAAAATGTTTAATTACTTATATTTGCAAAAATGTTAACCATTTTTAAATTTGTAGATAATTAAAAGTTAATGTTCGTGGGAATACCCCTTTAAATAGCACATCAGGCACCAAAACTAACAGCACTGATTTCTCAGGAACGGTGGGGGCTAGAGAGAAAGTTCCAACTGTGCCAGAGTCAGTGGAGCTGCACATATTAAATGATACAAAGAGCTGGACTTGTTGGAGGTGGTGAAAGGTCCGCTTTAAGTGTAAATAAGAAGCTGCCTTACTTTCCAGTCCTACTGACTGCCTCCACTGATCTATGCTGTCCTTCCTCTGATCCTCAGGGGCAGCGGATATGTAGGTTATGAAGGCTGCTGCCATCTGGGCTCTCTTTGGCAATGTATTTAATTCTTCTGTTATTTCTTCCACCTACCAATAAGCAGGAAACAAAAAAGGAAGAGGTTAGAAAATATGTAAAACAGTCAGTGGATGATGGGCACCATCTGCAGGGGCCACTGGCATATATTATATTGACTAACCTTTATTATATAGTAGCTTTATATGAGGGAATCAGCAATTCCCCCATTGTAAATGTCTGATGGCTTGATTTCTGCTGGACAGTTTTTAGTTTTTATTGCCACCACTAGGGGATACATATCATATTGCACAGCGATGTACAGGGATAAAGCTGATGCCCCAACAATGCCTTGGTATAATAACTTACAATACATGTACGTCTAAATTCAGTTAAAGCATTTGGAAATACAAGTACATTCAAAGGCACCCATGGGCACCACATTATACACAACCATGCTCTCAAGGTATCACATGGTATCAGACAGTTGTAGGAAACTCCCTCCCTTTCAGCTTATCATGGCTAAACATGGCAGCCATAGCCCTAATAAAAGCCACTCGTAGATTTACTTATTATCCATAGATAATATCCATTATCCATACATTTGCTTATTATATCTGTACTGTGATATCACTGTATTATCCCTGTACTGTGACATCACTGTGTGTATTATATCTGTACTGTGACATCACAGTGTCTATTATCCCTGTACTGTGACATCACTGTGTGTATTATCTCTGTACTGTGATATCACTGTGTGTATTATCCCTGTACTGTGACATCACTGTGTCTATTATCCCTGTACTGTGACATCACTGTGTTTACTACACATGTCTGTGAAATCACAGATTTATGAAGACTGGCATATTTTTTAAGGCACTCCCCCCCCCCAGCCTCAAAATCAGTGAATATCTGCATTGTCTAAGAGACATAATGTGAGTGCATTCTTGGCACCAGTATACTATATCATCATTCCCCAACTGTACATGTAGAGATATACTCCTTAAGATGATAATGAACTGTGTGGGTCAAGATAGAAATGTAGATCTCAACTACAGTGCCTAGTACAGTTGGTAAAATTATGGAAAAGTGTCCCCCACAATTTCTTCTGCCCAGGGCCCCAGCCTTGACTTGTGTTACTCACCTGTGCGTTCCATCTTTTGTGCTCACCATCCAGCTGACTTATCAATAATTCTGCAGACTGAATTATCTCTTGAGCTTTTGATAACTCGGCTTCAAGTTTAGCAGCTTCAGTTGTCCTTGTCTGGAACCTGCAAGAAAGAATTCTAGATCAACAATTCAATTCTGTGAAATTATACTTGTGATTGTGTAGGGGGTTTGGGGTTATCTTGTCCTAATTCTAGGGTTTTTGTTTGTTTTTTCTGAACCAAGGGTGTAAGGATTTTAAAGATCTTTTCCTTCTTTCATTGTTGTTTACAGATGTAGCAGTGGAATAAGGCTATGTTCACATGTGTACATGGATACACTTCTACACACTAGGTGCTTGCAGGGGCTATGACTGGACATGATAGGTCATTGCCAGAGGAAATGGTAATGGTTTTATGTAAAGGAGTCCTCATTATAGTATGGTAACTCATGCTGCTTCCTAACATAGCTTCTCACAACCCAAAATGAGTGTACGTTGAGTCTATCTACGTCTGACTAGCTGCTTGTGTTATTGCTGATGGGATGTTAGTTACAGACAGTAAGCAGCTTTCCCTATCATTGTCTTATTTCAGTTTTTCTGTGTTAAGGATTTTTTTTTAGCTGCATCATAACCTGGATTAGCAGTCTAGTGTCCTAGGATCTGCCATATAATGTTCATTTGGCCTTTTTTCAGCTGTTTGCCATTTTTACAGTTACTTCTGTCAGAATTACATGTAAAGAAACCAGAAGAAGTAGTAATGAATAGGGGAGGGGGCAGACTGCTCTTTATTGTACACACCCCCTGCCTCAGAGAGAAATGTGCTGCAGCCATAATGGGGCTAATAGCAGCTGAAAACTAATAGGACATCATGTATGAAGTCTTACACAGCCAGAGAACAGACTGCCCAGCAAGTCCCTGCACATATTTCAACTTCTAATAAAAACTCAGGTGCCCTTTAGGTAACATCTGCTTACCTATATAAATCCAGGGTCCAGTATGAAATACACAACTAAAGAGACTGCCAAACACTTACTTCTCTTTCAGTTCTGTCACTCTCTGGCCAACAGTATTAAGTTGTTCTTCCAATTTATGCTTCCTTTCTTCAATTCTTCGGAAATTACTAAAATAGTTTACAGATTTCAGTAAGAGTACAAGAAACTGAGCACCAAGCTACTAAAATCCAGCAGAAGGGAAAATGACAATGACAGTATTTTTCTGTTAAAATGACAGACACCATGAAGGAAACCTGACAGACCCCAATATAAATCGAAGGAGGGAACCATCAGGCACTGCTGATAATACACAGATGTGAACCCAGCCTTGCAAAACTATGCAGAATTTGTGTTATAAAGTGTCTATCAACTAAATATTCCACCCTGTGTAAGGACAGGATATGGTAGCTACAGGACTGTACTCCTATTAACCTATTGGTTTAGCTAAAGTAACAGCTTGGCTACTAGGTTTATGGACCTGTAGCTATAATATGCTGCATATTCAAGAGACAAATCAGATTTAAAAGGGTTTTCCAGCCCCAAAATGATTTTTCATACTGACGACAAGATAGGTCATTCAGTATGTGATCTGTGGGGGCCTGACACCCAGACTCCGCACAGATAACCTGTTCTGGCAGGCTCCTGGCGCTGGAAGCTACTGCAGTGGACATAGAGCATTTGCAGGCTGCAACTATTCAAGTAATAAAAGCGGGGCTGCAATTTCCCAGAATTACCACTATACTTGAGAATAGGAGCAACCTGCACATGTTCCCTGTCCACTGCTGTAACTTCCAGTACCCGGAGGCTGCTGCAACAACTGGTCTGGGTGTTGGACCCCACAGATCACCTACTGATACTGTGGATAGCTCTCCAGTATGAAAAAGTGGGATTTTTGTGTACTCACCGTAAAATCCTTTTCTCGTTGTATTCACTGGGGGACACAGCACCATGGGTATAGACCTGGTCACTAGGAGACAAGACACTAGGGAAAAGAAAGCTGTTGGCTCCGCCTCCAGGCTATACCCTGCCACAGCCACTGTGCATGAATCAGTTTGTACCGTAGCAGTAGGAGAGAGAGACACAAAGGAACATGGAACCAACAACCACCAACAATGCCTGAACCCGAAAAGGAACCAACACAGTTCGGGCAGGAACACTGAAAAAAACAAGGGAGGGATCTGTGTCCCCCAGTGAATACAACGAGAAAAGGATTTTACGGTGAGTACACAAAAATCCCACTTTCTCGTCTACTTCACTGGGGGACACAGCACCATGGGATGTCCTAAAGCAGTCCCAGAGGGTGGGAATAACACGGCCATGCAAACCTGTAATACTCAACCGCTTCCAGAAACTTACAACCCAAATTGGCATCAGCAGAGGCCACAGAATGAATCTGGAGAAACTTAGAGAAAAAGGATGGAGGCCCAGTGGGATACTTACAGACCTGGGAAGCATAAACCTGATGCCGGAGGCCCCGGGAACTCCAACAGCTCTAGAGGAGAGAGCCGTCACACGGGAGGCAGAGCCGTACTCTTAAATCGATAGGTCTCCCTAATCTCAGACCAAAGCCATCGGAAGATGGGAGCTCTGGAAGCAGGCAGGCCCTGGCAAGGGCACTCAGGGAGAATGAGCAAAGCGTCCGAACAAGAGAAAGGATCCGTGAGGGACAGTATACATGCAAATTGCCCGGGCAACAACCGGGCAGGGAAGAGCAAGCACTCACATGGGCGCCTGGGGACCGAGCAGAAGGAGGGCAAGACCAAGTCCTCGAAGTGGAAGCAGGAAAAACACCCTAAGAAAAAAAGACTGTGGCAGACAGAGGAAAACCTTATCCTTGTGGAGGACCAGAAAGGGAGGCTGCCGAAAAAAAGGGGCAGCCAATTAGGGACCCCTGCGGATGGAGGTAATGGCCACCAGAAACTCATTCTACCAGGACAGAAGGCAAAAAAAAAAAAAGGATATCATAGGCTCGAAGGGGAGAACCTGAAGCACCTTAAAGATGAGGTTAAGATCCCACGGATCCAAGGGTTCCAAAGGAGCACAGAGTGGCACTCCTGTAGGAAAGTCTTTTAAAAAAAAAAGAAGACTAAGACCTTGATCTAGACCAGACTGGAGAAGATCCGATGAGAATCGTTACTCTTCCAACGGTGGACGTAAGCCTTCCACGTTTGATGGCAGATCTAAGCTATCTGGAATTTCCGGGCCTTGAGTATGTTAGAATAACAAACTCCGAAAAAACCACGATGCCTCAAACCTCGGATTGAACAGCCACGCCGTGAACGCAGCTGAGTCAAGGTGGGGAAGAACAGCAGTCCTTGAGACAGCAGGTCGACCAGCAGAGGAAGAGGCCAGGAGCATCCGCCAACAGGAAAATGAGATCCACATACCAGACCCGGCAGGGCCAATCTGGTGCCACCAGGATAGCTTGAACCCCCTTGGTCTTGAGATTCTGGAGGACCCAAGGGAGAAGAGGAAGTGAAAAACCGAACTTACAAGAGCGCCAGCGGTGATGGCTCGAGGATCCAGAGACCTGGCAATTTAGCCGGGGACCTTGTGGTTCCGGCGGAGGCTAAAAATGTCGACGTTTGTCACACCTCAGCGGGAGCACAGTGGATGGAAGATTTGCAGATAAAGCGACCCTCGCCCGGAGCAATATTTTCTCGACTCAAGTAGTCTGCCACCCAGAAAAAGGTTGACCACCGAAAGAGCTGGAACAAGGCGCTCCACCCAAGGAAGAAATTGTGAGGCTTCTAGTAAGGCTGCACGGCTCCTGGTGCCACGCTGAGGGTTCAAGTAGGCGACCATGGAGGAGAGGTCAGTCTGGACTGTGACAAATGTCCTTGGAGAAGAGAGGTCCAAGGAGTAAGGGCAAATAAGATAGCCCTGGGATCCAGCAGGTTGAACCAGAGGGAGGAATCGGCCCTGGACCACAGGCCCTGAACAATCACAGCATCGAGGACCACTCCCCAGCCGGGGAAATTGGCGGCAGTGTGAATCACTTACCAACAGAGGGGAAGAAGGACTTCCCTTGAGAAATTCCTGGGGAGGAATATACACTAAAGAATCTCTCAGTGAACCAAGGTGGAAAGAGAACCAAGCAGATGAGGCTGTCCGGAGATTTGTCCCAGCAGGCCGTAATCTTCAAGAGGAGAGAACGACAGAGTGAATAAAAGGTACAGCCTAGAAGGTTGAGGCGATCGTGCGCAGGACCCACATGCCGATTCAAAGACAGCAAGGAGAGTACCTCCAAAGGTGGGACACTCAGGATCTTGGCCTCCGGAGGGAGAATCACACCCTGGAGCGAGCAGAGGATCATGTCCCGGATTCCATGTGCTTAGAGGACACAAGACATCCTCATAGATGAGCCAGCAGAACCGGCGAAGAACATCCAAGGTGAACCACAAGCTGGTCAGATTGTCTGACCTGGAGGGACTCCACCAGGAGGTCGTCAAAGTCTGAAAACACGGCAGCACCTCTGGCGCAGAGGATGGCCATGAGAGATGCCATCACTGAGGGAAAAAACCCCCGGTGGCAGAGGCCAGCCTGAAGGGGAGAGAGACAACTGGAAAGGTCAAGGATCCACAGCAAAAACGAAGAAACCGCTGACGGCACAGCGAGATGATGTAGATGGACGAAGAATTCGCCCATCTCCAGGGATGCCACCACAGACTGCATAGACTACAACAGAGCCTGCAGGCATGGAAGAACCTGTGGAGCCCTTTCAGGTCCATGATGGGACAGAGGAAGCCGTCCTTCTAGGCGAATGGAGAACAGGTAAGAATAGTAACCCCAGATACACTCTGCAATGGGAACAGGGACGCTGACTCCCTGCCGCTGGAGATTGGAGACAGCCTGGATTGTCCGACATAGCGAAGGCAAAGAGACTCCAGCGAAAACTGGAGTAGCCGGACGACACCGCCTCTCAGGCCCAGGCTCCAGACGTCCCGCCATTTGAGATGCCCAGAGAGGGGAAAAAACTTCATGCCGAGGAGGCAGGGAAGAGGAAGACCTGGACGACCTAGTGCAGAACCGCCAGGGAGGCCTGGACTTGAAAGAAGCTTTCTGGAGCAGGAAAACGGCTGACACATACGACGCCTCTGAGGGAGGAAGAATCTATTCCCCCGTGGCCTCAGGGATAAGCTTCTCGACGCCCTTAACAAAAAATTTGGCCCAGGACGACCTGGAAAGGGAGAAGGGCTGCGTTCGCCTTCTTGGAGGCGGACCCAGTATTCCACAACGGATCCCGACGGTATGGCAGATAATCACTGCATTGGCGGCCGCCTTAGCAGATTTGGGAGGCATCTCCAGTTATTGGGAAGCGTTCAGGATCTCAGAGACGAGCGGCTGGAGGGAAACTGCATCAGGGAGGTTTGACTGAAGCTGTTTGGCCCAGGAAAAGAAGGCCTTGATGACCCAAGAGGCAGCGAAGGAGAGCCGCAGGGAGAAACCAGCCACTACGAAGGCCACCCTGGTGAGGGAAGCCACCCTCTTGCAGCAATGCAATAGCCAGCATTTAGGGCAATGCAATGTATCAGTTCTGCATTGCAAACAATACAACAGATGCGATCCGATCTCACTCCGAGGGATCACTGAGGTAGGCAAAAACCGCTGAAGGCAGACTAGAAGCCTTGGAGAGCCTAGCTATCATGGGATCCACCGTGGGAGGCTCTTAGTGATAGGAAGGGACACATGGGGCGGCTCTCTGACAAAATGTCAAGACAGGCCAGCTTGCGCTCACTAGTTACTGATATCTAAGTACCGTGCGCTAACCGATTGCACCACTGGAGCAACCTGCTTCCCTTGCCTCGGATGTTCATCATTGCCAGCCAGGGAGAGCTAGAGACGTGTGTCACAGCATAGCCTGGCAGAACTGCCCGAGCTCACCTTCCACTTGGAGACACACAGGTCAAGGGAAGGGATGTCCGATTTCCTAGTCGAAGACAGAGGATGGTCCAGGGAGAAGTCACTGTGCCCTCAAGATGATATCAAACATCCAGTGGCAGAAAGAGATGTCCACTTGAGAGGATGAGTCCGGGTCCTCAGAGATCTGTAGGGTCTCTATCACATAGATGACTCCCGCGTAGCAGCAGATATAGATGAGCCTAGCTGAAGCTCCGAGTCTGAGTCAGAGGCGTCCCCAGTTAAATAGACCGAGCAGAGGGAGGGAGGTATCCCCCTGTCGGAGTGGAGCCGTGAGCTGAGTTCCTATCTGGGGAGTACCCAGAGGAAGGGGTGGTGGACCGTGAACCGTAGGAAGACTTCCTGGTCCTTTTGAGGCTCCTGGAGCTGCGACGGGAACTATGAGGGTGTCCAGGGAGATCCCTAGTAGCAGCCGACTGAGCGGCGATCTGGGAAAGCAGCCATTCCAAGTTTCCAGCACTGACTAGTTAAATCTGGTAAGGACACCATGGCCAAGGTTAGGGAGGCCGCCCAATCCGGGGGATGGAAAAACCGGAGAGGGGCCAGGAGGTTACTGACTGGCTGAGGCGGAAGGCAGAGAGAGCACATGGGCTCGGGCTGTCCGCATGGCAACTGTTTTTGATACAGCGGGTGCACGTATAAAAACGTGACGCAACCAGAGGGGCCGGAGGGGGAGACCAAGAAAATTAGGGTAACCCAGGGGGTTAGCCTACCAGACTACAAAAGATGGCCGCTCACAAACTGCTGCAGCAAGGGTTCCGCAGGTGCAATGTCTCCCAGGGAACTGGGAGGAGCGTAAGAATCCCTGCTGTCCCAGCAAGCCAAAAAATAAATAAATAAGCCAATAAATAAATAAATTGAGAATATGAGGAGAGCAAAGCTCTTCCCCTGGTAAAAACAGGCTCAGTAGCTACTGGGCAGGCTGGATGGCTTGCCAGGACAGCCCCCTGGCCAATGGAAGGCCCTAGGCGGAGTCTGGGTACCAGAAAAGCCCGGGAAAGGGACGGGCCCGTTGCGGCCTAGTTCCCGGCCAGGCCTCGGACTCGCGTACAACGCGGCCGACCGCGAGGCACCGTCGGCGGCGTGGCGCGACCGCGAACTCCGGAGGTTCCGCGGAGGCCTGGGAAAAGGTACCGGGGGGCCAGGAAAGGGGGTCCCCACACGAGCGGGGGGGGGGAACCGGGTGCCCCCCCCGACGGGGGCCGCTCGGTAGGAGCGACCAGAAAGCCCAAAAACGCCCCAGAAAAAAGGGGCTTATTTACTAAGATTTAAGGCCCAGTTCAGGGGAACCCTGTGATGCCCCACCTAAACAGGACCCATACTATTGTCCCCCTGGGAAATGGCACTAAGGGGCTGAGAGGGGCTGAGGGGAGGTGGAGAGGGCCTGAAGGGGAGATGGAGAGGGGCTGAGGTAACTTACTCGCCAGCCTTCTATTCTTCTCATACTCACCAGTCTGGCGACTTCAGGCGCCGCAGGGTCACCCCCTCGGTAGGACCTCGCACGTGGGAGTGGGGTCACCGGTACTCCGGCCGCTTTCGGGGTGCGGCGAATGGTGAGTGGGGACTGGGTGACCGGCGAGGCTGCTCTTTTGCAGAGCGCTGCGCCCGCAGGAGGGTATGACTAGTGTGGCGTACACGCTGACTACCCCCTGCACCTGAAAGAAAGGTAAAAATAAAAACGATGCAAGACAGAAGACCTGAGTCAGGTCGTGTCTGCCTCCTATGACACTAGGTTTCAAACTGATTCATGCACAATGGCTGTGGCAGGGTATAGCCGGGAGGCAGAGCCAACAGCTTTTGCTTTTTCCTAGTGTCTTGTCTCCTAGTGACCAGGTCTATACTCATGGTGCTGTGTCCCCCAGTGAAGTAGACGAGAAATACATTTGCAGCCAGACAACCCCTTTCATTTTTTGCTGCAAACAGACCATATAAATGAACTGCATATTGTTAGGTTATGCCATAACATTTTGATCTATAGGGGTTCAACCTTTGGGAACCCTGCCTAACCAGGCTCCACCTGCAGAGGAAACTGCAACCCGGCTCCATTTACAGGGGTTATGCTACTACAGACGCTTGTCCACAGGATAGGGGATAAGTGTCAGATCGCTGGGGGTCTGACCACTGGGACCTTCAGCTATCAGGAGAACAGGGAACAGAACATTCCCTTAAATCCTTCCAGTGAATGAAATGCTAGTATGTTTGCGTGGCCGGCGCTCCATTCACTTCTATGGGACTTCTGGAGAATGCAGTATCTGCCGCACCATAGAAGTTAATGGAAATCCAATCACACCGGTGATGACAACATTGTTATAAGTTATATTGTAATCGTTATGAAATGTGTTGAGACAGCAGTATTAAAAGAATCCTAATACATACGACTGCAGTGCTGCCTGTTCCTTCTCCAGGGGCTCTATTTTCTCCAGCACATGAGAGTACTGCACATTTGCCTTCACCCAGGCGGCCAGGGGAGCTGCCGCAGCACTGGCCCTCTTAGCGTTCTGCAGGAAAGACCCAAGATCCACATACAAGAGTTACAAAACAGATAAAATGTCTCTTCATAGCCTTCACATCTGACAGAGACAATGCACACCTTGGCATCAAAAGACGTGTGATTCTTTTCCAGTAGCTCTTCTACACTTTCCCGTATTTCTTTTGTGATGTTTCTCACATCAAATGTCACGATTTCTTCCCGCACACCCCGCTTGGCAAGGAAACTAAAAAGGTAAAAATGGATCCAGTTATATAGAAAAAGGATGGAACTGCGCACATGAACATTATGTAAAACAATATGGTGTCTATGGCGTGAAATACAATAGTTTACATCATAGGGTTCTTATATGCTGTATAGATTTAAAGGGATTTTCCGGGCTTATCAATTGATGACTAATATTTAGGATAGGTCATCAACTGAAGATCGATGGAGCCCAACATCCGGGCCCCCCAACTGTTAGCAGAGACCACAGCCCTCGGACAATCACTTGTGGTTCTCAGGTCACCTGTATGTAGGTGTCTAGCTGCTGGCAGCTGCAGATACTAGTGTGCACTAGGAATACCATAGCATTAATAGAACCTGGCACATTACAAGAATAATCTTCAGGCACCTATAACTAGGTTAACCTTTATATCCTTCAGCAACATCTTCATGCAGGGTTTGTCTGCTCACCTGACTTGTCTAGTTTGGTAACTACTTATGTTTTGTCAAAATGAAAAGGCAGAAGGGCTCATCTGAGACTGGCATCTTCCTGGCAATGTGTGGCTCAGATCAATAGAAAGTCTCATAGATTGTAAGCCCTTGCAGGCAGGGCCCTCTATCCCACTGTGCCAGTTGGTCTCTGTTAGTATTATCTGTTTTGTATATTTTGTGTACCGTATGTAAACCCTCAAATGTAAAGCACCATGGGATTAATATAATAATGTCCAGCACCATGGAATTAATATAATAATGTACAGCACCATGGAATTAATATAATAATGTGCAGCATCATGGAATTAATATAATAATGTACAGCACCATGGAATTAATATAATAATGTACAGCACCATGGAATTAATATAATAATGTACAGCACCATGGAATTAATATAATAATGTACAGCACCATGGGATTAATATAATAATGTCCAGCACCATGGAATTAATATAATAATGTACAGCACCATGGAATTAATATAATAATGTGCAGCACCATGGAATTAATATAATAATGTACAGCATCATGGAATTAATATAATAATGTACAGCACCATGGAATTAATATAATAATGTCCAGCACCATGGAATTAATATAATAATGTACAGCACCATGGAATTAATATAATAATGTACAGCACCATGTAATTAATATAATAATGTACAGCACCATGGAATTAATATAATAATGTGCAGCACCATGGAATTAATATAATAATGTACAGCACCATGGAATTAATATAATAATGTGCAGCATCATGGAATTAATATAATAATGTACAGAGCACCATGGAATTAATATAATAATGTAAAGCACCATAGAATGAATATAATAATGTACAGCAGCATGGAATTAATATAATAATGTACAGCACCATGGAATTAATATAATAATGTCCAGCACCATGGAATTAATATAATAATGTACAGCACCATGGAATTAATATAATAATGTACAGCACCATGGAATTAATATAATAATGTACAGCACCATGGAATTAATATAATAATGTACAGCATCATGGAATTAATATAATAATGTACAGAGCACCATGGAATTAATATAATAATGTACAGAGCACCATGGAATTAATATAATAATGTACAGCATCATGGAATTAATATAATAATGTACAGCATCATGGAATTAATATAATAATGTACAGCATCATGGAATTAATATAATAATGTACAGCACCATGGAATTAATATAATAATGTAAAGCACCATGGAATTAATATAATAATGTACAGCTCCATGGAATTAATATAATAATGTACAGCTCCATGGAATTAATATAATAATGTGCAGCACCATGGAATTAATATAATAATGTACAGCATCATGGAATTAATATAATAATGTACAGCACCATGGAATTAATATAATAATGTACAGCACCATGGAATTAATATAATAATGTACAACACCATGGAATTAATATAATAATGTACAGCACCATGGAATTAATATAATAATGTACAGCATCATGGAATTAATATAATAATGTACAGAGCACCATGGAATTAATATAATAATGTACAGAGCACCATGGAATTAATATAATAATGTACAGCATCATGGAATTAATATAATAATGTACAGCACCATGGAATTAATATAATAATGTACAGCATCATGGAATTAATATAATAATATACAGCACTATGGAATTAATATAATAATGTACAGCACCATGGAATTAATATAATAATGTAAAGCACCATGGAATTAATATAATAATGTACAGCACCATGGAATTAATATAATAATGTAAAGCACCATGGAATTAATATAATAATATACAGCACTATGGAATTAATATAATAATGTACAGCACTATGGAATTAATATAATAATGTACAGCACCATGGAATTAATATAATAATGTAAAGCACCATGGAATTAATATAATAATGTACAGCACTATGGAATTAATATAATAATGTACAGCACCATGGAATTAATATAATAATGTACAGCACCATGGAATTAATATAATAATGTACAGCATCATGGAATTAATATAATAATGTACAGCATCATGGAATTAATATAATAATGTACAGCACCATGGAATTAATATAATAATGTACAGCACCATGGAATTAATATAATAATGTACAGCACCATGGAATTAATATAATAATGTACAGCTCCATGGAATTAATATAATAATGTACAGCACCATGGGATTAATATAATAATTTACAGCACCATGGGATTAATAAATAAATAATAAAGTCTATGGCGTGTATTTATGAAGGCTGGCATATGGAATGTCAGTCTTTATAACTCTGGCGTCAGTGAAGAGCTGTCTGTGGGCCATTCACCTGTGTTGAAATCTACGCCAGTTTGTAGATTTCAGTGACCATTTGTACCAGTAAAATGGCGTAAATGATCTTAAATCTATTACAACTCCCACACCACTTTCATGAAAGCAGCATTGAAGGCGCAGAAAAGCCAGATGATACAATTATTGTTGCAACTGGCGTTTAAAAACTCACAAACCTGAGGTTTTCCACCTTTTTTTTCACGCCAGATTAACTTTCACCAGTCAGAGCCAAGGGGAAGAGTGCTTAGCTGAGCACTTCTGCCCCTTTGTCTTAGCAGTTAAGGTGAAAAAGCATCAAGTAGAGGTGTGTCATGCTGCTGGATAAGGACATCTCATATGGGTACAAAGGAACTTTTATTTTAACTACGCGTTTCGGGAACCATCTGCTCTCTTCATCAGGTCAATCTTGAGAAATCCATTTTCCTTGCTTATTTCATTTGGGGACAGCACCATGGGATGTCCTAAATTAGTCCCAGAGGGTGGGAATTACACGGCAATGTGATCAACCTAGTGCACAGCTGCACGCAGAACCTTACGACTTAAGCTGGAATCGGCAGAGGCCAAAGAATGGTAGAACCTGGTAGAACTTGGAGAAAGTGTGGACAGAGGCTCAGGTGGCAGAAGCCTGATCCCGAACAGTCCAAGAGGCTCTGAATGCTCCAGAGGAAGGAGCTGACACACAGAGAGGTCGCGGGCTATCCTTGATCCGAAAGGCCTCCCAATAGCAGACCAAATCCACCTTAGAAGCAGCCAGGCCCTAGTGAGGGCCGTCAGGAAGAACACACAAGGCGTCCAAACGATGGAAGGGGCAGAGAGAGAAAAATAGACCCAGATCGCCCGCACCACAATCAGGAGACTAGGTTAAAACTGGCTAGCTCAGTGTCTGCGGAGAGGGTATAGCCTGGAGGCAGAGCCGACATCTTTTGATATTCCTAGTGTCAGCCTCCTAGTGGCCAGGTCTATACCCATGGTACTGAGTTCCCCAGTGAAATAAGAGAGAAACAGGGTGTTAGGTGTATTCGAGAACAATCCCTCAAGGTGGAATTAATCTCTTTACCACCGTTTTAGCGACTGGTGTGGGTCTCAACACTTGGACCACCATCAATCAAAACTTCATTATTTATGTTACTTACTTATATAGCGCCATTCATACATTTAGTTACACTTTAATCATTCAGATATGCCATGTCTTACCTTTTCATGCTCACCCATGATGTATCAAAAATCCCCATGAGTCTTAGCACGCCTTCAAGAATGTCTCGGATAATGTCAGGAGGCATGCGTAAGGAGCGGATCTCTGACAAAGATTCTGGCTTTATGTTGCCTACTGCCTGTTTTGCTTCATCTACCAAAGGCTAAAATATAAAAGACAATAAAAATAACAACTGAATTGTCCAAGAGAATTCTGAGCAATAAGCTACAGATGTAGTAAAGTTTATCTTGACTTTCTGATAAGATATCACGCTGCAGAAAGTTATGAGTGTCAAGTTAAAGGGGCTGTGCTGTTAAGATCACTTATCCCCTAAGACTTAACACTTATCAACAGGACAGGGAAAAAGTGTCCACTCGCTGGGGGTTCGGCTGCCGGGTCCCCCAGTGATCAGGAGGACAGGGGACCAAAAGTCTCCTTGTGAATGGAGCGCCAATGTGCTTGTGTGACCTGTGCTCCATTGACTGCTATGGGACTGTACTCTCTGGCTGCGCCCACATCCCCATAGAAGTGAATAAAGAGTTGGTCATACAAGCGCTGGCGTTCCATTCTCAAGGAGGCTTTAGGGCGACTTTGGGTTCCCCAGCCTCATTATCACTGGGGGAATCCCCAGCAATCTGATACTTATCCCCTATGCTGTTTTTTGGATAGGGTATAAGAGTCCTCAACAGCACAACCCCATTAAACTGACACATCTGTACCACATAATACAGAACGGTGTAGAATGGATTATAGAACTGGGCTTGAAGTTTGACATACCACATGTAGATCTAGCCCCATTCAATGTATTTCCGTGGACAAACTAAGATGTCAATTTCCGTGTACAAAATACTCCATGTGAACATGCCCAAAGGATTTCTCTGCTACCTGAACATCCTTCAGTTCATCATCGATTTTCCTCTTTCTTTCTTCAATCTTAACAGACTCCTCTGCTATCCTGTGTTTTATTTTCTCCATTTCAGTCTTCTGATCGCTGGCATTCTGTAACATAAGAGCACATTTCTTACCACTTCCCCAGCAGATGTTTCTTGCTCTGAATTATTCTGCTGTCAGGCACGCCATCGTCTCCGCTACTTACGAACATGACAATATATACTGTATGACTGTGTTATCTATGGACTATGATTCAAGGCTATGTGGACAAGTGGTTAGATCATGTTCGGACACTATTCAACTATATCAGTCATTTTAGGTAAACCAGCCTATCGATTCGCTAAGAGCTGGTGTCATCTCAGATAGGTTATACATTTCTATTCTGAAACTACGGAAACATTCCAGATCTGTGATGGCTGAACTGACGCTCCACCACTGTGGTCACTTTAAAAGGGTTTGCCCTATACACAGGATAGGGGAGAAGTACCTCATCTCTGAGGGCCCACTCTGGGGCCATGTCCCCTGGCTGTATTGAGTGATCCTTGTATATGTGCATTGACGCTTCATTCATCTCTAGGGGACTGCTGAAGAGAGCAGAATATAGTGCTTGGCTATCTTCAGCAGTCCCATAGAGGTGAATGGAGCAGCAGCACACATATGCAACAGTATGGGGGGTCCCAATTCAAATGGGGGCAAACAAGACCCCCAGTGATCAATTCTCTCCTTTCCCTGCCCTATCTTTTAAATTCAAGCCATCAAATAAGTCTAGCCACAATACTATACAGTATATGCAGTTTTGATGCAAATATTACGTAACCACTTCAATACCGGGCTATATTCCCTGGTTCAGGCCCGGACATATTTATGGCTTTTTTCATACATGCAGTTTTGAGGGCTAGAACATTTTTTTCTCTCAGGTTATTCAAATAATTTTTGCCTCATTTTTTGGTGACACATAGGGCTTTATTTTTATTTCTGCAATTTTTTTTGTTTTTTTTATATATACAGGAAAATATAAGCACTTTAATTTCTTTTTATCACACACCGTGCTACTAAAAAACTTATTAAAATAGTTTTCTCTCTCCGTTACGGTCATTTTTATGTAGTGTTGTGTCGCCGTTGGTGGGGCTAGAACCTGTGATTTTGGGTGCGGTTTAAACTTCTTTTTTATTTGACTTTATTTATTTATTTTTTTGTTTAATTTGACTTTTTATTTATTTTTATTTTATTTTATTTATTTTTTTACATTCTGCCCCCCCATCATAAGGTCATAATAGACCCCTGGAGGATATTTTAACTACTTTTTTTTTGGCTGATTTCTCCTGTAACTGGGGATGATACATTACCCCCGTTACATGAAGAATCCCACCTCCTGATCATAACTGCAGAGCTGATCTGGGTTCTCTAGGATCCAGCTGCTCTTACAGTCTCTGGTCCCTGGTGGATGATGACACTACCTAGTCAGAGGGGAGCCGCGTTACGGTGGCTCCCATAGCTGTGTATACAGCTCTTATTGAGTACTGTATACACAGCTATTGGGAAGCCAGGACACTAATAAACCGTCTCTGCCTTCTCTACAGGGGCTCCGGCTATAGTTACAGCTGGCTTCCCAGTTCTACAGCTGCACAATTTCTTAACACTGCAAGGACGTACGGGTATGTCCTTGCAGAGTTAAGAGTGGACCGACCAGATGTATATAGTCTATGGGCGGTCCAGAACTAGTTAAAATGTACCTTCAATTATAAAAGAACTTTTCATAAATTAATATTACAGGGGAATATAAGAAACTTTGTAATATATCTTATTAAAATCTGTTTCCTTCTCAATTCATCAGGCTGAGCTACTTTTTACATAGAGGTCTATGGAGAGGAGAGAAAGTAGGAGGAGGCTGCTGAAAAAGACATCCAAATAACTGTAGCTCCTAAATTCTGCTACTCTGTGAGTGAGAGAGCTCTTCTGACAAGATAAGGTTCTACTATTGCACAGAATGAGGAAATGAATCAATGAATATTCTTCTCCCCTCCCCTCTCCATAGACTTCTGTATGTGAAGCTAAAGCTGGGTTCGGATGCTATATAGTTAGATGGTCTGACAGAAGATGAGGAGAGCAGCCTGGTAAGTGGAGGATACATATTTCTTTAATACGATATATTGCAAAGTTTCTCATATTCACCTGTACTATTCATTTATGAAAAGTGGTTTTATATTCGGAGATAAGCTATAATGCAATACAATTTTCTTTGCAGGGCTCCACATGAATAAGTTACACCGTTTTTCACAGAAGTTCTTTTATTATTCTATTGCTTCTAGCCGATTGTGTAAAACAGATTTACTTCCTTATAACAGAGGACTGTGGATCATTTGATCGGGATATTACCTGCATGGATGTGGTTATCTCTTGTAGAGCCGCATCAGCCTCGGCCTGTTTAGTTTTTAGCAATAAGCTCTGTTCTCCGGCTTTTCTTTTCAGTTCATCTACCAGAGACTTGGCTTCATTGAGTTTTGATACTCCAGCCTAAGCAAAAATTGATAACATGATAAACTCAAGTTACAGTCCAAATACCAGAAAAAGACAATATAAAGTAAGGTGTCAAAGAAGATCTGGTGAGAAGGTGAACTTCTCGAAGAGCTGGTGTGATACTACATTTTAGGGAAATATCTAGCCAGATAGGACTTCCTCTAGCACAATATAAATTTGTGGACATCTAAGGGCATCTCCCATGATACTGGAATCAACATCCCAAAATATACAGTACATGGCCAGTTTTCCAGGTTACAGATATTGATGGTCAAATTGTGGTCTGTCTCCCATTCAAGTAAATTGGAGGAAGTTAAGCTGCAGTAACCTGACACGGCCACTAGACAGAAAACGGAGCTGTGCTTCCGCCTCCGATCTCTGCGCTAGTTCTGCCACCTGATGTGAAAAGCTGATCAGTGGGGGTGCCGGATGTCAGATTCCCATCAATCGGATATTGATGACCTTTCCTAAGAATCTTAATGCAGAAAACACTTTAAAGAAGAGCTGTCACCAGGTCTGAAAAGCCCAATGAGACACATCATCTGATCGACACTGTCACCCTGAGCATTTTGGTGTCTTGCTTATCCAAATCCATTCAGCCATTCCAAAGAGTTAAGGCCTTTCAGTTTTTATGAAAATTAGTGTATACTAGTCAAGATACATACAGCACACAGAGACCCCCTACCCCCAGAGAAACCAGAGTGTTAATGCCCTCTTGGCTACTATACCCTAATTTGCATCAACATTAAAAGGGCTTATATCTTTGGAATGGCTGAACAGATTTGGATAAACAAAACATGCTATATACTCAGGGTGACAGTGCCGGTCAGATGATATGTCACTGGAATTTTCAGACCTGGTGACCGGTCCTCTTTAAAGGGAAAAAAAAAAATCTTCCAATTGATCCCTGCTTGGGACTCCCCTCTATAAGCCAGAATAGAGATCTGCTCTGTAAGCACAGTTCCTGCCCTGTGTGCAAAATAACAGAAACCGAACATTAACCCAGATAACCCTCATGATTTTGTGTACGTCTGAACTGGAACTGCTATTATCATACTCTAAGATCTCTTCAGACCCCAGAGTATAATAAGCAGACGCCGAGGGGAGGTGAGAAAATATAACAAACAGCATTAGTCACCTCCCACATCCTCTTCAGCCTCCTGAATGACGTCAAGGAATCACAGGTCCAATCACAGGCCTCAGCGGTCACATGGGCCATGCAGCATCGTGACACTTGTGTCTATGCATCACAACGCCACAAGACCACTGAGACCCAATCACAGGCATCACCAACGTCATTCAGGAGGTCAGAAGAGGCACATAAAGGACGTGGGACCTGTGCCGGAGCCCAGGGTAGGTGAGTAACACTGTTTATTATGGTTTTCTTACCTCCCCTTGGCCTTGACTTATTATACTCTGGGGTCTCAAAAGACCTCAGAGTATAATAATGGCAGTCTGGTTTGTACGTGTTCGCCCCGAACAAAACTACAGGGTGAACCTCACTAGACGAATCTTGCAAGGTTCGTCCAACAAATACTCACATCCTGTACATTCCTGTGCCCCACAACACTAGTCAACTGTATAATGAGTGCAAATGGGCAGTTACTTGCCACTGGGCCTCGCGCTACAAACCATTTCACCCTTATAATTCGCACCTTGGGATGTGCCTTTTAAAAAAAGGGGCATGGCCTAAAATCACTATTGCAGGAAAAATGTCCATCTCCGAGTGATTTCCTGATATAATAACTGGCTTTATTTAAGCTGGTTTTCACTTAAAACACACAAAAATGGGGCACCCCACTAAATTCATGTACAAGGGGTCCATAATGCACTGTACCTGTAAATGCTTCTGTTTCTTGGTGAGCTCAGCTTTCTTACTGCTGAACAGCGAGCCATACACTTGAAGGAAGGTCATGTAACGTCTCGGAGTGGCCCCATACGCTTTGCAGGATTCGTGAATCGTCAAGAAAGATTTATAAAAGTCAGACTCTCCTACGAAACACAAGCATACATATGGATAGAAATGAATATATCGACACTTCAGTCTAGGCAGAGACAAAGACAAAGTAATGACACAATCTACCTGGAGAAGACTTCTTGTACTCAGAGTGCTGACTCCTCTCTTGACTTGATGCCTCAGAAAATAACATCTTAGGAATCTGGACAAAGACAACCATACATGACATAGCAGATATCTTCATACATATACACATCCTACGTTTATGATACTCAACTGCATACATGTCGCTTGCTGATCATTGGCATACAAATTGTACAGTGCTGCGGAATATGTTGGTGCTATATAAATAAAATGTATTACTATTATTATATACACTAAAACCATCCATAGAGCTCCTTTTTGTTCATGGCAAAAAATACATACATATATAAATAAATATCTATAGATCTATCTATGGGTATGTTCACACAGAGTTTTTTGCAGGAGGATTTTGAGGTGGAATCCGCCTCAAAAAACGCCTCCCATTCAATTCAATGGGAGTCAGTAGCAGATTTTTTTTCGCTAGAGTATGTGACATGACATATCATCAGGCGGATTCCGCCTTGAAAAACCCATAGAAATCAATGGGAGGCGGAAAAAACGCTTTTTTTGACGCAGTTTTTGATGCAGTTTTTAAAGTGAAGTTTCCAGGTCCATACAGTGCACTGCAGAAAAAAAAAAAAAAAAAAAAAAAAAACCACAACAAAAACCGCGGAAAAAAAACATTTCCTAATTCCTCAAGCAGATTTTTTCAGCCTGCAAAAAACTTTGCCTGAACATACCCTATATATGCGAGACCAAAGAAAAAAAAGCGGCACTCTTCCAAAAACCAAATTTTATTCCAAGTGAGTAAAACAGGCATGGTTCCAGAACAAACAGCGATGGGCCGTTTCGCACACACCGCACTTCTACAGGCTACCCTATAGATGTGTGTATTTTTTTGCATTGGAGTCTATAGGAGCCATGTGTAATATTTTATATTCTTAAAATGGTTTTCCTATCTGTGGCTGCATTCACATAACAGTGAATAATGGCCGTGTGATGTCCGTTTTTTGGCACTCCATTCACAAGGAGGCTTTTGGGGGACTTTTGGTCCCGGCAGTCGGGCCCCCACTGATTGGACACTTATGTGTCCTTAATGGCATAACCCCTTTAAGCTACAAGTGTAAATATGATCCTAGAGATGGGAATACTCCTAATAATTTAATCTATTAAAACAACCCTGCCTCTCGGCTGTATGTGACTGCAAGACAGGGGTCAGTGGACCCCACTCCCGAAATAGATGTGAGTCCCATAGGGTGAAACTCATATCTATCGGGTTTTTATGGCATAATCTGTGGATATGCCATAAATGCCCCAGATAAGGAAACCCTTTAAGGATCACTGTAGTTATCTCTGTGTCCAAGAGTAGGCAAAGTGTATGACATGTAAAATCACATACAAGACACTGCTAACTGGCTAATCCTCTGTACTCATGGCCATGGTGTAGCGATACACATCCATTAGACGGCATACCTTCTTCATACTCCTATCAGACCAGCCCTCCATCCACTGCACTGAGCACTTCTTGTATAAAGCTGGGTTACTCTCACAGTTGATGGTGAAATTGGCATTTGTACAGTCCATGATGAGGACGACGTGCAGGTTCTGCAGGACTCCTGAAATGGGACATCAGGGATTAGAAATCCACTGTTAAGAGAAAGGAACTGAAAACCTCCAGTATAAGCTGCACATGGGTAAAATAAGAGATGGCCTTGGTGGAGATGTTCCTATGGACGGCACATCACCGCTGTGAGCAGTAAATGGTTGCCGTAGTCATCTGTAATGTACAATACAGCATCAGTGCAGCACAGTAAGCAACGAATGGCAGGATATTGGGGTATATTGGGGGGTTTTCAACAGGTCAGAAGTCTCTTTAGTGTGTTAGACTGCTACAGTAATAACACATTCACATGCAACTGCCTGCAAAAGTGCTATAACAGTATAAAGGCTCGAAGCCCAGGGAACAGGGGAGAGGTATAGATACATACTAAAAGTAAAATAAGTAAACAGCGGTCCTGTAAATCCATCTTCAGATGCCTGATCCTTCAGTGGTGATAACAGCGGCTCCAGCTCCTCCATGGTGTATAAGCCGGGAACCTCGCCTGTACACAAGAGAAGAGTGATGGAGAGTTCAGAGCATTCACTAAATGGAAGGTAAATGATACCCGCCTGTGGTATCTGCAATGTGCATATCAGAATGAGTATATACAGTATGGGGTGTATACGGTATACACATTACTAACAGCAGGTCTCAACCCGGCAGAACCTCACTGCAATATGTGAACAGAGGAAAATATCAGGACTCTATTATAACCAATGCAGTAAACTTTAAACTGACACTTAACACATTACATACCACATTGCTGAAAATTTTAAATTGACATTTGAAGGGAATGTATCCTCATTTTTTTAGTTATAGAAACCAGTGAAATCTATATATATTTTTTTTTAAATCTGTTTTTATTTTCTAATTGCAGATTTTTTTTATTCTATTTTCTGTACATGATTATGGAGGCGGCCATCTTGCCTGAGCTTCTCTGCTCTGTTAACAGCATAGTCATAGCCATGGGAAGTAACAGAATGGAGTTGACTCATTGAGGTCTATGAGAGAATTTTCTGGACATTCAGGGAGGGGGTGTAGGCAAGTAGTGACATTTATTACATCTTTTTGCTATTAAGGCATTGTACTTTTTGTGTATATTAAATTTAAAATTTTGACAAATTCTGCATCAATGTAAAAGGTGTATTTTCTGTCTTTCATTCGTTTCAATGGGAGTTCTCAGGCTGAATCCACCTGAAGAATGAGCAGGATGCTTATTATTTCCGCTAGCCAATATATATATCTATATATATCTATCTATATATAGATATCTATCTATCTATATATATCAGCTACTGGGAGGCAGATTTCAGATGGAATTCATGAATGGAATTCATGAATTCAGTGGATTCTGCTTCAAATTCAGCATCAAATTCTTATGTGTGAATACCCCCCTATTTGTGCGTGGCTTGGGTATACTGTTGTCTTGTATACCCTAAAGTATCGCGTGGTGGCAGCTATTTGAATGGATGTGTGGTTGTAGGGGCTGCTTTGCTCCTCTGTAGCCTACTGGGATAGTTGAGTATGGAAGCGGAGTTCCCCTTTAAGATTGCATTCAGTGCCAACTGTGGATGTGTGGCGAGCAAAGTGTATGGATACCCTAATTGTTGGTATTCAGTGAGCGGATATATCTTGTGTGAGCCTTGATTCCTGATCATGCTATAATAAGGATGAACTTCCTAAAACATATGCCATAAAATAGTTCCCTCAGAGGTGCTCATATTAGAGGCTTATAGCTCCTCATCTATTCTCAGGGCCAAGACATTATATGTTTCCTGAAAAACCTTTAAAATCTCAAGAACACAGTCCATATCAATAAGCGCAAAACCACACTTACATATTAATGTAAGTAAATGGCAATGCAGTGAACCCTGCCAATAATAACCAGATTTCGCCGGAGGCAGCGCCGCACACATGACAGTACCTGATGACAGCAAGCTGTTGATCATCTCTAGAAATGTAGGATGGACGAACTGATAATCCTCAAGGAGCAGTACTACTTGCTGTCCTTCTATTCCCGCCATCTGCATGACCTGAAAACAAGGGGACTCTGGTTACATCATGACGGCAGAAATGGCAATAGCACACTCATGTGTAAGACTGGGAATCCAAAGAAAACAATGACAACTGCCATAGCCCAGGGCTTGCGGTGACTATCACTATGTACAGACATATGTGCTAGAAATCAGCAGGATTATACACCGCAAATAAGAAATAACCTGCATATGGTTAACCAGCTGCTAACATAGGCCGCGGATACGCTGCCACTTCATAAGAGAAGACAGCGAATGGTGCAGTCATATCTTATAATATCAGATTCTGCAATGAGCAGTATTATCTATATGATCACATTGAGTCGTATGTGTGCTTACAATAATGTACTAGATTATTTTAATGCAGATTAAGGGTGGATTCACACCTGCGCTTGCTGTCCGTCCGTTGCCAATCCAGTGAAAATCTCGGCGAACTGGATTGGCATCGGAAACAGACCGGTCAGCGGCGCTGACCGGTCTGTTTCCGATGCCAATCCAGTTCGCCGAGATTTTCACTGGATTGGCAACGGACGGACAGCAAGCGCAGGTGTGAACGAAGCATTATACATTTAAAGGAATTTCACTGTCATTTTTTTGGATTAGGAAAGGTCATCAATATCTGATGGGGGTCATCCTTCGCCCCCATGCAGGTCAGGTGTTTGGGAATGCTGCCAGGCCCAGTACTATACAGTGTACAGATCTGAAAACTGATATTTTTTCTCCTCTCCACTTCTCCCCCCTTTTGGTTGGGTTCTGGGTAAAAGTGTTATTTGGGGGTTTTTTTGTACATGTATATGGATAAAGGATAATTTATTTAAAAAGGGGGAAAAAAAAAAAGCAGATGACTTCATACAGTCACGTTATTACATCTCATCTTCCATTCACTTCAATGAAGATCAAAGCTGCAGCAATGTCATACAGCTACTATAAAATGTATAGAGACATGAGCTTCAGGCTCCGTACACTGTATAGTAGTGGGCCCAGCTGCAGTACCAAGTAGGTGAGCAGTGCAGGGGCAGGGGCCAGTTGCCCTATCCCCAATAAGAAGATATTGATGGGCTATAATAAAAGACAGACATTCAAAATAAAATCTCCAGAAATCTGCCATGCTGGGGCACACTGACCCCCTGTTGTCACTGCTACTGTGCGGAAGACCCAGCTGTGCCAACTGCACCCAGATAGTCGCCATAGCAGCTGATGATCCCCCAAACCAAGCACTGTGACTACCAGGACTCATGGAAATCAGCCGTATGATTTATGTTCCTCCCCCCAGTGATGAGCCAACCTGCCAATAAGATGACTGTATTAATGCCGTGCTTCATAAGCCACTAACTGAGCTCATGAAGTGTAGAGATCCAACATCCACCGCATGAGAGGGTAGGAGGCTGGGAACTCATCTCCTTAGATAAGACTAATGCTGGCCATATAATTAAAGGGTTTGTGCCATTACAGACACTTATCCCCTATCTACAGGATAAGTGATAAGTGTCAGATCGCTGGGGGAACCGCCAGCAATCAGGAGTAAGGTGCCCAAAACTTACCCTTGTGAATAAAGCGCCAGTGCACTTGTGTGGCCAGCAGGTAACTTAAAGGGGTTTTATGGGCCCCTGCTGGCCTTTCCTCAGGATAGGCCCTTAGTGTCTGCTCAATGTGGGTCTAACGCCTGACCCCACACTGATCAGCTGTTCTGGCTGTCTATAGGAGTCAGAAGCTATACAGGGGGAAGTGCTAGAAGAAGAATGCACTATCAGCTGTATAGTGGTCATACCGGAGTACTGCAGCCCTGCTGCTACTGAAGTGAATAGGAGAAGAGCTGCAGTACCAAGACAGGGCTGCTATACAGCAGATGGTGCCTTTTGCTTCTGCCACTACCCCCCTGTGCTCTGTATAGCTTCCAAAGCCCAGAGGTTCATCCAGAACAGCAGATCAGTGTGGGGTCCAGGTGTCAGACCCCGTTGATCAGATACTGATGGCCTACCGCAGGCTAGATCATCAGCATTAAAATTTTATTTTATGAGACAACACCATATGAGTTATCTAATGGAAACAAGATGCCAAGTAATATGATGGTCTTCATCCTCTTATGGGAAGTCTACTTCTCCTTCAAATGACATCATCTCCTGCCCCACAGGAGTGTTATCTCCTAACAGACCAGACCGTGTTGGTCACAGACAGTAATTCACAATAGGTGTGGCAGGGAGGCTGCACCTATGAAGTCAGGAGCAGTGGCACTCACAGTCCTCAGCTAAGCTAGATAGATACGTGCTAAAACTAGGGAATAAAAAGAAGACAGTGAGGGATTGTTATACTGGTGAACAGGAGTTTTACTGGTGAGTCGTGTCCTTATCTGGATCAGGTAGAAGGAGATCCCATCTGACATACATTACCTGCTTTAGGTCATTCTTGAACTGTTTAAGCTCGTACCCTCTGGAGATCTTGGGGGTGAAGAGCACCGCCCCATGCATGTGAGTGACGAGAGAAGTGACAGTTCTACGGCCAACGCCGCTCCGTCCTGCCAGGAGAAGGGATCCACCTGGAAAGCTCAGCACACGATCTACTCGAGACATGAAATCCAGAACTTCATGAAACAGGAGAAGATCCAACTCCCGATTATCGCGACTGAACTGAATCACACCCTGAAAGAAACATAACAGCTATGGTTAATGCAAGTATTCACTGAAAAAAACCATCAGGACGTCTTTAAGGATTTCATGTTTCCCATTAACACACCTTCTTAATAACATCCTTAAAGTCAGTAGAGTTCAACCTGCCGAGGGGTCGTCCATGGGCGGGTAAGGCCTGTCCAGGGGCAAGTACAGAACCTGCTTCATGCAGAGCTCCCCACGTTACATAGAAAGAATCTGAAAAGGACAAAGACAGGAGGCATATACAAGTGAAAACAGATTTTCAGAAGCTGAATACTGAAATACCAGAGACAAAGATGGAGCAGCTTCTGAAAAAGTCAGGCCTTTTGGGAGCGCTCTCTTCCCTTCTCACACATAATAACTGAAAAGTTATAGTTTCCCAGTATAATTTCTGTAACAGTAGTTTCTACTTTCAGTGGATACAATGTTATCCTAGTCATATGATGGGCATAAAGGTGCACAACCAATGGCGGTGTCCGATGTGGTATATACAGACGAGTTAAACCTGAACTTCTGCAATTGGTTAAACTGCTGCAGCGTCATATCTTATCACAGAAGACCACATAAACCAATGACAAAAAAAAAAAATCTATGACTTTTCATTGGTTTTTGTTGTCTTCTGTGATAAAATATCACGCTATGGCGTGTAACCAATTGCAAAAGTGGGATTTTTGTGTACTCACCGTAAAATCCTTTTCTCGTTGTATTCACTGGGGGACACAGCACCATGGGTATAGACCTGGTCACTAGGAGACAAGACACTAGGAAAAAGCAAAAGCTGTTGGCTCCGCCTCCAGGCTATACCCTGCCACAGCCACTGTGCATGAATCAGTTTGTACCGTAGCAGTAGGAGAGAGAGACACAAAGGAACATGGAACCAACAACCCCCAACAATTCCCGAACCCAAAAAGGAACCAACACAGTTCGGGCAGGAACACTGAAAAAAAACAAGGGAGGGATCTGTGTCCCCCAGTGAATACAACGAGAAAAGGATTTTACGGTGAGTACACAAAAATCCCACTTTCTCGTCTACTTCACTGGGGGACACAGCACCATGGGATGTCCTAAAGCAGTCCCAGAGGGTGGGAATAACACGGCCATGCAAACCCGTAATACTCAACCGCTTCCAGAAACTTACAACCCAAATTGGCATCAGCAGAGACCACAGAATGAATCTGGAGAAACTTAGAGAAAAAGGATGGAGGCCCAGTGGGATACTTACAGACCTGGGAAGCATAAGCCTGATGCCGGAGGCCCCGGGAACTCCAACAGCTCTAGAGGAGAGAGCCATCACACGGGAGGCAGAGCCGTACTCTTAAATCGATAGGTCTCCCTAATCTCAGACCAAAGCCATCGGAAGATGGGAGCTCTGGAAGCAAGCAGGCCCTGGCAAGGGCACTCAGGGAGAATGAGCAAAGCGTCCGAACAAGAGAAAGGATCCGTGAGGGACAGTATACACGCAAATTGCCCGGGCAACAACCGGGCAGGGAAGAGCAAGCACTCACATGGACGCCTGGGGACCGAGCAGAAAGAGGGCAAGACCAAGTCCTCGAAGTGGAAGCAGGAAAAAACACCCTAAGAAAAAAAAGACTGTGGCAGACAGAGGAAAACCTTATCCTTGTGGAGGACCAGAAAGGGAGGCTGCCGAAAAAAAGGGGCAGCCAATTAGGGACCCCTGCGGATGGAGGTAATGGCCACCAGAAACTCATTCTACCAGGACAGAAGGCAAAAAAAGGGATATCATAGGCTCGAAGGGGAGAATCTGAAGCACCTTAAAGATGAGGTTAAGATCCCACAGATCCAAGGGTTCCAAAGGAGCACAGAGTGGCACTCCTGTAGGAAAGTCTTTTAAAAAGAAAGAAGACTAAGACCTTGATCCAGACCAGACTGGAGAAGATCCGATGAGAATCGTTACTCTTCCAACGGTGGACGTAAGCCTTCCACGTTTGATGGCAGATCTAAGCTATCTGGAATTTCCGGGCCTTGAGTATGTTAGAATAACAAACTCCGAAAAAACCACGATGCCTCAAACCTCGGACTGAACAGCCACGCCGTGAACGCAGCTGAGTCAAGGTGGGGAGGAACAGCAGTCCTTGAGACAGCAGGTCGACCAGCAGAGGAAGAGGCCAGGAGCATCCGCCAACAGGAAAATGAGATCCACATACCAGACCCGGCAGGGCCAATCCGGTGCCACCAGGATAGCTTGAACCCCCTTGGTCTTGAGATTCTGGAGGACCCAAGGGAGAAGAGGAAGTGAAAAACCGAACTTACAAGAGCGCCAGCGGTGATGGCTCGAGGATCCAGAGACCTGGCAATTTAGCCGGGGACCTTGTGGTTCCGACGGAGGCTAAAAAGGTCGACGTTTGTCACACCACAGCGGGAGCACAGTGGATGGAAGATCTGCAGATAAAGCGACCCTCGCCCGGAGCAATATTTTCTCGACTCAAGTAGACTGCCACCCAGAAAAAGGTTGACCACCGAAAGAGCTGGAACAAGGCGCTCCACCCAAGGAAGAAATTGTGAGGCTTCTAGTAAGGCCGCACGGCTCCTGGTGCCACGCTGAGGGTTCAAGTAGGCGACCATGGAGGAGAGGTCAGTCTGGACTGTGACAGATGTCCTTGGAGAAGAGAGGTCCAAGGAGTAAGGGCAAATAAGATAGCCCTGGGATCCAGCAGGTTGAACCAGAGGGAGGAATCGGCCCTGGACCACAATCACAGCATCGAGGACCACTCCCCAGCCGGGGAAATTGGCGGCAGTGGGAATCACTTACCAACAGAGGGGAAGAAGGACTTCCCTTGAGAAATTCCTGGGGAGGAGTATACACTAAAGAATCTCTCAGTGAACCAAGGTGGAGAGAGAACCAAGCAGATGAGGCTGTCCGGAGATTTGTCCCAGCAGGCCGTAATCTTCAAGAGGAGAGAACGACAGAGTGAATGAAAGGTACAGCCTAGAAGGTTGAGGCGATCGTGCGCAGGACCCACATGCCGATTCAAAAACAGCAAGGAGAGTACCTCCAAAGGTGGGACACTCAGGATCTTGGCCTCCGGAGGGAGAATCACACCCTGGAGCGAGCAGAGGATCAGTGGTGAGGTGCTTCTCCAACAACAAACCATGGATTAACTCTGATATAAAAACACTACTTAAGGAGAAAAAGATGGCATTCAGGACAAGAGATAAGGAGGGGTTGAGGGAAGTACAAAAGGAGCTGAGGCATCAAATCAGGCAGGGAAAAGCCAGTTATAAAGAAAAAATGGAAAAGCAAATGGAAAGAAAAGACATAAGGGGGGTCTGGGAGGGGCTTAAGTCAATTTCGGTTCATAAACAGTCTGTCTGCCAGATTGAGGCAGATGTTAATTGGCTTAATGAACTAAACCTATTCTTCAACAGATTTGATCACACACCAGCTCCTCCCACCCCAGTATGTCCTTCAGCTTCCCCCACCACAATGACTTATCCCCATGCGGCCACTTCCCAACAGACCAGTAAATCCAGAAATCCGTCTTTATCTGGCCACAGTCTGACCTTCACAAGGGCCCAGGTGAGGAAGGAGATGAAAAAGATCAAGGCGAGGAAAGCCGCAGGGCCAGATGACATCAGTGCAAGGCTAATTAAGACTTGCGGGGACCAGCTGTGTGGTATAATTACATATATGTATAATATGAGCCTGAGGCAGGAAATAGTCCCTGAATTATGGAAATCTTCTTGTGTGGTACCAGTTCCAAAGAAACCCCACCCTATGGACCTCAACGACTACAGACCTGTAGCACTGACATCCCACCTGATGAAGATCTTGGCGAGATTGGTTCTCACACATCTCCGCCCTCTAGTGAGCCCGGCTATGGACCCCCTCCAGTTTGCTTATCGGCCGGGCATTGGGGTAGATGATGCCATCATCCATCTTCTGCACAGGGCTCTGTCTCATCTGGAGAAACCAGGGAACACAGTGAGAATAATGTTCTTTGATTTCTCCAGTGCTTTTAACACCATACAGCCCAGGTTATTGAGGGACAAGCTGGGCCTTGCTGGAGTGGACCACCACCTCTCCAACTGGATCCTAGACTACCTCACAAATCGACCTCAATACGTGAGAGCCCGAGACTGTGTGTCAGGTACCGTGATCTGTAATACGGGGGCACCTCAGGGTACGGTTCTCGCCCCTTTCCTCTTCACACTGTACACTGCAGATTTTAGGTGCAACTCATCCAGCTGCTACCTACAGAAGTATTCTGACGACTCTGCAATAGTGGGCCTCATCACAGACGATGATGACAAGGAGTACAGAGAACTGAACCGGTTTTTTGTGGACTGGTGCCACCAGAACCACCTGAAGATTAACGCGGGGAAGACCAAGGAGATGGTGGTGGACTTCCGCAAAGGCAGATGCCCTCCAAATCCAGTGGACATCCTGGGGACGGGCATCGAGATTGTGAACACCTATAAGTACCTGGGTTTGCTCCTTAATAATAAGCTGGACTGGGCAGATCATATGGAGGCCCTGTACAGGAAGGGCCACAGCAGGCTCTACCTGCTTAGGAAACTGAGAGCCTTTGGAATCCGGGGGGCACTTCTTAGAACTTTCTTCAACTCGGTAGTGGCATCAGCCATCTTCTTTGGAGTGGCCTGCTGGGGGAGCAGTATATCAACCAGGGACAGAAATAAACTTGACAAGCTGATTAGAAAGGCCAGCTCTGTCCTGGGGAGCGCACTGGACCCAGTGCAGGTGGTGGGTGACAGAAGGATACTGTCTGTGGTGAGCTCCATGCAGAAGAAGAAGTCCCACCCCATGCATGAGACTGTGATCGCTCTGAGCAGTACTGTCAGTGACCGACTGCTCCACCCTAGGTGTGAGAAGGAGCACTATCGGAAGTCTTTCCTCCCCACCGCGGTTAGGCTGTACAACCAACACCGACCTAAGCGGAGATCATTACACACAGAGAACTGAAATATCTCTCTGCCTGTTAAATCCCCCCCCCCCCTTGCTACGTCCTATCTGTCTGTCTGCTATTAATGTAATGCCTCTCACCTTGGAACATTCCTGTACATGTTGTATTTGTATTTGTATCTGCTTATCTTTGCTGCTGTAACACACTGAATTTCCCCATTGTGGGACTATTAAAGGACTATTATTATTATTATTATTATTATGTCCCAGATTCCATGTGCTTAGAGGACACGAGACATCCTCATAGATGAGCCAGCAGAACCGGCGAAGAATATCCAAGGTGAACCACAAGCTGGTCAGATTGTCTGACCTGGAGGGGGCTTCACCAGGAGGTCGTCAAAGTCTGAAAACACGGCAGCACCTCTGGCGCAGAGGATGGCCATGAGAGACGCCATCACTGAGGGAAAAAAAACCCCGGTGGCAGAGGCCAGCCTGAAGGGGAGAGAGACAACTGGAAAGGTCAAGGATCCACAGCAAAACGAAGAAACCGCTGACGGCACAGCGAGATGATGTAGATGGACGAAGAATTCGCCCATCTCCAGGGATGCCACCACAGACTGCATAGACTACAACAGAAGAACCTGTGGAGCCCTTTCAGGTCCATGATGGGACAGAGGAAGCCGTCCTACTAGGCGAATGCAGAACAGGTAGGAATAGTAACCCCAGAAACACTCTGCAACGGGAACAGGGACGCTGACTCCCTGCCGCTGGAGATTGGAGACAGCCTGGATTGTCCGACATAGCGAAGGCAAAGAGACTCCAGCGAAAACTGGAGTAGCCGGACGACACCGCCTCTCAGGCCCAGGCTCCAGACGTCCCGCCATTTGAGATGCCCAGAGAGGGGAAAAAACTTCATGCCGAGGAGGCAGGGAAGAGGAAGACCTGGACGACCTAGTGCAGAACCGCCAGGGAGGCCTGGACTTGAAAGAAGCTTTCTGGAGCAGGAAAACGGCTGACACATACGACGCCTCTGAGGGAGGAAGAATCTATTCCCCTGTGGCCTCAGGGATAAGCTTCTCGACGCCCTTAACAAAAAATTTGGCCCAGGACGACCTGGAAAGGGAGAAGGGCTGCGTTCGCCTTCTTGGAGGCGGACCCAGTATTCCACAACGGATCCCAACGGTATGGCAGATAAACACTGCATTGGCGGCCGCCTTAGCAGATTTGGGAGGCATCTCTAGTTATTGGGAAGCGTTCAGGATCTCAGAGACGAGTGGCTGGAGGGAAACTGCATCAGGGAGGTTTGACTGAAGCTGTTTGGCCCAGGAAAAGAAGGCCTTGATGACCCAAGAGGCAGCGAAGGAGAGCCGCAGGGAGAAACCAGCCACTACGAAGGCCACCCTGGTGAGGGAAGCCACCTTCTTGCAGCAATACAATAGCCAGCATTTAGGGCAATGCAATGTATCAGTTCTGCATTGCAAACAATACAACAGATGCGATCCGATCTCACTCCGAGGGATCACTGAGGTAGGCAAAGTCCGCTGAAGGCAGACTAGAAGCCTTGGAGAGCCTAGCTATCATGGGATCCACCGTGGGAGGCTCTTAGTGATAGGAAGGAACACATGGGGCGGCTCGCTGACAAGATGTCAAGACAGGCCAGCTTGCGCTCACTAGTTACTGATATATAAGTACCGTGCGCTAACCGATTGCACCACTGGAGCAACCTGCTTCCCTTGCCTCGGATGTTCATCATTGCCAGCCAGGGAGAGCTAGAGACGTGTGTCACAGCATAGCCTGGCAGAACTGCCCGAGCTCACCTTCCACTTAGAGACACGCAGGTCAAGGGAAGGGATGTCCGATTTCCTAGTCGAAGACAGAGGATGGTCCAGGGAGAAGTCACTGTGCCCTCAAGATGATATCAAACATCCAGTGGCAGAAAGAGATGTCCACTTGAGAGGATGAGTCCGGGTCCTCAGAAATCTGTAGGGTCTCTATCGCATAGATGACTCCCGCGTAGCAGCAGATATAGATGAGCCTAGCTGAAGCTCCGAGTCTGAGTCAGAGGCGTCCCCAGTTAAATAGACCGAGCAGAGGGAGGGAGGTATCCGCCTGTCGGAGTGGAGCCGTGAGCTGAGTTCCTATCTGGGGAGTACCCAGAGGAAGGGGTGGCGGACCGTGAACCGTAGGAAGACTTCCTGGTCCTTTTGAGGCTCCTGGAGCTGCGAAGGGAACTATGAGGGTGTCCAGGGAGATCCCTAGAAGCAGCCGACTGAGCGGCGATCTGGGAAAGCAGCCATTCCAAGTTTCCAGCACTGACTAGTTAAGTCTGGTAAGGACACCATGGCCAAGGTTAGGGAGGCCGCCCAATCCGGGGGATGGAAAAACCGGAGAGGGGCCAGGAGGTTACTGACTGGTTGAGGCGGAAGGCAGAGAGAGCATATGGGCTCGGGCTGTCCGCATGGCAACTGTTTTTGATACAGCGGGTGCACGTATAAAAACGTGACGCAACCAGAGGGGCCGGAGGGGGAGCCCAAGAAAATTAGGGTAACCCAGGGGGTTAGCCTACCAGACTGCAAAAGGTGGCCGCTCACAAACTACTGCAGCAAGGGTTCCGCAGGTGCAATGTCTCCCAGGGAACTGGGAAGAATCCCTGCTGTCCCAGCAAGCCAAAAAATAAATAAATAAGCCAATAAATAAATAAATTGAGAATATGAGGAGAGCAAAGCTCTTCCCCTGGTAAAAACAGGCTCAGTAGCTACTGGGCAGGCTGGATGGCTTGCCAGGACAGCCCCCTGGCCAATGGAAGGCCCTAGGCGGAGTCTGGGTACCAGAAAAGCCCGGGAAAGGGACGGGCCCGTTGCGGCCTAGTTCCCGGCCAGGCCTCGGACTCGCGTACAACGCGGCCGACCGCAAGGCACCGTCGGCGGCGCGGCGCGACCGCGAACTCCGGAGGTTCCGCGGAGGCCTGGGAAAAGGTACCGGGGGGCCAGGAAAGGGGGTCCCCACACGAGCGGGGGGGGGGGGGCCGGGTGCCCCCCCCGACGGGGGCCGCTCGGTAGGAGCGACCAGAAAGCCCAAAAACGCCCCAGAAAAAAGGGGCTTATTTACTAAGATTTAAGGCCCAGTTCAGGGGAACCCTGTGATGCCCCCCCTAAACAGGACCCATACTATTGTCCCCCTGGGAAATGGCACTAAGGGGCTGAGGGGAGGTGGAGAGGGCCTGAAGGGGAGATGGAGAGGGGCTGAGGTAACTTTCATACTCACCTGCCTTCTATTCTTCTCATACTCACCAGTCTGGCGACTTCAGGCGCCACAGGGTCACCCCCTCGGTAGGACCTCGCACGTGGGAGTGGGGTCACCGGTACTCCGGCCGCTTTCGGGGTGCGGCGAATGGTGAGTGGGGACTGGGTGACCGGCGAGGCTGCTCTTTTGCAGAGCGCTGCGCCCGCAGGAGGGTATGACTAGTGTGGCGTACACGCTGACTACCCCCTGCACCTGAAAGAAAGGTAAAAATAAAAACGATGCAAGACAGAAGACCTGAGTCAGGTCGTGTCTGCCTCCTATGACACTAGGTTTCAAACTGATTCATGCACAATGGCTGTGGCAGGGTATAGCCTGGAGGCGGAGCCAACAGCTTTCTTTTCCCTAGTGTCTTGTCTCCTAGTGACCAGGTCTATACTCATGGTGCTGTGTCCCCCAGTGAAGTAGACGAGAAAGTTCAGGTTAACGCTAACACATCTGTATGTGGCCACCTATCCATAGGATAGGCCATCAGTATGTGATGGGAGGGGGTCCGACACTTGGGATCCCCCCACTGATCATCTCACTAAGGCTGTGGCCTCTTCCCTACGCGGAGGATGTCATGTTCCCTGGTCACATAGTACAGCAGAGTCTCAATCCCATTCAATGAGGTTGAGCTGAAATCCTAAGAAAAGCCCCCATGATATGTACAGCAATGTGCTTTGTATTCAGTGAAAGACCGCTGCGCTCATCCCAACACTGGAGCCTCTTCAACCAGCTGATCTGTGGCAGTCCTGGTTGTCAGACCCCCACCGATCACATTACTAAAGACCCAAAAAACAACTTAAGTGATCAAATTATTCAAAGACAGTAAGACATTCTCACCTGCCATGTGGTCCAATACATCAGACCCCCAGTCTCCCTGCAAGACTGATATTAGAATATTGTCAAAGACGTTCAACTCCTTAGTGGTCACAATCCTGTCCCGGAATAATCTTTGCCCTTCATACGCCACAATCTCCAGGACATTGTCTTGATGTTGTGCAGATCCTGAGACGTAAGAGAACATTCAGTCAGAGCAGGATCCTGATGTGAGCTACAATGACACATGGACAGGAGTAGACTGGAAAAGCAACGGACTTACCACGTAAAGAGAGGCAAAGAAGTAAAGATAAAAAGGAGAAAATCAGAGACCAAAGCAATGAAGTGAGAAAAATATATATCAAAGCGGCTATAAAGACAAGCAGAACAGATGTCAGTATAAAACCAATGTCAGAGACAAGAATTGTCATTTACATTCAAGTCCTTCACTGCACTGTACTGTGACGCAGATCTTCATCCTGCCTGCTGCCAATACTTGGGGGCACTTATGTGGTTAATAAAGGGGTTGTATGGCATGTGCCCACCGAGGCAGGTGAGTGCAATAGTCATGAGAATGATGTATGTAATGTCAAGACTGCCTGGAAATCCAAAAGTGGTGGTGCTGGGACGGCAGGGGATTCCAAGGGCGAGCGAGAGATAGAAAGATCGATAGATACTGTAGATAGATAGATAGATTTTTATTTTATACCCTTATGCAAATGCATTGAAATCCCAGAGAACCCCCTTAAAGGGGTAATCCCATGATGCGAAAACACCAGGACCTTTCTAGGTTCACACTAGGATGGCATTTCCATTACTTGGATCCATCAGGGAACCCAAACAACGGCGAGGTGGACCACTAAAACAGCAGCTACACACAGAGCCCAGCGGACGCCATTGACTATAATGGGGTCTATCATTTTTATACTGAAAATGACGGAGGAAAAAGTCCTCCGTGCAGGACTTTTTTCCTCCAATTTTCGGCAGACTCTGCAACGTCTCCAGCAGAGACTCTTGTGCAGATGCGAATGTAGTCTTAGTAATCCCATTCTCATACACTCAAATTTTTTCTTATCCTCATCTCTTGGCCAGAGTGGTTATAAAGAGCATCTCTCTCTCTGGAGGACCTGTCCTGTCCTGTCCTGCAGTGTGCAGAAAACCCACTGATGTGAAGGGCCACTCTGCAATACCTAACTTCCCATGTGGTGGTGCTGCATGGAAAACACTTTGCCAGGTTTTCCCAACAGATTGCTGGGGATCTCAGCAGGGTGATGATTTTTCCTTATCATCTAGAGACCTTTCTAACAAGGTGCAAAATCCCTTTAAATTATAGCTGCATAAAGAGAAACATAGAAAACGGTCAACAGAAAAAAAAAAAAAAAAAAATCACATGATCCATCTAGTCTGCCTTTATATTATTACCGTTTTATCTTAGGACAGACATAGGTCTCTCACAGGCACATATAATTTCACTTCCTTAGATTTCCCAACCACATCTGCACTATAACCCCTCCAACTAATTCAGATTGTGCCCCCTTGTTCTTGTGTTATTCCCTCATGAACCTTATTTATACCTTTAATATATTTAAAGGGGTAGTCCACACTTATTTTTTATGACCTATCCTTAAGTCACCCGGCCCCCTGGACAGATTACTTGTACAGAGCCACTTTCACCACCCATCCAGTATACAATACAGGACCAGTAGCAGAAAGCTTTGTCCGCTGTACAGATGATCGGTCCAGGGGCCGGGTGTCATCTCTCTATTGGTTATATATATATGGCCTATCCTAACATATAAGTTCATTAAAGGGATTGTGCCACTAAGGACACTTATCCCCTATCCCTGCCCATGCACTTGTGTTACCGGCGCTCCCTTCATTTCTATGGGCTGCCGTGACTGTAACTGCTTTTTGTAGCTGGGGTCTCCAGAACTGGACACAGAATTCCAGATGTGGTCTCACTAGCGCTCTGTACAGCAGAATCACATTGAGAGATATGCAGCGACTGCCCCCTAGTGGTCGCTTCCAAAATATAGCTGTATGAAACATAATTACTGACTATGCTTTCCAATGCAGAGGCATCCCTTAAAAAGTACTGAATATAGTCGAATGCAACTGTAGGGCAAAATGGCATAGATTGGAGAGTGGTTTCCTACCAGTAAGAAACTGTGAAAACACTTAATGCAATCTAATACAAGAAGCCTACTTACTAATACACCGTCCATTACTATATCAACCGAGTAATAAGTATCTGTGTAAGAACATCCTCGCTGTACGGCAATGTAAGAGGTGACTTTTGCATCATATTGGAAGGGTAAATCTGTGGCAGCTAGTATTATTCACTATGTATTTTTATGCTAAGTAGTAACAGATCGTCCTACAAGGATCAGAGAACATAGCTATATACCGGGCCGTTTTAACATAATGGTGGGCCCACTCCATCACCACCACTTAGAAATACCTGGCCCCAACAACTTATAATACCCCCTCAGTGTCCCCCACATAGTATAATGCCTCCTTAATGGCCACATAAAATATAATGTCCCTCAGTGGCCCAACACACAGTCAAATGTCCCTGCAGTGGCCTCATATAATATAATGGCCCATCACACATTAACCTGGGGGTCCCTCAGATATTAACCTGCCCACCCCCCTCGAGAGGCCCTTCAGACATTATATTATAAAGTCCTCTCCAGTTGCCCCACATTTTCATGTCACCTTCCTGGTTGCCCGCACAGTTTCATGTCCCCTTTTGGTGCCACAGTACAACTGATCAAACAAAGAAAAAAAAAATGGGGATACACACCTTTCCCGTTCCCTTCTGTCTTTGCTCCCGGAGGCGTCGGGGAGCAACTGGCATGATGTAAGTAACATCACTACATCATGCCTACTGCTCCCAAGGAATGGACGCCTCCCTGCTTCACCATTGCATTCAACTCATTTATGCCTGGAGGACACAGGGGGAGTTAATCGGGACAGCCCGGACCCAATGCCTGGACAAGCGGGGCAGCACTCAAACTGCGAGACCGTCCTGCTGTCCAAAGGTTAAAGCAGCCCTGGCTATATAATAGGACCTGCATATTGTACATCTTGGCACACATAAAACTTGCAAAAAACAGAGACAATCAATACAAAACCTACCTCCACTTAAGTTGTATCTAAACAGCCCAAGAATCCATTGTGTAAGGATACAGGGTGTGAACAGATAGTGACTGTGATCATCCACTGAAAACTTTATCCGGACCTAAAGAGAAATTAGAAAATTGTATAACATTTGGTGTCATATTACTAAAAAGAGGGACAGACCTATCCTCGGCTATGACAAGAGAGAGAAAGTCTCCAAAATACAATAGAAAATGGACAAAATGGAAGAAATCACAGAACACCTGGTACACAAAATGTCAGACTATACAAAAGCTACAGACAAATAGAATAGTTACCTGTTCATATACTTGAACCATAGACCCTGCTAACTGGTGGATTTTAGATACAGAACCCCATATGGGGTGTTTCTTTAGATTCTGGTGAAGAACTGGCTCTAAATAGGAGCTACAAATGGTCTGCAGTTGGTCTCGTTCAGGATAGCTGCACAAGGGATTAAAAAAAATAAGAAGAATAGAATATGAAATAAAAAATATAAATACTTCAAAAAGTGAAATATCAAAATCTGCACGGCAAGAGGTGATGTTATTTCCTGACAAATGTAGGACAAAGTATAGAGAAAGCAAGAGGAGCTCATTGATGTCGCCACAGATATGTGTCTTTCAAGCAAGATGTTGGATCAAGGATCCTTTACACTGCGCAGGATTTAAAGGGGTTGTGACACTATGGACACAGGACAGGGGATAAAGGTCTGATCGCTGGGGTCCCGATCACCAACTGAAAGTTCGCCTAAGGCCTCCTTGTGAATGGAGGGCCAGTGTGCTTGTGTGACCGGCGCTTCATTCACTTCTATGGGGCTGCCAGCATTGTAACACAGCCCCATAGCAGTGAATGAAGCGCCGGTCATGCAAGCGTACTGGCACTCCATTCACAAGGAGGCCTTAGGGTGACTTTTGGTCCACCGTCCTCCTGATCCCAGCGATCAACCACTTATCCCCTGTCCTGTGGAAAGGGAATAAGTGGACACAGACCACAACCCCTTTAAAAGTTCCATAGAAAAAATAAACAGGATGGATGAAAGTGTCTAACTTGTTTTTTAACACTACTGTCAATGATGATGAAAGCACACAGAATATGCCCCCATCTGCATCCTTCTGTTTTTTGTTTTTCATTCCGTTATTGTGATCCCATGACAGATCAGAACAACAGACTAAACAATGGCAGGTTGAACATATGCATCTAGAAGCATACCTGACATTTCTGCAGTATTCTGCATTTTACCACTTTTCCCCTCTTCATGACTAATTCCCAATTTTACTAGAGTTAGTCTAAATGCACATGAACGTGCGCAACAACAGGTCTGTGGAAAAACGATAAAGACAGCACATGAATGATATCTGTATGCCGCCCTTGCCTCCACAAACCCATTGACATCCTTCAGTGAGTCTGGACCTAAAAACAGACAGGTACAGGATCTGTCCTCAGTTTCATTGAGCTCACTACCTCATGGCAATGCAGGGCGTGTATGGGGCCACAGAAAATAATGGGTCAGTGTGCTAACCATGAAAAACAGGGCTAGCACAATGACAAAGCACACATTCGTGTGCATAGAGCCTTAATAAGAGGAAACTAAATACTACGATGTCTTCCACACACAGCACACAGGGAGGAGAAGATCACATACTGATGACCTATCCTGTGGATCAATTTGGGGCTGAAAACCCTTTTAAGCCTTTATTGTGCCTAAAATCGTGCAGCCAGAAATGTTGTGTGTAACCTGCATTGTGGGTACTTTTACTTTCCTTCACATCATTTCTGCGAATACCTTGAGCCTTACATACCTACTGAGGGAGATAACACTTCTGTCAAACCAAATACTTACTCGACTGCGCATATCCGGACCACAGAAGTGAATCTGGTTGTCAGTTTATGCCGACCAATGGTGCCACCGGCAGACATAGACGCCACAATCTGAATGTTTTCTAGGCCGACCCATTCCAAGTTATCATCATAAAAGCCGTGATAAGTCAGAACCTTGAAAACATCAAATATGTTAGATCCAAAGCTTTGCAACCAAGGGTAAGTGAAGCTTATGACATAAGAGGATACAGTGACTAGGTATCAGCACGGTCTTATATAGATATGTACTATGATAGAGAACGAATATTCAATAACATGTATCACCTGCTGTAGGAAAGCTACCAGTGTGTTGGTGCCCCATTTGTCTGGTTTGGGAAGGTTAATATCTTTCAGGTATAGAACCAGTCTCTCGCAGTCTTTGGGTCTGTACACTCGGCCTGTGTTAGTGCTGATCACCAGGCAGGTCTGTGTTAGCTTCTGCAATACATGGCGGGATGTAGTCTGTGCACTGCAGTGAACCGTGGCGATGTGAGTAGATCGGAGCTGAGAAAACGCATAGCGAAGTAACATCCTGAAAATACATAAGAGTTATAAGAAGGTACAAAGCCTTGTCAAGGCTAGGGTGTAGTGTGAGCTGTGAGGTTATGTATCTTACCCCTTTCCACACCCTTCTGGTCCCACCAGTATGAAGGGCTGCTTGGTATCGGAGCCCAGCCATGGTCTGAAATAGTCCAAGCCTCTCTGAATATCAGGAGTTCTGATCACTGGAAGAGCCTGAGGATTTCTGAAGTCTTCAATGGTCAAATTTTCGGGTTTCTCAAAGTTGTAGGACATTAAGCGACCAGTTTTATCATCGTAATAGGTATCCAAAGGTTTGCGGGGATCGGGGGGAGATTCTCGAGCCCAACTGAAAACCTATAGAAGGTTTCAACACATGACTGCTGTATTTTGGGACATTTTATGATATATAATTATATATACAGTGGTGGTCCAACGATGGAACCCCATCGATCATGAGAATGGCTCTCGATTCCCCCATATGAAAGGATTGACATTGGAGATAGCCAAGTCCTATTGTCAGCTGATTCATAGAGAAGAATGGAATGAAAGCAGGCCTGTGTCCTACTATTGAAAAGCGGAAAAGAAGATCCTGTACTCATGATCAATGGGATCCTAGAAGTCAGACCACAAGGATTAGCAAAAAAAAATACCTATTCTGTAGATATGTAATAACGTCTCAACTTGGTCCTACCCCTTTAACCTCAAGAAACAAAAAAAATGATTAACTTCCCCTATTTTTCTTATATTTCCCTCCTCTGTAGCTCCTCCCCCTTTCTCCGCCCACTCCCGTTTCTTTCTGTGCTGCCATTGCTGCTTTCTTCTTACCTGGCATCTTAGGCCATCTACTCACAATGTATTGATCTGTTAATTACCTCTTTGGCAAAATCATTCCTGGACTTCATGTTGAGGTTTCCTCCGAGTCCTCGGATCAGACTAATAATGAATTGACTCCGATCAGTGCAACCATAAAGGTGAGAGAGACCGTTCAGGACTGTCCCGATGAGACTGGTCTCCACCACAAAGTCATTCTATGTAGAGAGGATACAAAGATGAAGATACCGCACAAAAATCACAGTGAAAGCCTTTCTCAGAGCAAATCAATGGGTTACATAGGCCACTGTACAGCGTATAGCTGTACGACAGCATGGTGGCTCAGTGGTTAGCATTGTAGGCTTGCAGCTTGGGAGTCCTAGGTTCAAATCTGACCAAGTACAAAATCTGACCATACTCCAAAGACATAGACTGTGAGCTCTGTATGGGAGGTTCGGCTGAACGCCAAATGCCTGCTGTATATATGAATACATGAAAATGAGGTTCTTGGTTTTTACATTTTGATCAAACTGTAATTGTGAGCCCATCTTCCACAACAAGGCGACCTCTGTTAGATAGGTCCCTACACTAAAAGGACTCACCTCTCTTAGGACCTTGGTGTCCCATGAATTAAGGGCAATGTGTTTTCAGCCATATCATGTCTTGCATACACCACAGACAGCCTCCTCTCTCTGGACCTGTGACCTCTGAATGAATAGAGGTGTGTAGTTCACCTGTTCAGCAGTGCTGACCAATTTTTTGTGTATTTGTTGCACTGTGCTTCTGCGGGCTGTGGCTGACCTCCATTTTGGCACCCATCTGTTCAAGGCTGATTTTAATTAGAGCATAATATGGGTGAACTACACTCCCCTATTCATTCAGAGGCCACAGGGGCAGAGAGAGGAGGCTGCTTGTGGTGTATGCTAGGCATAAAATGGCTGAAATATACTTGCCCTTTAACCATAGAGGCCAAGACCATAAGAGGTGAGAGTCACTTCAGTGTAGGGACCATCTAACAGAGGTCGCCTTGTCATGGCAGATGGGATCAAAATGAAAACAAAGAACCTCATTTTCACGTATCCTTATATACAGTAGGTATTTGCAGTAATGCTCTTGCTGCTGCAACTTATGTTCGCACCTATATGGGACAGTGACCGGCAATGTCTGTAAAGTGCTACGGAATATGTTGGCGCTATACAAGTAAGAGAAATATATGTGTTTCAGCCCCAAGTATCAGAAAAAGACACAATGCCTGATAATACCATACTAAAAGGCTGCAGTTGATAAGACTGGTTACTAGGGGTACACTGCCTATCCTAAAAGGGTATCCTCATCTTATGAAGATATGCTATGATATGCCCTCATTTTATGGTCAAATGGGGAGCCTGACCTCTGGAATCCCGTGATCCTGAAAACGAAGGTGACGTGGCTCAGCATTAGAGCAATGCCTCTTCATTGTATTTCCATGCACAGCAGCGTCCTGGCCAGATAGCAAAATCTATCACTTTTAACGGAGTCTGTTTTTATTTTCAGATTGTAGATTTTTTTATTCTACTTTTTGTACATGATTATAGGGCGGCCAGCTTGTCTGAGCATTCTCCTCTGCTCTGTTAACAGCATTTAGTGATATGCTTTACAGCATAGTCATGCCATAGGTAGCAACAGACTCACTGAGGTCTATGGGAGAGTTTTCTAAACATGCTCTGTATAGGGAGGTGGAGGATAAGCTATTGTCAGAAGTGGATTTCAGGATGGATCAGTGTTGTTGCCTATAGAGGTGTTATCTTCTATTGTAACACTGTCTGTGATATAAATGAGGTGAATGCTGCAAAGAAATCCCGTACAAGTGTCAGTCTATTGATAGGCTTTGTGCCAGTGTGAAAATTTCAGGATATAGTACTTTTTGATGGATAGACAGTGACATAGAAAATAAAAAAAAAAAATTCTGAAAAATATGTTTAACACAAAAACTTGACTTAAAAAATAGGTCATATTCTGGCAACACATTCACGTTACGTAAACAGAGCCGGCTGCAGTTCCCTGCATGGCCATGTACTAAACCAAAGCAGTTAACCCTTTATTCTCAGGTATTAGTAGGGCTTCCCGAGGTTGGACCCCCACTGGTCATAAAGCGTTGACATATACTAGTGAAATGTCATCGCTTTATGAGACGGCAATAACCCTTTAAATGACTGAGCTGTATGCCTCCAGGCTAAATTGACAGAGGGCAAACAGGGGACAAAGCAGCTTTTCCGTTCTCTAAGGTTATGTTCGCACATCAAATAAAAAAAAAAAAAATCCAATGTGCATTTCTATTACAGAAATCTGCAGCTGTACTCTCACATTTGCTGTGGATGTGCAACTAATTTCGCACAAGAATTAACCCTATTGTCATTCAATGATGTAAATTCACGCCAATTATTTCTGCAGTGGATATTGTTCTGCCATACAGCCAGAAAACCACATAGATTTTTTTCTTTGCTGCATGTGAACAAGGTTGAAACCTCATTCATACGCATGGTAGAGCAGAACGAATTCTGACACGTGTGACCATATCCTAACCATTCACTTACTCTGACCAGCTTATGCCAAGTTTACACTAGCGTCGGGCTGTCTGTTGTTCTGGTCCATCGGAAAACCAGAACAATGGACAAGTGGGATGCTAAAACAGACGACACATATGACTATAATGGGGTCCGTCAGGTGTCCATTATTTATAAACTATAAAGAAAAAGTTGTGTATACAGGACTTTTTCGTCTGGCGATTAAAGGCGGACAATACGATGGAGACTCCGATGCAGATGTGAACGTAGCCATATAAATCAGACTTGTTTGCGATGCAGTATTTGACACCCTGGACTCCACAGTCTTCAACCCCAACACACTTTCTTCATATCGGTATATTAATAAGCAAATTCAGGCTGTACATTTCATTTACTTGTGCTACACGGTAGCAGGCAGCCCATTGCTATAATAACCTGCCATTTATCCAGAGGGAGACACATCTTAATTCCAGTCAGCCATGCAAGTATTTAACATGCTAGCACTGAGCAGGCGGCGGTGGCTTCAGGTAAGAAGTCTCATTACAAGCACTGAAGACTTTCACCCACGGCCAATTTCATTTTGATCAGTACTTTAAAATATTCAGCAATCCCCTTTTTTTTTTTTCCTGTAAGGTTTATGAGAGGAACGCTGACGGTTAATTTGCAGGCGGCTGGCGATTCCCAGACAGTAGAATTAGCCTCAGCAGGCAGGAATTGCTCATTTCATTACAATATTATGACATGAAGTTCTACTTATTCCTTCCACTTGCATACTAGCCAGGAACACATCAAACTATTTAATTCTGTCACAGCCGGCAGCGTGCGGCACAACAGTATTTCATACTTCCACTGCCAGCGGGGCATCTAATATACTGTCAATGACCCAGAAAAGACATAAAATGAATACGCGCACATATTTCTTAGTAATGTACCTGTTTAAGAACCCAATTTAAAGCTTTCTCAAAATAGTCTCCGATCCAGTTCTCCAAATTATGCCTGTGTGTTTCTGGCTGTCCCCGGAGCCATGAACGGATCAGAGAGTTCAGATCGGTATTTTCATCACTTTTCAGGAGGAGGAAAAAAAAAAAGTCACAGTCAATTCAGTACAGATAACACGGCATGAAAATGGATGAACAGGACGAGTCCCTGAGGGGGAAGCGATGCCATTACCTTAGGAATATCATTCCCATCCTGGATATGGTGGCCGGAGAAGCGCTGCTCAGGTCGTGGGTTTCAAACACAAAATTTACATTGGGACCAAATTGAATCCTCTCCCCGCTGGGCATAGTGAGGAGGCGGTTGTCATCGAGAACGGAGTTTAAGGACTCAATCCACTCAGGGTCGATGTCGCCGTCACAAATGATCCAGGAGCTGATTTCTGTTTGTACAGACATAAAAGAAAGAAAAACAGCATAAACATACTAAGGCAGGGGGGGTTTAATAACCCATCTGTGCCAGTTTTCTGGCATTGGTGGGTGTAAATGTGCTGCATCTTTGGTGCACGGCCCTTTTTTGTGCCAAAGATGTGCCACATTGTCCTTCTGCGCCACACTCACCACTTTCTACAAAAGCGGGCAGAGACCAAGGGGGGCAAATTTATTATAATTCACGGCCAGAAAACTGGCACGAGGTATATCAGAAATCTACTGTACACCAATTCGTGACTGGTGTTGATTTTAATTCTGGCGCACAGAAGTACGCCTGAATTATTAAGAGACCGGTGCCAATCGCACCAATCAGGGACTTAAAGGGGTATTCCGGTTACAAGTAGTTACCCCCTATCTACAGGATTGGAGGTAACTTGCTGGTCAGTAGGTGTCCCAATGTTGGAACCCCCCACAGTTCTCAAGAATCAGGGGGTTTGCACCCCAGTTACGACCAGGCGCCCGGTCATACAGTGTGCCCTGCTCCATTCATTTCGGCTATCAATCGGCTAAGCATTCAGCTATCGCTGGTGTCCCTCACATTTCCTACTGTTTTGTTTATACATTTCCTATACAGAGTGTCTCCATGGTAACAGACTACAAACAAACCCTGTGTAGTCTGATAATGCAGTTATACTTCCTTCTATCTGTCCCTTGTTAGCGACAAATAGAATAAAGCATGAGATGGTAAGACTGCACTATAAAGAATTTCTTTGCTATTTGTTACATGGAAACATTTAGTTTACCAAAGGAGTTGTAGAAACAGAATTCTGGGATCTATTGCAAAGTTCATTTATTCTTCTTTTTACATGTACTATCTAGATGAAGCCAGCTCTTGGAGAGACCATGGCCAGGTATACCTCTGTACAAGAAAAACTTAGAAGGGGCTCTAACATGGGCTACCCCACATATTTTCAGTATTGGTGGGTGCTAGAAATCAGACCCCCAATGAATATGACATCACTTTAATAGATAAAGAAGCCCCTTTAAAGAAACTTGATGATCTTTATTTTCATGACCAGCATAATTAAAGGGGTTTTCTCTTCTCAGGGATTCGCCTGTCCTCCTGTCTCCTCTCCCCTCCACTTCCTAGTTTTAAGTTCAGGTCAGCAATACTCCCGAGATGAACAGTGTGCTTGTTCTAAATTGCCGTTATCTCTGGAATTACAGGGATAAGAGGCACTGATAAAGTAGTGTTGTAGCCCTGATCAGGGCTCAGAAGCTAAAAGCACTTTGCAGAGAAAGAGAAGAAGAACAGAATTTAGATGGTTGGGAACAGGGACTGAGGCAGCAGCCCAACCAGAGAGGCGGTGTGACGCCGAGGCAACACACTGCGTTGGCATAATGAGCAGTATCTGGAGAACATAGCAAGGTGATTAAAGCAATGTATAGGGTAAAACACTCTAGTAAGACTAAGCTAAAAAGTTAAGTCCTGGAAATACCCCTTTAAACATGTCAGTGGCACCATTTATCTGTAGCAAAAAACATTTATTATAAACCTACATGTTTTTACATCAGTAAGTAACATACATTTACCAATAGGCCATTATTGAACTATTAGCTGTGAGCATGAGACCTTTCTATCTACCAAGGGAACTATCACATGTCATCGTGATAGCTGCATATGTCCCCCCCTCTGCGAAAGCTGACGCTGCCTGCGAGGTCCTACAAGCCACGCTGAGCCATTTACAGTCACAACACCCCCAGGCCCTCCTTCTTGTGTCTGGCGATTTCAACCATGTCTCTCCATCATCCACACTTCCCAGTTTCACACAGTATGTAACCTGCCACACAAGAGACAACAAAACACTGGACTTGTTCTTTGCCAACGTGAGGGAGGCATATAACTCATCAGCCCTACCGCCCCTGGGAAGATCGGATCACAACCTAGTACATCTCCGACCTGTGTACAAGCCACTTGTACGTAGAGAACCAGCTGTCACCCGCACAGTGAGGATATGGTCCGAGGAGAGTGATGAGGCTCTGAGGGATTGTTTTGACACAACCGCATGGGAAGTTTTGCAGGATTCGTATGGAGAAGATATAGAAGGACTCACACACTGCATAACGGACTACATTAATTTTTGTGTGGACAACACAGTACCCACAAAAGTGGTGAGGTGCTTCTCCAATAACAAACCATGGATTAACTCTGATATAAAAACACTACTTAAGGAGAAAAAGATGGCATTCAGGACAAGAGATAAGGAGGGGCTGAGGGAAGTACAAAAGGAGCTGAGGCATCAAATCAGGCAGGGAAAAGCCAGTTATAAAGAAAAAATGGAAAAGCAAATGGAAAGAAGAGACATAAGGGGGGTCTGGGAGGGGCTTAAGTCAATTTCGGGTCATAAACAGTCTGTCTGCCAGATTGAGGCAGATGTTAACTGGCTTAATGAACTAAACCTATTCTTCAACAGATTTGATCACACACCAGCTCCTCCCACCCCAGAATGTCCTTCAGCTCCCCCCACCACAATGACTTCTCCCCATTCACCCCATGCGGCCACTTCCCAACAGACCAGTAAATCCAGAAATCTGTCTTTATCTGGCCACAGTCTGACCTTCACACGGGCCCAGGTGAGGAAGGAGATGAAAAAGATCAAGGCGAGGAAAGCCGCAGGGCCAGATGACATCAGTGCAAGGCTAATTAAGACTTGTGGGGACCAGCTGTGTGGTATAATTACATATATGTATAATATGAGCCTGAGGCAGGAAATAGTCCCTGAATTATGGAAATCTTCTTGTGTGGTACCAGTTCCAAAGAAACCTCACCCTATGGACCTCAACGACTACAGACCTGTAGCACTGACATCCCACCTGATGAAGATCTTAGAGAGATTGGTTCTCACACATCTCCGCCCTCTAGTGAGCCCCGCTATGGACCCCCTCCAGTTTGCTTATCGACCGGGCATTGGGGTAGATGATGCCATCATCCACCTTCTGCACAGGGCTCTGTCTCACCAGGAAAAACCAGGGAACACGGTGAGAATAATGTTCTTTGATTTCTCCAGTGCTTTTAACACCATACAGCCCAGGTTATTGAGAGACAAGCTGGGCCTTGCTGGAGTGGACCACCACCTCTCCAACTGGATCCTAGACTACCTCACAAATCAACCTCAATACGTGAGAGCCCAAGACTGTGTGTCAGGTACCGTGATCTGTAATACGGGGGCACCTCAGGGTACGGTTCTCGCCCCTTTCCTCTTCACACTGTACACTGCAGATTTTAGGTGCAACTCATCCAGCTGCTACCTACAGAAGTATTCTGATGACTCTGCAATAGTAGGCCTCATCACAGACGATGATGACAAGGAGTACAGAGAACTGAACCGGTTTTTTGTGGACTGGTGCCACCAGAACCACCTGAAGATTAACGCGGGGAAGACCAAGGAGATGGTGGTGGACTTCCGTAAAGGCAGATGCCCTCCAAAACCAGTGGACATCCTGGGGACGGGCATCGAGATTGTGAACACCTATAAGTACCTGGGTCTGCTCCTTAATAATAAGCTGGACTGGGCAGATCATATGGAGGCCCTGTACAGGAAGGGCCACAGCAGGCTCTACCTGCTTAGGAAGCTGAGAGCCTTTGGAATCCGGGGGGCACTTCTTAGGACTTTCTTCAACTCAGTAGTGGCATCAGCCATCTTCTTTGGAGTGGCCTGCTGGGGGAGCAGTATATCAACCAGGGACAGAAATAAACTTGACAAGCTGATTAGAAGGGCCAGCTCTGTCCTGGGGAGCCCACTGGACCCAGTGCAGGTGGTGGGTGACAGAAGGATACTGTCCGTGGTGAGCTCCATGCAGAAGAAGAAGTCCCATCCCATGCATGAGACTGTGATAGCGCTGAGCAGTACTGTCAGTGACCGACTGCTCCACCCTAGGTGTGAGAAGGAGCGCTATCGGAAGTCTTTCCTCCCCACCGCGGTTAGGCTGTACAACCAACACCGACCTAAGCGGAGATCATTACACACAGAGAACTGAAATATCTCTCTGCCTGTTAAATTCCCCCCCCCCCCTCCCTCTGCTACGTCCTATCTGTCTGTCTGCTATTAATGTAATGCCTCTCACCTTGGAACATTCCTGTACATGTTGTATTTGTATTTGTATCTGCTTATCTTATCTTTGCTGCTGTAACACACTGAATTTCCCCACTGTGGGACTATTAAAGGACTATTATTATTATTATTATTATTATTAATAACCCAGTTGTTCAGCATCATCCATTGCTGGGTGAGACAGCAGGAGCTTCTATTACTATGCAAGCTGGGAAATACAAGAGGCAACACTAATACAGAGACACCAGTGTAATGTAGAACTGACTAACCTTGTGGTTCTCTCACCACCTGACGTGCACTGTTTGTTAGGACACCGTCTGACCACTCTCTGGTATCCATGTCTATGTGCCCGAGTAGCTGGTGTCTGGGCATAGCTTTAGGATTCATGGTATATTGTTTTACCACCTTTCCAGTCTTTCCAAGTGCAGCTCGTAACATGCGCCATAGGGTAGACTTCCCAGCACCGCTTGGTCCAACGATTACAACTCCCATTCTTTGACGCAGCTGTTCATACAGTTCCAGAGCTTTCTTGATCTGTACAGAGGAAGAAAGTGCAAATAGAGAAGTGAACTGAAAGCAAAAAATCTTACCTTTCATTAAGAGAGATTCCCAGGATTTCCAAAAATTTGGGAAGAGTAGACAACGGTATAGGCAAACTAATACTCACTACGTTCAATTCCCTACTGCTCTAGTGCTGCTAATACGGTGGTCCCTACCTGTCCCCTAGAGATGATGTCATAGACATCCTTCTCACAACCACTGCAGCCAATTACAGTGATCATGTGCTGTACATACAAGACAGTGATTGACCGCAGTGGTCATGTGAATGTTGTACATGACATCATCACTGCAAGACCACTGGGAAACACCACTGGAGCAGCAAGGGATTGAACAAGTGTTTGTTCATTTTATATCATTGCTTCAGGCTTATGAAAATCTTAGCAACCCCATAAAACATTAAATCACCTTGAGGTACACTTAAAGGGGCTTTCACATGAATCTGTAGATGAGTAAAAAAAAATGAACATTTTTGCAAATATAAATAATGAAAAATTTTGCAGAAATGGAAAGATTTTCTCTAACCATCTAAGTGGTGACAGTCTGTTTTGTCCCCTGTCCAAGACCTCATGTGTTTTGGATTAATTGTGAACGTTTCATAGGTCATCAGTATCTGATTGTTGGGGAACGGACACCCTGACCCTCAACTGACCATCTGATCTGGCTCCCAGAAGCAGATCTGCTTTTATTGAAGTGATTTACAGCATAGCTGCAGTTCCCTAGTGCCAACAATACAGTGTACGCCCTGTAGCGGTGGCCGTGGAGAACTGAAGCTCTGCTACCCTTGAATATCAGCAGAGCTGCTTCCGGTCACATGTACTGTATATACCTGTTTTTCTCCGGGTTAGGTCTTAGTTTTCAAACACCGGAGCGAATCAGAATCTTTTCTGATTCCCTCTGGACGAATCCTATAAAATGGTTAGGTTTAGGGTCAGTAACGCTAACTTACATTCACAATTGATGGTGCAGTGTCAGTGGGTCTTAAATTTACTGGCACTCTCTCTCTCTAAGCACTTTGTGTGGCAGAGGCGCCGTGACTTCTCTATCTCCTCTCCTTTACGCTGTAGTGGAGTGGCTGCATCTGTGGGATGGAGCAGGGATGGCACCTGATGTCTGGTCACATAAGAAGCCAAGCCCACGGCATAGTAGTGTCCATGAGGCATCACTTGGAAGGCGGACTCGGGAGGCAGGGCTTGGGAGCAGGTGAATGGATTATGCCCTGCCGTGGCAGGAGGTAGCAGGGCACCTGTCCAGGACAGTTGGGAACTACAGTATGCCTATTCTAAGTCTCAGCAACGTTTGTAACTAGGGCTTATTTTTGGAGTAGGGCTTATATTTCAAGCCTACTCCAAAAGTCCTACAAAATCAAGCTAGGGCTTATTTTTGGAGTAGGGCTTATTTTTGGATAAACAGAGTAGCTTACAGCAGCCGGATCAGGTGATCGGTGAAGGGTCTGGGTATCGGACACCGACCAATCAGATAATGATGACCTGTTTTGCAAATTGGCCATCAGTATCCAAAACACATGCAGCCTTGGACAACCCCTTTAAAATAAAAAAAGCATGCATACTCACCTCCCCATTCGGCCAGGAGAGTCTCTGATAGGGTCCCCGGTTTTGCTGATCTTCTGCCAACACATAAGTGCATCAGCCAATCAGTGGCTGAGCAATTATGGTCCATTTGAAGAGAGCCTAACTGAACCACTGATTGGCTGCATCGCCCACACATGGACCAAAGGTCAGAGTGACCGCGGACCTGAACGGAGACTCACCGCTGGATCCCCAGCCAAACAGAGAGGTGAGTATAGATAATTTTTTTTTTTTTTTTTTTTTAAATGACTTTGTACACCCCTTTCACAATGTATTGCTGGCTCGGTAGTACAACATCACTATCTATAATAAATAATAAGAACTTACCTGACTTGGTATGATTTCCAGATTCGCTTCCGCAAAGGCCTGCTGTAAGGCTGCACTTAACTCTAAGTACTCCACATCCTTAAAATCAATTCCAGGGAAAACATCTTTAATCAAAGCATCGCAACGGGAGCAGTCAGCAAATGTCAGCTTTGACATGGTATTAAGCCTCAGAGCCTGGACCACAATATGGCTTTCACTGACTAGAAGATAAGCAGATGTGTCAGCTGTATAGATTGCATGAAATGAGAATTAGAAATGTATACCATGAAAGATATTACCGGGAAAATAGGATGCATACAAAGCACAGCGGCATGTGTGCAAGGCATCCATAGCTATCAACTGTCTCTGCTGGAGCCTAACAATATCTATACTCTCTAATGGGTCAGCAACCTGCGGCACCACTGCCACCATCAAACTACAACTCACAGCATGCCCTGACAGCTGCAGCCTGTCAGAGCATGCTGGGAGTAGTAGTTGTACAACAACTTCAGTGCGGCAAAGTAGCTGAACGCTGCTCTCTTCACTTTAGCCCAGAAACTAATGTATAAGCAAACTGGCTGGATGTCCCTGCATAACAGATAATATGATCTACAGTACAGACCAAAAGTTTGGACACACCTTCTCATTCCAAGAGTTTTCTGTATTTTTGACTATAAAAATTGTAGATTCACACTGAAGGCATCAAAACTATGAATTAACACATGTGGTATTATATACTCAACAAAAAAGTGTGAAACTGAAAATATGTCTTATATTCTAGGTTCTTCGAAGTAGCCACCTTTTGCTTTGATTACTGCTTTGCACACTCTTGGCATTCTCTTGATGAGCTTCAAGAGGTAGTCACCTGAAATGGTCTTCCAACAGTCTTGAAGGAGTTCCCAGAGATGCTTAGCACTTGTTGGCCCTTTTGCCTTCACTCTGCGGTCCAGCTCACCCCAAACCATCTCGATTGGGTTCAGGTCTGGTGACTGTGGAGGCCAGGTCATCTGACGTAGCACCCCATCACTCTCCTTCTTGGTCAAATAGCCCTTACACAGTCTGGAGGTGTGTTTGGGGTCATTGTCCTGTTGAAAAATAAATGATGGTCCAACTAAACGCAAACCGGATGGAATAGCATGCCGCTGCAAGATGCTGTGGTAACCATGCTGGTTCAGTATTCCTTCCATTTTGAATAAATCCCCAACAGTGTCACCAGCAAAGCACCCCCACACCATCACACCTCCTCCTCCATGCTTCACGGTGGGAACCAGGCATGTAGAGTCCATTCGTTCACCTTTTGTGTCGCACAAAGACACGGTGGTTGGAACCAAAGATCTCAAATTTGGACTCATCAGACCAAAGCACAGATTTCCACAGGTCTAATGTCCATTCCTTGTGTTCTTTAGCCCAAACAAGTCTCTTCTGCTTGTTGCCTGTCCTTAGCAGTGGTTTCCTAGCAGCTATTTTACCATGAAGGCCTGCTGCACACAGTCTCCTCTTAACAGTTGTTGTAGAGATGTGTCTGCTGCTAGAACTCTGTGTGGCATTGACCCGGTCTCTAATCTGAGATGCTGTTAACCTGCGATTTCTGAGGCTGGTGACTCGGATGAACTTATCCTCCGCAGCAGAGGTGACTCTTGGTCTTCCTTTCCTGGGGCGGTCCTCATGTGAGCCAGTTTCTTTGTAGCGCTTGATGGTTTTGGCCACTGCACTTGGGGACACTTTCAAAGTTTTCCCAATTTTTCGGACTGACTGACCTTCATTTCTTAAAGTAATGATGGCCACTCATTTTTCTTTACTTAGCTGCTTTTTTCTTGCCATAATACAAATTCTAACACTCCATTCAGTAGGACTATCAGCTGTGTATCCACCTGACTTCTGAACAACACAACTGATGGTCCCAACCCCATTTATAAGGCAAGAAATCCCACTTATTAAACCTGACAGGGCACACCTGTGAAGTGAAAACCATTTCAGGTGACTACCTCTTGAAGCTCATCAAGAGAATGCCAAGAGTGTGCAAAGCAGTAATCAAAGCAAAAGGTGGCTACTTTGAAGAACCTAGAATATAAGACATATTTTCAGTTGTTTCACACTTTTTTGTTAAGTATATAATTCCACATGTGTTAATTCATAGTTTTGATGCCTTCAGTGTGAATCTACAATTGTTATAGTCATGAAAATACAGAAAACTCTTGGAATGAGAAGGTGTGTCCAAACTTTTGGTCTGTACTGTATATGGCCAGGCTATCATTTGAAGGCCAGTGGGGGACAACACTTGGGACCCCCATGGATCAGATGTTTGAAGGTGCAGAAGTGTTCCCTGAGCACCGCTTCCACTTCACAGTCCACGTGATGTCACATTCAATGGTCACATGGCCTGTTCACAGTTTAATCCCATTTAAGTGAATAGACTAAGCTACAATACCAAGCATCGCCATTATACAAAATGTATGATGCTGTACTTGGCAAGTACTGAAGAAACTGCAGTGATCACCAGAACACTGCAGCCTCTGCAAACAGCTGCTATGGAGCCCATGACTGCTGCTATTTTTTTTTTTTTTTTTTTTTTTTTTTTTAATAGGCCATTACCTGGTAACATCCTTTATTCATATAGCAATCCCTGCTCCTGCCCACGGCTTCCTCTGCTTCCCTCTTCAGAGGCGCCCGTGTGCCTCACATCATGTGCCAGCACTGAAGTAGAAGTGGAGAAGGCCATGGGCAAGAGCGGGGATCGGCGTGTGAATAACCTGCTGGAGTATCCAGTAGGTTGTGGCCTAAACTCACTGTAATGGGGGCACTTACTGTATGGGGGCAACTAAATGGGAAAGGGCCATTATACCATGTGGGGACGTTAAACCGTGTAGGGGTCGGGGGAAGCCCAGTCAAAAGTTTGCTTTGGGGCCCAGAGTCATCCCATCATCTCCCTCGCACACCCTGCATTAATGGGCCTCAGTTTTGGAATGGTGGCTGTTACTTACATAGGCATAATACTGTCCTGTCAGTTGCGCAGCCATGCAGACATGAAATAGAGAAATATTCACGATAAATCTTACTATTTAGCTTTGCTCCATTTTTCTTTAATGGCTGAAGAAGATTCCCACAACCTCTGAGAACGGTCTTCAGTGCTCTTAGCCCCCAGTCATAATGCTGCTGGGGTGTCAGTAGCTCCCTGTAATGCAAAACTCAGTTAATGCAGAACATTTTATACAAATATTATAAGGATTATCATAGGGATGTCCTCCAATTATAAAGCCACATTAATTTTGTAATATATCTTACTAAAGAAATCTATTTCCTTCTCCATTTATTGTGTTGAGTTACTCTTTCCATCAAAGTCTATGGAGAGGTGAAGGGCAAAGAAACTCTCTACTACACTGTGAGTGAGGGAGCTCTTCTGACACTGCTACCTTTCAAGATAAGACTCTACCATTGCACAGAATGAGGCACCAAATCAAATTAACAGCCTCCTCATCGCCCCTTCCCTCTCTATAGACTTCTGTATGTGAGGCTGTATGTAACTTGTGCACACTGCGGACTAGCCACACGTACCAGCAGGACGATGTACAAAATGGTGCTCACCTGGCCGCACCCTACACAATAGTCTTTACCAGCTGATGCACCAATCATCTGGCCACTCTAAGGGTGGGTTCACACCTGTGCTTGCTATCCGTCCGTTGCCAATCCAGTGAAAATCTCGGCGAACTGGATTGGCATCGGATACAGACCGGTCAGCGACACATTGGTTAAAAACCCATTCATTTGAATGGGTTTTTAAAGCAATGCGCAGGTGTGCGCTTACACCCTCTGTGCTGCGAATCCTTTTTTTTTTCGTCGGACACGAAGTCCTGCATGTCCGACTTTGTTTCCGACGAAAAAAAAGGATTCGCAGCGCAGAGGGTGTAAGCGCACACCCGCGCATTGCTTTAAAAACCCATTCAAATGAATGGGTTTTTAACCAACTCGTCACTGACCGGTCTGTATCCGATGCCAATCCAGTTCGCCGAGATTTTCACTGGATTGGCAACGGATGGATAGCAAGCGCAGGTGTGAACCCACTCTAAGCCAGATGAGCCACACCATGAACCGCTCAGCCACACCACCTCTTTTATTCGAAGGTCACCTCCTGGAGCTCCAGAGGAATTGGAAACACACGCACACTGGAGACACCTGAACCTCTCACTACAGGGATCTTTAGTGATAAGAAGTTGTGAATACAGTAGTACTTGTATACAGAGATGACAAGCAGTTCTCCAGGCCCTCGGCAATAGACACTTCCACTGGAATGGGGGATGCAACACCTGTCCCCGAAAAGGTGTGTTACCAGTAGTAGGGTCCGGCTAGTGTACAGATTTTATAAATCGGCTACTGAACTAGAGGTTGCCAATGTGTCTCTCCTCCTCAAGCTGACCAAGCCCTGCGTGTCACCCAAAAGTCACAAAGTGATCCTCTGCCTGCTGCACAAGCTCTTGCCCCTGAACTCCCTCATGCATAGGAACGAGTCATTAAATAGCATGCCCCTTCCTGCCATGGGTAGCCGGGACAACTCCTGACACTGCAGGAGCAACAACCAATTTCTCCCATGGTGCAACTCTCAGGGGCAACTCTGTTCCACCTCGCAAGAGCCATTGTGTGGTCCAGCCTCTAGAAACCTCCTAAACCAATGACCATGCGATGACCTGCACCAGCTCAAGTGACAAGTACCAATCAATATATTACACAGTGCAAGTTATGTATTAACACAGGGCAAAAAAACTGAGCAACAATGACTAGAGTGATCTGTGAAACTGTATGTGCAGTGTCAACAGTCCCTCCCCATCTACACGTTGTGAAGACTAAGGGAAGAACAGCCCACTAGTTATATATGCAGGCAGGACTTTTCTCTTTGCCATTTTTGGCGGAAACCAGGTGGAAATCTGGCGGGTCCCGGTATGTAACCGCTTTTAAAGCAGATAGGGTTTCCATTTTTGAGGTCCCCTAGTGGACCGGAAGGACAGAAACCCGAATGCTAGTGTGAACCTAGTGTTACAACGCTTCTTAGAGATTAGAAGGGGTTATGTCCCTCATTAGGGAGAGAAAGTACAGGAACCCTGCTAAAAATTCTGGGTCATGAAAATGCAAATAAGACCTCAATGGTGAAAAAGAGGAAGTTGTTATTATTAATTTATAAAATGTAGTTTTAAAGGGAACCTGTCATGTTATTTTAGGACTGCGAGCCATCCAGTGTAGCACATTAGAATCATGTTCCAGAGACACAAAACCGATGCCAAAACCCAAAGTTATCATCTTTTATAAAGTAATCTCGGCTTATACAAATGAGCCTCAGCTAGTCACGGTGGGCTACACCTCTGTGTTCCTTGTGTCCTGGGTGATTATTCTGCGCTACCACTCATGGCCACTACAAAACTGTGCCTGGAATGGCCTCAAAACAACTCCTTTCCATACTATATTAGGAATATGTGTGTTATAATGGGGCTCCAACACTCAGGACCCTCCCTCTAGTTGCGGTCTAGTTGTCTGTTGAGTGTCGTTCTTCACGAAGGACTGATAAGTGTGCCCCCTAGAGCTTGCTGCAGGCAGCACATACACATCGCATGAACGTACAGTGATCCCTCATTCGACAAAGATTCTGCTCTAATCCTTGGACCAACCCTTTTACTCTATGGTACCTTTTATTGTATTTACCTAGCTAAATTAAAAATTGCCACTAGCTTTCGCCCCAATGTCTTCGCTTCCTTAAAACCTTCAGAGTAAAGTATAACCTCAGCGATGAGCTCATTGTCAGGTCGGGACATGGCTACTGGACGGAAAAGCTGTTTGAGGTTATCGGGCAGCTTCTGCCGCCCACCATAGCCCTTGCCAGCAGGATTCATAGTTATGAAGATGCCAGAATTGGGGTCCAGCTCCACCTAAAAATAAAACGTGATCAGTAAGAATAACGATAATACTGTTAAAACCCCAAAAACAAGTAATAATACACATAAATGTTACACAAATGTCACTCTACCTCCTTCCCTAGCAGCTCGCAGGTAGCTCTGTGGTTCTTCAGAGAATCCTGAATGGTTTGGATTTGCATGGACACAGCAGAGAGTACGGCCTCTTCAAGTCTATTGAACTCATCAAAGCAACCCCAAGCTCCACACTTCACCAGGCCAACGAAAATCCTCCCCATAGATTTCACATCGATCCCCTGGAAGAAACACAAACAGTAAGAGGAGCCTAAGACATATACATAAACCAGTTCTTGACGGACCATTACCCCTTCCCCTCAACCATAAACAAACACATTTTCAGGTTTTGCCTTACACGATCTGAAAGCAGGCGTTTGCTTTTTTTTTTTTTTTTTTTTTTTATTACTAAACTCATTTTTGCAATTTTTTGGCAAATCAAAAGGCTTGATTTTTGTTATTGAAGGGGTGGGGTTAGACGATGCAGAGCGGGTCAACTGTATTTTTTTTTGTTTAACCACTTCAGGACCAGGCCATTTTTCCTGATTCAGGACCGGACACATTTCTGGATTTTTTTGGTACATGTGGTTTTGAGGGCTATAATACATAGAGATTTATTTTTATGTTATTGGGGGAATTTTTGCATGATTTTTCTTAAGTTTAACATCCGAGAAAATGTAAAGAAAAAAAGTAGGAGAAATGTGCTTATTTTTTATGCTATTTTGTTTTAAATAGCACAAAGTGCTACTTTTTTTTTTTTTTTTTTAGTTGTTTTCCTCAAATATCTCTTCCTTATGGTAATTTTTATGTTAGTGACACATATTGTTGTGTCACCAGAGACAGGGCTGCAGCCTGTGATGTGAGCGTGCTAGTGACGATATTTGGTCATTTATTTATTTATTTTTATACACTGTGTCCTAATAGACCATTTGTGGGGCATTTTAATATAATTTTTTTTTTTTTTTTTTGCTGATTTCTTCTATAAGGGTAAGTTCATACAGAGTTTTTTGCAGGCAGATTTAGAGAAGAAAATTGCCTCACAAACGTTTCTCATTAATTTCTATGGGTGTCAGTAGTAGATTTTTTTTTTCCTGTTTTTTTTTTTTTTTTTTATTTAGAGTGCAACAGAAGTGACATGACCCATCTTCAGGCAGATTCCACCTTGCAAACCCAATAGAAATGAATGGGAAAATATCATGCGCAAAACATCACTAGCAGTTTTTTGAAGTGGATATTCCAGGCCCATCCCCAAAACAGTGTGCTAGAGGGAAAAAACACGTAGAAAAAAATCCGCCAAAAAAATGCTCCCGAATTCCTGAAGTTTTTTTTTTAGCATGCAAACTTACCCTAACTGGGGCTGATACATTAGCCCCAGCCACAGGACGAATGCAGTTTCCTGGGGTACACTGGAAAGCTGGGACCTTTAGATGCGTGTCGGGACTAGCCCCTTCCTTCATATGATCCATGCTCATCTAAGGGAAGGATTTGGATTCCCACATGCGTCTTGTTGATGTATGTTTAATCAAATAAAGTCTGACTGTCATCTGTTTGGCAAGCGCTGGTGCAGCATTTTGCCCTGGCTGATATCGCAGCCAACCTCTAGTCCCATGTCAGGAGAGGTGACAGGTCCCCTTTACCTAGTTTAACTAGTAGTAAGAGACGTAAAACTATTACAGTATTACAGAACTCCATTACACAAATAAAAACTATTTTTTGAATTAACATGTATTAAAAAAACAGTAATCTGGTTTTTACCTCATCACAATTGAACACCAACACTTGTCGCCCAAGAAGTCCGCCCAGCGCCTTCACAGATTCTGTTTTACCAGTTCCAGCTGGACCATATGGATTTCCTCCCAAACCCACCTTTATGGCCTGAGTCAGAGTGAGGTAACACTTGTCGGTAAGAGGGGTGTAAACCAACTTAGGAGCATTGCCCTGAAATCAGAAAAAAAATGAATGCAATTAATGAATTTAATGACTGTAAACTCCCTTGTACTTCCCCTGTACTTCTGGCAGGTCTATTACATCTCGATGTATGCTTGGTTACAGTAACATTTTATATAATTATATTTAGGGTCCATGCACACGACCGAGTGTGCCATCCGATGCTCCTCTGTGGAGGCGTCTGATGGTCCTATCCTGCTCCATGCGATCGAAACAGAACGCATCAGAAGCCCCATAGAGGTGAGTGCATTACTAAATGCACTCGGATGACCCTGCCCCTTTCCCCACTCACTTTTTGAAAACACCACTAAAATAGAAAAACTTTCAAATTGGCAAAAAATTGTCGTAAAATATTAATAAAGTCCCCCATAATCTTCTTCTTGTTCGTGATATGTGGTACCAGCCACCTAACTGGAATTCCAAGTTGTACCCTTTGTAAGGTGGCGGGAGATTTATCATTACTGGTTCCCTGTACACACTGCGCAAGTGTCTCTCCCACAGGATAGCACAGTCCCAGGTCCATCAAGAGGACATTAACTGATGTATCTGTGGAAGGGGGTAGACAACAGCGGGTCGGACCTAGTGGTGTTTTACAACTATAGAAAATCTTCTACGTGGTACGATTGCCATAACACTAAAGCCCCATCCACTTTTTCTAATCTTTTTAGTACATATGCCAAATGTCTCACTGTATGTACACCAGTAAATCCGTTCACTAATCACCCCCATGGTATTTTGTGCTTAGAGGGTGCTTGAGCTTCAACAACCATCTTCTACTGATGTCTATGGAAGCTTTCAATATTGGGCTACTAAACATTGAAACTGGCTTCTAAAGCCCACAATCATTTTTCCTCACCTAGACAGAAGCTTCTGTAAGTAGTAAAGTTTGTTTTTTTTTTCATAAAGCTGCGACTTGCATTCGCCAACTTTACTGGACTCATATGGCAGATAAAGTGGTGCAGGTGCTTCCTAAATGTGGTGCTCAGTCTGGACAACACATTTAGCAATGTTCTGTATTTACACCACACATCTAGCAGACGTCCATTGATAAATCTATCCTACGCTGCTGTAAATCTTCTGCCGCCCTTCACACGAACACGATACAATGGGCCACAGACACCACTAAGGGGAACTCAGTACATATGAATTTTTACAGCTACCACTAAACTTAATGATAGTTGTAAAAATCTCTATGCACTAAGCTTCCCCTAGTGGTAACTGCAGGAACATGCCATAGATCTATGTCGGAAAGCAGGGAAAGTTCAGAGCTGGGCCCCATCGCAGGGGTGTAATCTACTTTTATGGTTAGTACGCCACAGGGAATGACCACAAAGATAAAATACCTGATATTCATAGGTGTACTCTATCTCAGCATCAACCATCTGCACATAACACTTCTTATCCAGATTCATGTAGAACCGCAGCTGCTTCTTCCATGCCCAGTCTTCGACACTACGGACTTGCGCTTCGATCAGCTGCTTCACCACATCAATGTTATGAATGACATCCAGGATCAGCGCCTTCAGCTTCAGCTCCAATATTCCAGCATCATCTACAGGGAGGAGAGAAATGTCAGATTCTGATCCATGACTTTTTTTTTGCCACCTTCAGGGCAAGGTCCAGGGGAAACAAAAGGAGGCTGTGACCTAGTAAGGATCACCTGTCAGACACCATATACACAGTAATGATAATATCCGAACCCATAGATCGTCTCTAATATATTTTAGTGCAGATCTTTTGCTTCAGTTTATATTAAATGTACACAGCGCACAGAAGACAGACATTCTCTACCTGCACCTGATGTATCATCAATACTGGTGTAGTGCTCAAGCTTCGCCGTCAGCTCGATTTCCACCTCATGGAGGTTACAGCCACGTATGGCATTCTCTACATCTTCTGTGAACTGAATGTGCTCAGCTAGACACAGGATCTAAAACAGGAATAAAAATATATGAATGCATGTAAATATAACAAGATGCCCAATTCTTTGGGTGCAGTATCAAAAAGCATCTAGAACTTCCCTTCGATCAGGTTCACACGTGCGCCAGGCTCTCCATCATTAAGATCCACAGGGGGAACTGAACAACGGAGAGCTTGTCCTCTAAAACAGCAGTTACCCACGGACACCCGCAGACCATAAAAGAGTCCGCCGAGTGTTCTTCGGGATACTGCCGTTTTTATAACGAAACCTCTGCAGGACTTTTCTCTCCACCAATTTTCGGCAGAATCAGCGGCGGAGACTCAGACACAGATGTGAACGTAGCCTTAAATAGCCACTAACTTTTCTGACAACTTAGTCTCATTTCATAGAGCATTTGATTCTGGACCAAAATGTAATGCACTTTATTTAAAGGGGTTGGCCACTTTCAGACCAATATTGAGAAACCAATGTTATTGTTTGTTTAATAAAAAGTTGTAAAATTTTCCAATATACTTTCTGTATCAATTCCTGAAGGTTTTCTCGATCTCTGCTTGCTGTCATACATTCTGCTTACTTCCAGTGGCTAAAAATCAGTCCATGGTCATGTGATATACACACAGGTGCTCAGCTCCTTATAGTCACAGCACAGTAATCAGACATCTGACTTGTAACGAGTTGTGCACCTGTATGACTATCACATGACCATGGACTGATTTTTATCTACTGGAAGTAAGCAGAATGAATGACAGCAAGCAGAGATTTAGAAAACCTTGAATTAAAACAGAAAGTATATTGGAAAATTGTACAACTCTTCATTATACAATATAATATTGAAACTGAAGCTGGACAACCCCTTTAAAAATGTTGTGGCTTTTTGCCTGAATAACGTCTCTAAAGATCCTGCCACTAGGAGTCTCCCTTCTAGCTAGTTGCTAGTTTGGTGTTCACGTTTTTGTTACCAAGGAAGTCCGTCCACAGATGCCTGATGAAGTAATGAGTGTAGAGGTGGTCCTTTTCTCTCTTCACACAGTGACTGGAGAGGGGAGGGGTTGATTCTGCTCACAGCCTGCACAGATATGTCTGTAAACTAAAGACTGAGGATTCTGCAAATTTCACAGCTTACAAGGTAAGAAAAGTCTTAACTGTATTTGTATCTACTTCTGGCTGCTTGTGTGGTTGTAGAAGGGATATTATTCACAGACAGCAAGCAGCTTTTACTGTATGTATGCTCATACATTGGGTTTTATCTGCTTGGCTGCATGTATTTGCCCTATATTTACAGTCATGTGTTCTTGGATCTCCTATATTATAGTCATTTGAGCTTTTTTTAGCTATTTGTTTGCACTTATATAGTTACTCCTGACAGAATGACAGAACATTATCAGCAATGGATAGGGGAGAGGGGCAGCCTGCTCCTTATTCGCTGAGAGACAAATGTAAAATGTGCTGCAGAAATAATGTGATTATTAGCATCAGAAAAACTGATGGGACATCATGTATGAAGGCTTATACAGTCATAGAACAGACTGCCCAACAAGACCCTACACATATTTTCAACTACTATTTCATCCACTCACAGCCATCTTGCTGTTACTCTACTGCTAGACCTGGCACCCTTCACAAGTCATCTGAGGCAGGTTTAAAATAACAGGTAACTCCTCTGATATAAAATTGAAGGCCTGCATAGTAACCACCCCAATGTACAGGTAATTTCCTGCTACGATGCTCCATGAGTCACAATATCTTTCACAAGATCTTTTTTAGACCTTGTTAACGTTGAAGCTCGCACTATACATGATCTGTTTAGATGAAGAAATACAAAATACTCAGAAAACAAATAAACCTACTTGAGAAGGAAAGCGAAGAGGATCTATAGTGCCATGAGACTTCTTCCCAGCTGCCACACACTCCACCAGTAACGTCTGCAACGTGGACTTCATCTGAATGGCCAAATTGCTTAACCAGACCTGCAGAAAACAAGCAGTGTGATGAGCGGGCAGGCAATGGAAGCAATGCTCGCTAATAAGCAGAACCATGGAGTCAGGGCCAAAACACAGACTGACTCCTCCAACTCAGTCTCCGACTTCTGCTCTGACCCAGAGACCTTTATAAAGGTCCGACAGCCATTGTCAGATAGAAGCAGTAAAGCTCCTCTAAGGCTATGTTCACATCTACGCCAGGTGTCCACCTGGCACAGACCAGTCAGATCACCAGATAAAAAAGTGCTGCAAGCTCAAACTTTTCATCCGGTGATTTCAGTTAAAAAGAAAACGGACACCCAATGGACCCCATTATAGACAATGGGGTACCTCAGGCTCTGTGTCCGTCATTTTCAGAATCCATTGCTGTCTGTTTTTCCATTCTTCTGGTCCTCTGACAGACCAGAAGAATGGAAATCCAAGCGCAAATGTGAACGTAGCATTATTCAGTAAAAAACTATGTATTTAAATATACAATATTAATAATTCTATTATAATGAATCATTATATTTTGAAGCCGGAGTCGAAGTTGGTAACTTTTTCTGACTCCCAGTCCGACTCCTCAGGCCTGCTAATAACTGTATGCTACATATCTCACCTCAACATCCGTCGAAACAAGAACCTTGTTTCTCAAAGGAACAACCTCTCCTTCCAGGGATTTCATGGCGATGATATTCTTGAAGTCCTTATCAAACTCAACGCTGTTCACTCCTGAAATATATATGTAAGCCAATAGGTTTTTGTTGGGTGGCGCTGGTCTCTGTTGTGTGACAGATCCATCACATTGTTAAGCTTCCAGTTATAACAAAAGCCAAAATGCATATGTCAGGGGGCAGCAACCTTTGGTACTCCAGCTGATGTGTCACTACAAGTCCCAACATGCTCCATTCACTTCCATGGGAGTTCCAAGAACAGCAGAGCAAGTATGCATGTTGGGAGTTGTAGTTTGACAACAGCTGGAGTGCCGAAGGTTGCCTACCCCTGGTATATGTGAAGACAGCCAATTCAGGACTACATTCCCTTCACTGTTTCTCCCTGCTCAGCAGTGCACTCGGCCATCCAGCTGTGCAGAGACCTGCAGCTAGCCCCATTCATTTTAATGGAATGGTGCTGCAGTGCAGGAAAAAACAGTGAATGGAATGCGATACTAAACTGGAGCAGCAGGGGGCCCCTTCAATTTCAGGATCAGTGGGGGTCATAGAGGTTAGACTCCCACCAATCATGAAGCGATGGCATAACTGGTACAGTCACTTTAAAGGAGAGAAATACCCCTTTAAACTGTGCATAAGACTAAAGTATGTGAGAACAAGTAACAACCCGACGTAAAATGAAATGATATAAAATGTCATTATTTTACCAGTAAAAAGTTTCTTGAGGTGAGACTGGATCACTGCTGGGTTTGTTGACTGCCCCAGTATTTCCAGTAAGTCGTCATCTCCAATGAAATAAAATCGTGGGAAGGCGGAGCGCTTTTCCTATGAAAAACAAAAATGTCAGATGTGATTCCAGAAGATACAGACGTACACAGGTAATGGCTGACCATCGCATTATACCTCCAGAAACTCATTCAGAGACTTCTGGCATCTCTGGAGCTGATCGAGGATGGTGATCAGAGAGTTTCTTATCCCGACCCGTGACGTCAGCATTGTCACCCTGTTGTCTCTTTTAATGTCTGCCATGATCGATCTGTGAAGTAGAATAATGAAAAAGAAAAGCAGAAAAACAAAAAAGTGCATTAAAAGTTACTGGTTCTTAGCCTGTGTTTATACTAGCGTAACAACTTTACAGTATAACAGAAGCCATAACACATTCATCATGAAGTATCCAAGCACTGACTGACTGTCTTTGGGTACCACTGAGCCTTCCATACTTTTAATGGTTCCCAAGAGAAGCTCTTGAAAGCAGCGTGAACATAGCTTTAAAGGGGTATTCCCATGATCATAACCATTTTTAAATTTGTAAATAATTAAAAGTTAAACATTTTTGCAAATATAAGTAATTTAACATTTTGCTGAGTTTTATAGATTTTATCTAAATATCTTGTGGTCACAAGTTGTTGTCTTGATCGGTTACCAGTGGATACGACCACCAATGCAGGACCTTTCTAAGGTCAGAAAATCAGCCATGATTTCCTTATTGTGGCCGGGATATCTTCTGATACATGTAGTGTCCCTGCCTGGTAACCCAGCTACAATAAGAAAATCATAGTTGGATTCCTGTCAAGTCCCAGACCATAGAAAGTTTCCTCATTTGTGGTCGTATCCATTGGCAACCGATCTAGACAACAGACTGTCACCACTAAGATGGTTAGAGAAAATCTTTAAAACTCTGCAGAATTTTTAACCACTTATATTTGCAAAAATGTTTAACATGTAATTATCTACAAATATAGATATGATTATGATCGTGGGAATACCCCTTTAAGGTATGTTCACACGGCTGAATTTGTAGCTGAATTTGAGACAGATTCCGCCTCAAAATCAGCTCCAAATTCCCCCCTGAAACCAGCCATTACTTCAATGGAAGGCAAACACTGATTTTTCCCTCTAGCTGAACTTTTTAGGTAGCAGAAAAAACAACCGTCATGCTCGATCTTCAGGTGCGTTCCACCTGACAACTCCAATTGAAGTGAATGGGAGGCAGAAAATCTGATGTGGAATTTGATCAAGCAGAAAAATTGAGCTTCAAATTCCTGAAGTTGAATTTTTCAGCTAGGAAAACTTCCTTTGTGTGAACATACCCTGACAAAGGGTAAAACTTTTTTTTTTTTTTTTTTTTTTTAATCCTTTATCCTAGACTCCAGACTGATAAAGCAGGAAGAGACTTAAAAAATAGCAAACTATGAAAACGTAGAACTTTACATACCGGAAGTCTTCATCGACTCTGTTAAAACGGGCTTCCTCCCTGGGAAGGGCACCGCGGCCAAAGATGGGCTCCAAATACACCCATTTCCTTTGGATCTGGTTCAGATTCTGCAGGTATTCATCCAATTCTGCAAGCTTCTTCTCCCAGATAGACACCTTGTCCTCAAAGCCTTTGTAATAGGGCGAGTCCTTCAGAGACTGGAGGAGGCAGCGGTTATCTCCCACCTGGTTCACAATGTCTTTCCAGTCTTTTATCAGCTTTATTGTCCGTTTCTGGCTATCCTCGTAATCTGTTAATGTGAACACGGCACCAGCCCCCCAGATGTCCAACTCCCGGAGAGCTTCTCGGATTGTTATTTCACCCTGAGCACGGCTGTTCAAGTCCTATTCAGAGAGCAAAAAGGTAGGTGCAAAAGTAAAAGAAATGGCTTAAGTACAAGCCATGGTAACTTACACACCACTTTCTACTACTACTACTCAAATCTTCACATAAAAAATGTAGTATGACTGACCATCACAGAAAACATTGAGGTTTTTTCCCACTCTGTATTGGTTTACTATTACACCCCATCACTAAGGGGTTAAGAAGGTAACCAGGCGCTACATAGGTGTCAAAGAAAATGAATAAAATAATTTAAAGGGGTAGTCCAGTGATTTATATGTACTCGCTATCTACTGGATCACGAGAATTGGGGTCCTGTTCCACCAACTGAATAGAGGTGAAGAAGTGAATGGAGCGGCCACACATGCACGACAGCCCATACTTCCATATAAGCCCCATATAACCCCCAATCTTATGATCCCAAAAGTCAGACCCCATCAATCTAATAGTTACCTAAATACCCTTAGTTTACAGATACATGTTTAATAAATAAAAAGGGAAATAAACTAAAAAATTATTATAGTATTATATTACTGTTGTTTGCCCATGACCCCTAGACTGCTCCTCACAAGAAAAAAATTAAAGCTGTATCAGACTTAAAGGGGTACTCCAGTTGGCACTTGGCTGTTTCCATCAGTACCAATGACTTTGAATGGAGAGCCAGGACACATGCTTGACTGCTACTCCATTCAAAGTCCTAGTCGTGAATTTCCCCTCAATAGGGATCCCAGTGGTTGAACCTCCACCAATCTAGCATTTAATATGTATCCAGTAGATAGGTGATAAAGGCTTCAGGCGGGAAGGGGCCGTTCATACATAAGAATTTGACGCTGATTTGGGGGCAGATTTTGAAAAAATAAACGTACTGCTCGATCTTGCCGCGGCTGATTCAGCCACGGAGTCCGCAGCTCGAGACTCTGTCCCGGAATTAGTGGCACATTTTCCCCAGATTCTGATCGCAACAGGACACAGAGAAAATAAGTGTCCTGATCGATCTTGCCACAGTTGCCCCGGCTGATTCAGCCACAGAGTCCACGGCTCGAGACTCGTCGCTGATCAGGCCCATTGAGTGACAGAAAGCCTCGATGAAATGCTGATGTTCCGCAGTGGAATTTGCAAATTCCACGCCAGCCAGGCAGAAACTGTCCGCCTTCATTCACTTCAATGGAAGTTTTCAGGTGGAATCCATCTAAAGATCGAGCATGACGCTTAATATTTTTCTGCTAGCTGAAAAATTCAGCTAGAGGGGAAAAAAAAAAAAAAAAAAAAAAAAATCAGTGTCTACTTTCCATTGATATGAATGGAGGTTGGTTTCAGGTGGAATTTGGAGAAGATTTTATGCGGAATTCACCTCAAATTCAGCCATATGACTATACTGTAGGATTTTTTATGCTAATAACCCATAAAAATAGACAAACGTCTCAATAATTCAGCAATAGAAACTTACTTTAAGTTCAGGAGCTTTGGCTATGATCACGTCAGCAACTTTCAGCAGATCTCCAAACAGCAATTTTTCTAATGTGGTTCCTTTAGGAAGTCCAAGAAGCCTGAAAAGGTCTAGCCAGTGATCAGGAGACAGGTGCTCGCCACGGACATACTTAAGTACAGGAACCACCATCTATATTAAATACACAGCCATCTATAAACATCAGGTATCACATTAATCCCAAAAACATTATTTTTAACGGAGAACCATGATAAAAAAAAAACCTGGTATTGAAGTGTCTATTCAGCATAATGTGGAAACAGCAGAGTCAACTCTGCTATAATCCTCACACACTGAGATTAACTCAAGTAACTGGCTCTACTGTCACCTTACTAAGGTGCCGTCCATTGCTAAGCCTCATGGAAATGTTCGTGGATGGGCCCCATCATCATGCCATAATGTAAGCCCAACTGAGGATTCTGTGATGGACCGGTTTAATCCTCCCCATAGTGATGCAGATACTGCAGCTAAATAGAAAGTTTCTAGCACAGCCCAAGCACTTTATTCATATCATCTATATATGTCATGCATGACCCTGGGGCTGTTTCTGAGTGTGAAAGAGAAAGTTAGAGAGCAGATTCTCCTCTACTCACTGTGTGCAATGTATGGGAGCTAGTCTCCACCCACCAGTTAAGGGAGAACTGCAAACTACAGAAAACTTCTAACAAATACAGAGTAAAAGTCATATAATGGGTAAAAATAGTCCTACTTCCCATCTAAACACACAAAACGTATTATCCAGAAAAGGCACCTGAAATGTGATATACCTGCACAATGAAGTATAGAGTATTTCATCCCTTAAAGGGATTTTACAACACATCAAAACTAAACTCAATATGGATTCATATGGGCGCCTTAACATAAAAAAAAAAAGTTTACTCACATCTTCCCAATCCCCCACTACTCTGGACCACATACTGCCCCGATCCCTGCTGCACTACACTTTCTGGTGTCCAACATAGAAGAAATGCTATGAGATTCTCTAGTTACAAACAATGATCAGCTAAAACATTTATCTCCAAGCATTCCCTTTATGTCGGGAGACACCATAAAACAGAGAACAGCAGGGATCTGTGCAGAAAGGAATTTGTGAAAGGCGAGTAAACTTTGGCTATATTATGCCCTCATATGTAGCTCTATTGCGTTTAATACTGATGCAGCCTTTAAAATAAATATCAGTGACCCTGTGGTCCTTCTTACTTAGCACCATCATACACTACCCAAGGTTTCTGAATGGTGTACCTTGTATCTGTCAATTTCCATCTGGAGTTTCACAGACATGGTGGTATGTTCTTCTATTTTTCTCAATCTATCATGCCAGGACAGAAGGAATTCTTCAAAGCTGTAACTTTTGCTCCTGAGAATGATAACGGTGTTAAGAACCGGTTTAGTTTACACATTCGTGTGAGATACATAGAAAAGGGGTAGAGCAATAAGTGGTACAGGTTACTACAGGTTAATAGGAACAATTTACACCCTGAATTACTGATATAACATTCATTTATTTTACGTCTGTACATATGTGCTCACTAAACTTAATATAAAACGAAAAGACAAAAATGAAAGAGCTATAAAAGACCTAGTAACAACACTCAAACTTCTATGTAAAGTTTCCATCCATTAGAGTGGTTTTCTCCGCATGTTGCTGAGGTCCTGCTGCAGGAAATCCTAGAGATCAGCTGTTATTATCAGAGGAGACTGCTGGTTGGAAGGGTTAATAGGTAACATATCCTTATAGCAGGCTTAAAGGGGTTGTCCAGGATAACTTTTTATTTTTATTTTTTTAATTAAGAACAAAAAAACAAAAACAATACTCACCTGTCCCCGGTGCTCCGGTGTCTCCCAGCGAGGTCTGGTCTTGCTGCTCCAAAGTTTTTTCTGGCAGAAGCCCCTGCAGCACGTGACTGCTGAGACCAATCAGCGGCCTCAGCGAAGGACACGGGACGTCACTACCTGTGGCGGCCCTGGGTCCTTTCCTTTGGACATTGATTAGCCTCAGCAGTCACATGACCACTGAGGCCAATCAGCGGCCTAAAGCAAGGGACCGGGAAGTCACAGTCAGAGGTGACTTCCACCGCAAGAAAACATCGGAGCACCAGGCCCGAACCACGCTGGGAGGCACCGGAGCACTGGGGACAGGTGAGTGTGGTTTGTTTGTTTTGTTTTTTTTCACCTCCCCTGATCTAATTTAAAAAATAAATAAATAAAAATGTTATCCTGGACAACCTCTTTAAGGTATGTTCATACGGAGATCTTTGCACACAGATTTTTAGGCTGAATCCACCTCACAAAACACCTCACAATTATTGTTTGAATGGGAGTCAGTAGCGGACTTTTCCTCCAGCTCTATAAATCGTCCAGCAAGAATCCAGAAATACAAGGTCAGACTACACAGAGGTTGTTTGTAGTCAGCAACCATGGAACAGCTGCATCATTCTCTACACATAAGTCAGAGAAGGAGCCGTATACACAATACTGTAAGGATGTATTTGATCCATTTTTGCCAATTAGCTTTGTCTTAATCCTTAAAAAACATGGTCACAATTTGTACCTGAAAGAGATCCAGTCTTCTCGGGCCTTCTCATTAAATCCTTGATAAAACTCCTCATATAAAGACCATGTTCTTGTGCAGCCCTCAATGTCAACACGTAGCTCATCTGCAAGGGAGAAATCAGGAGCTTCCAGGTCAAAATGCAGACAGTCCTCACTGGAAGAAAAAAAGTACAATATAGTGTCATACAACAGAACTAGCAGATGTTATGGACAGGCTGGTGACAAAAATGCAAAGGCTCATGTGTTTCCAGACCATGGTCGCACAATGTTATTTTCACACAGAGTTTGGCAAACACTCAGGATTTTCACAAACCCTGTTCATGGGCATCAGAAAATTGTGCCTCAAAAATAACTTACCTGCCACTTACTTTGGGCAAAAAATACCAAGATTATCCCCACTGACTGACAACACGGCTAATTCTAATACAGATCCAAGGCACTGCAGCAACTCCATGGCATGACAGACATGGGATCTGAGTCAGTCATGTGAACGTAGCCTTACGGTGAATTTAAATGCAACAAATCCACAACAAATTCTGCATTATGTTACAAGGGAAATTTGCCACAGATTTGGAGCAGATCATGGCAAACCTTAGCAAATCTGTGATATAACAAGCATGCTGTGCATTTCATCATTCCTTAAGCTGCAGAGGAAAAATGTATATGTGAATAGGGTTTAGAAAACCCCATTTACATGTCTTGTACTTTGTTGTGGGATTTTAGGTGTGGAGTCAGCACCTCATGTAAAAATCAGTTCACGATACTTTAGATTCTATGGCTTCCCTCGTCGTTTTTCTTTATTGCTTCAAGTTCATCAAACTCCATTTTCTTCTCCTTTATGGACTGGGCACTTCTCTCCAACACATCTTCTTTTCCAGTCTCAATAATGTCATCATTCGGCTTGAACTGGTCCCAGCGGGCTTTGAACTTCTCCAGTTCTTGCATGTAAATATTCACCCTTGTTTTCACATTTTCCTTCATTATTTCAATCTGAAAGGAAGATAGAATTAGGCCCGGTTCACATCTGCGTTCGGGTTTCCGTTCGGGGAGTCCGCTTGGGGTCCGTGTGGTTTCCGCTCAGGTTTCCGCACAAAAAATGCGGAGAGAAAAATGCTGCTCGCAGGACTTTTCTCTCCGCATTTTTCATGCAGAGAGGGGGAACGGAATGGCCCGAATGCAGATGTGAACTGGGCCTTAAAATAAAAAAGAAAAGTAGAAACGTAGATCATTCCAAACTGGATCTACAGATGTGTTTCCTCATGGCTCTACACATTTCTTAAAGGGATTATCCAGGGAGAGTGTCAACACTTACTTCCTCCAGGATTCTTTATGCGCCGAACCTCAGGATACCAACTGGTTCCAATTCTACATCACAGGATAAAGACCAGCACCCAGCCCCGAATTGTTCTGCCTCTTCCCTCCCCTGCCATGTTCATAGGTAGTTATCTGTACTATGGGGACTGGCAGACTAGATTGTTATTTACTAACAATAAAGCTAGCCCCCATCATACTGGTAACTATAAACATGGGAGAGATGGGTAAATGACTCGGGGGCCGAGGGCTGGTTCTACAAGACCCATGATCGTAAACAACCTGGAACCCCAAAGTTCAGCATCCTGAAGGAAAGAAGTCTTAACACACTGACTGGATAACCCCTTTAGGCTGAGGCCCCAAGTTGTAGAAACGCTTTTTTTGTTGCAGATTTTGCTGCGGTCTTTTGAGCCAAAGTCAGGAGTGGATTGAAAAGGAATGGAAAATATATAGGAAGCTCTTAGACATTTCCCTTCTGTTAAATCCACTCCTGACTTTGGCTCAAAAAACGATGCGTTTCCGCAATGAGGGGCCATAGCCTTAGGCCGGGGCCCCATGTTGTGAAAACGCAGCAATTTTGCCACAGCAGAAAGAACGCGGCGCTTTACTGTACCTGCAAAGTAGATGGGATTCTGGCTAATCCCATGCACACATTGCAGAAAAATATCCGCAGCGGAAATACGTGGCAGTTTTAGAAATCGCAGCATATCAATTATACCTACAGAAACGCTGGTGGTTCCCCTAAAGGTATAATAGAGGCAGAAAGTCTGCAGAGGAAACTTCTGCGGACTTTCTGTGAAAAGAGCTGGGGAAAAAAATGCGATGCACTTCTGAAATAACCCCTTTAAGGCTAAGGCTCACTACGTGGGGCCTTAGCCTTAAAGGGGTTATTTCATGCATGACAATTATCTTTCCACATCACAGTTGCTAAATGTCAGATTTAGAGACCCGCACGATCACTACAGTGGGAGTCCCAAGAATCTACTCTAAACCGAACAGTGTTCTCATTTTTAGTGAAGTGGCAGTCACAAACGTCCAATTTTGCTCCAGTGATGGCTATCTCTTTCAGCCCCGGCAAAAGTGTTGTGCTCATCTATTTCCATCACCCCATTAGCTATGCCCCACTGAAAGGAATGTGACCAGACTTACATTGATCTGCTGTACTAGGCACAGCCACAAACAGAAATATACGTCCAATAGGTAACCCACAGACACCTACCTGCTCTTTCACCATTAGCTGATGGCTCTCCATCATCAATTCAAATTTATCCCATTTTGCCCGGAGATTACCAATGGTGTCTAAGCCGCCGCCTGCAACGGAGCGCAGCAATCTGTTTTTATCTTCAGCCTCCTTGAATAGTGGCAGAATCTGTAAAATCCACATTTCATACAAACAATAAGAGGCGTGAAAAAGAATTAGTTGGAGCGGCAGTATTCAATGATCATTACACAATGGAAGTTTTTCACTTTTCTAGTTTTGTAACAAGAAAATATGATACACACCCCAATAACAACCATTGAAGTCTACAAATCTGTACAGCGAGTGAGCAGCACGGTGGACAGTATGCTAACATTACCAAGAGCCACGTTTGTCTTGATACAAGTGACACCCAGGACCCCCACAGATCTAATATTGATGGCCTATGCTAAGAATAGGCCAACAATACTAGAAACCCGATAACCCCTTTAAAGCTGAGCAAACAGGACCTGGCCCATTTATGGAATGAACTCATTTGATTGACCCCGAGTGACAGATATTCCACACAGGCAATGTATGAGACATTAATTATTGCAGTCCTTTACTTTCTCCCTGCTGTTGTCAGCAGCAGGAGCAGATAAAGAGAGAAAATATATCTAAAATAACTTTAATATCTGACTAAAACAGGATATTTCAGGGAGTTTGTGTGTCTGTGGAAGAAACTGTCTATTTACTAAAGTACTGTGATTGCAGCAGCCTCAGCTTTGAGGCAAGCAGTGTGTATAAGTACGTTACCAGTGAGGGTGGGTTCACACTTGCGCCGGAGTCCGTCCGCCGCGAATCCGACTGAAAATCTCGGAAAACTGTATAGGGACTGAATAGGGAAAGTTATGCGATGCATTGCTTAAAACCCCATTCATTTGAATGGGTTTTTAAAGCAATGCGTGGGTGTGCGCTTGTACCCTCTGCGCCGCGAAGCCGGGTTTTTTTTGCTGGAAACAAAGTCGGACATGCAGGACATTGTTTCTAACGAAAAAAAAAAACGTCTTCGCGGCGCAGAGGGTGTAAGAGCACACCCGCGCATTGCTTTAAAAACCCATTCAAATGAATGGGGTTTTAAGCAATGCGCCACAAACCTTCCCCTATCCAGTTTTCCGAGATTTTCAGTCAGATTTGCGGCAGACGGACTCCGGCACAAGTGTGAACCCACCCTGAAGTAGTGAGAAGTGTAACGTGAGCTAGCACTCTTGCAGACAGAGTGACCATGACCAGGCTGCAGCACCACTAAATATGTAATATGGCAAACAATAATTACAATTAGGGATAGAGGTCCACAGCACATACAGTGAAGCTTTGAATAGGTCTATGGCATACACTGTGGCTATTCCATAGATATATATGATGGGCATACCCAACACAGCACAACGTCCACACAAAAATGGTCACTGCCCCAATGGGTAATGTTTCTCATTAGGGAGAGACGGTACAAGGACCTATAAGACCATGCAAGCCCTGCTAAGAATTCTGGGTAAGGAATATGCAAATAAGGCCTCATTGAGAGTCATTCTTTGAAAAGTATGCATTAACCTATAGGGAGCCACTGTCCAAAAAAAATGGCACTATAAGCAGGTTCTTCTTTTTTCACCAATGAGGTCTTATTTGTATATTACTGAGCTATGGCTTTAAAGTGTTGGACACACTGATCCATATTTGCTATGAAAACACCATTATTATTTCCTTTATAAAGTGTCTTATGCAGGTTGTTTCCCTCCAGTCAATTTCCATAAATGTAGGTTAATCACGCTCTTGTAGACTCCTCCATAACATAGGCATTAGATTTCCAAGTAATCGGCTTTTCTGCCTCTGTTTTTCATTCTTATGTTTCAGAAATCAGTTTTTGTCACATAATATTATGCCCGGCTTCTCCTACGCATGAACACTTCCTGCATAAACTGGCTTTACTCAGCTTTCTTTCCAAAGCTATTATTTAAGAATGTAGACAAATAAAGGAATTTAATCTACCGTTCATATTTCTTAGAAAAATGACAATAAAAAGGATATAACAGAAATCTGAAGACTGAGGTGTAAGTACATCCCCTCCACAGAAATGGTAGTCACTAGTGAATCCAGCCATATAGAATTATGGTATATCTGCAAAACAGGTCATGTATGTCTGATTGCTTGGGGTCTCATCCTGGGAAGCCCCATTTTCGCAATAGGTTTGGGTTACGGGTGAAGGCTAATAAAGCTATATCAAAAATATTTAAAAACAATCTAATATTCCATATTCCTTAATAAATTCTCTATCAATTACATAATCTATAATTATAATTGGTAGCCCGCGGCATGCCTCCATTTCCCATGGATTTTTTCCACTACATTTGAAAATCCCATCCACGTACATTGGGCCATATTTATCAATACTATCGAACTTTGCACTTCGTAGTATTAGACATAATTATGAATCTGCCTTCATAAATATGGAGTTTCTAGAAGCTCGAAAATTCTGACTCAAATACCATTTGACTAAAAGTGTCGTGCTTCACCATGAGACATATATTTGGAGCAAAACATGTAGACAAAATCTGTGGACATAAAAATTTAACTCGCAGGCTTTAAGGAACAAATATTTCTGGCATAAGCAGACACAAATCATCTCTCGCTTATCGAGGAGACTAGTAGGTGGCGCACAACAGGAATTTATGGTGCACGAAGTAAATTGTCGTAAATTCATAAGTTTACACCATTTTAAACTTGGTCTACTTTGCACAAGAAAATATGCGCCATATTGGTTCTTTTCTGTTTCATAAATGTGTCCAACGTTACAGACTTCTGAACCACGCCCATTCTGCTCTAAACCACGCCCATTATGTTTGAAGCCACAACCATTCTGCTCTAAACCACACCCATTCTGCTCTAAACCAAACCAATTATGCTCTAAACCACACCCATTCTGTTCTAAACTACGCCCATTCTATTAGAAGCCACACATATCCTGTTCTAAACCACACATATCCTGTTCTAAACCACACCCATTCTGCTCTAAACCACACCCATTCTGCGCTAAACTACGCCCATTCTATTAGAAGCCGCACATATCCTGTTCTAAACACCTATTCTGCTCTAAACCATGCCCATTTTATTAGAAGCCATGCCCATTCTGCTCTATACCACAACCATTATGCTCCAAGCCACACCTATTGTGCTCTAAACCACACCCATTATGTTCTAAACCACACCCATTCTGTTCTAAACTACACCCATTCTATTAAGCCACACATATCCTGTTCTAAACCACACCCATTCTATTAGAAGCCACACATACCAGTTCTAAACCACGCCCGTTATGTTCTAAACCACACCCATTCTGTTCTAACCCACACCCATTCTGTTCTAAACCACACCTGGCCCCGCATTCTGGGCCCATTCGGCGCCGCACATATCCTGTTCTAAACACCTATTCTGCTCTAAACCATGCCCATTTTATTAGAAGCCATGCCCATTCTGCTCTATACCCAACCATTATGCTCCAAGCCACCCTATTGTGCTCTAAACCACACCCATTATGTTCTAAACCCACCCATTCTGTTCTAAACTACACCCATTCTATTAAGCCACACATATCCTGTTCTAAACCACACCCATTCTATTAGAAGCCACACATATCCAGTTCTAAACCACGCCCGTTATGTTCTAAACCACACCCATTCTGTTCTAACCCACACCCATTCTGTTCTAAACCACACCTATTCTGTTCTAAACCATGCCCATTCTGTTCTAAACCACACTTATTCCAGTGCTCACTTTTCAAAAGCCTGTTGCATTTTTCTGCTCTTTCTGGTGCACACTGTTCATAAATATGTCAGAAATGCCATGCACCACAAATTTTGGCACAATAGTAGACAGAAAAGTGTCGGACTTCTATTGATAAATATACCCCATTGGTTTGTAAATGTTTTTGGGTCAGACTTCCAGACTTCAGACACAAACATACATTTTTTTTTTTTTTTTTTTTTTTTACAAAACTTTACACTTTGATGCAAAATTACATGAAGGTGCCCATCAGTGTAAAGTACTGGGGTGGCGATTTCTCCACGCAACAGGTATTACACTTTAAATAATATATATCTGTAAGGGATTATATTTTATAACCCAGGTTAATGGGAAAGAGTTGTCAAATTTCATCTTTCTGTTGTATGCCAGTGTGTCAGAGGGCGCAGGTGTGACAGTTCTTAGTATATCGGTGTCTTGTAAGTGGCAGGTGACGACAGCTATGAGTGGGGATGTTCTGAAGTTGGGGTCACATCACTACTTTGTAGCCTGGTGTGATAAGTGAGTAGAAGCGGTGGCCCCCTTTAAAGGTCACATCTAGGTTACACATGCTGGTGTGGCGAGTGGGTGTTTGGATCTCTCACATTAAGGTTTCGCAAGACCTTCGATTACTTTTCCACGACAAGAATAGTGTATGTAGTCTGTACCACTATTCTTGCCATCAGAAATGCTGATAGAATCCTGGAGGACCCAATTAAAAGTGTGAAAATTGTCCGAAACCAGCAGAAAAATAGGTAAACTATCCACCCCCCCGACCATAAATGTGAATCACCGATGTTGATCACAACAGAATCTAAAGAAAGTGATCAGCACCTCAGGTTTTCTCATTTTCAGTTCTCCATGCTTCATATTGGCTTCTCCGATCTCTTCAACGCTCTGAGGGCGGCTAGACAATATTTCCATTCCGTCTGACACAAAGGTATCAATCTCATGCAGGTGAGCTGGGGAGAGACGGGCAAGAAAGCAAATGTATCCTCTAACAGCAAACTATATTGTATCGCCTGCATAAAAATATTACAAAAAAAATACATTCAAAGATCAAAAAACAAAAGATTTTTTAGTTTCTACCTTCTTTCATATTTCAGTGTGTATGGATATTATACTATTCATGGGGAGAATAGTGATATATCACTGAACACGTAGGCCATTCATGAGGGACAAATTAGGACATTGCTGACCCGCTGAAAATTACATGCCTTTCTGTACACTCCAAAAGTCACTAACCCACTTCCTGTATGATAAATGTGAATGGACTGTTCTGCATAGGCTCTGCACAAGAGGGACGCAAACTCCTATCCCAGCGACTGCTGATGAATAGACAGCTCCTATCACACAGTTATGTGCTGCCTCCATGAATGAATACTTAAGGTCTCTTACATTTTTAGGACAATAAACATAAAAACATATAAATTACCCTGTCCCCCAGCAGCCAGACATGGTACTGTCTTTAGCTGCCCAAGTAATGCTGTCCTGAGGCATTGTGGGGCTAACAGAAAGCCATAGTGAAAGAGAAATCTAAAAATCAAGATGATGTCTGATCAGAGTAGAGGAGAGGCTCAACTGCAGATGCTATGTACATGAAAGAAGGGCATAGTATGAAAGACAAGGAAAGTGATGGGGAAAAAAGAGTTTTCCCTGTACGGCTTCTTTAAACTAGTAATATATAAAAGACACCTGTTGGCCAAAAACTGGTTTGCATGGCAGCCTCTTTTTATTCGACTAACTCATCAATCCTCAGATTAGCCGTGTGATGTTTTGTCCTGAACAGGGAAAAGGGAGACATGTCTGGCAGAAGCTTATCTCCAAAAGGACCGGCAATAGAAAAACTATTTCCTGATCCTTATCTCTCCTGCCATGTGCCATCAGGAAAAATTTGGGAAGCCCCTATACACATTACAAGGTCGGTCAATCCTGTCGAAATTTTTGGGTTCAGCTACTAAACATTAAATGTGTAATAACCAGCTTAAAGCTACATGCACACATCCGTATGTATGTAGCCAGGCAGTGATTAGACAGCACAGGCGGCACCCATGCCTACACGGCCCCATTCACTGCTCTCAGTGAGCCAAGGCTGCAAAACAGGCAGGAATAGCACTTGTCCTGAGCTTTGCACCGGGCTCCCAGCCCTACACATGCGTCTATAATAATATACAGTCATGTGTATAGACATAGAAATGAATGGGTTAGTGTGCTATACGTGAAAAACACAGCTAGCACACTGACTGTGCACACGGTTGTGTGTATGAGGCCTTAGCCCCACTTTTTCATTCTGCTGATTGGCAGGGACTCCCACTGATCAAGTACTAGTGGCCAATCCCAAGGATGGCACCCCCTACAAGACACAGAATCCCACCGGCACACATCTCCAGCTACTCGCCATGACAGTAAGAGATCAACTCTACCCTCAACTTTTCTGCAATTATTTTGACCTCTAAATGGCTTAGTATATATATATATACAATATCTATCTATGATGCTCCACTGGGGCACTAGCACAAATGTAGCCCTTACATGAAGAATCAAGAATATGACTTCTGACTCCGTTTTCCACTCTTCACTTCCTCACTTACCTTGAATAGATTTCTTCAGCGATAGCAGCAAAGAATCAAACAGCTTCTGAATGAGATCATCAATAACAGCCTTGACCGGACTGCAGTTAATGGTCAAACAGTCGATCTTTATAACACTAGAAATCAAGGAGCAGGGAAAGAATACGGCAGCTTTAATCCATTATATGTGCTCGCACTTTCGTATCCCTATGTTACAGTAGTGAGGAAGCCCTTGAAAATTTCTGACCCTGCAAATAGCTTTCCTCGATGCAGCTTCTGAACTAAGCCTGGTCTGTGAGGTTGTAGTCTTTATATTACTACTGTAATGTGTGTCATCTCACATAAGAGAAAGTACCTGTCCCTTGCATTGTAAGAGCTCAGCTCACCTTTTGGGGGTCTATTTGCTAAGAAACGGTAGACTGTTCCTAATAGCAACAAGCAGAATGATAGATATATTACAGGCTGTAGAGCTCTGTTCATACTGTGTCTATGATGAAGTGTATATTGTAGTGTGGGTAGTTATGAATTTTGTTCATTGTTGTGTCTGGTTATGGTTGTCGTTCATTGTAATGTGTATGGAATTCCAATTCCATCCCACATCCCAGGATACAGATGATGAATTAAGTACAGGGTGGTAATTAAATTAAAAACAGTTAATTAACAGGTCAATAGTGCCCAGGGTCTTAGTGTGTGGGGAGGTAGACAGACACCTTAGCTACCTTTTCAGTCTGGAAGCATGCCAGGCCTAAACTCTGTATACAGGACAAAAGGGAAAATATGACATCTAAGGCATGGCAGTCATAATTCATGTTTCATAACCATCTGCAAACACAAATATGGCCAGGGAACCCCGACAAATCAGTGGTGTCAAGGATCTGGACCTTTAACATTTATTAACCACCCCAAATTATGTAACTATTGGTTATGATTTCATTATCATGTTTGGTATGCCTGGACTTGTATAAACATTCTGTCTCTCTTGTCAGACTCATCATCCCTATATGAAGTACTCACCCAGAGTTATCGTATATTCCCAAAATAGGTCAGCCCTGGTCACAGATAGGAGGACTAGAGAAGGGGGTTGTTTTAGGGGTTTGTCAAAAATAGATGTGTACAGGACGCCCTTTCTCAGAATACCTGGAGATGTAGTCTGTCCAACTTCTTGCTTGCCGAGCTCTATGGCCAGGCTCGAAAGAGGTCTTTACCTTATTCCCTTTTTATTTTGTAAATAATGTTTGTACTTATGTTTTTCCTTAATTTTTTCTTTAAGCATTGTACTTTTTTGGGTATATTAAATTGTACAATTTAATAAGATTGTCTTTTGCTATAAATGTCCCCACAATCCTGAAGAGGGAAAATACTACTATGTTTTGTTACCCTGTTGTATGGAGATATGCCAGAGATGTGAGTGCTCTGAGTATATTGGTGTCTTGTAAGTGGCAGGTGGTAGCCTCCTTTGTAGCCTAGTGTGATAAGTGAGTGAAAACGGAGACATCCTTTAAAGGTCACATCCAGGATTACACATGCTAGTGTGGTGAGTGGGTATTCGCATCCCTTGCAGTGGCTATTAGGGTTCTGTAAGACCTTTGATTACTTTTTGTTACAACTAAATTTTTATTAAGTAGATGTAATTGACCATAAATTGTTGGATTAACATTCTTAATAAAGTAATAGTTACATCAATATTTTCTTATTTAAGAAGGGGGAAGGATTTTGGATAAGAGAGTGTGAGGTGGGGCCATAAAGGTAAGGAGGATGTTGAGGTCATTAGGTAATGGGGTTGTGGGTGGGGGGATGGTAATGGTTACAACATTAACTGAAGTAAAATCTTACAGTTATATTAAACAGTTTAGCACTCAATTCCTATTCATGGTTATGTTCAAGCTCTTGGTTTGTTTGTTCCTATATAAATTTAGATGAAATTTTCTGGTTTCCATGGGATCAATTTTTTTTTTTATTTCTTCCCATGAGGGTGTATATGTAGCATAGTTTAATTCCATTTCTTTAGTTTGGGATATTTTGTTTTTGACTTCTGTGAGTTTTAAGCCGTCTGTGCTTTTGCCACTTTGAGGATATGACACAGTTTTTTTTATGTCCGACAAGTTCTTGGGTTTGTAAGAAGCGGAGTGCAAGTTCCGGTGATGGAGAAATGTTCAATGATAGAGTTTTGTTTAGTGCCTTGAATACTTTGGACCAAAAGGATTTTATAATAGGACAATTCCACCATGCGTGTAGATATGGGCCTTCTTGGCCGCATCCTCTCCAACATTTGTTAGAGTAATTCCTGTTTGTTTTTGCAATTCTTGAAGGGGTTAGGTGCTATCTTAGTATTAATTTTCGTGAGAGTTCAAGGTGATGTGTACCTTTGGATATTGAGTTGGTCCAGTTGAAGGCCTTTTTTTTGAGGTTGGAGTAGTGATATATGGAGTGACCGTTCGTGTAGTAGTTTTCAATTTGTGCCCAGACTTTGGAAGTGTTGTTTTTCCACCATGTTTTAGATTGGTCTAATAATGAGGCTTGATGGTATTTTTTAATGCTGGTTGTCATAGTTGTAAATTTGGTTCTGGGGTGTTTACCTGACCATATGAAGTTATTTATTTCTTTTTGGATATTGCGAAAAAATGAGTTGGGAATGGTTATGGGAATAGTGCGGAGGGTGTATAGGATGGAAGGCAGAACTATCATTTTTATTAGAGCTATTTTGCCAGCCCATGATAATGGTATTTTGGTTAGGTTTTGTAATTTTCTTTGTGTTGTATCCAGAAGTGACGGGAAGTTTTCTTTATATAGGAGAGAGCTTGGAGAGGTTAACATTATGCCTAAATATTAAATTTTTTTTGTCGCTTCATTGATATGGGAAGGTTTTGATCAGATTTCGTTTTGTGTATTGTGGGATGCCTAGATTCAATATTTGGGATTTTTTTTTCATTTATTTTGTAATATGAAATACTGTATTTCCAAATTGTTGGAGGGTAGATTGTATTTCTATTAGATTGTGTAGGGTTAGTGATTGCTAATATGACATCGTTGGCATTTAGTCCAATTTTTTGTTCTAATTGGCCAATTTTTAGGCCTTTAATTTTTTCATTTTGACGAATGAATTCTGCTCATGGTTCCATGATCATGGCAAAGATGAGGGGTGAGAGAGGACACCCTTGGCGTGTTCCGTTAGTAATATTGAATGAATTAGATGTGAAACCAGAAGAATATACTCTGGCCGAGGGGTTTGAGTATAGTGCAAGAATTTCTGTATGAATATTTCCTACGAGGCCAAATTTGGATAGGACTGCTTTAAGGTAGCCCCAGTTTACTCTGTCAAATGCCTTCTCCGCATCTAGGGCCAGAAGCAGAGAAGGCGATCGAGTCAGCTCAGCATGTTGTATCAGATCTATGAATCTTCTTGTGCCATCTGTGGCCTGTCTGCTTGTCACAAATCCCACCTGATCTGGGTGAATAATGTTAGGTAGGACTTGTAGTAATCTACAGGCAATAATTTTAGAATAGGTTTTTACATCGGTGTTTAATAGTGAGATAGGGTGGAAGTTTGCTGGGTGTGTGGGGTCTTTTCCCGCTTTTGGGAGTGTTACTATTATGTGGGAATTCTTTTTTTATTTATGGCGTTGTTAAATACAGATGTTAGGTGTGGAGCTAATATGTGTGCAAATTTTTTGTAGTAGCTGTTGGTGATACCGTCTGGGCCTGGAGATTTACCAGTTTTTAAGGTTTGTATAACTTGTAGGGTTTCGTTTGTTGTAATAGGGGATGAGATTCTCTTTAATTGTTTATCATTTATTTGAGGTACAGTGATGGCCAAAAGTATTGGCACCCCTGCAATTCTGTCAGATAATACTCAATTTCTTCCAGAAAATGATTGCAATCACAAATGCTTTGGTAATAATATCTTCATTTAATTTGTCTTCAATGGAAAACCACAAAAAGAATTGTCAAAAAGCCAAATTGGATATAATTCCTCACCAAATATAAAAAAGGGGGGTGGACAAAAGTATTGGCACCCTTTGAAAAATCATGTGATGCTTCTCTAATTTGTGTAATTAACAGCACCTGTTACTTACCTGTGGCACATAACAGGTGGTGGCAATAACTAAATCACACTTGCAGCCAGTTGAAATGGATTAAAGTTGACTCAACCTCTGTCCTGTGTCCTTGTGTGTACCACATTGAGCATGGAGAAAAGAAAGAAGACCAAAGAACTGTCTGAGGACTTGAGAAGCAAAATTGTGAGGAAGCATGAGCAATCTCAAGGCAACAAGTCCATCTCCAAAGATCTGAATGTTCCTGTGTCTACCGTGCGCAGTGTCATCAAGAAGTTTAAAGCCCATGGCACTGTGGCCCCTAGATGTGGACGGAAAAGAAAAATTGACGAGAGATTTCAACAAAAGATTGTGCGGATGGTGGCTAAAGAACCTCGACTAACATCCAAACAAGTTCTAGCTGCCCTGCAGTCCGAGGGTACAACAGTGTCAACCCGTACTATCCGTCGGCGTCTGAATGAAAAGGGACTCTATGGTAGGATACCCAGGAAGACCCCACTTCTGACCCAGAGACATAAAAAAGCCAGGCTGGAGTTTGCCAAAACTTACCTGAGAAAGCCAAAAACTTTTTGGAAGAATGTTCTCTGGTCAGATGAGACAAAAGTAGAGCTTTTTGGGAAAATGCATCAACATAGAGTTTACAGGAAAAAAAAAAGAGGCCTTCAAAGAAAAGAACACGGTCCCTACAGTCAAACATGGCGGAGGTTCCCTGATGTTTTGGGGTTGCTTTGCTGCCTCTGGCACTGGACTGCTTGACTGTGTGCATGGCATTATGAAGTCTGAAGACTATCAACAAATTTTGCAGCATAATGTAGGGCCCAGTGTGAGAAAGCTGGGTCTCCCTCAGAGGTCATGGGTCTTCCAGCAGGACAATGACCCAAAACACACTTCAAAAAGCACTAGAAAATGGTATGAGAGAAAGCGCTGGAGACTTCTAAAGTGGCCAGCAATGAGTCCAGACCTGAATCCCATAGAACACCTGTGGAGAGATCTCAAAATGGCAGTTTGGAGAAGGCACCCTTCACATCTCAGGGACCTGGAGAAATTTGCCAAAGAAGAATGGTCTAAAATTCCAGCAAAGCATTGTAAGAAACTCATTGATGGTTACCGGAAGCGGTTGTTCGCAGTTATTTTGTCTAAAGGTTGTGCTACCAAGTATTAGGCTGAGGGTGCCAATACTTTTGTCCGGCCCATTTTTGGAGTTTTGTGTAAAATGATCAATGATTTGACTTTTTTTTTCATTCTCTTTTGGGTTTTTTCATTGCAAGCAAAATAAATGAAGATATTATTACCGAAGCATTTGTGATTGCAATCATTTTCTGGAAGAAATTGAGTATTATCTGACAGAATTGCAGGGGTGCCAATACTTTTGGCCAGCACTGTATGTTTTGTTACCCTGTTGTATGGAGATATGCCAGAGGGTGCAGGTGTGAGTGCTCTGAGTATATCGGTGTCTTGTAAGTGGCAGGTGGTAGACTCCTTTGTAGCCTGGTGTGATAAGTGAGTGAAAGCAGGGATCTCCTTTAAAGGTGACATCCAGAGTTACACATGCTGGTGTGGCGAGTGGGTATTCGGATCCCTTGCAGTGGCTATTAGGGTTTTGTAAGACCTTCGATTACTTTTCCATGACAAGAACAGTGTATGTAGTCTGTAGCAGTATTCTTGCCATCAAAAATGCTGATAGACACCTGGAGGACCCCATTATAAGTTAAAGGGATTCATTGGGAGTTTGATATTGATTACACCGTTCAGCTGCTTCCCTTCACAGACTGTGAGGTCAAGTTCATCTGTCACATTGGGAGTGAGCTGCAATACCAAGCACAGCAGCTATACAATGTACAGTGCTGTGCTTGGTATTCAATAAAGAGGCTGCAGCGTTCATCCTCTTCAAGTAGTTGATCAATGTGGGTGTCGTCACTGATCTAACACTGATTCTAAGGATAAGCCATCAATATCAAACTGCAGAAACCCCTTTTAGGCTAAGGCCCCAAGCTGCAGAAAAGCTGCTTTTTTGTTGCAGGTTTTTAAGCCAAACCCAAGAGTGGCTACAAAATGAATGCAAAATATAACATCAGTTATTGAAGTTGTGGATTACATTATAAAGGGCGGCCATGATTATAATGTGAACAGAGGGTCAGTACTAGATAAATTGAAATCGTACATATATCTACATATTGGCAAGGATGATAAAACCAAAGGATGCACATTATAGAATCATTGCTATTACAATATGTGCAGCTGTAAACTCCACCACAATGTTTGTCCAGGCGTACTCCCTGGGCTGAGCTGACATCAGGCGTGGAGAGAAGAAACTGCACACCTAGCACATGGGCTGCCAAGGCAACAGTGAAATGCCCAACAAGTATCAAGAGCAGGTCCTACTGTAATGGACCTGTGCCCAATACTGACTGTGGGTCAGACGGCTGCTCTGCAACTGCTTAACATACAGGTACATCTCTTTACACTCAGTGTAAGAGCAGGAGATAAAATATGCCTGGACAACCTATTTAAAAAGAGTTGTGCAGGATTAAAAAACACAATTCTGCTTTCTTCCAGAAACAGCGCCACACCTGTCCACTGGATGCGTCTGAAACTGCAGTTCAGCACCATTACAGTGAAAGCTGTTGTGCTGTAATATCACACAAAATTTGTGGACTGGTCTGCTGCTTTTTCGGGAAGAAAATAGCCAGGTTTTCCTAATAATAACTAATAATTACTGGCAGGTCGTCAGTAACAAAATACCTTGGGAGACGCTCCACTTCTTTACCCCTGACTTTAAGGGCTTTAAAGTTTTTCTCCCAGTCATGTACATTGTGTAAATACTTCTCAATCAGGGCATCCACATCTACTTGACTAAGCACTACCCACTCCTGGAGAGAAAGAAAAAAAAAAGTTACATAGGTTACATAGGTTGAAAATAGACACAGGTCTATCAAGATCAACTTTTTCCATCAATTACACATCATTATAGTAAGATTAATTATAATCAGGTGCACAGCTCGTTATCAGATGAATGATTGGTGACAATAACGAGCTGTGTATTCATCACATGACCATGGACTGTATATCACATGACCATGGACTGATTTTTATCCACTGGCAGTAAACAGAATGAATGAGAGATCTAGAGAACTGAGGAACTGATACAAAAAGTATATTGGAAAAGTGTAGAACATTTCATTATACAAGCAATAACATTTGTCTCTCAATACTGGTCTGAAATTGGACAACCCCTTTAACCTTTGCATACATAAATGGACAGCAGTTCAGGTAATGTACTGATCCAAGGTCTGTGTTACTTTACAGCTTTAAATAACAGATAAAGTCTATTGAAATGCAGAGTGCACCTTAAATCGATCCATGACAGCAGATAACCTTCTGAACAAATCCTCTGCTTTACTGAACACAGTGATGAAGCCATTTGCATTCCTCTCAGACATCACAGAAAAGATTGGCTCTGCACCCAGCTCGCTCAGTCCCCTGAACTGGTGGGGAATAGAAATGAACCTCTTCATATCCCGGTAATACTTGGCACGGATTTCTTCATAAGGAGGTTTAAACTGTAACCTGCCCTGTCTGGAAGAGATTGTCGTGGATAAATAAAATATGGGGCTTAGGAGACGCTGCCCCCACTCCTGCACAAAAATGGCTCTTACTTAAATGTGAGATCAATGCTGATTTCAGGGAGATTTTCATTCAGAGCCTCCAGGCCCATCTGATACTGATGTTCGAGAGCCTTGTACAGCTGATGGTCCCAGTGCTGGCGCCAAGGCTTCATGTCACTAGACCGCATTCCCTACAATCCAAAATAAATACATATAAATATAATATAACATAAGGATAGGACAGAAACATCATGACACTTTCTTACATAGTTTAACACCAGTGTACAGCAATGTGCAAGTCCACCCAAGAGCTGGTGGACGCACATGCTCAGTGACATTTCACACAGCCAAATCTCAGCAAAATGACCCTCTAACATCAGAAATTGCTTGTCAGGGCAGAAAGCTGAGTAGACCTGGCTGTGGGGAGAATGACTGTGCATGCACACCTACCAGCACACAGCTCATTAGGTGGATGTGCACATTGTTATTCACTCTCAACACCAGGTGGCACCATACTTTTCCTTGGTTATTATTATTTATTTATTTATTTTAAAGGGGTTATCCAGCTTCCAAAAATTAAATTAATCTTTAAATACATCTCCAACAGTGCTAAATCCTCATTGTTCCCTTGTGCACGGTTTGCATGGCTTTATTTTACTTGCTGCTCCTTGTATCATTGTTATTCACATGCAGTGAATCTGTGGACAAACTACATTTCCCATGATTCATCTGTCTACTCTCACTTTGTGTGCAAATTACCTCCCTACTAGGAGGTCACATGCTGCTGTGACGTTCAGTTTGCTGGCTGAACTTCTCACAGGGAGGGGTAGTGAGCTTAGAAACGAAATGTCACAACATAGTTAATGACCAGAAAATAAGTCAAACAAACCGTGCTGAATTTAAACAGGACATATATCAGGAAGTGTTTTGTATTGACGCTTCCTGTTATTTGGCCCATATTTTTTTAAAAACTGGATAACCCTTTTAACACCATGTAACTGGCTTTTATATGATCTATACAATAAATATGATATTTAATGGTTGGACAACCCCTTTAATATGATGGAAAGTAAAAAACCTAATAAATTTGTCAAAGAGAAATTACCTGATATTCAAGACTGGAGAACACATTGCGCATTTCCAAAAGTCCATCTTTCCATCGCTGTTGTTGACGAAGCAAATCTACGCTCATGAAAACAACCACCTTTAAAAGAATCAACGTAATACAGGGCAGTCAGGGTATGGTAGATGCCGCAGTCTCTTCCCTCTGCCAATGAGGTCATATTCAACAGTCACATGGTACAGTAGCAGCTCAGTCCCATTCAAGTGATTGGGGAAAAGCTGCAATACCAAGCACAACCGCTATGATAGCTATAGCACAGTGCTTGGTAATAAGTTAAGAGGTTGCAGGGCTCATTCAGACGCTGCCCCTGCACCCAGTTGATCGTGGGGGTCCCAGGTGTTGGACCCACATTGATCACATATTGATGACCTATCCTAAGTACCTATCCTAAGCCCTGAAGACCCCTTTAATGGGTCAGACATTGATCTACCGGGTAGCAACCCATAGGGGGCACTAGAGACAATTTCTTCTGGATAATTGTGCTTGTTTCACTGCTTAGCAAGAGCAGATTCAATCTACAGGTGAAAAAGGCAGATCTGCATGTACAAATAAGAAGTGCTGGAGGCCTGTATTCATTTTTACAGCAGCTGGGGGAGGCAAGGTAGAGGCAGGGAGTCAGGAAGTCTATATTTACCCTGTTCTTCTGCACATGGTGCTAGTACTCTGGAGCATTGTAAGTACGTTGGAGTTTAGTTACTGCTTATACAAGAATAATTTACCTTTTCACAGAAGTCTGTATGTTTCTTCCGCAGCCTCCTGTTCTCAGTAGAAAGCTGCTCTGCTGCGCTTTGTAGTTTCTCAATATAACTCTGAAGCTCTTTAGGATTGTCCCACGTTATACTTGTTTTTTGGCCAGGTTCACCCGAGCTCATCTTAGAACTCTAGTACAGGATAAAAACATTCATATTTTAAAAGAGGGGATAAGAGAAGCATCACACAATAAAGCTGATCTTATAGATTAATGCCAATTTGTCCCATTAACAATTTACTGTGTGTGGGGGAACCTAAATGTGGCCTTACATTTGTCCTACCCAATGTCTGACTTCCTCCACTGAAATAAGGCACAGTTCACATCATATTTATAGCATCTTTACTGTTTTATTTTAGCCCCCAGGTGTTTTTTTTTTAACAACAATGACCTATCGACAGGTTAGGTCATCAGTATCTGATCGGTGGGGGTCCAACACCCAGATCCGCACTGAACAACTTATCTGACTGCCTCCCATAGCCAGAACCAGTTTTTCTATTATTTAAGTAATAGGCACAGCTGCAGGACCCCAGCGCCACCACTATACAATGCACGAGGCTACTGCTATGTGCCTATTGCTTCTGACCCTGCTCAGTTGAGCAGCTTTCCATGCTGGGAGGCAGCCGAATCAGCTTAGTGTTGGACCCCTGTCGATCAGATACTTATGACCTATCCTTTAGAGTGGCCTGCTGGGGGAGCAGTATATCAACCAGGGACAGAAATAAACTTGACAAGCTGATTAGAAGGGCCAGCTCTGTCCTGGGGAGCCCACTGGACCCAGTGCAGGTGGTGGGTGACAGAAGGATACTGTCCGTGGTGAGCTCCATGCAGAAGAAGAAGTCCCATCCCATGCATGAGACTGTGATCGCGCTGAGCAGTACTGTCAGTGACCGACTGCTCCACCCTAGGTGTGAGAAGGAGCGCTATCGGAAGTCTTTCCTCCCCACCGCGGTTAGGCTGTACAACCAACACCGACCTAAGCGGAGATCATTACACACAGAGAACTGAAATATCTCTCTGCCTGTTAAATCCCCCCCCCCCCCCCCTGCTACGTCCTATCTGTCTGTCTGCTATTAATGTAATGCCTCTCACCTTGGAACATTCCTGTACATGTTGTATTTGTATTTGTATCTGCTTATCTTATCTTATCTTTGCTGCTGTAACACACTGAATTTCCCCACTGTGGGACTATTAAAGGACTATTATTATTATTATTATTATTATTAGTTTATAAAGAGAAAACATCTGGGGGCCAGAAAACTCCTCTAATGTATATACTGGGAAGTATATGCTAAATGAATGCCTGTGCATCTATCACCCACGGAGTTTCACTGAAGAAAAAAAAAAACAACTTTAACATTTTGTCCCCATTTTGACTGGACATTTTGTACTGGTTACCATTCAATGGAATACCAAACTGTAGTCTACTGATATCACCTAGCAAAATGCAGGTTTAGCAGAGACAGACAGGCTAAGAAGACCCCCCCCCACACTCCAACCAATGTCTGTTTAAGGTAATGTTCACATTTACACAAGGAACCTCTAGCAGATATTTGATGGGAAGGATAGCCCAGTATGCCATGATACAACAGATACCATGATGTAACACTGACGGATGCCATTATAAGTCATTTGGCTCATTCAGACATTATTGTGGCCTGTTGTGTGACAGACAGGGCACTTCATTTTAAATTTATAATGGAAGCCCCAATTCAGGTGTGAACATAGTCTTAGTATATACTAGTATTATAGGAAAATAGCATATATACATAGATAAATAGATTGCAATCATAAGGAACACAAGTATTTACTAAAAGAAAAAGACTTGTCAGGAGAGTTTTAAAGGGGTACCCACTTCAATTACTATAAAATTATGGAATAGCCTGTGAGTAAGTCATAAACGTGCAAGCTGGGAATATCTGAAAAGTCTGCTGTGCCGTATACATGACATTCACCTTAATAATCTGCTCAAATGCTAACGCGGACTTTAACATCATCGGTCTCTGACTCTGAATCATCTGCTGGTCTATCGTGTTGTAGAAATGGGAGACCTACACACAAACAGGAAAAAAGTGGGAGAATGATCAAGATATTTTTAATGTACTGATGACAATTCACGGTGGAAAGTCGGCAACCAAAAGTATTTCTTCTCCATTTTTCTTTCATGGTACAGCAAGTATTTCTTTCACTGCTGTTTCCTAGGATGTCCACATTTACATACACGTATCCAGGGACGTGTCTACATTTACATGCATGTATCCAGGGATGTGTCCACGTATACTTACACGTATCCACAGATGGGTCCACATTTACATACACATATCCACAGATGGGTCCACATTTACATACACGTATCCACAGATGGGTCCACATTTACATACTCGTATCCACAGATGGGTCCACATTTACATACACGTATCCACAGATGGGTCCACATTTACATACACGTATCCAGGGATGGGTCCACATTTACATACACAAATTGATCTTTTATTCCATAAATAAAACCATATATTTTATTGCTTTTATTTTTTATAAATGCTCAGATACACAGAACACATTTCTCTTTTACATATACGGTATTTTACATATGGTACCTATTTCAATGACACCAACCTAAAAACCAGTTATTTAAAACTTTATAAACCGGAGACAGAAGAAATGACCCTGACTATCGGGTAAGACCAAATCAAGCACCATCACCAACCTGCTTAAGAATCATGGCTTGCTTGTAGAACGTCTGCGCTGTTTTGGTGGCTTGCTGGATTTTAGCAGGAATTACTAATCCAAGTGCTGAGAGCTGGCGGACCTCACGCAGCAGGGTAACCAAACGATCAGAATAGTGGATTTTCAAGGCTCCATTAGAGTGGTCCAATTCCATGACCTGACTGCTTGGCTGTATGCTACATAGGATCAACCAAAGAAAGTATATAGAATTGCATTGAAGAAAGGAAAGGGAAACAAGATCATAATATTAATCACATATAATTTATTTGTGTTATCTAGAAAACAGATCCTTGGTATATAACAGGATATATATAATATATAGTTAAATTCTATACAAAGGTCTGAATAAGGCTGGTTTCAGAACTCCCCTGAAAGAGCTGAACAATAGACAATAAAACTGATTTGTGAAAGTAGCCTTAGGCCAAGGCCCCATATTGCGGGAACACAGAGTAAAAAAAAATGCTGTGTTTTACAGCACCAGCAAAGTGAATGAAATTTCATTAATCTCATCCACACAATGCGGAGAAAAAGAGATGCGGAAAAAATCGCAGTTTGTTGATTTTAGCTGCGGAATTGTGAGCATTTTTCTTATATATTGAATAGGGCAAGAAAAAAAGCTGTGAAAAATGCTGCAGAAAAAAAAAGCAACACATTTTCATAGCAGTTTTTTCTGTGCCGTTATTTAGCTACAATTTGCTACATGAGGCCAAACCCTAAAAGGAGGTTTCCAGGCGTCAGATACTGTCCTGATCAGTGGGGGGGCTGACAATAAGAACCCCTGATGATCAGCTGATATTAGAAGCTGCAACCATCAAAAGTAGGATAGTGTATGGGGTGAATGGGAACCGAGCTGCGGTAAGGTATGGCCATAAATTTCTAGTAGGAACAACAGAGTAATGAGAGCTAACAGATCCTCTATATATCTTAAAATTGGTGACGGTAAATGGTTACAATAGGAGCCAAATTTGACCCGCTCACTGTTTAAATTCCCCATCATTCCCCGGCTGCCACTTATGAAGTTCCTGGCTCTGACATACACAGCTCTGCTATGCTGACTAACACAGTCTCGATATAATGACTAACGCAGCCCAGCTACACTGACTAACACAGCCCTGCTATACTTTAAGTCATAAATGGAGAATAATACTATCTAAAAGGGAAAATATAAAGAATACTCACCAAAATCCAGATCTGGGGTCTGATAAACCAGCCTGAATTTCTCTTGACCACTCACTAAATTGTTCCTGCTCATATTCTCTGAACTGCTCCAGTTGTTCTCCGGCACCTTTGTGAAAGGCTTGATAGCCAGACAGGTCTGACAGAAGAGTTTCTGCTATTTTCACAGAATCCTGCACCTTTAGTCACAAGACAGAAGACAGTGAGGTCCTAAGCTGACACCATGAGTACCCGTAATATGTAAAGTATTAATCGTGCAAGAGTCTGTGGAAAACAAATACTGCTGTATGCCTAGTACTATACTTGAGAGGCAAAGCATGACAGACTGCTCCATTGCAGATCACAGTATTCTGCCCTCTAGTGATGACATTGGAATACAATCAATCACTAGCCACAGCAATGACCCAAGTGATGTCCACTGTAGAAGTCATATGTCCAGATGAAACATCACTGATGTAAGCCAGGTGCTCCAATGTCCTCCCAGGGCGGTCCAGTCCTGCTGCTCAGCTGTCTTCTTGCTGTGGAATTCCTCGCCAGCTGTGACCGCTGAGGCCAGGAAGGGAACAGGGGACGTCACAGGTATTGACATCCCTGTGTTCACTTCCTGAGGCCACTAATGGGCTTCAGCGGCCACGTGCAGTGGGTACTTCCAATGGAAGACAACAACGGAGCTGCAGGACCTGACTGTGCGGGGAGGCACCAGAGCACCGGTGAGTATGTGGTTTTTTTTTTTTTTTTTTTTTCCCCATCTCCCCTGGCCTAATTAATAAATAAAATTTTAGTCTGTACAATCTCTTTAAATGCTGAAATATATTGTTTAGATGAGAAAAGTCAAACTGAATCCTGCTATCTATATAGTAGAGTTTTGCTACTGATTCCCATTTACACGTTACGATATAGGTTATCAGTGAGACTGATACTATCAGGACTGTCCACAGCTGGCAATCGTCCTTACAATCCAACATTTATGGCTGGATCATTATGAAAATGCCACGTGTCTTAAACAACGCCATTTGAGAAGAACTGTGATAGGCCCGGGTTTCACTGTCTGTAATACCTGATCTGTGACTGTGTAAAAGCTGCCTTTAATGTAGAGTTGGTAGGCCAAGGCGCCAACTCTGTCTCCTGCTTTGACTCCTTCATAAATGGCTGATAAGCATGGTCAGACAGAGCCAGCAAAGATCCTCTAATGCAGGAAAAATCTAGTGACAGATTCATATGATAGCAAATATGTAACAAACTATGCATCTAATTAATTATATAAAATAAAGAATTGTACAATATAGTGTAAAATAATCATTTTATTTTGAAGCTGGAGTCGGTAACTTTTCACCGATGCCAATTCCACACAAATTTGGCCCAGACTCAAACTGACTCCATGACTCCGACTCCACAGCCCTGTCTATAAATAGCGTATTGAAGGGCTGGTTCAGGTGCAGACTATCTGACAAGTTACCTAGAAGCATAAGGACTACAATCTTACAGTGAAAATGATATAGAAAGAATACATTAACCAATTATTCATTCTTTAGACACATCTTACCTTGAGCTGAAGTTGGCGCACCCACACAATATTATTCACAACCTCAGGCAGGTTCTTGCCAGTGAGGGGTCCAGAGGACTCCCCTGGAGAGCCATGGCAGCGGGTTTCGAAGTCTGACCGGATGTCTAAAAACGACAGAAAACGACAGGTTTTTATTACAAAAAGCATATGGCTTTCACAGACTTCTGGCATATTAAAAGTGTCAAGATATTAGGAAAGGTCTGCACGTGAATCAGTAAATGTGCAGATCTCCAGTGACAGCATTTCGAAGGTGGGAATTTAAAAAAAATGAAAAAAATGAATGCAAAAATGGAAAATGGCAGTGGTGGGAAGGGGTTAACCTGTTATAAGATTACTAGAATTAGCCTAGTATGCTCCCTACTCCATAAACATAAGGCACACTGATCTATTACAGCTATTGACGGTACCTTTAATATAGTCCACCAGCCTGGCTAGCAGAGTTTCCCGTTCTAGAATTAGCCGCTTCCTTATACTGGGTCTTTTCACCAGTTCTTTGTGTCTCTGAAAAGCTTGTAGTAGCTGGAATAGAAGAGTAGTTCGCAGTAAATAGCAATACACATGCAAGGATCAAAACCATGTCCAAATTCTAATACATTGAATGCCACAGAATTCAAACCAAGGTACGGGAGGTATACATCAGGAATATGTCCCAAAGTATACCTCTAAAGCAAGGCTCCACCTGTTCTGGCATATATTGCTGATGCATCTCCCCCAACATATCAGACTCATTCCTGTTCTCCCAGTTTCCAAAGGGAACCTAAAAAACAACTGAGGCTTCCAGAGATTGAGGTCCTCAAAGCTCCATAGAAGTGAATGGAGTGCCGGTAAGTATAGCGCACTGGAGCTTCATTCACATGGAGGACACCGGGGAATACTGGGTCCCCCATTCTCATAATCGCTGGGGATTCCAGCGGTTGGACAGCCAGGCGATCTGACACGTCCCCTATTCTGTGGATAGGGGATATATATCTGTAATTAAAAAAACACTTTACTGCTTTCATCTTTTGCGCAGTTTGGTTCATGTACATACCTGTTGTGGACTGTCTTGTATATCGGAGAAATAAGATTTCAGCTTGCTTGCTATTTTCTCCTCCGCTGGCTCGATTATTCTTTCATACTGTGAAACTGCGGCTCTCCATAAAGGCTGGAAGACATTGACATTGATATGAGTATCTTCAGTGACAGTAAGTTGTATTACTACCCAGACCACAGTAGTAGAAACCCAAAATACCTCTGTATATGGGTTGTAGTGCACCGGGTTTAATCCAGCGAAAGGTTCAAATAATTTTTTAGAGCGCTGAGCCTGATCTTCACCAGAGGGCAGGAAGTACGCCAACTTCTCATGCATCATCCTTATTGTGAAGACCTACAGGGATCACAACACACTGGTTTATGGGTTCCCCCAAAAATACACAAAGCATCAAGGGGTATTAAAGACAAACATGCAAAGATCACAAATTTTATATAATAAAAGCCTAAAGATTCCCACAAAAATGTTTATCTCCTGGCCCATTAGTAATGTAATAGCAGTGTTGGAAATTTTCTTACCGATGCCTTTATTCATAACTTATCCGCTTCGATACAGTCCTCCGCTATGTCATGTGACTGGCAGTCCCACTCAACTGAACCTTACAGGCTGCATTACATTCCTCTGCTATACTGCATGACTGGCAGTCCCACTGAATCTTACAAGCTCTTATGGATGGGCTGGAAGTCATTCTCTCGATGTGAGTCTCACAAGAATGAATAGAGAGAAAGTGACTATCAGCAGGTCAGAGTGACAGTCACATGGTATAGCAGAGGACCCAAAAATGAATAAAAACACCAGCGCTCCATTCACTACTATGGGTCTGCCGCTCCTGGAATCCTTCGGCAGCACAATAGCAGTGAATGGAGAGTCGAACATGTAACCATATTGGCACTTCATTCCCATTGAGGATGACTTCCAATCCTTCGTTCGCTGACCCTTATCCACTAAGTGTCTGTAATGGCCAATCCCTTTAACTGCCTTCTTTTACATCACCACATTACGGATGCTTCTTTAAAGGGGTGGTCCCATCAAGATAAACCCTTTCCATACACTGTAAAATAACATGCAGGGAGGTTGTCACTTCACAACTGATGCAAAGAGCACCTCCTTACAGCTGCAGGAGTGAGGAGGCAGCCGTCAGTGACAGCTAGACTCAAATACAAGAAGGCAGGGATGGTTCATTCTACAAAGATCGGGAAGACAGAGGTGAAAAACAACACTCAATGAGCGCTGTCTGTACAGCTATAGAGGCCACAATGTTGTGACTTCCCATTGACCCAGCCATAATCTGGGTCCTAGAGGTCCTAGCACAAGATTTTTCCTCTTGTAACTGGAACTAATATATCAGTCCCTGTTACAGGGGAAATAACCAATAAAAAAGGAGTGTTGAAACACTAGGTAAGGTTTTTACTCACAAAATCCTTCTAAATGTTGCATATTTCTAGTGATTCTTGTCACTTTAACAGCCTATTGTAGCACTACTGTAGATACACCATACCTCTTCCAGACGTCTGCCAAGGTTCTGAAGAGATTCAGGAAGGTATTTCTCATTTTTCCAAGGATGAGGAGTGTAACGTTTCCAAAGCTGGCCGGTCAGGTGTTCACAGGCAGCGGTCCACTGCTCACACACGGTAATACCACCTCTAAGGCCCTCTTTTACTGCAGGAAATGGGTCTGTCCATAGATTCATCTCCCCAAGGTTCTTCTGAACGCATCGCCCCAGTGCATTGCCTAGAATACACAGAGGGGAGGTTTACTACATAGATAGAATACTGCAGCAAAATGTATATTCATAAATTCAGTAAAATAAAACATAGTAGATAATAGGTTTCCAGAAGTGTTAAAGTGGCTTTCACAGATTAGAAACTGATGTCAAGGTGGTAGTGGTGTCTGCCATATGATCAACTAACTTGATCTGAATAGAATTTCTGAATTTAAAATCCCAGCGTAATAGCAAATGTATAGTTACCCGGTGTTTGGGAGCTAGGTTTGGGCTCCCTTAACCAGCAGCATGCCCCTATGTTGCTGGGGTTTAGAGTTCCAAACCTGGTGAGCCAAGCTTGTCCATAGCCAAGTTCGGCATATTCTGAGTCCTGGACTCATCTCCAGTAGCTCCCGTCACATGTGTAATGTGCAGCTGAAGCTGGGGAGTCTACATCTACTCTGCAAGCAAGATATACTCTTCTCAACGTCAACTGCACAATAGAACAGAAGCTACCCAATGGAGTCCAGGACTCATCTCTAGCAGATTAAAACTTCAAAAACTGCTGTACGATGTAATGGAGGGTACTGGGGTCTCCCTTAACCTCAGCAGCATAAGGACATGCTGGTAGAGGTGCCTCAAGCCTGTTGACAGGTTTCCTTTAAAGGAGTTTTCTGGTTCTTTAACCCCTTACCCACATCCGCCATAATAGTATGACGGATGCCGGGTCTTTAAATGAGGCGGCCGCTCTGCTGCAGAGCTGCCACCATGGCTACCGGGTCTCCGTTGTAATATACAGCAGTGAACTCTGATCGAAGCCCATAAGAAAGTCACACATGCTGAATTTTTTTTCCAGCTTCCCAGTACATTGTACAGAAAAATAAATGTTCCCATTATGAAGAACAATTTGTCCCACAAACATTAAGCCCTCATATGGCTCTGTGAACGGAAAAATAAAAAAGTTATGGGGTTTGGAAGGCGGGGAGTCGAAAAACGAAAATCAAAAGATGGCACCAGCTGGAAGGGGTTAAAACTGACAACCTATACTTAGGATAGGTCATCAATATTACATTGTTGGTCTGACTCAACTATTTGAAATGCTGTGTCCTTTTCATTGTTCACCAGGCATAGCTCCGTATATTTAGCAGTGCCTGTGTCTGGTACTGCAGCTCAGTCTCATTCACTTGAATGAGACTAAGCTGCTGAAAGCTGCAATACCATTCAGAATTGTAGGGGTTGTGACACTCGCCAGAGTGCTGTGGCCCCTTTAAACAGCTGATCTACAAGGGTTCTGATAGTCAGACCCCCACTGACAAAGATCAACTACTTTACATATTTACATATAATAGGATCTTGAGTTGTTGGTACAAAAGACTATAAAATAAACTAATATGCTAAATAGAGGCCGTGATTTTCATATAGGTATCAGCAGGAAAGCTCAGCACATCTCCTCAAAGAAACCCTGAAGAATTCACCGCGTGTGTAAACAACCTTGGCTGCATGCAGCACTTTCCTCTCTGCTTGCTTCGTGCGGAAACCGCACGGACCCCATTATAGTCTATGGAGTCTGCGGGTTTCCCAAGTAAACTCAGGCGGACTCCCCGAACGGAAACCCGAACACAGATGTGAACCGGGTCACTGCTTCTACTATAAATGTACAGTATGTCCCCCTGACTCATCCTACCAATGATCTCCAGCAAATGCTTCATGCGGCGCTCAGGATAAGGGTCGTGCTCCGTCTGCCTCCACACATCATCCACTGTTTCCCTGGTAGTTACGACAAGCTCCACGACTTCAACCAAGGGCAGAGCGTCAAGGCTGGTGTAATACTGTAAATGTGGCAGAAATGTTACAAAGGAGTAGACAATCACTATCACACTACATCAAGAGTCCATATTGTAAGAGAACTGAAGAAATGTTACAGATAACTCCAGCGTTACAAGTAATAGGATATATCCAAACTGAAGTCATCAAGCAGATAGAGGACGGCACTATGGCATCACCCCCTGAAATATATAGACTGTATATTTGTACGGACCCGTGGTTTTCATCTCATTGGACATAGACAAATGTGACATATGGGTGAGATACACACATCCATTAAGGGTGGGTTCACACCTGCGCTTGAGTCCGTCCGCTGCCAATCCGAGTGAAAATCTCGGGGAACGGGATAGGCATCGGATAGCGACAGGTTAGCGACGCATTGGTTAAAAAGCAATGCGCAGGTGTGCGCTTAAACCCTCTGTGCTGCGAAGCCGTTTTTTTTCGTCGGACACGAAGTCCTGCATGTCCGACTTTGTTTCCGACGAAAAAAAAGGATTCGCAGCGCAGAGGGTGTAAGCGCACACCCGCGCATTGCTTTAAAAACCCATTCAAATGAAAGGGTTTTTAACCACTGCGTCGCTAACCTGTCGGTATCCGATGCCTATCCCATGTTCCCCGAGATTTTCACTCGGATTGGCAGCGGACGGACTCAAGCGCAGGTGTGAATCCACCCTTACCCATGATATGCCTGGTTTAACCAGTCTACACCTCATGGAGAGCCACAAACACTCAGGGACTTTTGCACTGGCAGACCCAGGTTATCAATGTAATAAATGCATTTTACATGCTGTATGGCAGTGGTTCCCAACCAGTGGCTTGAGAGCCACATGTGACTTGTGACCCCCATCTATGTGGCTGTCCATTAAGCCCTCAATTATGACTATAAGCACCGATTACTATATGACATAAATTCTGCCAATATTGAATATGTATCCAGATCTCCTAACAGCGCCAATTTAGATGGGATAATATAATAGCACTACAAAATATCTGCAAACGCTTGTGATTTAATAACTGATTTCTTCTAGTTTGTCTATTTAACTGAATGTGGATCTCAGCAACCAGTCAAAATTGAATATAGCGAACTGTGAACAAAAGGTTGGGGGATCTACGCAGTTTGGTGTGTTAATAAGGTTATCTGCATTCTATTATTGATGGCCTATCCTTAGGCTATCAATATTAGATTTGCAAGAAACTGACAGCCAGGAGCCCACAGATCACCTGTACCAAGACAGCGTGGCTCTGGGTAATGTTTATCGTACATACCACAAGCAGCACTGCTCATTCGCCATACAAAATGTAGGGGAAGTGTAGGTACTGCATCGTTGCCCCATTGAAGTCTATGAGGCAGCGCTGCAGTACCTACACTCACCACTACGATTGTGAGTGAGCAGTGTCGCTCACGGTACGTAAACATTACCAAAAGCCACACTCTCTCGGCACAGGGGATCTGCGGGAGTCCCACAGATCTAATATTGACCTTGTGTCCAGTGTGACAAATTATAAAGAACATTTGCTCACCTTTTGAATTGCTTGAAACAAACCTAGGAAATGAGCTGCTCGCTCTCGAACACCAGGTTTACTCCGACTTTCTGCAATCTCAGCCCAAAACTGAAATTCATCAGAAGGAGTGAGAATTCCTGCAAAATAAAATAAAATATTCATTTATATAATATGCTGGCTATATTGTATTAATGTCAAAGGGAACCTGTCACAAGGTATGTCACCTGTCATAAGGACATGCTGCTGGAGTTTACAACTCCAGACTTGATGACCCCAATTCCATCCATAAGCGCAAATGGCAGAAATTTGCCAGTTTTACTCTGCTGGAGAGGAACCATGACTCTTCTCCGGCAGCTCCCGGGTGCAACACCGGGCCCCTGCCCCGACCAGCTAATCCACCTGCCAAAAGTGAAGGGGAATTGCATCTCTGCTCCAGTTCAATTGAATAGGAGCAGGAACTGCTTCTGGCCATAAACGTAGTATACAGCTTCCTGAAGGCAGATATTCCACCAATCACGTATCCAATAAACATGAGGTCTTGGACAACCACTTTAAAGAGCTTTCGGCATTCACGATTACGACCATGTCGCTGAGTCACCAGTTGCCTCAGCTGTCCATTTTTTGAACGACTTTTGGTAGGTATTAACCACTGCATACTGGGAACACCTCACAAGGACTTCCATTTTGGAGCTCTCTGACCCAGTCATTTAGCCAACACAATTTATCTCTCATCAAAGTCACTTAGATCGATACTGAAGGATTATGTATACGTCATACAGTACCTATACTAATATATACAATTTGTTTCATGTTTAAAAATCACAACCTACCTTGCAAGTCATCTTCTGCTCCAGTCTTAGAGCTCCCCCTGCTGGTAGCAGTCCTTCGCAGTACACTGCCCAGGCCGGCCTCCAAGTCAATAAGCAACGTTTGAAGTTTAGGATCAAAATCCTTACTCCACTTCTCATCCTTAATATATCAAGGAAGCAATGAAGTCAGTATAAACAAGATCAATAATTCCACGTTTCCCAGTTCTTAAAATAGTTGATAGAATTTTGGGTAGCAGGATAGGGGCATATTTACCCCACATAATTCCCACCATTCATGGACCTGCAGTTGTCAAGATCCATGAGGGCAATGACACAAAAATGAGACAGTACGCCATTGCACCTCCTTTTCAGAACCTATAGAAACGTTTTTCCTGTTGGTACCTGGAAACAGCAAGCTAAATTGTGTGAATTGTTTAAAAGTGTGAATTGTATCATAACCTGTCTGTTTAGTTCACTACATATTAGTGTCCTGCTGTGAATGGGTTGTGAGCCTGATGGGATCATTAACACCTTAATATCAAGTGCAAGTACTAGTTATTCATATTGTAACTTAACCATTGTATTTGGAGGTTCATGAATTAAATGGATTTTCCCATATTTATCACTTATCCATAAGACAGGACATAAATGTCTGATCACTGATGACCTCAACACTGAAAAACCTATTAATACTAGAATGGGGTCCTAAGACTCACTGCGGCCAAGCATGTGCTCTATACTTTGTCTACATGGCTGATGGAAAGAGCCAAGCACTGTACATCCCTGGAGTGGTGAAACAGTTAAACAGCCCCCCTGCCCCTCTAATGATGGTCACCACCTCCGCTCTGCTGCTGCACTGGAAGCGTGATGACGATTTATCATCAGAGTCCTAGGGGTCAGCGGTGGCGGAGGAGAGTGGCAGCGGAGATCAAAAAGGGCCCAACACAGTTACCACCGCAATGGCAGTTCTGATTAAAAGGCAGGACTTGGCAGGTTACCACTGCGCTGCTAAGCCACACCCCTTATTCAAGGTTCGCAAGGAAGGGGGGTAAGGATCCACCCAGCAATTAACAAAATCCTGTGTACAACCCTGCTGTATACCCTCATGGACCCCCAAAGGCAGAGTCCATGAAGGTGAGAATTTGGGGATGGGGTAGCCATCTCCAATGGGATTTAAGCTACAGCCCAAAGTGTTACTTAAACTGTAGTTATTAATCCGCCATCATTAGATTCTTCTTGACTTTATTTCGGTAATACCGTATAACATCCAGTTACCACAATGCTGATCTATTATACCGAAAACACAATCCAGACCACCAAACGGTCTACCGCTTACCTTCAATAACAATGGAGCAAATATCTGCCGGACCGCCTGGTACAGCGTATTGATCGGAGAGTCCAACATGGAGGAGACCAGGACGTTCTCATGGAGATTCTCTTCTGTGATGACCTCTGGTCGAATTTTAAAGAACACAAGAACCTTCTCCTTGGTATCACCGGGTTCAACCTACAAGGATAGGAGCAGAAGCGCATCATTAGAGAGTCAGAACTTATTGTTATACATAATTCCCTGTAAAGAGTCCTACAGGAGTGACTGACTGCGAATACTGGCACTATTACAGCATCTACTGTCCTGAATAGCAACAAGTGAGTAGGGGAGAGTCACTGTCATTCAGGAGCTCTTCAGAGGAAGCCACAAGGGTCACCCAGCTTTCCTAACAGCAGATACCAATAACAAATGGCTAAACAGAGCAACTTGTGAGAAGTATAAAACACAGGGTCAGGGGACTATGTGAGGTTCCACAGGTCCAATAAGAGTCCAGCTTTCTCCTGTCCTACAGGTACACTGTGGGTCTGTAGGGGTACACCTCTTGTCAATACTTGCCCTGCCTAAATGTACCATTCAAAGTCATGTCAGCCACTTTGCCCCGCACCACAGAGGGACCTTGTGTGTTACACAACGAGCCTTTCCTGGATATATTTCCTAAGTACCCTCTCCTCCTATTCCTAATATCAGTCAGTGAGGACCCTCTCCTCCTATACGTCCTGTAGTAATATCAGTCAGTGAGGACCCTCTCCTCCTATACGTCCTGTACTAATATCAGTCAGTGAGGACCCTCTCCTCCTATACGTCCTGTACTAATATCAGTCAGTGAGGACCCTCTCCTCCTATACGTCCTGTACTAATATCAGTCAGTGAGGACCCTCTCCTCCTATACGTCCTGTACTAATATCAGTCAGTGAGGACCCTCTCCTCCTATATGTCCTGTACTAATATCAGTCAGTGAGGACCCTCTCCTCCTATACGTCCTGTACTAATATCAGTCAGTGAGGACCCTCTCCTCCTATACGTCCTGTACTAATATCAGTCAGTGAGGACCCTCTCCTCCTATATGTCCTGTACTAATATCAGTCAGTGAGGACCCTCTCCTCCTATATGTCCTGTACTAATATCAGTCAGTGAGGACCCTCTCCTCCTATACGTCCTGTACTAATATCAGTCAGTGAGGACCCTCTCCTCCTATACGTCCTGTACTAATATCAGTCAGGGAGGACCCTCTCCTCCTATATGTCCTGTACCGAATATCAGTCAGTGAGGACCCTCTCCTCCTATACGTCCTGTACTAATATCAGTCAGTGAGGACCCTCTCCTCCTATACGTCCTATACCTAATATCAGTCAGTGAGGACCCTCTCATCCTATATGTCCTATACCTAATATCAGTCAGTGAGGACCCTCTCCTCCTATATGTCCTGTACTAATATCAGTCAGTGAGGACCCTCTCCTCCTATATGTCCTGTACTAATATCAGTCAGTGAGGACCCTCTCCTCCTATACGTCCTGTACCTAATATCAGTCAGTGAGGACCCTCTCCTCCTATACGTCCTGTACTAATATCAGTCAGGGAGGACCCTCTCCTCCTATATGTCCTGTACCGAATATCAGTCAGTGAGGACCCTCTCCTCCTCTATGTCCTATACCTAATATCAGTCAGTGAGGACCCTCTCCTCCTATATGTCCTGTACTAATATCAGTCAGTGAGGACCCTCTCCTCCTATACGTCCTGTAGTAATATCAGTCAGTGAGGACCTTCTCCTCCTATATGTCCTGTAGTAATATCAGTCAGTGAGGACCCTCTCCTCCTATACGTCCTGTAGTAATATCAGTCAGTGAGGACCCTCTCCTCCTATATGTCCTGTACTAATATCAGTCAGTGAGTACCCTCTCCTCCTATACGTCCTGTACCTAATATCAGTCAGTGAGGACCCTCTCCTCCTATACCTAATATCAGTCAGTGAGGACCCTCTCCTCCTATATGTCCTATACCTAATATCAGTCAGTGAGGACCCTCTCCTCCTATATGTCCTATACCTAATATCAGTCAGTGAGGACCCTCTCCTCCTATACGTCCTGTACTAATATCAGTCAGTGAGGACCCTCTCCTCCTATATGTCCTGTACTAATATCAGTCAGTGAGGACCCTCTCCTCCTATACGTCCTGTACTAATATCAGTCAGTGAGGACCCTCTCCTCCTATATGTCCTGTACTAATATCAGTCACTGAGGACCCTCTCCTCCTATATGTCCTGTACTAATATCAGTCAGTGAGGACCCTCTCCTCCTATACGTCCTGTACCTAATATCAGTCAGTGAGGACCCTCTCCTCCTATATGTCCTGTACTAATATCAGTCAGTGAGGACCCTCTCCTCCTATATGTCCTGTAGTAATATCAGTCAGTGAGGACCCTCTCCTCCTATATGTCCTGTACCTAATATCAGTCAGTGAGGACCCTCTCCTCCTATACGTCCTGTACTAATATCAGTCAGTGAGGACCCTCTCCTCCTATATGTCCTGTACCTAATATCAGTCAGTGAGGACCCTCTCCTCCTCTATGTCCTATACCTAATATCAGTCAGTGAGGACCCTCTCCTCCTATACGTCCTGTACTAATATCAGTCAGTGAGGACCCTCTCCTCCTATACGTCCTGTACTAATATCAGTCAGTGAGGACCCTCTCCTCCTCTATGTCCTATACCTAATATCAGTCAGTGAGGACCCTCTCCTCCTATATGTCCTGTACTAATATCAGTCAGTGAGGACCCTCTCCTCCTATACGTCCTGTACTAATATCAGTCAGTGAGGACCCTCTCCTCCTATACGTCCTGTACTAATATCAGTCAGGGAGGACCCTCTCCTCCTATATGTCCTGTACTAATATCAGTCAGTGAGGACCCTCTCCTCCTATACGTCCTGTACTAATATCAGTCAGTGAGGACCCTCTCCTCCTATATGTCCTGTACTAATATCAGTCAGTGAGGACCCTCTCCTCCTATACCTAATATCAGTCAGTGAGGACCCTCTCCTCCTATATGTCCTGTACTAATATCAGTCAGTGAGGACCCTCTCCTCCTATACGTCCTATACCTAATATCAGTCAGTGAGGACCCTCTCATCCTATATGTCCTATACCTAATATCAGTCAGTGAGGACCCTCTCCTCCTATATGTCCTGTACTAATATCAGTCAGTGAGGACCCTCTCCTCCTATATGTCCTGTACTAATATCAGTCAGTGAGGACCCTCTCCTCCTATACGTCCTGTACCTAATATCAGTCAGTGAGGACCCTCTCCTCCTATACGTCCTGTACTAATATCAGTCAGGGAGGACCCTCTCCTCCTATATGTCCTGTACCGAATATCAGTCAGTGAGGACCCTCTCCTCCTCTATGTCCTATACCTAATATCAGTCAGTGAGGACCCTCTCCTCCTATATGTCCTGTACTAATATCAGTCAGTGAGGACCCTCTCCTCCTATACGTCCTGTAGTAATATCAGTCAGTGAGGACCTTCTCCTCCTATATGTCCTGTAGTAATATCAGTCAGTGAGGACCCTCTCCTCCTATATGTCCTGTACTAATATCAGTCAGTGAGGACCCTCTCCTCCTGATACGTCCTGTAGTTAATATCAGTCAGTGAGGACCCTCTCCTCCTATATGTCCTGTACTAATATCAGTCAGTGAGGACCCTCTCCTCCTATACGTCCTGTACTAATATCAGTCAGTGAGGACCCTCTCCTCCTATATCCTAATATCAGTCAGTGAGGACCCTCTCCTCCTATATGTCCTAATATCAGTCAGTGGGACCCTCTCCTCCTATTTCCTATCTATATCAGTCAGTGAGGACCCTCTCCTCCTATATGTCCTGTACTAATATCAGTCAGTGAGGACCCTCTCCTCCTATATGTCCTGTACTAATATCAGTCAGTGAGGACCCTCTCCTCCTATACGTCCTGTACTAATATCAGTCAGTGAGGACCCTCTCCTCCTATAAGTCCTGTACTAATATCAGTCAGTGAGGACTCTCTCCTCCTATACGTCCTGTACTAATATCAGTCAGTGAGGACCCTCTCCTCCTATATGTCGTGTACTAATATCAGTCACTGAGGACCCTCTCCTCCTATATGTCCTGTACTAATATCAGTCAGTGAGGAACCTCTCCTCCTATATGTCCTATACCTAATATCAGTCAGTGAGGACCCTCTCCTCCTATATGTCCTGTACTAATATCAGTCAGTGAGGACCCTCTCCTCCTATATGTCCTGTACTAATATCAGTCAGTTTGCGTGGGGCCTCTCTCCCCCTTTCCTAATATCAGTCAGTGAGGACCCTCTCCTCCTATATGTCCTGTACTAATATCAGTCAGTGAGGACCCTCTCCTCCTATATGTCCTGTACTAATATCAGTCAGTGAGGACCCTCTCCTCCTATACGTCCTGTACTAATATCAGTCAGTGAGGACCCTCTCCTCCTATATGTCCTGTACTAATATCAGTCAGTGAGGACCCTCTCCTCCTATATGTCCTGTACTAATATCAGTCAGTGAGGACCCTCTCCTCCTATACGTCCTGTACTAATATCAGTCAGTGAGGACCTTCTCCTCCTATACGTCCTGTACTAATATCAGTCAGTGAGGACCCTCTCCTCCTATATGTCCTGTACTAATATCAGTCAGTGAGGACCCTCTCTCCTCCTATACGTCCTGTACTAATATCAGTCAGTGAGGACCCTCTCCTCCTATATGTCCTGTACTAATATCAGTCAGTGAGGACCCTCTCCTCCTATACCTAATATCAGTCAGTGAGGACCCTCTCCTCCTATACGTCCTGTACTAATATCAGTCAGTGAGGACCTTCTCCTCCTATACGTCCTGTACTAATATCAGTCAGTGAGGACCCTCTCCTCCTATACGTCCTGTACTAATATCAGTCAGTGAGGACCCTCTCCTCCTATATGTCCTGTACTAATATCAGTCAGTGAGGACCCTCTCCTCCTATACGTCCTGTACTAATATCAGTCAGTGAGGACCCTCTCCTCCTATACGTCCTGTACTAATATCAGTCAGTGAGGACCCTCTCCTCCTATACGTCCTGTAATAATATCAGTCAGTGAGGACCCTCTCCTCCTATACGTCCTGTACTAATATCAGTCAGTGAGGACCCTCTCCTCCTATAAGTCCTGTACCTAATATCAGTCAGTGAGGACCCTCTCCTCCTATATGTCCTGTACTAATATCAGTCAGTGAGGACCCTCTCCTCCTATATGTCCTGTACTAATATCAGTCAGTGAGGACCCTCTCCTCCTATATGTCCTGTACTAATATCAGTCAGTGAGGACCCTCTCCTCCTATACGTCCTGTACTAATATCAGTCAGTGAGGACCCTCTCCTCCTATATGTCCTATACCTAATATCAGTCAGTGAGGACCCTCTCCTCCTATACGCTAATATCAGTCAGTGAGGACCCTCTCCTCCTATATGTCCTGTACCTAATATCTGTCAGTGAGGACCCTCTCCTCCTATATGTCCTATACCTAATATCAGTCAGTGAGGACCCTCTCCTCCTATATGTCCTGTACTAATATCAGTCAGTGAGGACCCTCTCCTCCTATACATCGGTGGCCCTTTCTCGTGGCCCCTCTGTACTAATATCAGTCAGTGAGGACCCTCTCCTCCTATATGTCCTGTACTAATATCAGTCAGTGAGGACCCTCTCCTCCTATATGTCCTGTACTAATATCAGTCAGTGAGGACCCTCTCCTCCTATATGTCCTATACCTAATATCAGTCAGTGAGGACCCTCTCCTCCTATACGTCCTGTACTAATATCAGTCAGTGAGGACCCTCTCCTCCTATATGTCCTGTACTAATATCAGTCAGTGAGGACCCTCTCCTCCTATACATCCTGTACTAATATCAGTCAGTGAGGACCCTCCCCTCCTTTTCCCCTTCTATATCTGTCAGTGAGGACCCTCTCCTCCTATATGTCCTATACCTAATATCAGTCAGTGAGGACCCTCTCCTCCTATATGTCCTGTACCTAATATCAGTCAGTGAGGACCCTCTCCTCCTATATGTCCTGTACCCTCCCCCTAATATCAGTCAGTGAGGACCCTCTCCTCCTATATGTCCTGTACTAATATCAGTCAGTGAGGACCCTCTCCTCCTATACGTCCTGTACCTAATATCAGTCAGTGAGGACCCTCTCCTCCTATATGTCCTGTACTAATATCAGTCAGTGAGGACCCTCTCCTCCTATATGTCCTGTACTAATATCAGTCAGTGAGGACCCTCTCCTCCTATATGTCCTATACCTAATATCAGTCAGTGAGGACCCTCTCCTCCTATATGTCCTGTACCTAATATCAGTCAGTGAGGACCCTCTCCTCCTATACGTCCTATACCTAATATCAGTCAGTGAGGACCCTCTCCTCCTATACGTCCTGTACTAATATCAGTCAGTGAGGACCCTCTCCTCCTATATGTCCTGTACTAATATCAGTCAGTGAGGACCCTCTCCTCCTATATGTCCTGTAGTAATATCAGTCAGTGAGGACCCTCTCCTCCTATATGTCCTGTACTAATATCAGTCAGTGAGGACCCTCTCCTCCCTACTACATATCAGTCAGTGGGACCCTCTCCTCCTATAGTCCTGTACTAATATCAGTCAGTGAGGACCCTCTCCTCCTATACGTCCTGTACTAATATCAGTCAGTGAGGACCCTCTCCTCCTATACGTCCTGTACTAATATCTGTCAGTGAGGACCCTCTCCTCCTATACGTCCTGTACTAATATCAGTCAGTGAGGACCCTCTCCTCCTATACGTCCTGTACTAATATCAGTCAGTGAGGACCCTCTCCTCCTATATGTCCTGTACCGTAATATCAGTCAGTGAGGACCCTCTCCTCCTATATGTCCTGTACTAATATCAGTCAGTGAGGACCCTCTCCTCCTATACGTCCTGTACTAATATCAGTCAGTGAGGACCCTCTCCTCCTATATGTCCTGTACTAATATCAGTCAGTGAGGACCCTCTCCTCCTATAAGTCCTGTACCTGTACTAATATCAGTCAGTGAGGACCCTCTCCTCCTATATGTCCTGTACTAATATCAGTCAGTGAGGACCCTCTCCTCCTATATGTCCTGTACTAATATCAGTCAGTGAGGACCCTCTCGCTGCTAATCAGTCAGTGGGACCCTCTCCTCCTATATGTCCTGTACTAATATCAGTCAGTGAGGACCCTCTCCTCCTATATGTCCTGTACTAATATCAGTCAGTGAGGACCCTCTCCTCCTATACGTCCTGTACTAATATCAGTCAGTGAGGACCCTCTCCTCCTATATGTCCTGTACTAATATCAGTCAGTGAGGACCCTCTCCTCCTATATGTCCTGTACTAATATCAGTCAGTGAGGACCCTCTCCTCCTATATGTCCTGTACTAATATCAGTCAGTGAGGACCCTCTCCTCCTATACGTCCTGTACTAATATCAGTCAGTGAGGACCCTCTCCTCCTATATGTCCTGTACCCTATTTAGGGGCCCCTCACCCCCTGTACAGTCTTATATCAGTTAGGGGCCCTTCAACCTCGTACCTTATTAGTGAGCAGCACCCGGGCCCCGGCTCTTCTGGCTGACAGGACAAACTCATTGCCATCATCCAGAAAGCGGTCCAGAACCGCACCGTCAGAGAAGGGTTCTCCAGAGGGCAGCCCGAAGTAGTTGTGCACGGTGCTGAGGATGAACTCCTTCCTCCGGTCCTCTCCAGCCGCCGCCGGCATCTTCCTCCTGTAATTCAGGTGACCTGACACTTTTACCCGGCCACAGGAGGTTGTTGAAGAGCCGCTACCATAGCAACGTATGATCAGACACAACTGCCTCCGCCAACATGGCGGCGACGTCAAGACGCGCGCATGCACGGACGAGAAGTCGGGGACGCGCATAGGATGTCGTGAGAGTTGTAGATGTGATTTTCTTGAATCTCCACCCTCCAAAAAGAAATAAAACAAGAAGAAATATGAATCTGTGCATTGTCTTGTTAAAAAAAAATATTTTTATATCTGTAGCTGGGAAAGTTGGGTGGCAACTAATATGGCCACCATTACTGCTGTATGGTTCTCACCCAGCTTGTCAAGACTCCTGACTGGCAAATGTAGATAACTGCAGAGTAATACATGGCTTCCTCCTCCAGTATTATCCCATGAGGAGAGACGTCTTAGCACTCTAGAATAGTTGGGTGACAACTTTGGGGGCTTACTGTAATGGCAGCCACGTTTACAAAAACAAGACATCAGGATGTCTATAATCTTGGAGTCGCCAACGTGAGCTCATGTGGCCGACACTGCTCTTCCTTCCCTCCTCCGCTCATGCACTGCTCCTCCATTTGGACCTTGCGGAGCTGCTACTCTGCCCCCCCGCAGGTCACCTGGAGTTCCACCGGTGAAGAATGGACACACGTGACACCAAGGTTCGCACTGCGGGTAGTAAAGTACAGCAGGTCTTACATAAGGATAACTCTTACAGTAGTGTAGCAGAATACAGGCTTCCAGGCTGCGCCAGCAAACAATACATTTCCGCTTTCGTCAGGGATGCACTGCCAGCCACCGAAGGTCCCGTTCACCCACTCACCAGGTGCTCACAAAGGTACGCTGGCTCACCGACCCAGCTGACATCTTGAAGGGATTGTCCGAGTCATTTTTTTCGATAAAACCATAACCTCTCAGGGACGTGTCCTGCCATGGTAGAGCCCAGACATGCTTGAACTGAGCTCCGTAGATAGCCCACAAAACCAGGGGACAAAATATTACTTATATGGGCAAGACCTGCTCAAGAAAGGCTCCAGGGGCCCACTCATGCCCCAGGCACCTGGTGTGTCCATCTCAAACTTTTTTCTTCCTTTGGGAGACCACCGTCAGTCCTCGAACAGCGTTCTCGGATGGGTGCCAGTCACCATCATGCCGTGTTCCGGCACACCTCTAAACCTGGACCAGGAACTCGAGACCTCATACCAGAGGCAGCAGCAGGCTCTCCCTGTTCTCACCGGAGAAACTGTGCCACTTCCCCTTCGCCGGAGATTCCTCCTTCTCCCCTGCCTAACATAAACAGCTGGTGGCCATCTTACTCCACCGCGTGCACTCGATCCCTGGCTCCAGAAGCTGATATGGGTAGTAGTAAACCTGCGGTCTCACTATCAGGACCTGAGATGGTGTCTGCGGCTCGTCCTCCCTCCAACTCTCCATCCACTCCCCCACCTCGTGTTTCCTCAGGGGGCAAAGCATTTAGCCATGCAAGAGACTCCGGGTGCTGGCCCCCCAACTAAAAAGTCCCTTTTCAGATCATCTGCCACCAAAGGATGTACTGAGGAGCGCAAATTACCTGCCCTGGATTCCTCATTAGAGACTCATGCTACCCCTCCACTTACGTGCTGCAGAGGCCAGAATTGGGGTGCCGGACAAAGCCCCCCGACACTCTACTGGCTCCCCCTTTATCTCACAATTACCACCACCAGAGGTAGCAGTCCTCATTCTTAAAAGGCCTACCTGGAACTACAGGCCCTAGTTGCGCTCTTACCCAGTAAGAGAGATATGGACAATCTAGCTAGTGGTGAAAACAGATATAGCTACACTACAACAATGGGTGGATGACCTGCAACTGTTCGAGACCTTGGTGTCGGATTCCATGCAATCTCTGCACAAAGTCTCATCCTCGGCTACTGCTCAGCACCGCAAACTAATGGTACATGTTGAAGATATTGAAAATCGCAATTGCCTCAACATCAGGATCCTCCTCGTGGCCACTCCACCTTCTGACCTTATCCCTACTTTTACTGGAATCTTTAATATGCTATTGGATCGCCCTGTGGACACACGCATTGAAATTGAGCAACCCCAGTGAGCTCTTAGGCCCCAAAGTTCTGACCCAACGAAGCCCAGCGATGTCATTTGCAGAGTGCACTACTATGTTCTCAAAGAAGAAATAATGCTGAAAGCCAGAGAGCAGAAAATCATTGAATCTGATGGGGCAATCCTGTCTATGTTCCTCTGAGACAACGCACCGCGCTTATACCTCTTTCAGGAGCGCAGAATCTTATACCGATGGGGATTCACCTTCTCCCTCCAAGTCCACTCAGAGATAGGCTTCTGGTCCTCTCTTCCCTAGATGATCTACCAGCCTTCCTCCAATCCCTGGACCTGTCTCCACTCCGCCATCCTGACGGGAGTTGCTTCTGGAAGGCGTGATGCCTGATCCTAACACCGCTCGAATGGAGTCACATACTAGCCGCTACAAAGGCTCCCCAAGACCTCAACGACCTCACTTGCGCTCAGCCACTGTATCTTTTTTACTGGCCAGCTATCCTGCCCTTTCTTCTTCTAGTTCTCACTACACTTCCCTGCATTCCCCTTCTGCTCTCCATCCTCTCTCACCTGACTCTTCTACTGCTCACCTCCCCATCGCCCTTGTCTTCCCAGCACACACCCCTCCACACTCCCCTCCATGGCGGACATCTCTGTATCGTCCTTCAATGTAAAAGGCCTGAACACTCCTGAGAAATGCTCTCAAATCCTCTATGTTGCCCACAAACGCAAAGTCCACATATTATGTTTACAGGAGATCCACTTTATTGGGTCAAAAACTGTTACTACCCGGTCTGGTCCCATAGTAGGGACCAGACCATGTAGTATCCATATCCCACCCAGGGTAAGACCAAAGGAGTAGCCACCGTCTTCCATAAATGCACAGAACCAAAGAAAAAAGATACAGGTCTTCAAAAGACGCACAACCTAAATAATGAAAAAAATAAATCTTTATTGAGCATGTATTGGAAAAAATTTAAAAACATTTAAAACAGACAAAGGAGCCTAGTTGTGCTATATAGTTTACATACCCCAGCAGATTTTTTGTTTTTTTTGGCCTTTTTTCAGAGAATATGAATGATAACACAAAAACTTTTTCTCCACTCATGGTTAGTGGTTGATTGAAGCCATTTATTGTCAGACTTCTGTGTTTTCTCTTTTTAAAGGGGTTTTCCATGAACATAACCATATTTAAATTTGTAGACAATTAAAATTTAAACATTTTTGCAAATATAAATAATTCAAAATTTTGCAGAGTTTTAAAGATTTTCATCCAAGTGGTGACATCTGTTGTCTTGATCAGTTGCCAATGGACACGACCATGAATGCAGGAACTTTCTATGGTCTGGGACTTGTCAGAAACCCCGCCCTGTCGTCCTTATTGTGTTCGGGTTATCTTCTCATACATGTAGTGTCCTCCTGATAACCAGCCATGATTTCCTTATTGTGGCTGAGTTATCTTCTCATACATGTAGTGTCCATGTCTTATAACCTGTTCACAATAAGGACATCATGGCTGGGTTTCTGACAAGTCAGACCATAGAAAGTTCCTGCATTCATGGTCGTATCCATTGGCAACTGACCAAAACAACAGACTATCACCACCCCTATACGGTTGTGCAACTCTTCACTGAAGAGGGAGTAGTACACCTCGGCTTTAGTGTGCATGCACCAAATCTCGGGCACATGCGCAGTGAAGCCGAGGTGTACTACTTTGGCTTAAATAAAGAACTGTGCAGGTGGCAGGAGCACCAGACATCAGTCCTGTGAGACTCATCTAAGTAAATATAAAGGTTTTATTCATTGCAGCCACAGAGTTTGAATAGAACTGTGGGACACTAAACTAGTGATCCACAGGGAGCTGTGCGTAGTTTGGTGTCCCAAACAAACCTGACAGGTTCCCTTTAAAAATGACAGCCGCCTAGAAACTGAAAGGGGACCATAGCAGCGGGGTCTATTCAGCTGTTTGACAAGGCTGTAACGTTTACATGAGTGCTACGGCCTCTTCACTGCTCGCCAAGCACAGTGCTGTATAGCAACTGTGCTGGGCATTGTAGCTCACCGTAATTCACATAAATGGGATTGAGCTGCAAACAGGCCATGTGACCAATGCAATTCACCAGTCTGTGAAGCGGAAGTGGTGCCCAATCAAACATTGTGATTGCTTCATTCAACTGGTGGTGCTTGGTGTTGTACACCCACCAATCTGATATTGATATCCTAGCCTTAGGATAGGCCATCAATATCATAGTCCTTGAAAACCCCTTTAACGTACCTCCCAATTGTCTCAAATTCAGTGGGACTGTCCCAGATAACAGGTGCTGTCCCAGTCGGTAGGAGGTACGTCCTGACTTCAACTCATCTGCGCCCAGTGGAAGATGAGTTCAATACAAAGGTGAAGCACCTGGCTCCTGCTGCTTACTCCTGGTGTCTTGGGAGCAGTAGGCATATGTAGTGACATCACTTACATCACACCTGCTATTCCCTGAAGCCTTCAGGAGCAGAGACAGAAGGGAAATGGGGTGAGTTGTGTTGTTTCTGTTTTGTCTGATTCATTATAATGTGGGGGCACCAGGAAGGGACTATATATACTGTGGAGGTGCCAGAAAAAGACTATATATACTGGAGGGGAGTACAGTATTACACTGTGAGGGCAACTGGAGGGGCACATTATAATGTGTGGGCATACAGTGTCAGGCCACTATAGGGGAGTTATAATGTGTGGGGGCACAAAGAGACATTAATGGGAACAGGTAGGGCCAAACTGGAGGTGGGTCTTACTAAACATAAACTATTCACCGGGGCACGCTATGCACGCCGCACACTCTGTCCCTCTTTCAGTCCTTTGAAAGTTGGGAGGTATGCTGTAACATGTACGAACATTAGAAGATAACAATATCAGCAGCCGATAATCATTGTACCTACAATAAGTGAAGAACATGCATCAAATATGGAGATCAAAACGTCCCATCAGCTAGAAACCTGCTACAATAAGTTTCTCCCACTTTAATGCCATATTACAGGCCCTGTAATACAAATAGCTAAGAGCTCAAGATGCCAACCTTAATAGAGACATTCAAGACAGATCACAAAAATATATAGAAATCTTTATTGGCACATACAATTGCTAAAAACATTTAAACAACATAGAAGTGACCATTATATGGTGGATATTGCTCAGTGGTTAGCCCTGTAGCCTTGCAGCACTGGAGTCCTGGGTTCGAATCCTGCCAAGGACAACATCTGCAAGGAGTTTGTATGTTCTCCCTGTGTTTGCGTGGGTTTCCTCCGGGTACTCCGGTTTCCTCCCACACTCCAAAGACATACTGATAGGGAATATAGATTGTAAGCCCTATATGGGACAGTGACTGTCAATGTCTGTAAAGCGCTGCGGAATATGATGGCGCTATATAAGTAACCATAATAAATAAATATCAACATTAATATGTGTGACATAATCCTCTTCAAGTGAATTGGACTGAGATGAAAACAGACCATGTGACTCATTAAAAGGACCTTTCGTATCATCTGCCATGTTACATATTGCTGCAAAGCTGAATTCAGCGCACTGTCAGTTTTGCCGGTATGTGCCCGATGCTAGAGATAGCGGTGCCATTAGTTTCTGCACCAATATCACTGCACTGTCAGGGCCAGCCTCAGAGCTCAGCGCCATCGCTCGCCCAAACACATCTGCAACTTGAAATAGCTGTTTTTAGGGGAGCGGGGAGAGGTGCAACCCTAAATAGGGTGAAACAGTTGCCAAGGCAACCATATGTTACCTAGTGAGTATTGAGTAAGGGTCCCATTATTTGGGATTAAACCTACACATATTACTTCCTAGGCACTAGACGGTAGCCTTGACAACTGTCCCTGCCAGCATACAGTTGCGTCTGTCCATGCCCAGTATTAAACTGAGAAAAGTTTATGGACAGCCCCTTTAAATGACTAAATGGGTCTAACATGATGTAACTTTGGTTCAACAGATGTATGCGGATCAGGATGTGGAGGCTGTAGCACAGCCCTCAAAATGAAGCCATATTACAGCCACCTAGAATGAGATTCATCTTTATATATTATTGTGGAAATTTCTTTTAATTTTCCTTCAGCCCTGTTCACTGACACCTGGAGGCCACAGAAACCTTCCTATGTGTGTAGCCTGCAGCCACAGAGCAGCACCATTCCTGTAATACAATGTGAGGCCTCTGGTAGGAGACAGCGCGGTGACCACACTCAGCCCCCGTGCTCCTCTGCGGGCCTGATAGGGCCGGCGCTCTGCGTGACGTCATCAGCGCCGCGACGTTCTCATTACACGGCCGGCCAGTGAATCAGTGCGCTCCCGCCTGGGCTGCAGCACCACCCGGAGCTGAGAGGTAACAATAGCGGGGGAAAGCCGGGGAGGGGAGGCTCAGGCCGGGGCACACTGCTGGGTGGACGGGGGCTATGGCTGCACCTCCCGGCGGCTCTGGGGATATAGAGAGGAGCATTACAGCCCTCCCCCACCCCGGGGTACAACATGGACTGACACACAGCTACATACACTGTCATCCATAGGTACTGGTTATATATAGTACACTGCTCTATATATATACTCCTATAGCGTAGCTATACAGAACATATACCTGTATACTGTGTGTGGGTGTGTAGTTATACAGACATATCAATCTATACACTCCTGTTTACTCTGTTAGGATATAGAAATATCTACATATATATATATATATACACACACCCTCATATAGTAAAGATATATATATATATATATAATATAATACAGACATAATGCTTTATATAGCCTCCTTTTTACTGTCTTATATAAATCTATATACTCTTTTTTTTTTCTATGATATATAATATATACATATATATATCCATCTTTACTATATGATATATGTGTGTGTGTGTGTGTATGTATATATATATATATACACACATGGACAGAATACAGGCATATACGGTATGTAAACCTATATACTGTTCTGTTAACTCTGAGGATAAAGAGATCTACAGAAATATATATATATATATATATATATATATATATATATATATATATATACAGACATACAGTGTATATATCCCTATATTTATTAAAACATATATTTTTTTTTCTGTTATAATTTTTATTTATGTAGCGTCGCCGCCAACATATTCTGCAGCACTTAATAAATCAGAGGGTATGTGGTTACCTAGATAGACAAGCATTTATATCACTATATACCATATATTTACCTTATGTGAGTATACAGATATTTATAACTCTATAAACTAGGGCTGAGCAAATAATTGAAAAATAACTAAAACCAAAAGTCAGATCTATTAAAGGGGTTACCAAGGCTAAAACTTTATTTATTAATAATGCCAGGGGAGGTGGAAAAAAAAAAATAAAAAAATCATTCTCTGCTGTCTCCAGAGCTCTGGCACCTCCCTGTGTGGTCCCGTACCTGTGGCAGTAGGGATTCAGGACTGGACTGCCCTTGGAGGACGCTGAAGCATTGGGGACAGGTGAGTGTGTTTTGGGTTTTTTTTTTTTTTTGTTTTTTTTTTACCTCCGCGACCCAATTCGAAAACTTTGTTTAGCCTGGACAACCCCTTTGATCGTTGTGAACTTGCTGACATTGATTATTTTGTGTCCATACCGTACTGCCATTGACTAAAGGATGTGTCACTAAATGTACACTATCCACTCTGGATAAGTGATATGTGAATAAGCAAAACCAAAATTCAGTAGTGTGACAGGTAAATAGGGGGCGTGGCATGTAAATAGGGAGGCGTGGCATGTAAATAGGGAAGTGTCCTAAAATAATACTGTATGAGGATATATAGAGACACACACACAGATAGGTGGGGGAATGGTTTTCTCAAAGATGAAAATCCATCACAAAAAATTGGTTAAACTGCTGCAGTTTGATCTCTTGTTGCAGAAGACAACAAAAACCAATGAAAAGTCTTTGGAAAAACATTTTTTACTATACATTAGGGCGGAGCAATTAATCACAAAATAATCAATCTAAACTTGCTCACATCGATTATTTCATTATTTTGGGTCTATGTCCTTCTGTATCACACTGTCATTGGCTAAAGGAGATGTCACTAACTATACCCTGTCCGATCAGGATCACTAATAAAGGCGGAAAATGAAGACCAATTCCTCTTCTGGCTGCGGCTTTTTGCCGCTGATTATTCCCAGATGAATGGGTCTCGTTGTCAGGGAGTCTCAAGCCGCAGACTTCAACGCAAATTTTTTTTCAGCATCTGCCTCCTATTGAAAACAATGTGAGGCAAAATCTGACGCTAATTTGGGGTCGGAATTCACCCCCAAATCTGCATCAAATTCTTACAGTTGAACACCTTCTAACGAAAACCAAAATTCAATGGTATGATATCGTGATATAAACAGGGGGTGTGGCGTATAAAGTGTCCTAAAATAATTGTTCATTAATGGTAATCGAGGTAAAATGTTCAATTAATCGTGATTTTGATTTAGGTAATCGCCCTGCCCTACTATATGCCATGTATTTCTGTATGTGGATATAGAGACATATATTACACCATATATACATATAAATACATAATAAAGGCATGCACTAGATACCAGTGCTTGTGTGAGAACTTCGCAACAGAGTACCCCCAAAGTAGTGATCACTTATAAATGTTAACAAAATAAGGCTTCATTTGCAGTCTCCATCAATATTTATCTAATGGCCCCCTCACTCAGAAGAAGTGCCCCCACAAATGGAAGGGCTCTTTGTGCTTGTAAATTAAGTATGGAGCCCGCAGCAGTGCTCAGGCTTTCATCCTTGGCGAGGGGGTTCAGGGGTTGGATGGGACAGTGCCGCTCACTGCAGCATGTACTCTTTGTTACGTGCACCGCTGCTTGAGAACCACTGCTGTATACCATATATATGTATTGTTCCAGTCGGGATTACAATGCCTGTATAAGTGCTGTGGAATATGTGTATGCTGTGTACTGTGTATAGTCTCTTAACATGAACCTATGGCTCTGGAATGTGACTGCAGACCTCACAGGTCTATTTGTAGTCGGTTACCATGAAAACCATGGCTGCATAAGAGCTATAATCACAAACCTAGAGGATATTTTAATTAAAGGCGGTTTCCAGTATGAACAAATTGATGACCCATTCTAAGCAGAGGCCATTGATATCAGATTGGTTAGGGTCTGGCTCTCAGCACCTTCACCATTGACCTGTTTGAAGGTTTTATGGTGCTCACATGAGACTTACAGATATGTCTATGTTTTCCTTAGGATCAGTATGAGATCACTGGGGGTCTGACACCCTGGACTCCACTGCTGAGCCGCAGCGTTCATTGAATACTAAGCACAGTGCTGTACATAGTGTAGGGGCTGTACCTGGTATTGCTTGAATTGGTCTGAGCTGCTGCTGTACCATGTGACTGATGAATGTGACATCATCAGCTCAGGGATGAGACCGTGTCACTTGTGATTACCATCTGATCTGTGGGGTTCCCGGGTGTCGGACCCCACCAATCACATAGGTCATCGATATGTAATGCAAAATGCCATCTATGTATGTATCTAAGGTGTTCATCAGCGGGGTTGACACACCGATTGTAGTGTATTACACTAGTGATCCCTGAAGTCCATTAGTGGAAAAGTATCTCAGAAGGACTTAGGAAAAAATGTGGAGAAAAAAAAATTGTTTAAAAATACCGAAAAAAAAATTATCACCATTAACGATATCTTGTAATGATAAAAAGGCACGTAATTTATATTGAGGCATCCGTAAGTACCCAAAGTATTATAGAACCACATTTAACCTCATAAAAAGAGATTGAAAAGTTTGTATAGGTCTAAAAAATAGTACCAAAAGTTTTTTTTTCTTTTTATACAAAAGTTTTAGTGCAAAAATCATAAAATGAGGAAGAAAAACCTATACAACTCCTCCTGCAAAAATATAGCTATATCAATGGAAAAATAACATTGTTATGGGTTATGGAAATCGACAATGACGACAGTGTAAAAAATGCTTGGTCAGTGATTGTTTTGTCATAGGCAGAAGCATTTTAGGGGGTTTAACCCTTTCTTTTGCCTCTTTGCATGTCAGAACCGTACAGCTTACTTGAAGAGAAGCCAGTCCGGAAAGCGTGCAAGACTACACGTCAGGTGAGAATATACAAGTAGTCAATTCCATGTACTATTCTTGCTGATTGACTTTTAGTTCTGCTCCTTTAGGTACAACCATAATCTCTGCCCACATTTTAGTCTAAAATCCACCCCTTTCAATACAAAAAAACAAACAAAAAAAAGCCCACTCAAATGTCCAGGGTCACATACAGATGTCGGCATCTGATATACCGGTGCAAGGAAAAAAAAGCAATTCAAAAAATTAGCGAGAGAATCCAGCAGCGGAAAAATCAGAAATAAAATGAAAACATATCTGGGTTTCCCTGTCTCGGTATTTCTGGCTGTATCCATAGGATATTCCATTTCCTGGAGCAGGCTGGTCTACTTTGCTGTGTAGATTGGGGCACAGTCAGCTAATGATAAGTGCACATTAGCATCGGCTCTCTATTGTTCTGGTCTGTCAGAGGACCAGAACAACGGAAAGGCGGACTTCTAAAATTTCAGTTACATATGGAGACTGACGGACCCCATTGACTATAATGAGGTTCTTCATGTGTCCATCGCTATAAAACTGAAAGCGCCGAATTGCAACAGTGACTCTGGCGCAAGTGTTGATGTAGCCTGAGATGTTAGACGACAGGGGTTATGACAGCTGGTGGTGTTGACAAGGCGTTATATTATCTATACACCCAGGTAAAGGGGTATTCCCATGCAATAAAGTGAAAGGACCTTGCTCATGCTCCACATTTAACGTGACTGTAGCCAGGCTGGACTGGGTGGTACTCTCTTCCATGGGAGTGCTGGAGATAGGCGAAGTACAGCACTCTGTTATCTCTGTCACTCCCATTGAAGTGAATGCTAATGCTGACCATCACCAGTCCTTCCTGCATTCATCCTGGCTACAGTCAGGTTGAATGTGGAGCGCAAGAAAAGTCCTTTCACTTTACTTCGTGGGACAACCCCTCTAACTGTGTGTATAGTTACTGTAACACCTTGTCAGCCGCCAGCAGTAGAGCTGTCATTGTATCCCCTGTCATCTAATGATAAGCTTAGGCTACATTCACATTTGCACTTGAGTCTCCCTGTATGCAGCTCTGTTACCCCCTGGTCTCTAGCAGAGGGAGCTTTACCCCATTACTTTCTATATGTAATTCTCTAATGGCGCTCCTGTCTCTGAATTATTGCAGCTGTCACAGAGAGCACAGACCTTGCTGCATTTGTATGTGTGTGCCTCCAATATGGGAGGCTGGGAAGTTTTTAATAACATATGTATGGATTTACATACAGTGTATGGTCACGTGTCTGTACTTGGCAGGAGTCCTGCATATCACATGTTCTCCTCCTCCATAAGGTAAATGATGAGATGAGATATCTTCTCTCGTATAATCTGCTCATTATTTCATCACTTGGCCCTAGAAATGGAAATTATCTGTTGCTCTTCAGAATGCGGCAGATGGTAGAAGGAGAGCGTGTTCTTCATTAGCAGTTTCTCTCTTCAGTCCCTATAAGGCCGGGGTCACACAGTGTCTTGTATGCCATTTGTTATAGTTTAGATACTGCAGGCTACACCGGCCAAGTGCTGTATATACAGCGAGCGAAGGAGTTATCAGTGTCCCGACATACACAGCAGTCATGAATTTATAGGCACTTCAGTTTTTCATCTATAGTATGCTCTATACCTGGGGCTTTAGGACAAAGTAAAGGAATATAATATATTTACATAGTTTCCCAATTTACCTGTGCCCCATGTATTGACTGGCTGCAGGGTGACTGTGATTGACAGATCACCTCCTGCACTAATGGTCACAATTGGTTGTAAGCACCAGTCCATGGACCACATGGATTTTGGCTCCTCCACCACCACCATCAGGCTTCAGTGCTACATAAGTATGTGTATATAAAAATCTTGCTAAGGGGTACTGTTAATAACTAGAGGTACGCTTTAACAACTTTTCATAAATGGATAGTACAGATGACTATAAGAAACTTTGTAATACACCTTATTAAGGAGATCTGATTCCTTCTTTACTTATTAAGCTGTTCTCCTCCTTAACTTCGATCAGACTGTTCACATTATGTTCAGCCTCACACACAGCTCTATGGAGAAGAAGGGGGTGGAGTAGTAGGCTGCTGGGGTGGTTAATCGATTTATTGCCTCATTCTGTGCACTAATTTCCTCTCATCTACAACCTGGTAGTGACGAAAGCGCACAGAATAGCAATTAGTTGAGTGTCCTTTCGATCGCTGTCCCCTCTTGATGTGTAGAAAGTAACTGTCTGAATAGTGGAGAAGGAAACAGATTTCTTTAATAAGAATGCACAATGGGGGGGATTTATTAAGATTGCCATTCAGTACTCCAATTTTAATGAAATCCCCAACTACTCTTGAATTATCGTCCTGTCCTGCTCAATTCCTATAAGGCCAAGATGGCTTTGTCCTTTTAAAGGGGTGTTCTGGTAGTCGTCATCAGTGTTATAGATGTTGAATGGCGCAGCAGAGCACGCTGCTGGTTGTGGTCTTGTGGCTAGGGGGCAGCAGAGGGCTGAGGACTACAGAATAGGTAAGTAAACTATACATTCTTTTGTATAATAGTCCATGACAATTTTGTGATAAGTACAGGGAACATGTCTTAGCTTGTACACTGGACAATTGTAAAACCAACTCCCCCCCCCCCCCCCTGGCTCGACAGAAAAAAACAAAAATCTGTGTTATTTTCTAGCAGCCGGCTTACCGTCATGTCCACTGGTGTTTACTTCCTGAGGGGAAGTGATGTTGACACAGCTCTACTGAAGAAGTGCCTTGTATATACTGCTGGGAACACTGACACATAGATATAGCCAAGACTCTGCAGATCGGCCTCTTGTACTTATTTTGCGCCTTGTTGTTCTCTTTGCTAAAGTAAAATCTGAATTCCTTCTGGCCATGTTTTAGGCCCCTGTGCAGATTGGTGGCCACAGACCCTGTATAACCTTGCACTGAAAGCTCTGCTTGTTATTACATGTAGTCTCTAGTAAATTATTAGCTGCTCTAGTTATATTACAAGACCTTAAAGGAGTTGTGCGGGGAGTTAAATTTACCTTAAATGGGTTGTCTGGGGAGGTTAAATTCACTTACCTGATCCGGTGGATGATGATGATGGACCTGGGGATTCTGGCCTCATCACAACCCCCGGGTCACGTGATTGGAAGCAGCGCTCCCTCCGATCCCTAGGTCGCTCCACCCTCTCTCTCCTTCCTTGATCCCATCTTACTATAGTCAGCCAGCCCCCATAGCACAGATAATTAACATGTAACGGAGGAGGAAGGAGGCAGATTGACCCAGGGGTAGGGGGCTGGTTCCAGTCACGTGATCTGGGGGTCAGGACCAAACTGGAACTGCCGAGTCCATCATGAAAAATCTGCCGGATGAACTAAGGTAAATTTAATGAGGTAAGAAATTCATGGGGGTATCCAGGGAGTGTTTAATCACTTGCTTCTTCCATAGGTCTGTTTGAGTTGAACCTTGGGTTTCTGTGCGATTTCTAACCCCAGGTCACGTGATCAGAACCAGCATCTGAGTCGCACTGCCTCCTTCCTCCTCTCCCGTGCTCACTAATATCTACCTGTACCCTGGGGGCTGGATGAATAGATCATTATAATAGTAAATCCAGCCCCCACAGTACAGGGAACACCAGTAAACATGGGGGAGGAGGAAGGAGGCAGAGCATCTGAAGTGCTGGTCCCTATCACACAGCCTAAAATCTGAACCAGAAACCTGAGGTTTGACCCAAATAGTCACAGAGGAAGTGAGAGTTTTAACACAAATTATTTATTTTATTATACTTATATATTCTGCAGCGCTCACAATCTACATTCCCTATCAGTATGTCTTTGGAGTGTGGGAGGAAACCGGAGTACCCGGAGGAAACCCACTAAACACGGGGAGAACATACAAACTCCTTGCAGATGTTGTCCTTGGCTGGATTTGAACCCAGGACTCCAGGGCTGCATGGCAACAGTGCTAACCCTGTAAATATAGTAATTTAAAGGAATTGTTCACCCAAGATGACCCTTTTAGTTGGGTAATTCCTCCATAGTGAGATGATGCTGGGCTGAAAAGACAGAGCCGCAGGGGAACGGAAAGAACAGCAGCCTAAACCAATGACGAGGCAGGGGGTGTGTTTCAGACTACCTGAGACTCCTTGTAGACGCTGTAACAAAGTCTCAGATCTCAGCTTTACCTTAATGGAGCTGAGCAGCCAAGGAGCAGATTCTGAGCAAAATACGGCGCGGGGAATCCTCTCCTGTGGAGACTGCCTTGCATATTATTGTTGAGCTCGGGGCTGTAAGGTCACTCTCATTGTTGTCTTCTCCCCTTTTTTTTCCGCAGACGTCTTTACTGTATTTCATTATACTTCATTCATCACCTTGTGAGAATATGCCTGTAAAGAAAAAGAGAAAAACCTCCGCTTCTGATGAAGTGAACCTGAAGAAATGTAGAATCACTAGGTACTAGCAGAGCCGTGCTCCCGAGCCGCCATTGCTTCTTGCCTTTCCCCGGGATTGTATTCACAGTGTACTGTGTTTTCTCTCAGTTATTGCAGGACACAGACCCAAAACAGAGTTATAAGTGAGGATCTGTTCTCCAGCAAGAAGTGCCTGGCCTGGTTTAATGAATATGCAGGTCAGTATGGTAGAGACTTTTCAGCAACCATGTGGCCGCCATATTGACAAAAGATGCAAGTGCATGGGGGGCAGATTTTGATTTGCCTACAGACAGCCATGATAAAGGCAGAGTCCGAAATTCAGTCACTGCACCAGGGGTGATGTTGGGCCAGAGGAGACCTGAACATTTGTGCCTGTTTGTAGACAAAACTGTCAAATCAGGCCCCACCCCCAGTGCACTTGCAGGCTGGTTTGTCTAGCCCTAGAAAGATGATTATTTCTGCATTTCTTTGTCAATTTGTGGCCACAAAAAGATGTTTCTGTTCCGATTAAAGCCGCCCCGGCACGGCACTCTTACTGGTCTGAGAGGCATTTTGCTTTAATTATCTCCGCTGTAGGGATCACTGAAGGTTGCAGTTTACTTACTTAGATGACCACTGCGACCAATCCACCTCAACAGTCTTGCACCATACATGGCATCACTGCTGAGGCCAGTTACTGGCTGCAGTGGTTATGTGTATTACAGATGGCTGAACCTCTCAAGATTAGTTTCGTTTCAGATTCATGGGGTTCAGGATCAAGATTTGTTTTGGGTCGAATAAGACAGAACACTCTTAGGACTCACAGGAACCTATCTATAAAACATAGTGTAGAACACTGTCAGGGCTCCTAGGAACCTATCTATAAAGCATAGTGTAGTACACTGTCAGGGCTCCTAGGAACCTATCTATAAAACATAGTGTAGAAAACTGTCAGGGCTCCTAGGAACCTATCTATAAAACATAGTGTAGAACACTGTCAGGGCTCCTAGGAACCTATCTATAAAACATAGTGTAAAACACTGTCAGGGCTCCTAGGAACCTATCTATCAATTTCTAGGCTTTCTAAGTCAAACACAGCTGAAGTTATGTGAAAGTGACATTATTATACTCTTTGATCTCTTCAGACCCCCCAGAGTATAATAGGTGGAGGCCCAGGGGAGGTGTAAAAAAAAAAAAAAAAGAAAGAATTCATGCTCTCCTTTCCTTACCTCTTTTAGGTCTCCTCGCAGCGTCTGGCACTCTCTCTGTCTCCTCAGTGACGTCATGCACCTGGAGTCACCACTGAGGCCTTTGATTGGACCTCAACAGTGACATGAGCGTCATGGTTCTCGGCATTCCCTTGTGAGCACTGGTGGCCCAATCACAGGCCTCAGCAGTGACCCCGGGTGCATGACATCATAGAGTGCCAGATGCCGTGAGGAGGCCCAAAAGAGTTGAGTGAAGGTGAGTAGAAATGATTTTTATTTTTGTCACTTCCCCTGGGCCTCCACCTATTATGCTCAGGGGTCTGAAGAGACCCCATAGTATAAGGTGGTGGCCATTTTAAGTCGTCCGAAGCAAATTACTAACAATTTGGAATTGGTTTGTGACAAAGTGGTTTGCCCATCTTTAATGTATGACATGTCAACCAGCACAGACAACCGGAGTGCAAGGGATTAAACAAATAAATGTTAAGGATATCTTTTAGTTTTTACAAACTTTTAATATGTCATAGGTGATACGTCAGAAGTTTTGATCCATGGGGTCCATTTCTCATCAGTACCTAAACAAAGGGGCAGAAGTGTACATCTGAGCCTTGTGCACCTTTGTTTCTGCTCTCTTGCGTGAGGTGCATGTATTCGTAGACGGCACATAGGCCTTGCAGACTCCTTCCCAGCTGGTCACCATTTCTAGCTAGCTATAAATGCTCTTGCGATCCACAAATGTTCCTTCTCTTGCACAGGTCCAGATGAGATTGTTGGTCCAGAAGCTATGGAAAAATTCTGTGAAGACATTGGTGTTGAACCTGAAAATGTAAGTTTTGTGTGGTGGTGCGTATACTAAAGGGAGTCTACCACTCCCTCCAAGCATATTCAACTGCCTTCACCATATTACACATTGCAGTGATAAACATCATACCTTTGTTGTGTAGGTCACTTCTGTAGATTTGGAGGAAAAACAACTTTCAAGTCATATGCAGATGAGGCAGTTGGTGCTTTGGGGGCGGGCCTTCAGCATTGGGAGCATTGCTGTTGCTACTCAACTAGGATGGGTGATGTCATAGCACTGGGAGGATCAACTCCCGCTGCAGGGGTTGCGCAGGCAGGTGATTGTAAGCCAGTGTTTCAGAGAGGTGAAGGAAGGCGCACCCCCATAAGACTTCAAGAATGTTTTTCGACAAGTTTACAAAAGTGACCTATATAACAAAGGTATGGTGTTTATCACTGTAATGTTCACAGTAACAAGGTGGGGCTCATATTGGTTTAAAGATGGCAGCTCCCCTACGCAATGTATATGATGGTATGCTGCCAGCGGAATGGATTGTGGCTTCTAAGTGGTTAAACAGCCTGCGCTATATTACCCAAATGCACACCTGGCCATATATGGTTCTATGTTCCATAAAATATATTGAAGACCTTTCAACAACATCAAAGGGGTTAACCAAGTAGGATCAGAGTTATCTCCAATCCTGCCTGTATAACCCAGCCAGCACCCACTACATATGGAGTGGGCTCAGCTACTAATCCCAATGAACAAACACAAACCATACCAACCTCTACAACCTCCCACCAGGCCAGTGTACCCGGGCACTGATTTTTGTTTACAGGCCTTCCAGCGAGCCTGCAGCATGACACATGGACAAACCCCCACAACACTACCTGTATCTTAGGACTCAAAAGTGTTATGGACATCTAAGTCAGTTTCCTTAGGTGTTTTATTTTCCCAGCTTTAGCAGATTCTAGCAAGTTGGGTGGCAGATACAGGTTGGGGGTTGTCATTGAGGTTCCCTATCACAACATAACAGGGTAGCCTTATTGTACAGGAATTAGGAAAAGCCAATGTAGAACTTTGTTCTGGTTACCGTATAGGTAACTGTACAGCATTTCTTCATTTGCAAAAATCTGAATTAGTGTTTTTGTTTTTTTAATTTCTAATATTTTCTCCATTGTTCTCATCAGATAATCATGTTAGTTCTGGCTTGGAAACTAGAAGCAGAAAGCATGGGCTTTTTCACAAAGGAGGAATGGTTAAAAGGAATGACCGCGTTACAGTAAGTGCATATTACTGCGTATTTGACAGTATATTATAAGACTGGGTAGAAATCTTTCCCATTACAGTGTATCAGTCTGGAGACAATAGGCCATTGCCTTTACAGGATACAATTATGGGGAACTCTGCTGTGAAAAGTGATAGATTTCTGTAGGTTTTAGTATAGACAAGAATGCTCCTATTCAAGATCTGTCATGGAGGAATACTTCATCAGTTGTCAGGAATTAAAGGGCTTGTCCAGGATTAGAAAACAGCACCACGTGAGTCCATAGGTTGCCTCTGATATTGCAGCTCAGCTCTATTGATGTGTGTGGGGCTGAGCCGCAGTATCACTCATGGCACTGTTTTTTTTATAAATACGACATGCGGTTTGTATGGCGGCGGCATTTCCCAACCACAGTACATATGAACAGGACTCCCGGCATCATGGTCATCTGTGATGCTAGTAGTCACTGCCTCCCTACCGGACTAGTATTCCATACTAAAACCATGATTATTATATGGGACAGCAGTCCCACAGGGACACCAAGCGTTGTAGATGACTGATACTGGGAATCCCATTTATATGAGCTGGGACACGCGGCTGACATACAGACTGTTTCTCGTCACGGTCGCATGAAACCGGCCTAAGGCTTATATAGTAGGTAGGAGTAAATGGTGACCGGTGCCCAAACTCCGATATATCCTCTGTTCTCTTGTGATTGTGCTCTCATATTAACTTGCTTTCCATGCTTGTGTTTAAGATGTGACTGCACAGAGAAGTTACAGGGTAAATTTGATTATCTCCGCGCTCAACTGAACGATAACACTGCCTTTAAGAATATTTACAGATATGCTTTTGATTTTGCTAGGGTAAGTACATGCCTCATCCCTGCCCACAGTGGCCGAGCCCTGTGAGACCCAGTATAGTAGTCATACATCCACATTTACTAGTATATAGAGTTTATGTGACAAAGACAACTCTTCTCTAGGTAAGACCTCTGCTAAGCATTTCAGAATGGAAAAAGTCTTCATAGGGTGACACCTAATGCACATGACTGAGTGTGCAAGCACAGGGGGCGTCCAAGTATCCGTTCTGTTTCAGGGGAACATAGAGCAGGTCCTATCCTACTCAGTGTCAACAGAACAGAATGTATCAGAAGTTCCCCATAGAGGAGAGTCCATCACAGAAGGCCCCCACCTCGGACAGCGCACACTGTAGTGTGCATGGGGCCTTATTCCTCTTCTGTGCTAGAATGCCTGAAGATCGCTCTATATCCAACTATATGTCCGGTTGCTTATTATATATCTATATATTTTATTACGTGTAACTTTTTACATTTTATAGAATTTAGTATTCATGTTATGCAATATTGTAGGATAAGGACCAGAGGAGTCTGGATATCGATACAGCAAAATCCATGTTGGCACTTTTACTAGGAAGGACGTGGCCTTTGTTTTCGGTATTCTATCAGTATCTAGAGGTAAGAGAGACAACCAGTTGGGCAGTGCGATAACAAAAATTTGCAACGGTACCTTGCCCGCACCAGAAAACTGTTATAATGTTAAGAGTTATAATGGGAATCTATACCAGTTCCTAACTGGCGTAGATGTCCATTCTGTTGTACAGGAGTGTACATGATTTATGTAGAGGTCGCAGCCTGTTTATAAATCAGTCATGCCCTGCGCCTATCGGGGGCCTTTATTAAAGAGGACCTTTCAGCGCGCTGTCGGCTTTCTAGCGGTATATAAAACAGCATATACAGGACGACGTGAAAGGTCCTCTTTAAGACTGCGGTATGAAATGTCAGTCTAAATATATCTGCCCTAGTGTGTCATTAATATTATAATTCTGGGACACCCCCCCAGTTCCACCCCAGCATGGTTGCTATACAGTGGACAGAACCTCCTGCTTTTGTCTCCTTCCTTTGTAAAGTTTTAGTGCTGAGGATTGCCTTGAAAAGCCGATCGGTCTGTTGGGTCCAGTTGTCAGACCCCCATCGATCTTATACTGACTATCTATCATGAGGAAAAGTCATTAATATTAAAAAATGCCCCCTGGCCAAAAAACACCTTAAAAGGTTGGTTTGTGTGGGCTGAGGATGCATGTGGACATTTTCTCATTAACTACTTAATGTCAGGAGCAAACCAAACCCCACCATAAAGTGACTTTCTTCTTCTGTATTCAACAGCAATCAAAATACAGAGTAATGAACAAAGACCAGTGGTACAATGTGTTAGAATTCAGCCGCACTGTCAACGCCGATCTTAGTAACTATGATGAAGACGGGGCCTGTGAGTATTTCTGGAGTTCGCAATGCTTGAATTTGCAGACAATGATCAAACTGAAAATGAGTTAGCGACCCTTAGAATTCTCTGTCCCCTTTGGATTTCTGTAGAAAGCATAGACCTAGGTACAGGTACTAGATATGGGTGACAGCATCAGCCATTGTGGACTTTGTATCTACTATAATGAGTACCATGTGTAGCCTCATGCTACATAAAGTCTGTCAGGTCCAAATCCTCAATCGTGCCTTGCAGGGACTTTGAATAGAAGCAGAAACATACCTTTGTGGTCACAAACTGATGAAACCATGCAGGGAGAGTCCTCTTATGTATATGCAAATCAGACTGCAAGTGCACTGGGGGTGGGGCCTGATTTACCAGATTTCCCTACAGACATAAGCAGGGGCTGGAAGGATCAATTATGGCTAAAAAGGTCAATTCCGGAATACTTGCAGCTACCTATAGGCAAATCAGACCCCACCCATGATGCACTTGCAGGCTGATTTGCATATTCATAAGGAGATGATTATCTCTGCATTGCTTTATTGGTTTGTGCCCACTAATATATGTTTCTGCTCCTAGTATAGGCCCCTATATAGCACCATTATTGGTTTGGGTGGCATTTGCACCTGACCTATTCCCTTTCTAACCTCATCTGTTGTCTATTCGTTTCCTTATTGTTAGTTTTGCCCCACACCTCATTCGTGTATCTCTTTGCAGGGCCCGTTCTCCTGGATGAATTTGTCGAGTGGCATAAAGTCCGTCAGACATCATTATAGCAAAATTTATCCTGGGGGAAAAAAAACAAAAACTTTCTGATGCTCTAACACAAAGTGTTTGAAGAATAATACGTTCATCTTTACTGAAGCCTTCTACTTTTTTTTTTTTTTGTTTTTTTTTGTTTTTAATGGAACTGAAGTTTTCTTGTTATACTTGGAATCAGGAAGAGCCGGCGTCAGACTTGTCCATGAAGTTCCGGGCGTTTACACTCGTCTTAATCCACATGAAGCTTTGTCATGGTCCCTACCAACCAGATGTCAAACCTTTCTGGGTTACAACTAAGCCAATGAATTGGCCCCTTGTTGTTTCCGAACCCCTTAGATACGCATACACATGGAGCATCTCTTCTGTGCACCAGCAAGTGTCTTCGAAAAAAAAAAAGACTACTTTTGTGTTAGACATCACATCTCTATTGTAACTCATAAGACGTACAATATTTTTTGTGCATCCTTTTCAATGGAAATGTTACAGCAATTTCAATAACTGGGCACTACATTATTATTATATTTTTTTGTCCTTTCAGTCGCTATATTACCATAAGTGACAATGCCGAGGAGCTATTGGCAGGCGATGGAAAATGTAACAGAATATGCTCTTAGTACAAGATATTAAAAGGGGCGTCCGGGGTTTGATAAAAGGGATCTGTTCTTTTCCAAAAACCAGTACCACTTATGTATATTGCTTTTTGACTAGTGTTGCACTTTAGCACCATTGAAGTAATTATAGATAAAGTGCAATACCAGAGACAGCCACACGGACAGGAGTGGCGCTGTTTATAGAATAAGGCACAGTGACTTCTGTCGCATGATGAAAGATTGCTGTGTCGCACTGTGACTACTTTATAAATTGTATGGAGCCGCATTACGACCGAGGGGATGTGGTGATCACAAATTTACGTTACTGAGGGAGTCACATTGCAACACAACAATCTTTCACCATGAGACAGAAGTCACAGCCACAGTTGCCACGTATCCCTAGCCTATTGCTGACTACTTTATTCAAATTCAGGACTGCCCCTTTAAATGTATGGGTCTCAGCATGTAGATTAGTAGTTGTCTAACTTGTTGCTTTAAGCAATTCTTTTTGTCTTTGGTGCTCACCTTGAGAAGTTCCTCTTAAAGGAGTTATATAGGACGGCAAAAGCCGTCAGCACTTTTTTTTTTTTTTTCCTCTTTTCTTTTCCCCTAAACAGCACTACTCTTGTCTGTTGGTTGTGTCTGGTATTGCAAGCAAGTAAATTGGTCTGAGCTGCATTACCAGAAACGGCACTGGAGAAAGACTGGCACCATTTGCATTTAGTTTTTCTGTTGCTATCTTTTACAGTTTCTTAACTGTGCGCCTCTTATTGTTTCCAGATGTGACGTTGTATCATTATAGGGATTTTCCATCGCATATCAGCCCAGCGCGCAGATGGGAATCGCTGCCTCTGTCCCTGAGAGGTGATCTGTTATGCAAATGAGCTCTTTGGAGCAACAAGGGCGTTGCCGCTTACCTTTTTGGAGCAATGACAATGCACTCGTTGCGCCAAAGATCTCATTTATATAACATATTGCCCCTCTCTGCAAAAGAGGCAGCGATTCACAAGGGGAAAACACCATCTGATTCAGGTGACCCTAACCTATCTACCTGTAGGGCTGGGTTGTGGTGACAGTCTTATAGCTATAGGTACTACTTGACGAAAATGGGAGTCAAGACTCCTATCCTGTGGGTCTGGGAATGGAAAGGTGGCCACAACTGCTTGGCTTTTCTTGGAAGTCCCATAGAAGTGAATAGAGAGGGTCATGCATGTGCGGCCTCCTCTCCATTTATATACCTGGGCCCACTACAATAGCCAGAGCATTCCCATTTGTATCCTTCAGCTCTATCCCAATATTGTTTCCTGTAAAGCACTTGTAATGAATGAAATAAACTTTCCATTGGCCATTTTGGATCACTAGAGTCTCATGGAGTAGGGTGCGGTGGTGATGCCAGCAGTCGGGGTGCAGAGCACTATTTTCCTATGTGAACCGTAAGATGATTAGGAATAGTAATTGTCCTTTATTGCCCAAAACTTGTGTTGCACAGAAGGATCATTTTCTTTTTGAGCTTTGGTCTACTCGTGGTCTCCATGTATCCCAGCACTTAGATGGCCTCTCCGCTCCGAGCTCCATGACCATACATCCACTGTTATTTCTTAGTTTGCCAAAGTGTTCTTCCAGTGTCACTTATTTATTGTTCATTTTCAGAAGTACATTACTAAACTGAGGTCCCCCAAGCCCTGGGTTTCCTTGTCAGGGTGTGGGTCATCGAAGGGAGATTAAATGTGATATATCACTTGCTCTTAACATTTTTTTTCTCCCGTTATGTCATGTAAATTTCCATGCAACATTAAAAGTTTTGGTTTTGGAATCGTTACAAACTGGTTTTATTAGACTTTTTTTGTGGTTTGTGCGTCTTTTGTGTCATCATCGCCAGTTTTTAATAATTGGGGTTATCATCTGCTCCTTTATTTGACCATATTTTTCATAGGTGCGCTTTTTTAAGGCTAAAACCCCACGTAGCAAAAAGCAGCAATGTTTTATTCCGCAGCGTTTTCCATTGCGTTATAGCCGAGTTTTCCTCTGCGGACTTTCTGCCCCTAATATACCTATTGTAAAACGGCAGCGTTTCCATAGGTACATCTGACGTGCTGCGATTTACAAAAACACAGCAATGTGTGGAAGGGGTTGGTCAGGATCCCATCCACTTTGTAGGCAATGTAAAACACAGCGTTTTTGCAACATGGGACTTCAGTCTTAGGCCAGGGCCACACGTGGGGTAAACGCCATGGTTTGGTCACAGCATTTTACAGTCCCTGTAAAGTGGATTCTAGCGAATCCCATCTGCACATTGCAGAAAAATACCTGCAGCGGAAATGCTGCGATTTCCAAAACAGTTGTGTCGCAGCATGTCAATTATACCTACGGAAACGTCGGCGGTTTCCCTATAGGTATAATTGAAGCAGTTTTTCTGTGAAAAGCGCTGTGGGAAAAACCGCGCTGCATTTCCGCCATGGTTTTTCCTGCAGCGCTTTTTGTGCTGTAGCCCGCTACATTGGGCCCTAGCCTTTGTCTGGTTTTACTGTGGTGTCTATTGATGATGTAGGCGCTCCTCCTTGTAAAATGTTGTGCACATGTGTTACATGAGCCATTATAAGCTATGTGCGATTTACCCCTTTTTTTTTTTGTTAGAAAAAAACCACACTTACCCCCTTTTAATGCGGCCTGACCATATTTACTTTTGTTTACGCTCATGTACTGGAGTGAATGTATACCCTTTTTTTTTTTTTTTTTTTTTAAATAAAAAGGTGCAAGGTCTTGTCGACCAAAGGGAAAACAGGCAAGGGCAGCATAACTTCTAGAAAAAAAGGCACAAATGCCTCATAAATGAAGCACAGGGAAGAAAAATACCACAAAAAGGTGAATTTATGCCAAAAAGAAAATAAAAAATGCAAGTAGATCAATAAATGTGCCCCATTGAGTGGACAGGACTCCAGCTCCTTAAATAACTATCAATAGATACACTAAAGCTCCCCTAATTTCTACACAAAGCCGGTGAGTGAATTCCTATGTAAGTTAAATATATAACGAACTATACATCTAATTATAGAATAATTTTATTTTGAAGCTGAAGTTAATTACTTTTTTTTTTTTTTTCCCAACTCCACCCAAAACTGGACCTGACTGTGTACAGGATGTACTGTCCCCTCCAGGGCCGTGGAGTCGATCCGATCACTGGACAGGTTTAAGAAGCAGCAGGGGAGTTTGATGATCTTCCAGGGGGAAGTAACCTAGTAATGGCCAAAGTCCTATTCTACAGCAGTGTTATCATCCTTATAAACAGGGCTGTGAAGTCCAACTCCTTCATAAATGGCTGACAGCCATGGTCAGGCAGAAACCGTAAAGATCCTCGAATTCAGGGGAAAAAAAAAAATAGTGAATAACTTCCTATAAATATAGGTTTGCCATAATCATGACAAACCACAGAATACAAATAACGTGATCTGGGCTGCACAGTGAATGGCGTGCAAACAAAACCCATAAGAAAGTCCCGCAAACACAGGTTTTCTCTAATTCCACTACATTCTGAATTTTTTTCCAGCCTCTCAGTACATTGTATGGAATATTAAATAGTGTCATTACAAAGTACAATATATCCTGCAAAAATTAAGCCCCAATTAACAAAAAAAACAAACAAAAAGTTATGGCTTTTGGACGGGAATAAAAACACAAAAAATGGCTGCGGTGGGAAGGGGTTAAAGGGTTTCTTTAAATAGATCTAAATTACAATAACATACCTCTGATACAACTGTATGACAAACTTACACCACTAGATGTCGCTGTGCTCTTATTTATCTACAATCATGCCCATAAATTTTGAGACACAAATTTTGCCAATTTAGTGGTTTTAGATATTTTAGTCACATGTTTCTATGGTTACTGATGTACAATTCTGAGCATTTCATAAGTTTTTACACTCCTGGTAGCGCTCATCTGTTCTTTTCCGGACAGTCATTGTTCCTGAAGTCACTTCTGTCCAAGAAAAACATCAAGGACAGACTGACATTCTGCAGGAAGTGCAGAGGACTGGGGTAAAGTTGTTTTATCTTCTGATGTCGCCCTCTTCAGACTATTAGGAACATACTCGATCTCCAAGCAGATTCCGCCTGAAACTCCCATTGAAGGGAATGGGAGGCAGAAAATATGGCTTGGCAGGTGCTGAATTTGGACAAATGGTAAAATCTGCTTCAAATTCCTGAAGCTGAATTTTTCACCTAGGAAAATTTCCGCCGTGTGAATCATCCCTAAAGCATCCTGAGACCACTGACGTGTGGGGTCGCTCTTCATCCATGGAGTGGGCTCACTCACAGTTTTGTCTCAGAGCCCTGCTATGAATGAAGAATAAGAACTAAACATCCTCCAAGAACAACTTCTCCCAACCATCCAGGGGTAACGTGGTGATGGACAATGCTGCGTCCAGCATGATGGAGACCATGTCACAAGGCAAAAGTGAGAACTAAGTGGCTCAGTGGACATAACATTGAAATTTGGGTCCTTGGTCCGGAAACTCCCAGATCTCAATCCCATTGAGAACCTGTGGTCAATCCTCAAAAAGTGTGAGGACAAATCCCAAGCACAGATGAGTTGTCACCAGACAGGATTTGGCCCAGAAGCCGATATCCAGCATGCCAGGAGGAATGGCAGAAGACTGGAAATATAAGGGTCAACACTGGAAATGTTGAGGCTTTCCATAAACTTGATAAATTTGTCAGTAAAAGTGTAAAAATCTATGAAACGCTTATAATTGTACTTCAGTAACCCTAGAAACATCTGACTACGAGATCTAAGAACAATGAAGCAGAAAACTTTGTGAAAACCAACATTTGTGTCAGTCTCGAAAGTTTAGGCTAGGACTGTACACCCATACTGCTGGCATGTGATAAAGTATGAAGAATGTCTGTAAATCTGTGGGTTATGGGAATGAGCAGGTAAGCTGTTCTTGGGGAATATGGCGGCATGTTCTTATAAATGGAGAAGTATTGAAAGAGTGAAGAAATCAGGCGATACCTTTTAGAGGCTAACAATATATTTGATGGTGAGCTTTTGGAGATGTATGAAATAGAATTTGCAAAACCCCCTCAGTCATATATGAAACAGCAAATTGTGACTCTCTTGTGGTTTTGCACTTGGCTCGCTTGGTCTTCCAATGCAGTTAACACCCAGGTGATATTTCCCATTGATGTCACTAATGTCTTCTAGGCCCTGTGTGAATTGTGCAACCAGATCCTCTGACAGTTAGAGCAAGTATGACTAGAGCCAAGGGGTTGGGAGCGGTACTTTACATTGAAGATGCTGCCCTAGGAATTTTGGGAAAGGAATGCAAATTAGTTTTCCTTGCTAGAGAAGGGAAAACTGTGGTTCAATTGGAAGGTATACACCCTATATATACAAGTTAACCACTTCAGTACCGGGCCAATTTCTGGTTCAGGGCCAGACACATTTTCGGGTTTTTTGCTTGTGCAGTTTTGGAGGGCTATAACATTTTTATCATTTGCGTTATTCAACTAATTTCTCCGTGTTTTTTCAGTGACACATAAGGCTTTATTTTTATGTTGTTTTTATTTTTGCATGTGTTTAAATTTTTTTTTTTTTATATCAGGGAAAATATAAACAAAATAGGAGGGAAAACGGGTCTGTTTTTTTTTTTTTTCTATTTAATAACACAAAGTGCTATTAAAAAACTTTATAAAAAATTTTTTCCTCTCTGTTACGGTAATTTTTATTTTGTATGGTGTCGTCGGGGGTGGGGCTATAACCTTTAATAAGGGGGTGTTATTAGCGTATTATTTTGTTTATTTTTTTCATTTTTTTTTTTTTTTTTTTAACTTTTCTATTAATTTATTTTAATTTTTTTTTTCCATTGGGTCCCCATAAGGTCATAATAGACCTTTGGGGACTTCTGATCACAGTTTTTTTTTGGGGGAGGCTGATTTCCCCTGTAACTGGGGCTGGTACTTTTAGCCCCAGTTACAGGAGGAATACAGCCTCCTGCACGTTACTTTCACATTACTATAACACACACTGATCCTGGAGGATCACGTGACAGACGGGTCAGAGGGGAGCCGCAAGATGGCGGTGCCCATAGCGCTGTATACACAGCAATCGGGAAGGCAGGGAAGGTAATAAACCTTCTCTCTGGGATGATATCCTGGGTACACCAGTGTCATACATGTGGGTATAATCTGCAGTTTGGGCACACAGCAGGGCACAGAAGGGAAGGAGCGCTATGTGGCTTTTGGAGCGCAGATTCAGATTTTGGGATCTGGACGCCATGTCATGTTTGCAGAGCCTCTAAGGTGCCAGAAAAGTGGAATCCCCTAAGGAGGGACTCCACTGTGAAAAGTGCACCCCTCAAATAATTTATCAATTGGTGTAGTGAGCATTAGTATCTCAGACGTGAATGCACAGCGGATGGTGAAGAGTGAATAGGTAAGCTGTGCAGAGTGAATTGCGAACACCAAACTCCCTCCTATTTCCCCAGTAGCTCCTATGATTGGGGGGGTCACTCTGGAGGTCACTTCTGGTGTCTTTTCCCTCGCAAGCTCTAAATCTGGGGTGTACCCTCATATATGTTAGGACAGATTATACATTCCCCTCCTCCCACAGACAGTTTTGTTCTAATGATTTGGTGATTTTTGTATTCACACTGTATAAGCTATATTTTTTTTATTTTTCTGGTGATGTCACCATATGAGGGCTTGTTGTTTGCGGGGTGAGATGCATTTTGTAATGACACCAGTTTTGGTGCCTATAACGTTTTGAATAAATTTTATCAACTCATTTTTTAGTGGATTATAAAAAAAACATCAATTGTGGCATTGCGTTTTTTAAATTTTTTGACATGCAGCATACAGCATAAGTAACATGTTACCTTTATTCTGCGGGTCGGCACGATTACGGCGATACCTCATTTATATTGTTTTTTTATGCGTTACTAATTTTGCAGAACAAAAACCCATTTGGGGAAAGAAATCAATTATTCTTGCATCGCCATCTTCTGAGATACATAACATTTTTATTTTTCGGTTTACATAGTTAGTTGAGGGCTTATTTTTTGCGGGAAAAACTGTGCTTTTTATTAGTACTGTTTTGGGGTACATATAACTTTTTGATTACTTTTTATAGCATATTTTGTAAGGTAAGATGGCAAAAAATTATTTATTCCAGCGTTTTTTCCTGTTTTTTTTCCCAGCGTTCACTGTGTAGGTTAAATATTGTTTCAGTTTTATTGTACAGGTTGTTACGGACGCAGAAATACCAAATATGTATTGTTTTTATTAATTTTTAGGTTTTTTTTATATAATTCATTTTATATAGAAAAAAAGAATTTTTGGGGCTTAATAACTTTATAATTTTTTTTTTTTTTACTTTTTTTTTTTTTACATTTTGTACTTGTCCTATAAGGACATCTGAACCAGTGATACACTGAACGCTGGTTCAGTACTATAGACTGCAATACACGAGCATACACGTGTATTTCAGTCTATAGAGAAAGTCAGCCTATGCAGACGCATAGGCTGACTTCCTCCATCGCAGGCAGGATCAACCAGGTACTTGGGGGTCCTAGCAGCCTGGGGTCACTGGCCAGACCCCAGGCTGCCGAAACGGCATAATGGCACCCCCCAATCTCGCCGCCGGGAGTGCCTCGGGGGTCATTATTATAGCGCAACCCCCTTGGATGCCGCGGTCATGTTTGAATGCGGCATCTAAGGGGTTAACACCCACGATCAGAAACCAACTCCACCCGCGGGTGTCAGCTTTGCGATCCTGAGCAATTCGCTCAGGTACAGTAGTGAAGTTGTGAATTGCCGGCTTCACTACTGTACAGAGACTGTGCAGAAGCCGGGTGCTGCCACATCCATCTTCAGGCGGCATCCAGCACTAATGAAATTTTAAGAAATCCAGATGGAAAAACACTGCAGGTAGCATTTTTGCATCCAGCTGAGGCACAGATCCGGCGCTATACGGCGCCAGAATTGATGCCTCTTGTGCCACAACAGATCCCATAGAAAACTATGGGATCCCTCTTGGCATCACGCCGGGGGGGAAACTGACAGTTGCGCCGGACATATGTGAAAGCACCCTAAGAAAGTTGTACAAATGCAGTTTTTCTCCAATTCCACCCCATTCTAAATTTTTATCCAACTTCCCAGTACATCGTATGGAATTATAAATGGTACCATTACGAAGTACAATTTGTCCTGCAAACACTAAGCCCTCATATGCCTCTGTGAATGGAAAAATCAATAAATTTGGAAGGCAAAAACAAAAATTGAAAATGGAAAAATGCCTGTGGCGGGAAAGAGTTAATTGTGCACAGTGTATAGCCATATTCCAATAGGTGGCGCTAGGTGCACAACTTTCCTTTTTCCACCAAGGTAAACTTATTTTCATACCTTTTCCTGGAGGCAGATGGTAAGTACTCTTGTTCCTGCCCCTTTTTATCAGGCTAAGGCCTTATTCACATATCTGTGATTGTAAGCTAAACTGGAAGTGAGTCAAAAACAGGATGTGTACAAATCTTTACACTAAACCTTATCTCTGCGTCCTCTCCACTCCTGGTTTTGGCTAACAATCACTGATATATGACTAAGGCCGTAGGCTACGGTATCGTGGAACCTTATCTCAAGTCATGTGATCTCGTGTGACGTTGCACCAGAGAACTGAATTGTATAAGTATATTGCGATGTTATACGTGTGCTTTTCTTCAAATTAAAGGGGTTGGCCAGGATTTTTATGGCCTACCCATAAATATCTGATCAGGCTGGCAGGCACCGCCCCGCATGGATCATCTGTATGGGGCCACTTCTGACACCCCTACTAAACACAGCATGATGTCGGAAGCCGTTGGCTCAGCGCTCTCTATAGTGGCTAAGTGCTGTTACTGCAGCTCAACTGAACAGAAATGTATGTTATATCCTAAGCATAGGCCTTAATAAAATATTCCTGAACAACGTCTTTAAGGTTTTAAGGGGGTTGTCTGAGCTCCCGGGAGTTTACATATTAATAATGACCTATCCACAGGACAAGTCTCAGTTCAGTATTTGACTGGTGGGGGCACGAAACCCAGACACTACGCCAGCTCTGCTCCTATTCAAGTATTACACACAGGGTTACACAGGGTCCTTGTGCGAGGACTGCTTTAACCATAGGACAATCTGCATCAGGCCCAGTAGTAGTGGGGGCCCCCTCACTATTTCACCCTAGTGGGACAGTCTCACATTTTGGGTGCAGTCCGTCTGTACCAGATGACAGGTAGTTATTTCAACCCTATCTGCAGGTAAAGTTAAATACAATAGTGGAGCCCAGACTATTCAGGCTCTTTCAACATCCCTATATTACAAATGTCAATGTTGATAAGTATGCCTTAGCTCATTTAACCAACAGCTGTTCCTTCCAAACCCTCATAATGACCCCCAAACCTCCATTCTAACCATGGCTTATGTCCCTAGAGAACAAAGTCTCACACAGCCACGGTGAAGAGTCAGGGCATCTCCATACATGTTAGATGACCAGCTGCCAATCTTTATACAGTTGCCCAGTTTACAATACCCTTTTAGTTCATCGGTGAGGATATACAGGATGGTTATTCAGATGAATAAATATCTATGTAATAAATGGATGGCTTGAGTCTTCCGGAACGAGAATTGGTCTTAGACGAGTGTCGCACAAAGGCAGGGATAGCATCTGGTTGGCCAGCACAAGCTCTACTCTGGAAATTCTGCCTTAAGCTCTCCATTCTGACTCCTAGAGGTTGGTACTGAAGGACCACCATCCATGATGTCCATTTGGCTACAAGCAACTTACAGCATATGTTCTATATACTATTTGATAAATCTATCCAAGAGCATATCAAGATTGAGTCGTGTCTACAAGGTGGCTAGCAACTAGACCATGGGTACCCTCTATCCCTATGACCTGAACATGATACCAATATATTATAACCATTTGTCCAAACCACACGTAAGGGCAGGAGTTGTCTTCATGACACAATCCCTCAATAGTATCACAATATCCCCTTTATTTACACACATTCACACATCACAAGAAAGAAAAACTGCTGGAAAAATATCTTCAGTTTCATCAACCAGACTCCTGTCTAGAGGATGCGGAGACCTGAGCAGTGTTATTCCAGGATCCTGAGGTCAATACAAATAACAAAACACAGGATCTCAATGGGCATCTGTCAACATGGAGGCACTGTCATATTGCGTCCTATTTATGAATGCGGTCATGGGCATTGTTATGGTAACCCCAGACATTATGGTATACCACACTATTACTGTAGAGGAAAAGCAACTATCAGCAGGGGTTAAACCCGAGGTTAGTGTGGCCGCTGATGAGAAATGTATTTCGGTTTGCAGGGCCTTCGCTTCTTGTAAATGACACTATAGTGGATGTAAGAAAATAAACTAACATTGTAAGTGTCCCTAGAGAGGTTCATTCCCTAGAATGCTAGTGCTTGGAAACATAGGAATTGCAATAATTGAAACTTCTTGGAAATAACCACCTGAAAAATGGGTGTTTTAGAGGGGCAGTCCTCTCCAAGTCATGGTATTTTGACCCAAATATCTGTCTTTGAGATCCCCTTTAAGAGATATTGAAAAATTACTTGCATGCATTGGGGAATAAAAATTTTGATTGCAAAAGTGGATAATGCCTTTAACACTTCCTGATAAAGGTGAATTGCATAGACGTACAACAATTGAGAAGTATATGTGATTTTTTGGGTAGGGGTACTATCGTCATTACTTATTTTTGAGTTCCACTAATTCGTTGCTTCTGTAAATATGCAGAGAGTATACATAATATAAAAACAAGTATAATAAACTAACTTGGTGACCAACTGACCCAGGGGGAAAAAGGTCCCTGTGCATGAGGGCTTCCAATGTATAAGGGAAGGGGAGAGAGGCATTAGATGAGGGGTACAAGCTGTTCAGATGGTGGTGTGGTAGCAGCGGGGAGTTTGGAGGTTGTAGGATTTCCTGAAGGGGTGGGTTTCCAGGTTGGTCTTGAAGGTTGTGATTGTGGGGGACAGATCGTGGCAGCAACTTCCAGAATAAAGGGGAAGCATGGGATAAGTCTTGGAGGTGTTTGTCTGAAGAATGGATAAGAGTGAAGAAGGAGGACTTGTGAGGATGGGAGACAACCTGGGGTGGTATTGGGAGATGAGGTCAGAGATGTAACTGAGGGGACAGGTGGTAGATTATCTTGTATATTAGCAGTAGAATTGTAGCAATTCACTGGTATCCAGTGAAATGATTGGCAAAGGGGAGAGGCCAATGATAAACAAGGAGAGAATTGTTTTCCTTATTATAGTCTAATATATTCTTCTAATACCTCTGAGCCTGACTTTAAGCTCACTCTTATAACCCCCAGAACGGTCACCAGTTGGATACAGCAACGATGTATACTAGACAGGTATAGAAGCAATGGTCATCACCAGGAGAGTGGTCAAAAGGCCAGAAGACAAGTTGGAGATGGAGCCAACAATCAGATTGGAAGATCAGATGGAGCTGTGAGTCACATCCAGGATGACCAGACTATAATGTGACTGTGGGTCAGAGTCAGATTCGGACTAGATCATGGTATAGAAGAAGCAGACAAAGGCAGGGTCAGGATTCAGGGCAGGAGTCAGAGCCAGGAGAGCAGCAAGGAACCATAGGCTAGTAATAGGCCAGGATCTGGGACGAAGATCTAGGCAATACAGAAAATGTGGCAAAGGAAGAGTCCAGGAACAGGTCAGGCCCAAACCAGGAGAACAGCAAAGAATTTGAATCCCAGAACATGGATACAGGAACAAAGAACAGAATCTGGAATGAAACCAGAACATGTACTCTATGCTATATAGTCCTGATACTCAGGCCACAGTCTGGAGGACCTTATCTGCTTAATCCAGGCCACCAGGATCAAATGGCAACAGGAACCAGATATACTAACAGCAATGCCATGAAAAGATCAGCAAGTGAATGCAAGAGGATGGCACTGGAGCTTGGAGCAGTGAGTAACAGCACAGTGAACACTGTGTATAACAATTAGCATTCTGGTACAGGTTTGGTATGACTGCACTTGTGCTTGAGGCTTCAAGTATCTGTCTGTCTAGCACACACTGTATAACATAAACTAAAATAGTAAGCCAAATGCAGGATACAACATCAAGCTCAGGCTATTTCTTTCTTCCTTAGTCAAGGATCATGAATTTGTATCTGTTATTCAGTTTACATAAGGGAGTCGTATACATCTATCTATAGAGAGCATCCGCTATTCTTCCTTCTAGTCTGCAGCTTCCTATAACATTCAAGTCGTCTGCCATTGGATTCATCATTATGGAAACGGCACAAAACAGGATCAAGTCTGTCTTGTTCTTTGTGTGTCTTCTGCTCTGTTGTGAGATAACACAATCTGGATCTGCCTTTAATCTGGCCAAGTGACTTATACTGTATTTCGGAGTTTGTATTTTTGTGTATCGTTTATTTACATTTATTTCTATATTTTAGGTTCCTATGTTAAACATGGGGGAATGTTTGAAAATAAACTTAAAGGAATTGTCCACTTTCTAATGTTGACGTCCTATCAATATTAGATCTGTGAGGGTCTGACAACCAAGACCCTGAAAGATCTGCTGTTCAGGGACAGCACATTTCTCAGTAATGTTTACATGCCTGGAGCTGAGCTGCTCACTTCTCATACAGTTTGTAGTGGCAGGTTTCGGTAGTGCAGTGCTGCCCCATAGATTGGACAGCGCTGCAGTACTAAAACCCGCCGCTACAAATCATACAGTGAGTGAGCAGCACATCTATTGTATGTATATATACAGTGATCTGCAGAAGTTTTAGGGGGGTGTGGAAAAATGATGTAAAGTAAGAATGCTTACACAAACAGAAGGGTTAATAGTTTATTTTTGTATTTATATTTGTGAGAAATCCCATCAATAAATGTCGTGACCACCCTTTGCCTTCAAAACAGCATCAGTTCTTCTAGGTACACTTGCAGACAGTTTTTAAAAGCAGAGCCATAACTTGAAATCCTTGGCCCCAATGTAAATTCTGTAATGGGGCCCTTACCTACCTTGTGCCATTTAGAATAGTGAAATATTTTATTTAGCAGAGAGAGCTTTGGGGCCCCCTCAGGTTCCAGGACTCCTTAGTGACTGCTACCACTGCAACCCATATAGCTACTCCCCTGATTAAAGGAACTGGGCAGGGAGGTTGTTCCCGCCATCTTGGAGAACTAAGCACAGATCTTCTGTGGATGTAGGCTTGTCCAATCCTTCTGTCTCTTCATGTCATCCCAGACAGACTGGATGATGATGAGATCAGGGCTATATCTGTGGGGGCCGGATCATCACTTCCAGGACTCCTCCTCCAAAGGGCAAAGGTCACACCAAATATTGATGGGATTTACATTTCTCTTTTCTTCATTCACTTCATTTTGTTCATTGACAAAAATAAACTATTAACCCTTCTATTTCTTAAAGCATCCTTACTTTGTAGCATGTTTTCCACACATGCGTACAACTTTTGCACACTACTGTATATATATCAACTTAAGCCAAATCCTGGAAATAGTTTGTGAGCAAATCCGCATTTCTAAACAGAACAAATTCCTATACTTATATAGCACTGTAAGGGTATGCTCACATGTACGCTCTGGATTTTTGTATTACGATAGCAGACATTGACATGCTGTGCGGTTTTCAAAACCACATAAAATCTGAGGATCCACATACACATGCAAAAAAAAAAAAATGTGTGTTGCACTAATACTAGGCATTACTTTCATAGCCACGAGCTATGAAACATAGCAACAAAAATCTATAGATACTAGATCTAAATTGATGGAAAGTTCTACATCTCTTAACTGTCCTTCAAGCATATAATCCCACATACATGTAACCATCAAGCATTGCGTGCCACTGGAAGAGACAGTAACCTCTGAGCTTGTTCTACCACTGCATGAAAAAAACGGGCCTGTGATATTTCCGCCATGGTCCCAGTCCTCCTTACAAATGCTTGAAACACAGGCAAATATTCTGTGGGAATGAAGCCTAGTAGTTTTTACTTCTTCATATAGGAAATGTCAATTGTAACTGCTGATGGTGAAAAAGAAATAAAACTTCTAAATTCACAAAAAAATTTGTAAATTTCCATCAGAATTGCCAGACGTGTACCAAAAACAGCAGAAAGTCAGAAATGTTCCTCTTTGGTCAGTATCTGTTGTCCTGGTTTCTTCACACATATAAGGATCTTATAAAATAGGACTGGAGGGAATTTATTAAGACTGGTGCATGGTGAGCCGATCTTAAAGGGAGTCTGTCAGCAGTAAACTGGTTATACCTAATCCCAGTACCCCGAAGAGGTGATTCCGCAGTGTCCAAAGATGTCCCTGTTATTCAGAGCCGTATTTTCATGTAAATCTACATTCTATTCATATATAAATGAGCGGGTACGTGCTTTTTTCGAGGCTTTAAGTGTCAACGCTAGATTCCCAGGCAAAGTACATCATGCACCAGTCTTAATAAATTAATAGACAGACTTTATTGTGAGTGCTGGTGCAGAGCTATAGAGAGTAGCAACCACTACCGGGTCCTGGAGTCTAAGGGGGCCCAAAGGTCTAAGTGTCCACTAAGACACCAGTATTATAGACAGCACATGGTAAGTGGGTACCCTATTGCATATGTTGCATTGGGGCCCAAGAGCTTCAAGCTACGCTTCTATTTGATATATATAAATTTGATGGGCAAAGGCGTTCCTGTATTGTCCCATCTTGTCCCGCTTCACCCACATCAGTGGTCCAAAAAAAAGGGCTGTGCGGAAAATATGCGCCACATCTACTCCCATCTGCACCAGTTTTCTGGCACAGAAGAAATATAAAATTCCCCCCAATCTATCCGACAGGCCCCTGGCCCATCTTTTTCCCTACCCTGCTCCACTTCATACCCTGGTATGGTAATGTTTTAAATATATTTACTTATTTATTTATTTATTTCATTTTTCTGGTATGGTAATTTTCAATAATTCCCCCCCCCAATATTTTAAAGCTCTGTATGGGTCGATCATTTTTTATTCCTTGTGGAAATGCATGAATAAATACAAACTTGGCATTCTTGTACACATAGCTCTGTATGATACAGGAGCATCTCAATAAATTAGAATATCTTTGAAACGTTTATTTCTTTCAGTAATTAAATTAAAAAGTGACCTCCTATATTTTCTAGATTCTTTACACACAGAGTGTTCTATTTCAAGTGTTTTATTTCTGTAAATGTTGATTATGGATTACAGGTAATGAAAACCCAAATCTAAGAAAATTAGAATATTGTAAGTTCAGTTCAGTATTGTAAATTCAGTGTCACCTGCCAAGGTTTCCTAAGCCTTTAAATGGTCCCTCAGTCTGGTTCAGTAGGACACACAATCATGGAAGACGCTGATTATGGATTGTATTACTGAATCACTGAAGTGAATGAACGTTTCAATGATATTGTAATTTATTGAGATGCACCTGTACATACTGTACTTTTACTGCAGATTATGTATTTCAATGCAGTTTTTGGATACTTGGGATGTACAGGTAAAATACATTAAACACCTTTTTTCATCTGTTCAGGCCTAGGAAGACAACTGTGATCTTGGATAAAACCATGGCCGGTAGAGTCAGACAGGGCTTTCTTGGATACTGGGCCATCCAGTCTTACGCTTTTTGTAGGGAGATGGGGCTTGTAGTAATAAGAGTGTTCATTAACCCTATCATTTTTTCAACCTCTTCATGATCTCTACTACTATTACTGCCCATGTAAAAGTGGATTGACATGTAATATGGACAGACCTACAGATGGGATCACCAAAGACACAGATTTTGGATACTGCATAGATCCAAACAAAGCGAATAAATGAACCGAACAGCTTAGAAAGCATACATGTCCATTTTCTAGAAGGTTTACCGCAAGTCGTCTTGGATAACAACCACAACTTGGCCACCGCACCCAAAGAAGTTGTCAATAAATCAAGTGCCATAATTGCAGTGATGTGATCTCACGTGTTATGAGTTCCTATAGGATTACATGAAAATGCATGTTTACTCGTGATTTTATGGGACTGCGGTATTGCCAATGAAAAAATAAATGCACCTCATAGTGCTATGTAATATTACAATGCAACGTTTCACGTTAATAAATTTTCACTATAAAATATTTAAAATTCTTGCAAACACAAAAATATATATGAGATCTTACTGCATCACACAGGATGCTGTGGAGGATTACACTGGGGGTAGAATCTTCTTTGAAAGGTTGAAACAACAAAAGGCAATGTGAGTGCAATATAATGCTAAAAATGAATTATCGCACGTGGTATTGTACAATATCAGACTGTGAGCTGTAAATATGGCATTAGTGTGATAATCTTGCACAATTTACTGCATAAGGGTAAGGTAAGAATTATTGTACCGTGAATCTTACTGCTTTTTTTGTTGCAGATTTTACTGCAGTTTTTTAAGCTAAAGCCAAGAGTGGTTTGAGCAGAAGACAGAAGTATAAGAGCTTCTTATATATTTCCCATTCCTTTTGTAGCCACTCCTGGGGTTGGCTAAAAAAAAACCTGCAAAATCTGCAACAAAAAAAGCTACTTTTCCACAAAACAGAGCCTTAGCTTTACACATGGATTTTGCAGGAGATTGTGCTGTAGATTCACAGCAGATTTCACCATTTTCACACAAGTATGTGAATAATGAAAACATTCAGAACCAAGACCAGAGTCCTAAGGAAATTAAGACCCTAGACCAGGCCCTTTAAATTTATTAAAATCCCAGGCTATACCCCCAAATAAATCAGACTCCATACCCAAACCTAAAATGAATCAGATCCCAGACCAGAGCTCTAAAGAAATTCAGACCCCAAACCAGACCCTTTAAATTAATACAGACTCCAATCCATACCGCAAAATTAATCACACCCCATAGCAGAACCTAAAAGACCCTCTCATCTTAAAGAGGACCTTTCACCACCTTCACCAATTTAGGTGCCGCTCCACTGATTCCAGCACGTTTGGAATTTTCTCTCTAGCCCCCACCAGTCCTGAGCAACAAGTACAGTTAGTTTTGGTGCCTGATGTGCTATATAAGCTCTGTAATGTCAGAAGGACGGTGTCAGGCAGGGGCGTGATTCAGAGCTCCACTCAGAAGCAACCAGTATTAGAACTCAGAATCACACCCCTTGTCCGCTCCTGCCTGACACCACCCTCCTGACAGTACAGAGCCTAAGTAGCGTATCAGGCAGCAAAACTAACAGCATTGACTGCTCAGGAATGGTGGGGGTGGTGAAAGGTCCTCTTTAAGGAATGTTTCCGTAAGATATTTAGTATTCGATACATTCTTACATGACCTCCCCTACATAGGATCAGATTAAGCTGTACTGTATGTTTTTCATTTCCACTGAATGTACATAAGATTTTCTCAATAAAATCTTTTAAAATAAAAATTATACATAACATATTACATATATGTACTCCGAAGTGATGTCAAAAACATCTATAAGTAAAACATCTGTAAGTAAAACATCTATGCCACTTTTAACTTGCTCCACAAAAAAAACCAAAAAAAAAACCAGAACCTCAAACAACTATACAGATATTAAGATAAAAAAAAAAACCTACAACTTCTGATTTATGGAACGTGGTGTGTGGTCCTGAAGGGGTTAAACTAGTTGTTGGAATAACAGTAACCCAACAACTAAACAGGCATGATCGTGGAAAGAGATCTGGTTCAGATAAAACAAGACAAAAACAATGAATTTTGGAATCTTGCCTGATGTTCTTGATTTTACGTCCTACGTTTCGTAATGTGCGCACCATTCCCGGTAATTGCTCCCTCATGATGCTTCATGGCCCAATAAATACAAATATGGCATAGAGGGGTGGTAAAAGCAGCTCTTACACATTATCTTGTGATATAATAAGCTTAATGTTCAGACTAAGGTCAGTCACGGTCACTGGTCTTTGTTCTTGAAATAATTCTGCTACCATTAAGAGCCTCTGCGGTCAGTGCGTCATGCATTACTGGTCTAGTTGTCAAACTCAATGAAACGCAACGAAACTCTGACTTCATCATATGTCAGTAGGGTCTGTAGGGTGCCATTTTGGGAATGAATGGAGAGACTGCTGCACAAATTCATGACACTCTTCGTTCTCTTCTATTGGAGTTACACAAACAGTCAAGCATAGTTATCCATCCATTCAATTCATGTCTTTGGGTGTTGCACTGGGTGGATCAAGGGTTGGGGGACCTTTGCTCTGGAGATATCTATGATATATCTTCACCAGCAGATGTAAAGGGTAAATCAACAGTAAGTGAAATTATACATGGCTGAGATAATCCTATATCTATCCTTAGATAAAAATGAAAAAAATTTAGGGGGAGATTAGACAGACCAGGGGGTCTTTGTTTCTATGTTTCAGCATCCCTCATGTTCATGCTGTATTTAGTACAGTGTAAATAGACTATCCACCCAATGCCCACTGCTACATCTATATATATGTAGATAGGATGTGGTCAGATAATTATGGCTAATCTCGTAAAACCAAAAAGTGGCAAGTGCTATGTAATAATACAGATGGTGTAAAGGAAAAGACAGACTGCAGGAATTGCACAAGACATCTCTGAAAGGTCCTTCTAAGGATAAGAAAGAAGGAAGCAAAAAACTGGAAATAAAAATAAAAATAAACATGGCTCTTAGGTCCAAAACAAGTGGGAATGTACCATAGCGGCACATCTTCGTACTGTATTTAGGACAGTGTAAATAGGTTATCCAACCACAACCCGCTGATACATTTATATATGTAGGTGGTCAGATATTTATGGCTAATGCTTTAAAGCCACTAAGTAGCAGATGCTGTGGAATAATATGGATGATGTAAAGGGAAAGGCAGGTGCTAAGGAGGCTGCAGGAACTGCACAAGAGATGAAGGTGGGAAATTACATAACATATTCAATGTGGACAAAACAAGAACGAATGAACCAAAGAGGAAGGCCATGAGACTACTAGGGGGCCCTTGTGGAGAGGGCACCTAGTCCTGGTTGGTCCGTCCGTATTGCTTTAGGGTGATGTGAACCTCTACGGTAGAACTGCAACTGCAACCAAAATGAGGGGAAATCGGCCCAAGGGTCAAAGAGGATCTTTGTTAAAGACAAAACAAACACAAACAAACAAACACAAGGCCCTTCTGTCCTGGGTTGCAAAACTGGACATAATGGGGGATACACTTTAATCTTCAGACCCCCGTGAATCCTGAGAACGGGGGAGTGCTTTGACTCCACTGAGAATGTAGCTGAGCTGAATGTAGGCATGCCCCTCCTGGATCCCCTCATCCCCATGTTCTGGGCTTTGGCTATCTCCTGGTTCCCATTGAAGTGAATGGGAACGTGGATGTTTCCTGTCAGGCAGGGACATGCCTACATTGAGCCCAGCTACATTTAGGGTGAATTTACAAGCGGTCAGACCCCCACTGATCAGCTATCCTATGGGTAGAGGATAAATATGCTTTGTGAAAACCCCATTAAAGAGGTTTTCCCTTAAGTTACATTTATGGCATATCCATAGGATAAATGTCTGATACATGTGGATCCTACCTCTGGCACCTGCACTTACAAGTATTTCTAGAATGAACCCCTATAGCCCCCTGTCCCATGGCAACAACCTCATTCCCTGTTCCCTCTGACCCAAATCCAGGCCACCCATCACAACGAATGGGAGTTATTTGTACAACATAGAACATTGATCTCGGTTGTTTCCATAACCCAACCACCACTAGTGATCTTGAATTGGCTGTCAGTGGGTGTGGGTGAGGTGGGATCCACGATACTGAGTCAAGGGGGGACATTCTAAAGATCGGTGTGGGTCCCAAAGATGGGTCCAGCATCTATCAGACATTTATGTCATATCCTATGGAGACTCCAACGCAGATGTGAACTTAGCCTAACACTGACCACACCTCCCATCCCAACCTGTACCACACCTAAAGGGAGACTCAATACTAGGCCTCATTTATAAAACCAAGCCTTGTTTCCCATAGCAACCAATCACAGGACAGCTTTTATGTTTCCTACATCAGTCTGATAATCAGGGTTCTGACTGGTTGCTATGGGCAACAAGCCCAGTTCTGCTGTCATGATAAATAAGGCCCAGTTTCTTTCTATAATAGAAACCTGACAATCCTATGTTACGGAGACCAGACTGCTGACTATCCTAGATCATGTCTGTGATATGTGGATATAAAGCACTCCATCAGTCAGCTGCGCATTCATTACAATGACTCTCGTGGGGGCTTTTTGCTGCCTCTGAGTCAGTGTTTTGCTTGTTCAGTAAATCGTCTCACTATCGCTTCTCGTGTATTGCAAAACTGATATGACTGACAAGTTATCTGCCCACTGTGGACTAAAAATAGGAGCAGTCTCTGGAAAGCGGTAATACCCGACTGATTCACTATGACTAGTAGACAAACAAGCCATTACTTCTCTGCTGCACAGACAGCTCTGCCTGCAGCAGCCACATTATTATTATCACAGGCCGCAGGAAAGGGCGTGGGAATAAAATTCCAGATAACATCCATTAATGAATGTCTGAATTGCAGGTTGATACAGTATTGTGAATAGAGATGAGCAAATCTGGAAATATTTGTTTCATTGAAATTTTGCAAATTTAATATTACAGAGCTGTATAAGCACCCTGGGAAAAAGGGGTGACCTTCTGGACTCCCTGAAGAGCTGTCATGTCTTCTGAGTGATGCATCCTCACCAGGGGCGTAACTACCGGGGTAGCAGTGGTAGCGACTGCCACAGGACCCGGAACATTACGGGGCCCGGAGCCCTGTGGCAGTCGCTACCACGAACCCCACAATCACTGCTATCATTATACTCCGGGGTCTTTTGAGACCCCGGAGTATAACGATCGGGGGCCCAGGGGAGGTGAGCGAACATAAAAAACACTGTAACTCACCTCTCCGCCGCTCCGCAGGCTTCGGGCCTGTTTGGTGACGTCCCAGACGTCAGCCGACGTCATTATGCGTCGCGACGTCGGCCTGGATCGCGCGAGATCCGGTCCGACATTGAAGATGGCCGAAGTAGCGCACGGGAGTGCACCGGAGCGAGGAAGAGGTAAGTTGCAGTGTTTTCTATGTTTCTATCCTCCCCTGGGTCTCCGATCATTATCTGAAAAGACCCCGGAGTATAATAATCGTTCATGGGTGGTCCACTATGGGGCATAATACTGTGTGCAGGGGCCACAATGGGGCAAACTACTGTGTGCAGGGGCCACTATGGGGCAAACTACTGTGTGCAGGGGCCACTATGGGGCAAACTACTGTGTGCAGGGGCTACTATGGGGCAAACTACTGTGTGCAGGGGCAACTATGGGGCAAACTACTGTGTGCAGGGGCCACTATGGGGCAAACTACTGTGTGCAGGGGCTACTACGGGGCAAACTACTGCGTGCAGGGGCTACTACGGGGAAAACTACTGCGTGCAGGCGCCACTATGGGGCAAACTACTGTGTGCAGGGGCCACTATGGGGCAAACTACTGTGTGCAGGGGCCACTATGGGGCAAACTACTGTGTGCAGGGGCCACTATGGGGCAAACTACTGTGTGCTGGGGCCACTATGGGGCAAACTACTGTGTGCAGGGGCCACTATGGGGCATAATATTGTGTGCAGGGGCCACTATGCTGCATAATACCGTGTCCAGGGGCCACTATGGGGCATAATACTGTGTGCAGGGGCCACTATGGGGCATAATACCGTGTGCAGGGGCCACTATGGGACATAATACTGTGTGCAGGGGCCACTATGGGGCATAATAGTGTGCGCAGGAATGCGGTTTGTGTGTGTGGGGGGGGTTGGGGGCGGTGGTTTGGGGGGGTTGGGGGCGGCGGCTTTGGGGGGTTGGGGGCGGCGGCTTGGGGGGGGGGCCCCATGTCAAATATTCGCCTTGGGGCCCAGCCATTCCTAGTTACGCCACTGATCCTCACCTCTTCTTGCTCCTGGACATGGCCACAAACATCATAAAGCCAGAGCTGGAGTCAGGAGATTGTCTGCAGTATTGCCCAGGAGTGTAGAAGGCAGCAAGCTGGCATAGAAGGAGGAGGGCCATTTGCAGAGCCGTATTAGTTTATGGGGTATGGTCTGGGGTCTTTTTTTATTTAGGAGATTTGGTCTTGTGTTTGCATTCATCTCAAGGTTTGTTGTAAGGTCTCTTATAGAATAGGGGGTCTGGGTTCCGTTCTTGTTTAAAGGATCTGGTCTAGGGTCTATATTTATTAAGGGGTCTGGCTTGGCAACTGTGTTTTTATGAGAGTTTGGTCTGGGGTCTGGTCTGGGTTTGGTCATCAGTTGAAGATTTACAGAAACCCTTGAAGATCAAGTATTTGAAGAGAATACAGTGTTTGGGTGAGCTCTGAGGCCTTTTCACAGAAAACCAAGTAAGGCATCACACATTGTATAGGGGCTGTGCTTGGTATTGCAGCTCAGCCCCATTCACTTGAATGGCACTAAGCTGTAAACAGACCACATGACCGATGTACATAACAAAACAGCTGATCTACTGAAGATACAGGGATCAAACACCCACTGATCTCCAGTTGATGACCTATCCTAAAGATAGGTCATCCATTAATAAAGCCTGGAAAACCCCTTTAATTTTGGGGTGTGATGAAAGGGAGTCATACTTTACCTGTGATTCGTTTAAAAATGGGTGGGACATAGCTTAAACATTTTTTGCAAGGTGAGCCTAATGTGCTGCTTTCACCTCTCAAAATTGAACAAGTATTTACTTAAAGGGAGTCTGTGAAGAGGGTGAAGCATATTGAACCAGCAACACAGTTAGATAGGTCAGATTTATCTAGATGTAACACCTTTTTCTGCATGAAAATGTTTGCCTCTGTTGCAGAGATATTAATTTATTTCACAATATGCAAATGTGATGTCTGGTGCACCAAGAGTGGCTCAATTGCTCCAAACTGCTAGACCCCCACACTATTATAATACACCCTCCTTCCCTCCTCCCTTTTTTGGGTGGCATAGCTAGGGAGCTAAGCTTAAATCTTTGTACTCTGCGTTCCTGGTATTTGCACCAATTTAATAACCATTGGAGTCTGCGTTGCTGTAATTTGTGCCAATTTATTAAACAATGCACAGTTATTGATAAATTCAGTATTTCTTTAAGGCTGTGGTCACACCTGCGTTGGGTGATTGTTCGAAGTTTCCATTCCCCATTCTGCTTGAAAAATGCGGAGAGTCCTGCAAGATCTGTTTTATATTGACCGTGCAACGTTATTACAGCCTACAATAATATCACATCTGCAATAAAACAGATACTGTGTGATATAAATAATGAGGGGTCCCGACACAGTACAGTCTGTTCCACAGTGGCCCCCACACAGTGCAATCTGCTCCACAGTGGCCACCACACAGTACAATTTGCTCCACAGTGATTCCCACACAGTACATTCTGCTGCAAAGTAGCCCCCACACAGTATAATCTGTACCACAGATGGGGCTCTGAGCACCACCTCTGGCACGTGTGCCATAGGCTCGCCACCACGGGGATAGGGTTTCCCTAAGCGGACCCGAAGAACCTAGCGTGAGTCTAACATTTCTGTCCTGAGATATTTCTCCTCTTTCTACGCCAGACCACTACTGGAATGAAACTGCGACCATATTTGCGCCTTTTAATAAGTCGTATATGATAAATCTGGCTTACATCAGCTCTCCAGGTTACACTTTTCCACCTGCTATTCAAAAGTAGTATGAGCAGCCTGATGATGTTCTTTGTATAAAAAAGCTCAAAAAGTTTCAAAAACTTGTTTCCTGACTTTTTTATGGAAGAATTCTGGCATGCAGGGCTTGATAAATCCCCCCACCCCAGTATCTGTATTAGAACATTTCAGATATCATTGTTTCATATTGGGTTAATAGGGCTCCATAATGGAAAATATTCCGCCCAGCAAAACACTGGCAAAACACGTTTTCACATTGCTCATCTGTTTAATGCAAACTTTATGTTTCTTGTATATACATCCTATACATTACATGACGAAGGTCAGACAACTTGTTTATAAAATTTGCAAACTTTTTCTGCAAAGTGTGGTGACTGCGATCCAGAGGCCGCTGACCCAGATATCTATATATAAGTGTAAATTATACCCTATTTCTAAACATAAACTGCAGGCTGAGCAGAGGATGTCAGTATAAATATACTTATAAAAGGGTCCTTCTTACTCAGATCAGGATTTAAAGGGCAAGAATTTAATTTATAACATAATCCTTATATAGAGATCCAAATATATATCTAAACATATGTAGTGTGGGGTGGGGAAGAGGTGCAATATTTCAGATAAAAATACTGTGAAATTCCCTTAAATCGGCATCTCATATTCCTGAAAGTCTGATAATTACCAATCTGATAAATAATGAGGAATTTTATAGTAGTTGATGACAGATTAGGAAATCCCTAAATCTATCAATAATACCCCATATGGCTGCTGCGGCAAATCATATGGGACCAACAATCCAGATCAACCAAAAAAAAAAACATGACATGCTCCACCACACTCCATAGTTATGTAGGTAGAAGGAGGTATTGCTTCTGCAGGAGAACCTCCCAGTTCAGCAGTATATGGAGGTCATGAGCCTCCATACTGAGTAGCAGTAGGCTTTCTGTGCAATGTGGTACAAGCCATAAATGTATTAGACGAACTCAGAAGACATTTACATGGGGCTCATTTACAATTAGAGATGGTCAAACTGATTTGTCACAAACCGGGTTCGATCCAAATGGTTTGGTTTTTAATGAAATCAAATAAATGGCGATTCGTCTCGGACAAACAAAAATGGCCACCAGCACATTGATCCACAGTAAAAATAGAGAAGAGACATGAGTCACTGTGATGTTCTGGCGACACCTGACAGCTTCTCAGCCAATAGTCAGTGGTAGGTGGGCATCTTACAATACTGATGTCATATATAGTATATAAGGTGCTGTGGGCTGGAACGCAAGGCATATCAGTGATGGTGGAAGTAGGGGAAGGATGTGTTATTTATAACTGCATGATACAGAGCACCGAGTGCTGCTATGCTTATAACAGAGCTAGGAGTAGGAGAATTAGAACACAGTTTAGTCAGATTTAATCAATTACAGACAGATTAGTGATAGAAATCATAGATAGGAGTGAGGGAGAATATCTGTGCTGTGTGAGCCTGACTGCTGCAGTAATACAGACAAAGGACAGCTAACCCTTTCATTGCCAATAATCTAATTTTGTCAAAGTCTGTTTTGCAATAGAGCAGTTTGACCTGTCCACAGATTGTTTAACATAGTTTTTACTGATAAAGTCAGTCCTGTTAATAAAAAATATTTTCTTGAGGAATTTTTTTTTCCCGTTAATACATACAAACTGTTCTAACAGCAAAACACTGATTCCACTCACGCTAATCTGAAAAAAACTTCATTATTTAAGTTTTTTATTTTTTGCTCACCCAATAAAAAGTGTGACGGAACCTACTAATCTGAAAAAAATCTCAGTTTTTAAGCGTTGTTTTCTTGCTTACCCAAAAAATAATCTTACAGCCTGCACTAATCTGAAAAAAAAAATCAGCGTACTGTCAGTTTTCCTGGTATGCGCCTGATGCCAGAGATGTCCCTCCACTGTCAGAAAGGCAGACCTTACAGCTCAGCATCAACGCCAACCCTCCCCATAGTATTCTTCCATAGCCTTCTGACAATGCAGGGATATCGGTGCAGAATCTAAATCTGATTAATAAACAGTGTAACTTTACCGAAAGATCTATGGAAACCTTATAACAGCTCTGTTGGCATCTGATATACAGTATATGAGAGAGTTCCATTGACTGTAGATAATTACAATGGGACTTTCCCTCTTCCGCTCCCTTTTCGCAGTCAGACGCTTCCATTGTCTGTGCCCGATCAACGGTAGCTGACTGCAAAGAATTGAATGCAAGTGTTGTCAGGAACATTTATTTTATAGATCAGTTTCACTTTTCCACCCACAGAAACCAAATAAAGGGGATTTTTTTACCCTTTAATGTTTGCACATCATATATCCGGACAACGTGCAGGGGGTAAAGGTCGACTTTCATGAAAATAAAAGAAGGAAAGTGATTCATTTGTATCAAATCACAACTTCTTATTCCAGTGACACCACAGTGCAGAATGTTTTTGGCAAAATCTAAAGAAAATTGTTTTTTTTTTGTTGTCTTCTGTAAGCTATCATGCTGCAGCAGTTTAACCAATTGTAGAGGTCTGTGTGTGTGCTTGTGTGTATATATATATATCTATATAGATATATATAGATATATATATATATATATTATATAGTACATATATTAAATGATTGGTTATGTACATTTAATATTTGTAAATATTTGAAAACAACAAATATGAAAACTATGTCTGACCAAAGTCAGCGCTCTTAATTTTATTTATAGACATTATAAAGTCACCTCTTGTTTTATACAACGTTTGACATATCATAGAGACGGTTCATTGAAACGTAGGAGCAGAAGTATCAGCGATCGGTAAGGTTGTCAGCACTTGGACCTCACTGACCTATCACTATACTGCGACCAAAGCGTGAACATAGAGGGTGGGTGCTGCGGTAGTTGGGGGTTGTAATCTGATCATGTACAGATTTGTCCCTTGAAATTTCTGGGTCCTAATGCAAAATCTGTGACAGGAACCTTCACCTTCAATGCGCTATTTCTATTAATGGTGACTTGTTATGTGGCAGAATGGTCTGTGAGCCCCATAGACATCAGGGCTGGTGATGTAAGAATTGCTTGTGTGCTCTAAGTCAGTGTTTTTCACTATTTAAAATCCAAGTACCCCCTATTGAAACAAATGGCATCAATGTACTTCCAAGGCTATGATCATGCCTATTAAAATCACAGTATGAAGAAAGTGTGAACGCCTCATAGAGGTGCAGCGTATACTCCCCTACTAGCACTGCAGGCAAGTAAGCAATACAAAGATAATCATATTTTACTGTATATGCAAATCAGCCTGCTAGTGCACTAGGGGCAGGACTTATATTGTCAGATGTGCCTACGGACAGCCGTGAATGATCGGGCTATCCTCTGGAATCTCTCCAATGCCACCTCTTTAACCGTGTTTGACATTTTCCCCCTTTGCCTGCATCATGGTGACCTGCTGTGCAGTTGTAGATCCCTGCACAGTACATCACCCGAGGTGAAGGACATGACTATTGTAAAGATGTTGTGGAGCTTCCACCTGTCGGCTGGCCAACATTCAGCAGGCAACATGCTATCACTTACTTTAATGGGAATACTCCTTTAGGCCGGGGCCCCATGTGGCGTAAACACCACGGTTCTAGCGTATCCCATCCATACATTGCAGAAAAATATGCGTAGCAGAATTGCTGCAATTTCCAAAACCATTGCAGTTTTGGAAATCACAGCATGTCAATTATGCCTACAGAAACGCTGCCGGTTTCCCTATAGGTATAATGGAAGCAGAAATTGAAGCGTTTTTTTCCCGCAGTGTTTTTTCACTGCAGCCCGCTGCGTGGGGCTTTTGACTTCATTTTTACCCCATAGCTTCCTCAATTCAATACATTTGCAATACCAACATGCCTAAGGATTCATTCAAAGCCCTCAGTGTGTCAGACGTAAATCGCCACTTTTTAACCTTTGACTTGATTGTGACCAATATAATAGAAATGTGACTATTATCACAATTCACTATTCAGCTGTTTTATACTGGTAAAATTCTGGTTTAGCTCAGCCATGAAGAATGTCATAGTCTGATAAGAAGTTGTCGTCAGCCTTCACGTAACTATAAATGTAACTGGACCAGTCAACATGGTGTTAAAGCCAAGGAATAGCCACACCATGAGCGTGCTCCAAGTGACACTGACTTTTCTCTTTCTTGGTATAGTAAATGCCTTGCCGATTGTGAGGAATAGACTGCCAGACCAGAAGAGCCTTACAACTCATGATCTACAGGATGCAAAGGTTTGTATTCATTTAAGAAAATTGCTATAAAATGTACTTTACTCATTAAAGGGTGTCTGTCACCAGAACCCAGCCCTGGAGATAGATAGGTTAGTGTCACCAGAACCCAGCCCTGGAGATAGATAGGTTAGTGTCACCAGAACCCAGCCCTGGAGATAGATAGGTTAGTGTCACCAGAACCCAGCCCTGCAGATAGATAGGTTAGTGTCACCAGAACCCAGCCCTGCAGATAGATAGGTTAGTGTCACCAGAACCCAGCCCTGGAGATAGATAGGTTAGTGTCACCAGAACCCAGCCCTGCAGATAGATAGGTTAGTGTCACCAGAACCCAGCCCTGCAGATAGATAGGTTAGTGTCACCAGAACCCAGCCCTGCAGATAGATAGGTTAGTGTCACCAGAACCCAGCCCTGCAGATAGATAGGTTAGTGTCACCAGAACCCAGCCCTGCAGATAGATAGGTTAGTATTACCAGAACCCAGCATATCTATCCAGCCATACAGATAGATAGGTTAGGGTCACCTGAATCAAACAGTGTTTTCCTTTTGTGAATCGACATCTCCATTGGAGAGATATCAATGTTATTGGTAATATGCAAATGAGCTCTTTGGAGCAATGAGGGCGTTGCCATTGTTCAAAAGAGGTAAGCAGCTAGTCCTCATTGCTCTAATCTGCATATTGACAAAAACAGCAATATCTTCGCAATGGAGAGACCAATTTACACTATTTGACTCTGGCAACTCTAACCTATGTATCTATGGGGCTGATAAATGTCTATAATAAAATACCCTTCATATTTTACACCCTCTATTTGTTATATCCTATATGCAGACATATGAGAACTATGGAGGATACATGGGGGACATAATCACACATAAGAAGCTTACTGACCGGCTCTGGAACAGGGAACATGAAGCGAAGAAAGACAATAGGATGGATGAGGCCAGATGTGGAGTTCCTGACGTTGCAGAGTATGCCGTGATCCAGAAGGATTTAAAATGGAGGTCCCCTATCATAACATACCGGTAATGTAAAATTATTCTTTATATGTTGTCCAGTTACATTTATTGAGTTTCATCCACAGGGGAGTAGCAGTTATTGAGGAGATGTCAAATTTGTGAATTTAACATGTGCATCACCAATGTAGATTATGGGGAAGGAGGTCCATGCAGTCTCCCATAACAAAATGTAACAGGGCTAGCCTGGACTGTGGTCACCATCTTGCCATTGGTCTCAAAGAATTCTAAATTGGCTGCTTCTACAATATGTAGAGTACTGTGGAAAAAATGTTGGAAAATAAGGATGCTTTCAAAAATAGAAGTGTTAGGCCTCCTGTACATGACCGTAGTGGTTTTACTGTCCACAAATACTGATCCGCAACCCACAAAAAAACCTGTCAGTATCTGTATGAGTTTCGCATAAAGACTTGTATGATCCCCTACATTTGTCTGTGCCGCAAATGTGGACAAAAATAGGACACACTTCATAATGTGCGGTCCTTGTATACGGTACAAACACACACGGCCACAAAAAATGCGGTTGTGTATCTGAGCCATCAAAAATGCATTTGTCCGTATTTTGATCTGCAATTGCGGATCAAAAGTACAGTCGTGTGAAGGAGGCCTATGAATGCTTTCAGAAATAGAAGGGTTAATAGTTTATTTTTGTCAATGAAAAAAATTAAGTAAATGAAGAAAAGAGAAATGTAAATCCCATCAATATTTGGTGTGACCTTTGCCCTTTGCCTTCCATCAGTTCTTCTCGGTACTTGTAGACAGTTTTTGAAGGAACTCGGCAGGGAGGTTGTTCCCGCCATCTTGGAGAACTAAGCACAGATCTTCTGTGGATGTAGGCTTGTCCAATCCTTCTGTCTCTTCATGTCATCCCAGACAGACTGGATAATGTTGAGATCAGGGCTATATCTGTGGGGGCCGTATCATCACTTCCAGGACTCCTACTCCAAAGGGCAAAGGTCACACCAAATATTGATGAGATTTAGATGTATCTTTTAATCATTCATGTAATTTTATAAAATGACAAAAATGTCACTATTAACACTTCTATTCTTAAAAGCATTCTTACTTTTTCAGCATTTTAACCACACCTGCCTAAAACTTTTGAAAAGTACTGTATGACCTTGATTGTAGGCGGAGTGACATTTATATGGGTTGATTCATTAGATTTTGCAGACATCAGTTAAAGGGGTTTTCTCCTTAAGAGCGAAGAGTTGTTAGGAATCATTCTAGTATATCTAGTATATAGTCATATTGGCCATGCTAGTTGACAATTTTAGTTGTCTCTTTCTCTCTTTCTTTCCCTTTGATTTTTTTTTAGCTTTGAAAACAAAGCAGCTCCAAATATAGACGGATATATAGCCTCTGAACAGATAACGCTGGTGGCGCTGTAGAGGTCTCTAGGCTCAATCGCAAAAACTCAGAATTTCATATACAGCAATACCATTAGTTGTATCATCTGTACACCCGGTGCATATTACTGTTGACCCAATCTCTTCTCAGATGTTGCAGGCCTCCTCCTTTCATAGTGCTCCCCTGGAACCTGTGGTTTGGGTTCCAGTGATCCCAACTTTGGATTCCACCAATTTAGTGGTCATTGACCTAACCTTCTGGCCCCACTCTATGACCACAGTTCTATGCTGCCTGGTGCCTTTTTCAGCATCAGATCTCTCTTACCAACCAGCACAAGTGTTGTGCCCATCTCAATCGGCTCAGTCAATGCTGACCACTTCCTGTCTTCCCTTAATGCTGGAAACTTGTTTCTCTCCAAACTTGCCGCCTATCCAGGCTATCCTCTGCTGCATGAGAGGGATGGAAAAAGGGAGCATGATACGTTACAGCTATACTATGTAATCACAATCATTTCAGATGATCCCTGAGGGTTTTCATAGCTGGACCTGCACCAGTCAGCCTGGTTGATCTTAAGAAGAGTAGCTATGCCTAGTTTTGTGATTTGATCCCCAAAAAGTCATCTTGGGTACCATAAAAGTGGAAGTTGACTATGGGATGACCAAGTGATCTACAAAGACATGGTCTCAATTATTCTATAAAACCTTGGATTAGCGGAATGGAAAATGTACCCTGTCTTATCATATGAGCAATTTTAGTAAAATTGGATTTTTTTTCTTGTGTGATATTATATATGATAATGATGTGTTTTGTAGGATAGTTAACTATACCCCAGACCTGCCTCCAGCTGATGTGGAAAAAAACATCCGAGAAGCCTTGAAAGTATGGAACAAGGAGACCCCCATCCAGTTCCTACAGCTTCATAGAGGAACTGCTGACATGATGATCGCCTTTGTTGCCAAAGGTGAGATCTGGTGGAGTAATTTCTAGAAATTGTTGTAAATGTATCATAATAATGGAAGGTTGTGCTCTGATCATCTCTAGAACATGGAGATTTCTTCCCTTTCGATGGTCCAAGAGGGGTCCTGGCTCATGCCTTTACTCCTGGTGAACACTTGGGTGGAGATGTTCATTTTGATGATGATGAAACTTGGACTGTGGATTCAGAAGGTAAAAGTTTCATTTTGGCCATCTTACATACAGAGGCGTAACTTGAAGCTCCTGGCCAACCATCCTGCACAGAAGACTAACATTTCCCTACTTCACAATGGATCACCCCCATAAGATTTCATCTTTTTTGTATATCATATACACCCTCTTACTTCCTTCATTTTCTCCTATCAGACTGCGACTTATTCTCAGTGGCTGTACATGAATTTGGACACACATTGGGGCTGGCACACTCCAGTACTCCTCATGCTCTTATGTACCCCATCTACACCTACTTCAGTTCAGAGAACTTCACCCTTCCGGATGATGATGTCCTGGGAATCCAGGAACTGTACGGTAATGGTCACATTTTTGCATGTATATGTATAAATTGCTAATTTCCGTTGTGATCTTCTGGATCCCATCATAATATGCTTGCATTAGTTTTCACATATTACAGCTATTGGTTTATATATGTAGCACACGTGCAAGTGATCTGGTGGTGAATGTAAAAGGATTGTGTTGTATTTTCCATGTCTGAGCATTTTGGCGTCAGGTTAGACAAGCTGCTTAAGGGGGTGTCTGGCAATGGTATATTCCACTTTCACCATTGAGAACACACGCATGCTCTGCTGGAACAAGTATGTTTGTGTATGGGGTAGTTTGGGGGAAAAGCTGACAGCTGAATGAGCGCAGCATCTCAATTATACCTATGTAAACGCTGCTGTTTTCCGTATGGGTATAATAAAAGCAGAAAGTCTGTAGTCTTTTTTTTCTGCAGCGGTTTTTGCAACGATTCGATGCATGGGGCCTTAGCCTTAAAAAGTTATATTAGCACTTTTACTTCAAAGACTATTATTTTATTGTGGTTTATTAGCCAGGCCAAATTTGTCCTCTTTCCTATTGCTTTCCACTCCTTCTCACCCCTCTTCTCCATAGACATTAACATGTAAATTCAGCTGAGCCAAACCATCCCTGGATCATTGCAATCTCTACTGTCTAATCATTAACACGTGAATAAGGCCAATTCATCTGGTATATTGTACCTAGCTAGAAACCATCCCAGAAAAGGGTTGTCAACTATAGACTATAGTTTTTGATAGAAGGGTCCCCTGCTGATCACAGGGTATTCCACTGCTTAGACCCCCTGTGATCAACTATGATAACCTCTAAACTGCATGGGTGCAAGTGTATTTCCCTACCGTGTCAGGGGCGTAACTTGTGGGGGTGCAGAGGGTGCAGTCTCAACCTTGGAATGCCCATAAGGTATCTCTTCCCAATAGGAGAAAACCAGTACTATGAATACTATATTATAGTTGTGGGGCTGGTAAATGTTTTACCAGGAGATTCTAGTTATGTATTGTCATTGAATTGAATAGTGTAATGCATTTATGAGATCCTCCAAAGTAATCTATGCTCCTTGTACCTGCTATCCTCTCTGGTTAAGGGTACGTTCACGCTACCATTCTTTAAAGGAAACCTGTCAGGTCAATTTGGGACACTAAACCACCCAAAATTCCTTATAAGACCTGTTTTAAATCCACCTGTGCCCACATTAAAAAAAATAAACCTTTATAGTTACTTAGAGATGAAACAAACCACAAAGTGGGCTAAATAAACTTAAACACAGTGGAATTTGGTGCACAAGCAAAATCAAACAAGAAAATTCCACACATATAATAAAAAATCACATTTATTAAGCAGATAATTAAAAAGCATAAATATCATATATGTAATTTAATCACAATAATTTGATCATTATCTACTTAATAATTTTTTATTACATGTGTGGAATTTTCTTGTTTGATTTACCTAGAGATGAGTCCGCGGAGTCTCGTCAGACTCCTCTCTGGTGCTCCTGGCATCTGAGCAGTTCTTCAGTGAAGACCCCGGCTGAGGGGCACTCCTGTGACTTCAGTGAAGAACTCCACCTTTGCAAGGAGTATAGCGGCAGGGTCATTATGAAGGTTTTTTATTTTTATTGTGAGCACGGATTGCTTTATAACAGGGCGATTTGGGATACTAAAGCCATAGTCCATAAAGGCCTGTGGATGGTTTAGTGTCCCAAATTGCCCTGACAGATTCCCTTTAATGTCTGTAGCTCTCTCAGGATGAGAGCAATGGACATTAAAAGATAAATTCAGACAGAGCCACCTCTGTCTGGTGTCCATCTGCATTCATCGACATGTAAAAAACATGATATAAGCTTTCTTCCGTCATATTTTTTACTTTTTCCTCCATTACAAAGGTAAACAAATAAGACAGAAGAAAGTGTCCGCCATGTTGTTTACATTAAAGTCAATGGGAACAGACACAGACAGAGGGGGCTCCATCTCTGCCCATTACTATGCTATTGTTAATGTCCGTTGCTTCATCCTATGACGGGTGACCTAATAGATAAAGGTCCTGAATGGAGCCTTTATTAAGGCCTCATGCACACGATCAGGTGTGCGACTCAAGGCTCTTCTGAGGGGGGTTTTGATGCTCCATTCTAATAATTATAGAGCAGGCCCTATCCTGCTCCGTGACAACTGAACAGAAAGGATCCCCCCATTGAAATCAATGGGGGACGGAAGGCACTCAGGTGGCACTCGGATGCCAGATCCCCCTTGACCTGCACACGTGAGGCCTATCTAAGACTTCTCTAATATAGTATTTACAAACGGGTTTACTAAAACACAAAACCATTTTACTCTGTACCTTGGTTTCAGGTTTAAGACCCCCAAGTTTTATAACTCCCACCATCTGCAGCCAGGAGGTACCTATCGACGCCATGGCACATTGGGAGGGAGGCAGAATTATCTTTAAAGACAGGTATTGTAACATATTGTTTTTTGTAACCTTCTTTTTTTATTTTCTTCAAGCAATCTAAACCAACTTGTGGTTGACGGAGGTGTCAGTGGACCATTATAGTACAATTATTGGAAATTAGGAGAGTTTACCTTTAAGTCATGTTGTAATAGAGATATTCTAACTGGAACCAATCTATAGACTCATGAAATGCATTAAGTGTAGCTCTTTCTATTAGTCAGTAGATGCTCATTGATTTGTCATGTGCAATGCTTCAGTTTTCCTGTAGGGGCACTGTTGGGAAAAGAGGCATTTACCTTAAAGGGAATTTCCCAGTATCAACAATTATCACCTATCCACAAAATAGGTGATATGTACCTGACCACTGGGGTCCCATCACTTGGGCCCCCCGTGATCATGACATTAGGAGTCCCATGCCCCCTGCTTGAAGGGAGTGGTGGTTCCGTATGCACGCTATTGTGCCATTCAAAGTAACGTCAGTGTCAGAGATAGGCAAGTGCTGTATGGTACTTTCATCAACAAAATTGCCATGTGCTTAGTTTTGTATGTTTCCATTCTAGCATGACTTCATTTTGCTTTATATTTTTGGCAGACATGTGTGGTATCACCATCCAAACTTGTCTGCACATAAAGCAATCCCAACAATTTCACTGTGGGAAGAAGTTCCCGATTTCATAGATGCCGCCTATAATTTCCCAAACAAAGACACCATTTTGATTTTTAAAGGTAAGTTTAGGTTTGCAACCAATATAGTAAAAGGGATTGTCCTGGATTACATAAACGGTTGGATTACAAAAACATCACTCACTTGTCCATCGGTTGTATCTGGTATCACGTCAGCCACGTTCAACCAGACACAGCCCTTGGTTACAATGGGCACCGTTTCTGGTAAAAATAAAGCCAACCCCTTACTAATCCTGGACAACCCCTTTGAAGTAGACATGGACTGTTATTGATGTTTTACATCCTTACGGAACCTGTGACCTACTCTTAGGAAGACAGTTCTGGTCTATCAGTGGATCAAATCTAGAAGTCGAAGAACCTCAAGATATTGGTGACTTTGGCTTTCCCGAGTCTGTAATGAGAATAGACGCTGCTGTCCATGATGGGGACAAAGGAAAAACCTTCTTTTTTATTGGAGACCTGTGCTGGAGGTATGCTGTACAGTAGAGGGGTGAAATTTTAGGAAGTTAGTTTCCTTTTCACAATACATTTAAAGTAAGGCAGGGCAAAAGCATGGGCAGAACATCCATACTCCAGGCAGATGTCCAATGCCACTCAAAGTTGGAACATCAGCTCAGTTCTCCTACATGCCGTGGGTCATAGAGGCCGGAGGCATGATTTCTTACTTCCTGACTCATGAGTTGGGACACACAATCTGTCTAGAAGATAATTATAGTATATGGTCCAGCTTCATGGATGTAGAGGGTGGATCCCATAGCCTATGGGACAGAGGAGTAACATGAAGCTCTTGGGCTCCCATGCAAAATAAGTGTTAGGCCACCGAACTATAACGTATCTTTGATAGTACTGATCTCCTCATATCTGGAAGAGACACCATATGGGCCCACTAAGGCTCCTGGGTCAAGATGCAACTGTACTCTCTTCACCCTTTCAAATTTCATCCATGCTTCGGGGTATGGTTGCCATTGCACCCCTGTGACTCCCATAGCTATGCCACTGCTGGAATAGCTTATGTTAGTCTGCTCTAGTGAGTCAGATGGTACTATATAACAGTAAAAAGCCAAGGTCACATGTGCAAGTCATGGTCCTAATAGTAAGTCCTATATCTTGCCATAGACCATATTTTGCTGTGGACCCCTTCCTTAAGGTTATGCAAAGTATATGGCCACATTTAGGCACATGTACATCATATTTTCTATATTCTATACTGATGGTATTTGATATTTGTTTAGTTACGATGAACATAAAAAACAGATGGACAATGGATTTCCTGTGCAACTGGAGTCACAGTTTCCTGGGGTTGGAAAGAATATGGACGCAGCTTATATGCATGAGAACGGTAAGTGATAAACTATAAAACCCGGGAAACCAGGAAGACTATCTAGTATAAGACTAATCTAGTATAAGAAGTCTTACAGGCAAAGCTCCCTGGGAAAAAAGTATGCAAATTAGCCCTCCTCCAGTGGGAAGAAACTATATCTCTAGTGCCACCTATAGGTAGTTACCCTGAAAGTCATTAACTTTGTATGCAAGTTATTCTTATTTCTTGGTTACTCATTTTATATGCCAGGTAAACGCATTGGTGAAAATTCATCATTCCTCCTGGTGCATGTTCCTTTCTTGTGCCAAACGTGTGCTTCAAGCCCCGATCTGCATCTCGCATGCCACATTCTGCGAACGCCAGTCTTAATTTGCCCCTTTTTGCCCCACTAACTTCCATTAGTCATAGTATATCATCTGACCTCTGTAGGATTTTTTTTTTGAATTGACAAAAGTGTGATGTGTGTGAATATGGACTTGAAAATAAGTGTTAGATTGTGTTCACATGTGGCAGATTTGTTGCAGAAATTTCTGTGATAGAAATTAAGTTCTATACATGTGCATTTTAGCTGCAGCATGTATAAGGATTTCTGCAAGTATCATTTAGGTAAATGGAACAATCACAACACTGTCTGCAATAAATCTGTCTTGGGTGAACACACCCTGAGTGACAGCCTTGTGTTTTCCTTGCCTGCTGCTGACGGCTGCAGCGAATCATTCTGGGGTGTAAATTTCTGATGTCTTTCCTGTACTATGTATAGGAAATTTCATATAATGCGTTTCCCTTACATCTTAGCCTATGTACCCATAAATTTACATTATTACAGGGATTTGCCCAAATAATTTATTATTTAGTAGAATAGAATATTATATATACACAGCCTGGATAACACTATTAAGGATTATCTTTTCTCATATAGGAAACATCTATTTTTATCATGGAGAAACACAAACTGAATATGACCCAAGGATCGGCCATGTTACAGACGTCACAGAAAAATTCTCTGTCTTGTGTTAAGAATTGATCACATCATTATTGATATTGTGTAGCGAGTAGTTGTAATACCTAAAAACCACACACATGTATATGACAGATCTATTTATTAAAACATTTTGATACGCTTTGCTTTAATCCATGCTCGGGAGTGTGTTTACTGCATACACAATAAAACTTAGAGGCCAAGGCATACATAGATAAGAGGGGCCACATAGCAAACTCAAAATAGGGCAACCATCATGGTCCTGGGTTATGGCAATGGCTCCAACAGGAGAGTGAGGCATTTGATTCCTTTGTATTTCTTGTAGAAAGCAGTGTTGTGGTATCTTGGGCCTCCCATTTTTAACCCGATAGCTGCCATCAGGGGGAGCCGAGAGGAACCCATAGACATAGATGGTTGACCAAAACTGACTACCTTGGCTGGTTCAGCCAGCATACATGTACTGTATATAGTTTTGTGAACCAGTTTCATTCCACTTACCCTTGAGAAAATAATTGGCTCCAAATCGGGTTGATGGTGCTCCAGTGCCTCCCAGCATGGTCAATTCCTGCTGCTCAGCTGTCTTCTTTTGCCCGAAGTCCTCGGTGGCCTCAGCGGTCACATACGACAGGAACCTCCACTGTAAGAATACAAAGGAGCTGCAGGATTGGACCGCACTGGGAGACATCGGAGCACCGGGGATAGGTATGTATGTTTTGTTTTTCTTTTTTTTTCACCTTCTCCGGCCTAATTAAAAAAAATATATATCCTGGACAACCCCTTTAACTGTGACCTGGCAAATACACACAAATATTCTCATAGTGCCTAACTTTAAAGTTGTCCTAGAAATGGCAGAATTGAGAACTATAAATCTAATATAAGACAAGTATATCCACAAAGAACCGCATTTCACCAAACCCTGAAGTATCTGAAATACCTGGAATTTCACCCTTTCCCCTCAAAAAGTTGTTATAAATATTAGAATGTGCGGCCAACAACAACAACAACACTTCAGTAGTTGAAATACAAAGAAGTAATAAAAACCATATGCATAGTAGATCATCTCACCCTATTGAGCGCCCATTCAATCCAGTCACTGGGCAAGATGTATCCGTAGTACCGATGTATCAAAGTCAGAAAAAATTGTGCCAATTATGCCAAATTCAAAACCATTCCTTTAGGAATGATTCCTAGGTACAAAGCTCTGAATCATGAGAGCAAAATGACAGACCACAGAGCTCCATCAAGACTTGTGGTCCTTCATTCATACACATGGAAATAAGGCCCCGATCATTCACATAATTGGTGGGGTTGGACCTCCACTAATCAATCTCTGATTTGACTCCTTGAAAACCCTTTAAGGCAAGAAACATGTAACCTAGGCACCACTGGTGCCAAGCTGACATAGGCTGTGGGTAAGTTACAACTGAATGGTAGACCTGCCAACATTACCACATCACTCACACCGTATCTAAATCCTTACAAGCCACACTCTTTGAGCGAGACCACAGCCACCTTGTATGCCACACCTAAAATTAAAGTATTTAGATCCCGGCATATTTAAAAGCTAAAGCAGAACACAAACTTTACAATGTGCACCCAACTTTCTCCACTTACAGATATCACATGTCTTATAGTAATACCTTTACTGAGTTGTAGGAGGCACCTGAACAAAACAACAGGGCTTAAATTAAAGGGAGTCTGTCACCAGGGTGAAGCATATTAAACCAGTAACACAGTTATATAGGCTAGAAATAGGACCTGCCTTGAGTTTTGCTCACGGTCGTATGTATGGGGCTATAGAAATGCATGTATCCATGTGCAAGCCATGGAAAACACAGCTAGAACACTGACAATACACATAGTTGTGTGCATGAGGCCTAAGGGTGCTGGGTGCCAAAATGGCTGCCAACAAGCCTTGTGCAACCTGTTGTCCAAGAAGTGGCAGAAGTGAGGTCAGTAAAGCTAAATTAGGCTGGGTTCACATCTGCATCAGTTTCTCCATTTGGAGACATTGTTGTAGTGACGCTGAAAATCTACAGACAAAAAATCCTTGCAAGTCCAACTTTTTCATCTGCCGGTTATAGTTTAAAACAATGGGGTCCAACGGTCACCGTTGGTGTCCGCTGATTTAGTGATCTGTGCGTTTATTGTTCTGTTTCTCCGATGATCCAGAACAACGGAAACCCAAGGGCAGATGTGAACATAGTGTCAAGAGGTTGCTCAGGGTATTTAGACACATGGCTAGTGCAGTACCCTCATCCTTTGTCTCAGGTGGTTGCCACCTTTGCTCCTTCTCTAATCTATACCTTTCCTTCATACAAGACTAATAGATGTCTATATGCTCCCTGTATATTGGGTGGAGGGCCTGTTCCTTCCATGATCATTCTCTGTATATATTCTGGATACACAGCACAGACATACCTAGAAGACAGCGTCTCCTTCGTGCTGCCAAGTTCATAGCCTTTATTATTGCCCAATCCCTGATGATATATTCACTTTTCCAACACAGATAAAACTCCATGTCCCGGGGCTGTTTGCTGATTTTAGAGGAATGTGTTTGTTACGGGTTTGCTACACATTCACATTCCTCCAGTAACCTGAGCACTGATGTTGACACATTTCTGTGGCCTTAGTGAGAGATCACATTGTCATCATCCCACCAAGAAGTATGTGCAATGGAGTGGAAGCATTCATCATAAACGTCAGAGACTAACTATGCGACTGAATGAACCTGAGGAGTACCACAATGTCAGAGAAGTGGTGGAATCATCTACCTGTCAACTAACAGTGCACCAAATATGTCATGCTTGTGGTTTATAGGAGTCAAATAAGGTCAATCTACAGAGGCCAGTGTTTTGTTTAGGGACATGTTCTTTATGATCACTGGTTTATATTGGGTTGTCTTCTGCTGGACTCTTGACAACCTGACTCTCCAATGGGTCAGTCCAACCCTGGTGATATTTACCAAAAGGTTACTTTGGGGCATGTAGACATGTTCCAAACTATACTGTTGGTAAATGCTAGCAGGGCTAGATAGGCCCACATGGGTCAAAAATATATCTGCGTGAACAGATTAGGAACTCTGTATAGAAAAAAGGAACTGCAACCTGTATAAAACTATACAAGCACAAACAATTGGTCCTAAACAAGGCATGGGTTAAAGGGTGGAGATTATGCTTAAAAGGGTTTTCCGGGCAAAAATTTTTATTTATTTATTTTTAAAAAAGGTCTGTTAGTGCTATTAATGGGTTAATAAATGCACCCATATACCTTTAACAGTGTTTTGAGTGATTTCTGGGTATCTCTGGGAGCTCCTGGCATCTTCTGCATTTGTTTACATTGTTCAGCTTCCTGCTACGTAGTCAACCCCGACCCCATTATATTTACGTGACTTCCTTCCAGTCTTCCTCCTGCGGGACGGCGCCTCCCTCCTTTCTGATTCTGCCGGCGCACAGTAGTCCGAGCGCTGCTCTGTGCTCTGCAGCCGACAATCCACCTCTACTGTACAGTCGTGGGAGCTGCTTGCATGCCTGCACAGTAAAGGTGGATGATCGGCTGCAGAGCACAGAGCAGCGCTCGGACTACTGTGCGCCGGCAGAATCAGAAAGGAGGGAGGTGCTGTCCCGCAGGAGGAAGACTGGAAGGAAGAGAGGTAAGTATAATGGAGTGGATGGGGGGAAAGTAGTAGTGACGATCCGTTTCCAGAAATGGGGAAACGGATTGTCACCGGATAACCAGCAAATGTCCCTTGGACATTCACATGATCACCCCAGGGATATGGGTAAATATACAGTACATTTTTGATAAATTATGTTATTTAGAAACTTGTTAACTAACTTATTTAGGAGCTTGTTTAGATTAGTGTAGGAATTAGCTTTTATCCCGGACAACCCCTTTAAAGCAAGAGAAATAGAATGACAGCCTTTAAAGGGAATGACCATAAAATGGCCTATTTTTTTAAATCAAGTTTTTACATTAAGCATATTTTTTAAGAATTTTTATGATTTTATTTTTAATTTTCTATGCCATCTTCTATATTTTAAAAAAGTACTATAGTCTGAAATTTTTACTCTGGGCATGAGACTGCTGTAAAGCATATCACTAAATGCTGTTTATAGAGCAGAGAAGATCATGCAAGATGGCCGCTCCCCATAGCTATTTACAGAAAATAGAAAAAAAAAATCAGCAGTAATTAAAAACAGGAAAAAAGTGAAAGATTTCACTATCTGGTTGTAATAAATAAATAAATGGTTATACATTCCTTTTAATGTGACATTCAGATTTTGTAAAACAAAACAGAACTGAATTTCCTAACTTTGTCATTTGCATCATTTTTCACATCTTCTGAGTCTTCACATACCAAGCCAATCCCAACACAGACATCATCATAGAATTTGCCTGGTCTATGAAATGTCTAATGTTCTGCCCAGACACGGAGCCTATTTGTTACTAGTGAAAGGTGGAGGGGCTGTAATAAAACGTACATTTTTTCCTCTGTGTTCATCAACCTTGTCCTTGTTTGCCCTCTGACTGAACTACATAAATATATATCTATATAAATCTAGAATGTTCAAAGCAATGAACCTTAACATAGAAAATACCAAGACTGTGGATCCTTATGGCTGCAACTGGTTTAGCACTGACAGGACAAGGGTGCAGACTCTAAGGGATCCCCCAGTTCTTACTCTTAGTCCCTGTAAGAAGGTAGTTTATGTACTTTGTTGCAGGAAGATCCCCAGGTTTCCGACCCCAGAGTGGACACCAGGTGACAGTCAGATGCAGAAGTGATGACATGACAGAAACAAGACCAGCTGTGGAGCATGGAACAGGACAAAACATGGAGCCTGGAACAGGATTGAGAAGACCAGATGTACAATGAGGAACAGAAGCACGGACACCAGGAGTGGACCATGACCTCAAATCAGAAGCATATCTGAGATGCTCACAAAAAAAAAGAACAGAAACGCCGAGCGGCACATCGTGTGATATAATCTCATGTAGGGAAGAAATTTAATAAAGAGCCTCTCACCTTATAATGTTGTGAGATAGTCACAACAACCAATATTGTTTTGTGTAGAAACCCATTTTTAGGTGGCAACGGACTTGTCCTACGTCACAAATGGGGACGTCAGTAGATGCGATGAACTTGGGTGGGGAACCCAGGAATTGGAAGGACAATACGTACACTTAGACAGGCAGGGCTCACAATCACGTATGGTTGATGTATGGTTCACTTTTTATTCATTAAAATCACAACGCGTTTCCAGATTTGTATCCCTTTTTCAAATGCAGTGATTGATTCAATACAGGAGCTTCTGATTCCTGAAACGCGTTGTGATTATAATGAATAAAAAGTGAACCATACATCAACCATACGTGATTGTGAGCCCTGCCTATCTAAGTGCGTGCATTGTTCTTCCAATTCCTGGGTTTCCCACCCAAGTTCACCGCATCTACTGAAATCAGAAGCAACCAGGGATAGACCAGGAGCTGGAGTCAGGAACATGGAACCCAGGAGAACATCCAAGAACTGGAAAATGGAACGTGTTCACAGCACAAATATGTGGTCTCACTACAGGTGTGTGAATGCAGCATAGGAGCGTGGTCTACTATGAAACCATGGATTGTCACAAGGAGAACATCTTAAGAACCACACATGGTAACCAAGGGTCAATGCAAGAGTATAGCCAAGAAGAGCCAAAAGTCAGGTAGTATTAAGTACTGTGAACATCAACTTGGAACCAATTTGGGACAACATTTGGAAAAAGATGACTTGAAGTATGGTCCACATAAACAAAGGACTGGATGAGTCTTCTTAGAACACCTTGGGGCAGATTTATTATGCCTTGTACATCCGTTATCTGGCATAGAAGGCATAAAAAGTCGCAATTTTTTTTGCACAAATCTGTGTTTTCTGTTTTGTGCCCCCATGCATTCTACTTATCATTTAAGTCGGTAAACTTACAGTAACTGAAGTAAATGATCCCTGAAATTTACACCAGCTATGAGGTGGTGTTGATTTCAATACTAGTGTGTGGCTCGGCCGAGTGTGCATTTAATTTATGAGGAGGCGTGTGCTTTGCCATAAATGTGGTGCACACTCTGCAGGTGCAGAGGATATGAAGAATGGCATTGAAAACACCAGTCTTTATAAATCTCCCCCATTGTGAACTCTACGCTGACTCTAAGGCAACGAGTAAGAGTGTATTCACAAGACTAAGAACATTGGCCAAGTGGCACCCAAGATCTGTTAAAAAATAGTTCTATTTTTTTGGCTTGGACTATTTGATCCATTTTCAGTTATTGAAGTGAATGGGCCTATCAAAAAAACAGGTGCCAAGTGCACGGCCAAGTCTAGGATCAGTGAATGGGGCGTAAGAGAACTCCCTGGGTTTATATGCCTTGTTAACTTGCCTTGTTAACTCTTTAGAAACAGCTGCATAGCAGCAGAGCTCAGGACCAGGACAAATTAACTATTGCTTTGCAGCTACAGGATGGGGTTGAGCAATAGAGCTGTAGTAACACAGCAGTAAATCAGGAACCAATGCAAACTTGAATAGGCCACCAGGATCAAATGGCATTCAGTCAGCACGGTGCTAAGCAACATGACAGAACTGCCAAGAGAATGCAGAGGGGTGACAATGGAGTAACAGCGCTATCAGTACTGTATGTAACATTATATAAAGATCCTTTTATTTATACACATTCATTACTTTTATGATATTGCAGTCATGTTAGTAATTGGGATGTGGTTGAAACTTCTTCCTCAATTCCCGCTCTGTTCATCATGGGACAACTCATGGGAATTTCCCAAATAAAATGTATGTTTTTACATCAGGCTGTAGAAAAACTTGCATGATTAGTACAATGAATGCTCTGTGAGGCTCTGCGAGCTCCTCATCCACTTCAATGTTTACATAAGCTCAAAAGCTTGTCCTTATGTTTACTGCAGGTCGTCCAATGCATTTCACCCTAACTGATTGAACACTCATGGCATATACTAAGCTTGTGATTATTATGGTCTCCAGTCTGTGGCCTGTTGTGCTCTGTACATAGTGACATAACAAAATATATTAATACACACAATGATATCACAGTGCATTAATAACTTACTCGGTGATGTTACAGCATATTGATAATGAACACAGTGATGTCACAGTGTAGGAATAATTAATACAATGATGTCACAGTACAGGGATAATAAACATAGTGCTATCATGGCACAGAGGTAATGGACACAGTAATGTCACAGCACAAGGATAATGTACACAATGATGTCACAGTACAGTACAGGGATAATAAACAAAGTGATGTCAAAGTACCGAGATAATAAACACAGTGATGTCAGAGTACAGCGATAATGCTTGCAGTGATGTCAAAGTACACGGATAATCAGACAATATACATAGTGTTGTCACAGTACATGTATAATGTACAAAGTGATGTCACAGCACAATAATAAATCCCACAGTGGTGTCACAGTGACAGGACATGAATAATGTACACCGTGATGTCACAGTAGAGGAATAATGCTTGCAGTGATGTCATAGTACAGAGATAATAAACACAGTGATGTCACAGTATAGCGATAATGCTTGCAGTGATAATAAACACAGTGATGCCATAGCACAGGGATAATAAACACAGTGATGTCACAGTACAGGGATAATGCACATGATGATATTAAATTTATGTAACTGCACTATACTTCTGTGTGGACATGGCCCCCTATAGTTGTTGGACCCCATAGCAGCTGCTTTGCCATAATGTAATTGTAAACAAAGACTTAGTTAACCAATTAACTCTAAAATATATTTAGTCATATCTATTATATATCTATTTACAGTATCTATATATCTAATATCTATCTATCTACATTATCTATCAATCTATCCAATAAATATCTATCTATCTAATATCTATCTATCTATCTATCTATCTATCTATCTATCTATCTACGTTATCTATCTAATATCTATCTATCTATCTATCTATCTATCTATCTATCTACGTTATCTAATATCTATCTATCTATCTATCTACGTTATCTAATATCTATCTATCTATCTATCTATCTACGTTATCTATCTAAGTATCTATCTATCTATCTATCTACGTTATCTAATATCTATCTATCTATCTATCTATCTATCTATCTATCTATCTATCTATCTATCTATCTCTCTATCCCATATGTTATATGGACAGTGACACTTACTAGTACTATAAATTCTATTATACTGCTCTTTCACTTCCTGTGAACTTGAGACAACCTGCTGTCTGGACAAGATTCTCGCTTACGATGAATTGCCCACAATAATCTCTTCCTCTAGGTTTTCTTTTGACTTTCAAAGAGTAAAAAAGTATATTTTGCAAACTAATGAATAAAACCCAGCATGGTGGGGCACTTTATGCAACTCAGTACTTCCCGCACACAAATCTGCTGAGGCCATGTTTACTTTAAGATATCCTCTTTGCAGGGCACAGATGTAGAAGTTTTTCTGTTCCACACCACAAACCAGGATGTCTTCTGGGGGGATTTGGGAGTAATCATATTTACCATCCACTGGTTAGGAGATTTAGCATGTCTGAAAGGAGTGACTCATGACTCTTACACTATATAAGGAGGCTCCTATGCAGCTAGCAGCCAGCAGAGGTTCAGGGCATACGAGACCAAACATGACACCTACAGAATCAGCGGTCATCGTGCTGGTGGTCAGTCTTGGGCTTTGCTTTTCCATCCCTATTCGTGTAGAGGAAAGCTCCGAAGAAATCACACAGAAGGATCTTCGCTTTGCACAGGTATGTATAGTTCTTTATATTCTATCTGTCTCCTCTCTCGTTGTGGAAGATTTTATGTCTTGGATTTCTATAGTTTTTGGTGATTATACCTTGTCTGGTTTTGTTATGGTATCTCAGACATGTATGAAATATCCATATACTATGGAACTTACACCTAGTGGGAGAACAGGGGTCCTCTTACCTCCATTTTGACAGGTGCAGTGGCCCATGTGTGTGGCTTTCATTCTGAAGCTTGTTTGGAAGAATAGAGCTTGGAACATCCATTCTTCTGAGAGGTGCGGGTCCAAGAACCCCTACTCATGAGACATTTATCCATATTATCTTGACAATAACCCAGCTTAAAGGGAGAGTATTAGCAGAACTCAGCATATCAACCCAGCCCTACAGATAGATAGGTTAGGGTCACCTGAATCATACAGTGTTTTCCCCTTGTGAATCCGTGCCTCTGTTGCCGAGATATTGCTGTTTTTGTCAATATGCAAATTAACTCTTTGAAGCATTGAGGTCATTGTCATTGCCCCAAAGAGATACGTGGCAACGTCCTCATTGCTCCAAAACGCTCATTTGCATATTGACAAAGTGGTAATATCTGTGCCACAGGGGCACAAATTGACAAGGGGCAAGCAACATTTGATTCCTGTGACCCTAATCTATTTGTGGGGCTGGGTTGATATGATGGGTTCTGGTGACAGACTCCCTTTAAATATTGGGGTCCTTTGGGGAAATTAGCAAAAATGGCACTCCACTTTCCCCTTTAACTCATTTTGGTAGATACAGAATGTGATTTTTTTTTTTATTGGGGTAATATTAATGGCTAGACACCATTATTGTTTTCTTTAGACGTATGCATATATAGGATACATGCCATAAAGGCTGCTAATGGATCTGTCATAGGTCCAAAGGGAGGAAGGGGCATATTCTAGGTGGGTCTCATCCTATTTATAAAGTGTGTGAGTACCTACATTGTGATGTGTTGCCCATAAGATCTGCTATGCTGACAAATAATAGGAGGGCACCGGGACCTCTTGTTCTGGATGGTTAGGAGTGTGATGGTGTCAAGCAGCACCTAGAAGGTCCTAATTTTTATAGTTATCTATATACGACTGCATATGTATCCATGTTCTTACACTGAAGATCATTTTACTTTGTCTCTAGAAATATCTAAGCAATTTCTACACTTCTTCATCCAACCCCATCGGGATTCTGAGAAAGAGCGGATCCAACAGTGTGACGGCCCAGCTAAAGGAGATGCAAGCCTTCTTTGGCCTGGATGTGACGGGCAAACTGGATGAAGAGACTCTGGAAATTATGAAGCAGCCAAGATGTGGAGTTCCAGATATAGGAGAATACAACTTGTTCCCAAGGAAGCTTAAATGGCCCAGAAACAATCTCACGTACAGGTATCTCTACGATCCCCGCACTGTATTTACCTCAGCTAGAACTATATGGTAAATTATTATATTGTTGACTTTGTTCTATGTTAGACATTTTACATAAATCTGTAAAAAAACAACTTCTCTCTTAGATGTCCCTATACATCCGTGGGAGAAGTCAGTCAAATTTGCCAATTTTGGTGTAAGTGGCTGAATGTGTTACCTGAATTGGGTTGTACCAACAGCCCCAGACAGATAATGGAAGGAAGGATTGGGCATGCTGGATTTTATCGTGTTTTACAGACTTATAAAATACAATAACAAAACTATATCATACCCTATCCTATGTCCCACCAGGAGATAAACTGAGGGAAGTAGGGAGGAGCGGCTAAATTCATGATACACTTGGTTTGGGTCCCAATGCTCAAATAGCCAGTCCACCCAAAGGGGCCATGAGTCTGTGTTAATAGTAGAGCAGGGGAATACTTGGCAGCTATCATGTCATGTCAGTTGCAATATAATTGAAATTTAGGTGAAGAATGCCTTTAAAGTGTTTCGCTCCTGCCCACTGCAGCTTCCTCTTCCCTTGTAGACTTAAGCCTCCAGAGGGCCCCGTGTGCCATACATCATGTCCCAAAGCTGAGCAGCAGTCAGTGTGTCGCTGACACTGTTCAGCATCTGGACGTTATTTGCAGTGCACGTGGGCCCCTTGGAGGCTGAAGGCCGAACAGGAAGTGAAGGAGGTCGTGTGTAGTAGAGGGGATCGGTAAGTGATTAGCAGCTGTTACCTGTCTAATGCCCTAAAGTTACTGTATGGGGGGGCAGATACTGTATGAGGGTCATGAGAAAGGATAAAGGGTAAGGGGAAACTTACTGTATGGGAACCTGTAAAGGGGGCAGTTACTGTATGGTCTCCACTAAAGGAGGCACTTACTGCATTGGGGTCAATAAATAAGCATTATACTGTACAGTAAAGGGGGCAATTACTGTGTGGGGGCCAATAAGGAGTCAGTATACTATGTGTGTTGTCTTGTAACACATTTTATTATGTTTTATATTCTAGAATAGTTAACTACACTCCAGATTTACCACGTGCAGATGTGGACAGAGCTATTAAGAAAGCGTTGAAGGTGTGGAGTGACGTCACCCCATTAAATTTCACCAGACTGCGCTCCGGCACTGCTGATATTATGGTTTCCTTTGGAAAAAAAGGTAACTAGATATTAGGATTACAATAGAAATGATCTGATGATGACTTTCAGATCAAGACACAAGACTCTGCAAGATATTTTACAAAAACATTTGGAAATGCGTAAAACCAAAAACCACAGAAAACTAAATAATAATGCGGTATGATGAGTGGATTAACCCTTAACCTTTACAGATAAGAAGCTTCACTTACAAAACCACTAAAACCACTGAAAGGGATTTACACCACTTCCTTTCCTTTTGCACACCACTGCATCTATACGTATATACAGTATAGTAAATGATTGGACTGGAAAACAACAAATGAGTAGGAAAAATATCAATGCTTCTATTTTTGAAAGCATTCTTACTCTGCAGCATTTTGCCACACACCTGCCTAAAAATTTTGCACAGCACTGTACAATGGTAACGCTTACATACCATACCATACGGTGCCAAATAACATGGCCATGGGGTGCTCAAATAACCTGTGATGCACCCTGTACAACTGAACACACTAGGAATAGCCCTGTAGATGACAACAATAAGGATGATGCCTCCTCACCAAAGACCATGAGGAGCATTGTGAATGAAACAGTGGATGGACATGTGCCCGGTCACTACTGTCAGTGAAGTATGGAGGAATGGAGATCTTGGAACTCCCATCCTAGTCATCATTGAACATCAGGATTAGGTTCAATTTACCTTATTTTCCTGCTTATTATGTGTCCATGTTACATCTGCCCATTAGTTAATTCTCCAAGGTCTTGGGGTAGCCATGCTGTAATACTGACATCATCTCTTGTAACTCCCATATAAACAAAACTCTACTGATTTCTTTTTTATCCCACCACTCACCAAAGTGTCTTATTGAGGTATATCTTTGATGCTGACATTTTTATTTCTTTCCAGAACATGGTGACTACTACCCATTTGATGGTCCTAATGGTTTGCTAGCTCATGCCTTTCCACCAGGGGAAAAAATTGGAGGAGACACTCACTTCGATGATGATGAGATATTCACCAATGACTTTAAAGGTAAGTTACAGCTCAAATCTAGACTCTAGTGGACATTGCACTGATCCTCTTGGTGAACTTAAAGGGCAAAGTCTACTCCATTAAATTCCAGACTACAGATCCAGACTAGATGTTCCCAAGTGTCACCATAGATAATGCTCTTCTGTCCAGAGAAAGCAAATGTTCCCATAATTGTTTATAGACCCCATACAATATAGAAAGATAAATCCTATTCATGTAGGTCTGTGGTCTACAACCAGTGGCTCCCCAGCTGTTGAAAAACTACAATTCCCAGCATGCCCTTCATTTGATTGGATAAATAGCTAAAAATGAACATTACTGTTGTTTTGTAGGATACAACCTGTTTATCGTTGCTGCACATGAATTTGGCCATGCTCTGGGCCTTGACCATTCCAAAGATCCAGGATCCTTGATGTATCCAGTGTATAGCTACGCTGAGACCACCAACTTCATTCTTCCCGATGATGACGTACAAGGAATTCAAGAACTGTATGGTGAGTGGAGCATCTTATTTTCTTTATACAATTCCTGTAAGCTTGGCAAAACTGTCTTGGCCTCATTCAGACGACTGTGATGCTTCCATGTTTTTGTGCCCATAGATGTCCTCAAACCCAACCACAGGTCTAATGACCCAAACTATCAGCATCAATGGGACAGAGGCCATGACTTGTGGCTGTAATTCTGATTTAATAATAATAATAATAATAATGATAATAATAATAAAATGTAGCTTCTTTATGGCCATCTGAATAAGCCCTTGAGATGTGCTGATATTTTTTGGCAAAATCTGAATTGCATGACGTTACAATTACAGGGCATTTTGCTTCATCACCTAAATTCCTGTTTTTATTAGAAATATTAATCTATTAAATGTAGAGATTTTTAAACTTAAAATGCCAACTAATATTTTTTACATGAATTCTAGGGCCTGGTGACAGAGACCCAAACCCAAAACACCCCAAAACACCTGAAAAGTGTGACCCAGATCTAGAGATTGATGCAGTCACTGAACTCAGAGGAGAAAAGTTTATCTTCAAAGACAGGTTGGTAAAACCCATTGTTAGTTTCTCATTTGCCTTGGAATTTCTTAGTTGGGATGAAGGAGGGAACCATTAACAAAGCTCTTGCTTGGACTTGGGTTGTCTATGTATTACATGGACCTCACTTTATCTATAACACTACATATCCCCTTTGGTGTCTGCTGTAGGGGGCATTGTTGGTTTTCCATGATTTCTCATGACCAGTTTCTTGGGAGCTGTCTTCAATATTAAAGGGGCTCACCAAGTCAACTCCTGTCTATGTGGCCTACTATAAAGAATGAACATTGTAGGGGAAACCTCTGCCAGGTCCCCCCTTTAAGCCACAACAGTTGCCATGGAAGAACAACTCCTGCTGTGCAGGTCTAGGCCTAGCCAATGTACATAGGGAGATATTTTATTGGGATGGGCACAATGTAATTTCCCATGGGGCTTCCTTTATTCTATATATGCCCCTGACACTGATCAGGTCTACATATTTGATCATCATTTCTTTGTCCAGGTTCTTCTGGAGGGTTCATCCACAGATGACGGATGCAGAGTTAGTTTTAACTAAGTCTTTCTGGCCTGAACTTCCAAACAAAGTTGATGCTGCTTATGAATACCCCCAGAAGGATCTCATATACATATTTAGAGGTGTGTATGAACTTTCCTATTATGTTTTCTTCTGTAAACCTATTCTATATGTAAATACTGGTCTTCAAAAATTACTTTAGGGTCAAATCAAGACAAAAAAATCTGTATCAGTAGATAGGTTGTCATTTTGTGGTCTGGATAGTCCAACCTCTGGAACCCCACCAATCCTGATATACCACATGATAATATATCCTAATGAGGGGAACACCCCTTTAAAGTATAACCTATCCTTAGAGTGACTGTCCAGTACAGAGTACGGAGGGGTATGTATTTCCCCCAATCCGGAGCTTAGCTCTATGTTTACCCCTCCATGTCCTTTCTATGACCATTAAGCTAATCCCTTACCCTTTGCTTGCTAACAATACCGTTCTTTTGAAGTTCTACACAGGTTCTCTCCACCTAGTAGCAGAGTGGATGAGACCAAATAGGTTGGACCTGTCTCCAAGAGTCTCGTAGACACTGCTCTTGGGAATTGTTACTAATATTTGATGATATTATATATTGTGGCAGATGATTGGTTGACAAGCACATTTATCTCAACAGATTCCTTTAAGTCTATTGGATCTGTCAAAGCATGAGAACCACCAAAATCCCACTAGGAAATGGAATATTCAAAAACATACATCACAATTAATATTATTAATGTATTAATATGTTATTGTCTTTTTTCCAGGGAAGAAGTTCTGGGCCCTGAATGGCTATGATATAATGGAGGACTATCCCAAAAAATTATATGAAATTGGTTTTCCAAAAACTCTGAAATCTATAGACGCAGCTGTACATAATGATGCAAACGGCAAAACATATTTCTTCACTGGAGACAAGTATTGGAGGTAGGAAAACCACCATCATTAGTTGTACTACAACTTCCTTATTGATCCCATATATTAACATGAATTATCATAGAGCAAATATCCATAATAGGAGTGGGGGGATCTCTTGTTTAGGACCCTCATCTGTTAGCCAGTGTTGGTGCATTACACTGCAGCCCATGGATTCTAATTCTAACTGCGTAATGCCACTGTTTCTAGTGATATTACAAAAATTCTTATTTTTTGTTGATGCTGCTGGTTAAATAGAATAATACCTGTGCAACACTCCTGTCTATCTATCTATCTATCTATCTATCTATCTATCTATCTATCTAGCTACATATATGATAATTTATTTACTTTCATTCCAGCTATGATGAAGAAAGCATGACTATGGATAAAGGATACCCCCGGCTGATAGCAGAAGACTTTTTGGGTATCGGAGAAAAGGTTGATGCAGCCTATCGAAGAAATGGTAAATATGGATTATCATCTCATTGTTACATCTGATTGTATCTTCTTAGAATCTTTCTTATACTAAACTTATTTAGTTTTTCATGTTAATTTTTTATAATTTTTTAAATATTTGATCTAAAATGTTAAATCTGATTTAAAGGGAGTCACCAGCCACAGTACATTGTAGAGGACATTATGTTGAGCACCATCATAACTTTCTATAATACAATAGATGCCCCAATCTGTTTTTATAATTATGCAAATAAGGTTCAAGTGTCATGGGGGTCATGCCAGAGCGTCAGGTTTTCAAACCTGAATATAGAGTTCTTGGAGGCTCTGGCACGCCCCCATTGCACTTGAGCCTTATTTACATAATTTTAAAAACAGATTTTTCAAGGAAATGGTGCAACTATTGGATTATCTAGAGGTAGGATGGTTCTCAACATAATGTCCCCTACTGCACTGTGACTGGTTTGATACTGAGTTTTTGGACGACAGACTCCCTTTAAAGGATTTGCCTCATCAAAAACAATACTTGTGAATATGAGTGCCCATGGTGCTGGTCTGGATCTTGGCACCACCTGCAAACACCTAACAGAAAGGCTCAGCCAGCCAGGCAGCGGCCATTAGAGGATAAATGAAGTATTACATGGAGGCCATTGTGACTAATGGCCACAATATAAGACATAGATGCTTGAGTCCTCCAGAGGACTCTTATAGGCCATATGGAATGGTGTTTTTTCTTGATGAGAGCCCTTTGATTAACTTGAGCTGCCTTTCATTCTAGGGCCCAGTGGTCTACAAACCCATTGGTATGAAATATGCCCCAAAAACCTCAAATTTTGTATAAATCTGAAATGGAAAATAGTAGAAAGGCATGAATTTGGAGTATGATATTAGCTCTCATTCTATACATATCACCATATTTATCCGTATCTATTGTAGGTTACATCTACTTCTTCAATGGACCTCTTCAATTTGAATATAGTGTCTGGAGTAAGAAGGTGACCCGATTAATGAAGACCAACTCCATCCTGTGGTGCTAATCCAGGAGAAGTCACCATCATGGCAGACCATTGAGTTGGTGTCTATAAAATCTGGTGCCCGGAACCTGACGGTTTTGCCTTGGGCTAAAACTGAAGTAATCTATAGCAAACTGGTTGCTAGGGATGCGTGGCCTGACAACCATGTAATGAATGCTGTACTACTTAGACACTGTATCCATGGCAACCAGTCTGTCTCAATGCTTGTCCACCCTCCTCCTATAGGGCAGTGCCCTCGCTACCTATGATACTGCTGGCAGAGAACAAGTCTTGACCATAGGATTTATGACCATTATAATGGACTACTGTATTATTTTGGATGATATATTTTTGTAGCTATTTATTATATCATGTTTTGTGCAGTATGGGGTTTCTTAGTCCAAAAATTCTGTTTCTTTTTAGTTTTTTTGTATCCATAATTATAACGTGTTTTCGTGTAGAATGATCAGGGTCGAATGTTGACTTCATCGGTTAGCAGATCTTACAAGATCTGGATCATGAGTGATTTGGGCTGGCGTAGAGGTGTCTGAAGGCTCCTCTGTACCCTCCTATGGCTCCGATTATCATGTGTGATTTGGGACTGCCATAGAGGTGCGTGAGGCCTCTTCTGTACCTCCCTATGGCTCGGATTATCTGTCTCTGTACACTGCTGTAGAAGCTTGGCATGTTCATGAGCCCTTAGGCTAAGGTTGCACTTGGTGGTAGTGGTGTGGCAAAAAGTTGCACCCCCCACCCTACTGTAAAATTATATACTCGTTATACACATGTGGGTGCTGAAGTACCTAGAACGTGGGACAATCGAATACAGCTATGTTCACATCTGCATTGGAGACTCCATTACAGATTCTGTTAAAAATTATGGAAAAATCCAGTAAAATGCCAGGCCCCATGGTGGGAACCAGACGGATCACATTATAGCAAATGGGACAGATTTATTAAAGTTGTCTAAAAGCAAAATTGTCTTCGTTGCCCATAACAACCAGTCACATTCTGCTCCAGAATCGCACTGTGATGGGTTGCTATGGGCAATGAAGACAATTTTGCTTTTTTTTAGACAGTTTAATACAAATACCCCAATGGGGACTGCCGGTGACAACTGTGCCTGCTACACATTGAATCTGGTAGTTCTTCTATTGCCCCTGTTCTTCTCCTACACTGGGGCAGAGCATCATAAATAACAACGCAAGTGTGAACATAGCCTAAGAGTAAGAGTTCAAAAATAATTTCTGTCACAATCGCAAGTATTATTTAACCCTAATATATGTTATTAGATTTTTCAGGATACGTCTCACCGTTATACATTTTGTGGCTTGTACTTTCATTTTACAATAAAAAAAAACTTGCTCCATGATATACTGGTAGGTTAGAAAGGTTGGAAGGGTTGTCCAGTGACAAAAAGTGGGTGTTAACACGTAGGAATTTTATGCTGAATTCATCCGCCTCAAAATCTGCCTGAAATTCTGCCTGAAATTAATTTCAATGGGATGCAGTAGCTGATATTTCAGCTAGCAGAAAAAAAAAAGCACCATGCTCGTTCTTCAGGCAGATTCCACCTGAGAACTCCCATTGAAATGGGAGGCGGAAAATACTTGCTAAATTGGATGCAGAATTTGATGCAAAATTTGTCAAAATCCGCTTGTTGAATCTGGAATTAGGCCCTGCCCAATTATGGTAAAATACAGTGGCACTCTTCTCCAAATTCCGCTTCAAATTCATTGTCAAAGTCTGCTTTAAATTTGGTGTCAAAATCCTTGTCCGTTTTTTGACAAGCAGAAAAAATCTGCTTCACATTCCTGAAGCAGAAATTTTCTACTTGACAAATTCTGTGTCAAATTGCTACGTGTGAACACCCCCTTAAAGTGGTGACAAAGGGCTCAAAGTGATACTCATTTTATTGATTCCATGCCACTACCATTCCGACACTTGCTAAGTCCCCGCTGGTCTCTACCAGCTCATCTAATCACTGGCTACAGTCGTGAGTCCTGGGATCCCAGTAAATGTTGGAGGACAAATCTTAGTGAAATTGTTGAGGTGAGAATTGCTTCTTTTATTTTTGTCCTTTGCTACCATTTTTTTCCACTGGTTAACCCCCTAGAGGCTGGAGACACTTAATGGGGCAGGTTTACAAATAGTCCCTAAATTTTAGACAGCGCAACTATAGATTAGACAGTCTTAAACCGTGCCAGATTTATCAAAGTGTCTGATACTGTTTGATAAATCCGACATATTGTTAGGCGGTCTAGTCTAACATTATACCACTTTTTAGTTGACAAACATTTTGTCCCATTTTTGGTGCATATTTATTGCCGCTCCAGAACAAATCCTAAACCCCGCCCTGTTATACATTAGCCGCTCCCCTTTAGTAGACTTCATAAAAGTGTTTAAAAAGTGCCTAAAACACTTGATAAATGTGGCGCACATCATGTTCGTTTTTTGGAGCAAATTATTCCAGAATTTTGGTGTATTTTGCTTAGTAAATCTCCCCAATGAGTTTTTGTTGCCTTTTTTGGTATGGATTTTGCTGCAGTTTTTTTGTGCCAAAGCCAGTAGTGGATTCAGCAAACTTAAGACTTAAGTCCTTCCTTAAAGGGGTTGTTCAGGATATGCAGTTTTTCATAAGGTGGCCAGGGAAGGTGAAAAAAAAACCCCAAAATTCATACTCACCTATCCCGGTGCTCCAGTGTCTCCCACCGCGGTCCGTTCCTGTTGCTTCTGGTGTGGAAGTCCTTGCCGCACCTGACTGTTGAGGTCAAATAGCGGTCCAAGGAAAGGACATGGGTGGACACAGGATTGCTTTCCTTAGGCCTATGATTCACCAGAAGAAGCACCGGAGCGCCACTGGACCAGACAGCGACAAGGGACACTGGAGCATCAAAGGCATTGCTTTTTTTTTCACCTTCTCCGGCCTCCTTGCTGGAAAATTGTATATACTAGACAACCTCAGTCTGTCCCTCCTGTTTTGACTCAAAGAAAAACAAAACTCAGCAAAATCTGCAACAAAAGCTTCAGCCTTAATATGACTTTGTGGTTATAAAATGCATTTTTGTACAAAAATTTTTCTTTTACACAAAGACCCCGACGTGATGGTAAGGTTGATTAAATAAAAGAGATAACGTAATAGGAGCCTGTGACGACACCGATGTGGATGTTAGTTTGTTCACTAAAACCTTTTTTTGTGGGCAGGCAACAGCTCCACTTCAATGACTTGCATGTTCGCTATAAATGTGTTTGTAATTTTGCAATTGAAAAATAAAGACGCCGTGTTTTCAATGTTTTTTGTAAATTCTTGAGGTGATGCCACAAGTGTAGAAAAAATGCTTATAACACATGACAGAGCCTTTGTGCTCTACGCCAAGTTCTGATGAAAGCACAACACAGAAATCTGACTCCCTGTTGGCAGCAAATCTCCGTGTGTCCTTCATTAACCCAATGTGGTGAAAGCTGACAAAGCAAAACACCGATTACTCAGCGTCTGCTGCAGCCTGCTATATACATGAGTCAGAGGAAATCTAAGAGAAAACTAGTATCTGACTACACTATTTATTATTATTATTATTATTTATTTATAGAGCACCGTTAATCCCATGGTGCTGTACATTATTATATTAATCCCATAGTGCTGTACATTATTATATTAATCCCATGGTGCTGTACATTATTATATTAATCCCATAGTGCTGTACATTATTATATTAATTCCATGGTGCTGTATATTATTATATTAATTCCATGCTGTTGTGTATTATTATATTAATTACATGGTGCTGTACAGTATTATATTAATCCCATTGTTCTGTACATTATTATATTAATTCCATGGTGCTGTATATTATTATATTAATTCCATGGTGCTGTACATTATTGTATTTATTCCATTTGAGGGTTTACATACAATACACAATATATACGAAACAAATACAATACTAGCAGTGACCAACTGGCACAGCGGGATTGAGGGCCCTTACAATCTATGAGGGAAGAGGGATAGAGACAGTAGGTGAGGGTAGAGGCTGTTCAGATCGATCTATCTATCTATCTATCTATCTATCTATCTATCTATCTATCTATCTATCTATCTCTACCTGCACAGTTTATGTTCTAATCACTATTGATGTATGATATTTTGCTATGGTTTCTCCTGCGCCATAGTGGCTCCTACACACACTATTAATAATAATAATAATAATAATAATAATAATAATAGTCCTTTAATAGTCCCACAATGGGGAAATTCAGTGTGTTACAGCAGCAAAGCTAAGATAAGCAAATACAAATACAACATGTACAGGAATGTTCCAAGGTAAGAGGCATTACATTGATAGTAGACAGACAGATAGGAAGTAGCAGAGGAGGAGGGGGGGGGGGGATTTAACAGGCAGAAAGATATTTCAGTTCTCTGTGTGTAATGATCTCCGCTTAGGTCGGTGTTGGTTGTACAGCCTAACCGCGGTGGGGAGGAAAGACTTCCGATAGCGCTCCTTCTCACACCTAGGGTGGAGCAGTCGGTCACTGACAGTACTGCCCAGCACGATCACAGTCTCATGCATGGGATGGGACTTCTTCTTCTGCATGGAGCTCACCACGGACAGTATCCTTCTGTCACCCACCACCTGCACTGGGTCCAGTGGGCTCCCCAGGACAGAGCTGGCCTTTCTAATCAGCTTGTCAAGTTTATTTCTGTCCCTGGTTGATATACTGCTCCCCCAGCAGGCCACTCCGAAGAAGATGGCTGATGCCACTACCGAGTTGAAGAAAGTTCTAAGAAGTGCCCCCCGGATTCCAAAGGCTCTCAGCTTCCTAAGCAGGTAGAGCCTGCTGTGGCCCTTCCTGTACAGGGCCTCCATATGATCTGCCCAGTCCAGCTTATTATTAAGGAGCAAACCCAGGTACTTATAGGTGTTCACAATCTCGATGCCCGTCCCCAGGATGTCCACTGGTTTAGGAGGGCATCTGCATTTACGGAAGTCCACCACCATCTCCTTGGTCTTCCCCGCGTTAATCTTCAGTTGGTTCCGCTGGCACCAGTCCACAAAATCCCAGTTCAGTTCTCTGTACTCCCTGTCATCATCGTCTGTGATGAGGCCTACTATTGCAGAGTCGTCAGAATACTTCTGTAGGTAGCAGCTAGATGAGATGCACCTAAAATCAGCAGTGTACAGTGTGAAGAGGAAAGGGGCGAGAACCGTACCCTGAGGTGCCCCCCGTATTACAGATCCCGGTATCTGACACACAGTCTTGGGCTCTCACGTATTGTGAGGTAGTCTAGGATTCAGTTGGAGAGGTGGTGGTCCACTCCAGCAAGGCCCAGCTTGTCTCTCAGTAACCTGGGCTGTATGGTGTTAAAAGCACTGGAGAAATCAAAGAACATTATTCTCACTGTGTTCCCTGGTTTCTCCAGGTGAGACAGAGCCCTGTGCAGAAGGTGGATGATGGCATCATCTACCCCAATGCCCGGCTGATAAGCAAACTGGAGAGGGTCCATAGCGGGGCTCACTAGAGGGCGGAGATGTGTGAGAACCAATCTCTCTAAGATCTTCATCAAGTGGGATGTCAGTGCTACAGGTCTGTAGTCGTTGAGGTCCATAGGGTGAGGTTTCTTTGGAACTGGTACCACACAAGATTTCCATAATTCAGGGACTATTTCCTGCCTCAGGCTCATATTATACATATATGTAATTATACCACACAGCTGGTCCCCACAAGTCTTAATTAGCCTTGCACTGTGTCATCTGGCCCTGCGGCTTTCCTCGCCTTGATCTTTTTCATCTCCTTCCTCACCTGGGCCCGTGTGAAGGTCAGACTGCCCCCTAGTGGCCCCTGCACACAGTATTATGCCCCATAGTGGCCCCTGCACACAGTATTATGCCCCATAGTGGCCCCTGCACACAGTATTATGCCCCATAGTGGCCCCTGCACACATTATTAAGTCCCATAGTCGCCCCTGCACAGTATTATGTCCCATAGTGGTCCCTGCACACAGTATTATGCCCCATAGTGGCCCCTGCACACAGTATTATGCCCCATAGTGGCCCCTGCACACAGTATTATGTCCCATAGTGGCTCCTGCACACAGTATTATGCCCCATAGTGGCCCCTGCACACAGTATTATGCCCCATAGTCACCCCTGCACACAGTATTATGTCCCATAGTGGTCCCTGCACACAGTATTATGCCCCATGGTCGCTTCTGCACACAGTATTATGCCCCATAGTGGCCCCTGCATACAGTATTATGCCCCACTGTGGACCACCCATGAACAATTATTTCAGACCCCAGAGTATAATGATCGGAGACCCAGGGGAGGATACAAACAAAAAAACAATGTCACTTACATCTTCCTGGCTCCGGCGCACTTCCCACTACTTCAGCCATCTTCAATGTTGGACCAGATCTCGCGTGATCCGGGACGGCATCGCAACACATAATGATGCAGGCCCAGCCCACGTGACATCACCAAACAGGCCCGAAGCCTGCGGAGCATAGAAGAGGTAAGTAACATTGTTGAAAAGACCCCAAAGTATAATGATAGCAGTGCCTGTGAAGTTTGGCCCGTGGCCTCACTTACTGATCCCCTCTCCTGCTCACAGTCACCTCCGCCTCTGCAGAAGGTGAAGCTTAGGCGGCCATGGGCAGGAGCGGGGATTGGAAAGTAAATAGGGCCCGTTACCTGCTGGGGTAGCCCTATTAAAAAAAAAAAAAAAAAAAACATCAGGGGCCCACCGGGCCCCCGAATGTCCCGGGCCCTGTGGCATCTGCTACCGCGGCTACCCCGCTAGTTACACCCCTGGGCATAAGGAAATCCCAGTGACGTCACCAGTGTCACCCAGTGAGACCACTGCTGGCAGAGCATTACTTATAGAGTCTTGGACGGAGAAGTTAAACATAGATACATTTATTTTGTGCTCTTGGGACACTGAAAACTGACAACATTACATAGTATATGGCTAAATACTGTAAAAAACAAAGAAAGGACATCCTGATCATAGAGGGCAGTGAACTTTATAGTGGCAACCAGTGCCAGAAAGCTGCTGCAAAGCCAATTAGGAGTATGGGATGAATTAAAAAGTATATTGAGCTACAGAGTACATGAAAAGTTTAACAGGGTTTGGTTCACACTACTGCCACTGCTTCCATGCATATTCAGCTGCCGTCACCAGGTTACAGAGCACATTGCAGTGATAAACATCAGACCTCTGTCATGTCAGTTTTGTGGATTTGGTGAAAAACAACTTTGAAGTCTTATGCAAATAAAGCAGTTGGTGCACTGGGGGCGGAGCTTCAGCCCTGGGAGCAATGATCTTACTGCTCAGATAGGATGGGTAATGTCATATCATTGGGAGGATCAACTCTCACTGCAATGGGTAGTGCAGGCAGGAGATAGTAGGGGCCTGAGTGGCTAAAGTAGTGTTCCAGGAACCTGAAGACCCGCCCCCAGTGCACCAACTGCCTCATTTGCATAAGACTTCAAGTTTGTTTTTCTCCCAGTCAACACATGTGAAATACATACTATACCCGGGGAGGTGATAGACTCCCTTTGTATGTTGCTCTCATCTATCATAGAATTGTAGAATGCAGACAGAGCCCCCCCAGTCTGGTGTGCATCTGCATTCACCCCAATGTAAAAAACTTCACAGAATCTTCCATCGTGTTTTTAACTTTTCTAATAGAAGAAAAAGTCCTGCATGTAGGATATTTTCTTCAGCTACAAATGTAAACTAACATTACTGTAGAAAGTGTCTGCCATGCAGTTTATATTACAGTCAATGGGAACGGACACAGATGGGGAGGGAGAAGCTCTGTCTGTCTGTCACTCTATCACTGTGAAAGTCCATTGTTCTCATCCTATGACGGACGTTCACAATGGTAATGCGAATGTTCCTTTTCCCTCACATCGACATGGCTGTGAATTCAGTTGTATGGCCGACATGCAATATTATATGATATGCCAATCATAACTTCATCTGGTAATATTATAACATGACACAGATAATACTCACTCATATATAGGATATTACAATATTTCATACGTATTCCCCAGTCATACATAAAGTTATTATGACATCACATATTATTATTATTATTATTGTTTATTTATATAGCGCCATTAATTCCATGGCGCTGTACATTATTATATTAATTCCATGGGCGAAAATCCATGGCGCGTACATATTATATTAATTCCATGGTGCTGTACATTATTATATTAATTCCATGGCGCTGTACATTATTATATTAATTCCATGGTGCTGTACATTATTATATTAATCCCATGGTGCTGTACATTATTATATTAATCCCATGGTGCTGTACATTATTATATTAATTCCATGGCGCTGTACATTATTATATTAATTCCATGGTGCTGTACATTATTATATTAATTCCATGGTGCTGTACATTATTATATTAATCCCATGGTGCTGGACATTATTATATTAATTCCATGGTGCTGTACATTATTATATTAATTCCATGGCGCTGTACATTATTATATTAATTCCATGCTGCTGTACATTATTATATTAATTCTATGGTGCTTTACATTATTATATTAATTCCATGGTGCTGTACATTATTATATTAATTCCATGGCGCTGTACATTATTATATTAATTCCATGGTGCTGTACATTATTATATTAATTCCATGCTGCTGTACATTATTATATTAATTCTATGGTGCTTTACATTATTATATTAATTCCATGCTGCTGTACATTATTATATTCATTCTATGGTGCTTTACATTATTATATTAATTCCATGGTGCTTATATTAATCCCATGGTGCTTTACATTATTATATTAATTCCATGGTGCTGTACATTATTATATTAATTCCATGGTGCTTTACATTATTATATTAATTCCATGGTGCTTTACATTTGAGGGTCTTGTTCTTTCTTTGGGGTTTATATACGGTACACAAAATATACAAGATACATATAATACTAACAGTGACCAACTGGCACAGTGGGATAGACATCACATAGGTATTACACATCCATATATAGAATATTATGACATCAGATACATTATACACTCTTATATAGGATCTTATGACATCTCATAGATATTATACACTCACGCATAGGATAATATGACATCTCATAGGGATTGTACACTCATAATTCAGATAATATTATGACATCACATAGGCATTATACACATATACATAAGATATGACAACATATAGGTATTGTACACTCTTATATAGGATATCATGACATCACATAGGTATTATACCCTCACATATAGGATATTATGGCATCACATATGTATTATACACTCAAACATGGGATATTATGACATCACATAGGTATTACACACTATTATATAGGATTTTATGACATCCCATAAGTATTGCACACTCATACATAGGATATTATTACATCACATAGAGATATTGCATTCTCATGTATAGGATATTATGACATCACATAGGTTTTAGTAACCCATTCATATCTGAGCTCCCCTGATAGCTATATCCCAGTGAATTACACATGTATGTAGTAGTGCACCACTTGATCACTGGATCAGTAGAATAATCTTTGTTTAATACCTGCTAATTATAAGTCATGAAAATGAGGATCAGTTCTGATATTCTATATACAAAGCAAAGCACTGATGTGGCTGACACATTGTAGTTATTTGTATGACCAGTAGAGGTCAATGTTGAATAAGTTCATATGTTGTCTATAGTAGTACAATAAGTCAGCATTTCTAAGCCACCATACTCACAAGTTACATCAATGGACCCCTAGGGATATGATCATACACTGTGCCACACTTATTACAGTACAGCATGAGCACAGTGCAAGTATTTAGTAGGGGCATAGCATGTACCCCCTGGGGAATATGTTGGCGCTTTATAAATAAAATTTTTATTATTATTATTATTATTATTATTACATATACTGCAGTTTGAGAATTTAGGACCTACAGGATGTTTTTCCTTCAGTGACCAAAAATCAGCATCACATATAAGAAGTATAATAAGAAAAACAGTACTTAGCGCATAACATAGTTCTACATCTGACAAATAAGGACACTAGATTCATGTGACATCATACAGTCATATTAAAAAGTTGTGTACAAGGGCCATGGCGCTTGTGTGAGTGCCGTGACCTCTTCACTGTTTACGTCGCACGCCATCTGCTTCATAATATCCGCACAATGTCATTACAGCCTCGTCCCATTCACTTCTATGGGAAAAAATTTCTGGTCTTAGGAGTCCTTGACTGTTCTCACCATTCTTCTTCTCTGCCTTTCTGATATTTTTCTTGGCCTGCCACTTCTGGGCTTAACAAGAACTGTCCCTGTGGTCTTCCATTTCCTTACTATGTTCCTCACAGTGGAAACTGACAGGTTAAATCTCTGAGACAACTTTTTGTATCCTTCCCCTGAACAACTATGTTGAACAATCTTTGTTTTCAGATCATTTGAGAGTTGTTTTGAGGAGCCCATGATGCCACTCTTCAGAGGAGATTCAAATAGGAGAACAACTTGCAATTGGCCACCTTAAATACCTTTTCTCATGATTGGATACACCTGGCTATGAAGTTCAAAGCTCAGTGAGGTTACAAAACCAATTTTGTGCTTCAGTAAGTCAGTAAAAAGTAGTTAGGAGTATTCAAATCAATAAAATGATAAGGGTACCCAAATTTTTGCACCGGTCAAATTTTGGTTTAATGCATATTGCACATTTTCTGTTAGTACAATAAACCTCATTTCAATCCTGAAATATTACTGTGTCCATCAGTTATTAGATATATCAAATTGAAATGGCTGTTGCCAACACCCAAATATTTAGAACTAAAAATGATTAAGATTAATAGGGGTGCCCAAACTTTTTCATATGACTGTATCATTGTGGAAGTGATGTCATCTTGCAAGGCAAAAACATCAGGGGCTTAGCAGCTGATGGTTGGAGACCAGAAAATAATTTTGTAGAATTTTATCATAGAGTTTATAACTTTCCTGTTTTGGTGACTTTCACAGCATTTTACAATTTACCAGAAACTTTTCAAAGCTTTTCTCACTTCCTATGTGCTAGAACAATAAAAATATTAGTTATGGAGGTGATCACAGGCTTGAAAGGGAACGTGTCATGTTTAGAAAGCTGTTGATCAGTAATCGGCAACTATCACTGGAGGCTATCAGTCACTGAGTAGGACCGCCCACTGGACTCCTAAGACCAGAAATTTTTTCCCATAGAAGTGAATGGGACGAGGCTGTAATGACATTGTGCGGATATTATGAAGCAGATGGCATGCGACGTAAACAGTGAAGAGGTCACGGCACTCACACAAGCGCCATGGCCCTTGTACACAGCTGGTCATCAGGGGTCCCGAGTGTCAGACCCCCACTGATTTACCCCAAGGAAGGGTCATCAATAAAATAGAACTAGAAAACCCCTTTAAGTTCCTGAACTAATATACCTATTTGTATCTAATATTTAGTTGGGAACCAAACAGATAATGAAAGGCAAAGAGTTACAGAAGGAATTGGGTCACAAATCGAGACTGACACATGCACAGCAGTGAAAAATAGCCTTGGCCATTTTTTGCGCAGCCAACACATAAAACAATGAGAATCTATGGGGCTATTCGCATGACAATATTTTTGAAGAACCGTGTGAATGGCTTGTCAAAAATAGCACATGTATTATTTCTGTCCAGTTTTCATGGATCCCTCACATAAAAATGGGCACCACAGGGATACCAACTGGCCCTGAAAATAAGCCAGTTCATCCGTTTTTTCCATCTTGGTCATGTAAATAAGCTCTTAAAGGGGGGCACTTGGGCAGATCAGTGTCTAGGTATAAAGGAAGAATATTGGGAAACCTTCAGTAATCATATCCCGAGAATGAAGTCAACGACGCGTGTGGTTTCTGCACCAGGATATACAAGGTTAACAAGTATAAACAGATGTGTATCCTCTGAGATCGCGGATTCCAACACTTATTGCATCATCTGCATTATTTTTGTGGTTTAGATGGCAGTTTATTACACAATATTACGTGTAATATTATCAGGCTGGACATTCATTCTATACATTATATGCAAATGATTAGAGTATATGGCTGTATTAGCTGGGGATTGCCTTGCTTGGGCCCCCCCTTCTTATCATACAGAGTATAAATCCACTATGCAGAGTGTGTCTCTACCTCTAGAGCAATGCCATGTATCTCAGATGTACCAGAGATCGACTTGTCCATATATTATATAAATACCCTATTTATTAACAGGGCACATGCAATGCTTAAAGTACTCCTCCAGTTATAAACCGCTTTGCATAAATGAATAGTACAGGTGAATAAAAGAAACTTTGTAATATATCTTATTAAAGAAATATGTTTCCTTCTCCATTTATCAGGCTGAGTTTCTTTTTACATATTAGTCTATAAAGCGGGAAGGAGGAAAAGGCTGCTGGAAAACACACTTAAATTACTTCTACTGCCACTCTCTGCTACACTTTGAGTGAGATAACTTTTCTGACACTGCTGAATCTACCACTGTACAGAATAAGATGATACATCAATTAACTAGGTGGCAGCAGCCTTCCCCTCATATATTGCAGGCTGCTCAGTCGCGTTCAATGTGAAATCTGAAACATGAGCTTCCAGCTTGATCTGAAGCCCCTCTTTCTGTTCTCCTTAATGCTCATAAAGCTGACATCCCTTTTGATGTAACTTTATTTTATTTGGTTGTAAAAATGTCAGCTTAGATTTGTGTTCAAGAGAGCAGAGAGAAAGAGAAACAGCTCACCTGACGGATTTCACATTGAACCGGACTGGGTCGTCTGCAATATAGAACAGTACATGCAAGTTGCAGATAGCAAATGATTGGAAAATTTGTAATAAATCCCAATTGCAAAAATGATACTTGCATTTCAGTAAAAATATGCCTTCAAAGGTGCCCATAGCCTTTAACAAGGACTTACCAGTGCCTAATATGGATAGTTAAAATTGCTGTTTGTTACAACCCTTTAAGGACTTGTTTGTTTTGTTATCCCCCACCTATTTGTACAACCATAACTATTTTTTCAAGACCTAATACAGTCATATGAAAAAGTTTGGGCATCCCTATTAATCTTAATCATTTTTAGTTCCAAATATTTGGGTGTTTGCAACAGCCATTTCAATTTGATATATCTAATAACTGATGGACACAGTAATATTTCAGGATTGAAATGAGGTTTATTGTACTAACAGAAAATGTGCAATATGCATTAAACCAAAATTTGACCGGTACAAAAATTTGGGTACCCTTATCATTTTATTGATTTGAATACTCCTAACTACTTTTTACTGACTTACTGAAGCACAAAATTGGTTTTGTAACCTCACTGAGCTTTGAACTTCATAGCCAGGTGTATCCAATCATGAGAAAAGGTATTTAAGGTGGCCAATTGCAAGTTGTTCTCCTATTTGAATCTCCTCTGAAGAGTGGCATCATGGGCTCCTCAAAACAACTCTCAAATGATCTGAAAACAAAGATTGTTCAACATAGTTGTTCAGGGGAAGGATACAAAAAGTTGTCTCAGAGATTTAACCTGTCAGTTTCCACTGTGAGGAACATAGTAAGGAAATGGAAGACCACAGGGATAGTTCTTGTTAAGCCCAGAAGTGGCAGGCCAAGAAAAATATCAGAAAGGCAGAGAAGAAGAATGGTGAGAACAGTCAAGGACAATCCACAGACCACCTCCAAAGAGCTGCAGCATCATCTTGCTGCAGATGGTGTCACTGTGCATCGGTCAACAATACAGCACACTTTGCACAAGGAGAAGCTGTATGGGAGAGTGATGCGAAAGAAGCCGTTTCTGAAAGCACGCCACAAACAGAGTCGCCTGAGGTATGCAAAAGCACATTTGGACAAGCCAGCTTCATTTTGGAAGAAGGTCCTGTGGACTGATGAAACAAAGATTGAGTTGTTTGGTCATACAAAAAGGCGTTATGCATGGCGTCAAAAAAACACAGCATTCCAAGAAAAACACTTGCTACCCACTGTAAAATTTGGTGGAGGTTCCATCATGCTTTGGGGCTGTGTGGCCAATGCCGGCACCGGGAATCTTGTTAAAGTTGAGGGTCGCATGGATTCAACTCAGTATCAGCAGATTCTTGAGAATAATGTACAAGAATCAGTGACGAATTTGAAGTTACGCCGGGGATGGATATTTCAGCAAGACAATGATCCAAAACACAGCTCCAAATCTACTCAGGCATTCATGCAGAGGAACAATTACAATGTTCTGGAATGGCCATCCCAGTCCCCAGACCTGAATATCATTGAACATCTGTGGGATAATTTGAAGCGGGCTGTCCATGCTCGGCGACCATCAAACTTAACTGAACTGGAATTGTTTTGTAAAGAGGAATGGTCAAAAATACCTTCATCCAGGATCCAGGAACTGATTAAAAGCTACAGGAAGCGACTAGAGGCTGTTATTTTTGCAAAAGGAGGATCTACTAAATATTAATGTCACTTTTCTGTTGAGGTGCCCATACTTTTGCACTGGTCAAATTTTGGTTTAATGCATATTGCACATTTTCTGTTAGTACAATAAACCTCATTTCAATCCTGAAATATTACTGTGTCCATCATTTATTAGATATATCAAATTGAAATGGCTGTTGCAAACACCCAAATATTTAGAACTAAAAATAATTAAGATTAATAGGGGTGCCCAAACTTTTTCATATGACTGTACATAGTCTTGTTTTTTTTGTGGGATGAGTTTTTTCCATAATTTAGTGTACACACTAGTTAGTGTTTACATGAATTTTTATGGAGGAATGCCATGGAAAAAAATGCATTGCAGAAATAAAAGCCATCCACACACACCTTTCTCCTCCAACTTTGCTGAAGCCTAGGGGGATGTAAGTGCACCCCAGTTCATCAAAAACATAATTCAGCACTCCTTATTAAATCAATAGAGCTCCATGTATGACCTTCGTCAGCACTAATCTTCAAGACTTTGTGAATTATGATATTCTTGGAATCTGATAGTGGAAGGGAAGCAATGACTGACAACATCTAGAAAGGATAATGGATCAGTAATTCTTCTTTTTAAGAGCAATGCTTAACCAGTAAGCTATAGGGATTTATTGTGCAAACATCGCCGTTATACTTATGTCTCCTTTCACTTACACGCACCTCACTTCGTGCTTTATTCATAGGGTGGGAAACCTGTTGATTTTCCTTGGTTCAAAGCCAATGATGATGGATTATTGCTCATTTTGGGTTTATATCCATGTTCATTATATAACTGACTAAATATATTATTGCTAGTGCTGTAAAGCACCTAATTCAGGGACAATTTAGGGTAAGAAATGCCCCGGTCATCAGAGGTGAAAGTGAGACCCATAAAAGTATTGGTGGTACAAGACAAAGCTAGGTAACTACATTCAAATCACTCATAAAAACCAGCACCTGCTCAGGACTTACATATTATGGAGGCCTCAATCATGGGAGGAGAAGGAAAAACCAAAGAAGACTGTAGTATGTGCCTCAGTCTCTCACCAGTAGTGCCTCAGAACAAGAAGTATATCATCGGTGTCTCAAAATCTCAAGTAGATCATCAGTGTTTATGAATCTGAAGAAGATCATTGGTGCCTCAGAATCTGAAGTATACCATCGGTGTCTCAGAATCTGACATAGACCACTTGTGTCTCAGAATCTGACATAGACCAATTGTGTCTCAGAATTTGAAGCAATCCATTGGTATCTTACAATCTCAAGTAGACCATTTGTGTCTCCAAATCTCAAATAGACCATCAGTGTCTTGAAAAAAAAGGAAACCATTGGAGCTTCATCATCCGAAGAAGACCTTTGGTGTCTCAGAATCTGACATAGACCACTGGTGTCTCAGAATCTGATATAGACCACTTGTGTCTCAGAATTTGAAGCAGTCCATTGGTATCTTACAATGTCAAGTAGACCATTGGTGTCTCCAAATCTCAAATAGACCATCGGCGTCTTGAAAAACAAAGTAGCCCATTGGAGCCTCACCATCCGAAGAAGACCATTGGTGTCTCAGAATCTGACATAGACCACTAGTGTCTCAGAATCTGACATAGACCACTAGTGTCTCTGAATCTGAAGTAGATCATTGGTGTTTCAGAAACTGAAGTAATCCATTAGTGTCTTAACATCCCAAGTAGACCATTGGTTTCTCAAAATCTCAAGTACACCATTGGTTTCTCAAAATCTCAAGTAGACCATTGGTGTCTCAGTATCTGGAGTAGACCATTGGTTTCTCAGAATCGGGAGTAGACCATTGGTGTCTTAGAATCTGGAGTAGACCATTGATGTGTCAAAATGTCAAATAGATCATTAGTGCCTCAGAAACTCAAGAAGACCACTGGTTTCTCACTGATGCAATAAAGCACTATGGTACGATTAGGCAAATCCTATTTACACCGGAGATGCATACAACACTGGTAGGTGCCATGTTTCCAGTGACTCAAAGTATTCAGGAAACATTCCCACAAATAGTTTATTCTCTGGCATGATAGAAAGGTAAATGATGTAAATTTTTATGAAGGTAATCTTACTGACTGCTGTCTCAGAATCCCAAATAGACCATTGGTACCTCACTGGTGAGACAGAACATTTGTTTAGGACTGGCTCATACTGAGGTACCCTCAATGATGGGTTTGAATTTAGTAATGATGTGATGGTGGGTGAGGTAGTGGTGAGATTGTGAGGTGTATGGAACTGTACAGGGTGGTTGACAAAGAAAGGGCTCAGTAAAAGGACTGCAACACAGAAGCCAAAACAAAGCAAATAGTATCTGTTCTCGGCATGAAATACTAGTTAATTCTTCAGGGTGTTTTGACTGCAGTAGTTACAGCTGTCTTTGGCGTAGACTTTTGTAAGAGCCACATATCCTCGTGAAGCCTGCCAGATGCTAATTACACAAGAGGATTTTTTTTTTTCCTGCATCAGACCAAAGTCAACTCTCATCATATCTCAATCTTTCTTCCTGCTTACTAATATTTACAGTCTTCCAGGTTTCCATTGACCCCAGTGAATCCAATTTTCCATTCTCCTTGGAGTAGCCCAAGACTGGCAAGGAATAGTCTGCACGTAGCTCACTAACACTCACATGCTACACAGATGCTTATTACTGACGGTAATTCCGAGCACCAGTGACTGAACATTGACTGAAGACACCAACCAGGGAATTTCCCAAATTTTGGAGACACTTTAACTTCCTTTTCCTTGACAAGATTGTTTATGTTTATGCTTGTAAACAATGGCAAGCTAGATACAAATCTGCATATAAGACCACGCTCTAATCTTTATAGTAGTACAAATAAAATCTGTTTTCTATGTACAAAAGGATTTTTTATAGACACAGTCATTGTCTGATCCAGGAGGTTTGCTTGCCATAAGGCCTTATCCCCATTTAGTCTTCATGACATGTGACTTTTTATCTAAGTTCTAAGACCTAATTTTAGTTCTGTCCATGATGCAAGTTTAGTGTACACCTCCCTAATCTAAAATTTTGATTCTTAAAGAAGCAGTCCAACAAAACCACCCTTCTCCATTCCTGCACCTCTCACCTGGTTGTCTATTGCACTCTGCACTTCTTTTCTGTACATTGCACTCATATCCCTGCAGTTCAGCCTCCAGTCTGTTCTGCTTAGATTCCAACTTAAATTTTAGATTTTTTTTTTAATCCGATGATATCTCAGTCCAGCAACACATGTGCAGTTAGAGACAGTACCATCTCTGCCTGCTGGGGTTCAATGTGATTATCCTTCTCTCCATATTCTTCCAAAAAATCTAAAAGATCATAGGTATACAGCCAGAGGGGGTGAGCTGTCATCTTCTTCATTATAACTGTCTGATGGGAGTCAAAAATGCTACGTTTCTGCAACATCTGGCCTCAGCCTTAAAGGGGACTGTTTTTTTTTTTATATTGATGACCCATCCTTAGGTCATAGACTCCATATTATAATATTAGATGACTCTTCTATTACTATCTGTTATATTTCATTGTGGATATTGAACTATAAAATAGTAATGGAATCTGGAGTAACACAAATTGAATATAGTATCATATATTTGTAAGTCATATGATTCAGTAAAGGACAGGTTAATGGTAATAATTGATTGTATATCACTAAAATGAGCCATTAAAGGGAGTCTATCATTTGCAAAACCACTTTTAAGCTAATGGCACAGTGGAATGGCCTTTAAAAAGGCCTTTCTTCTCCTGCCTTTCCTTGTTTTCTTCTCCCAGCTGATTCCAAGACGTTTCTTCGCATCGCATCATTGCTTCTCACCGCCCCTTAGTCCGTTGCGGTGACGCCCCTCTTTGTCTTCCCTGTATCTTCTTTCTTCTAAGTCCTTGTACGCTGTGTGCATGCGCAATCGGATCTGCCACAGTGCGCTCTTGTGACAGACCACATGGCGGCTCGTCATGCGTAGTCGGCTCTGCCCGAACCCGAAGTGACAGAGCCGATTGCGCATGTGTGAGAATTTGCTGCCATACAGCGCTGCCGGTGAGAACTGAGAAGACAGAAGACCAAGAGGGGAGTCACCGCATCAGCAGAAGGGGCGGTGAGAAGAGATGGCGAGATGGGTGCTCGCCAAAGAGAAGAAACGCCCCGTGTGCTCATATACATACATGAAGAAACAAATTATCTTGGAATCGGCTGGGAGAAGAAAACAAGGAAAGTAGGAGTAGAATGGCCTTTTTAGAGGCCATTCCAATGTGCCATTAGCTTAAAAGTGTTTTTGGTAATGAAAGACTCCCTTTAAAGTGAAATTATTTACAGTACAACCTCTGGACCTCTACTATCAAGACAGTTTTTACCAGACACAGCGCCACATTTGCCCATGCTCTATATCTGGTATTGCAACTCATCTCCACTCACTTGAATGGGCTGAGCTGCAATTCCAGAGTCAACACATGGACAAACATATTTAATAGAATATCGAATAAATTAGTGATCGGTGGGATCTGAACACTGAGACCTCCACCGATCCGGAGATTGGGGGTGCTTTACCACTGGGAATGCAGAAAGGGAAAAGTGTCTGAAACGCTTGGTGGACGGAGATGTGCCCCCACCCACATTCACTTCAATGGGAATGCTAGAGATAGCCAAAATACAGTACTTGGCTATCCTCGGTGCTCCCATTCAAGTGAATGGGAGCATGGGTGCGTCTCTGTCCACTAGGGGGTTCAGCTACTTATCCCGCAGCTGCATTACCAGAGAGGGTAAAACACCCCCTGATCTCAGGATTGGTGGAGGTCTGAACCGTCAGACCCCACTGCCGGTGGTAGGATAAATATGTTAGGTGACATAACATGTCATCCCCAGCATTGGACCTGCGATAACTATCTGATTTTCCGCAACCAGTATGAACACGACGCTCCGCTCTAAACCAGTCGTGTTATACCTTTATTAGTGATATGACAGCTGCGCTCTCACGTCATGTTGTTTACGTGTAGCCTTGAACGCTTCCAGACAGTCACATATCTACGTGTAGCCTTAAGCGTATAATAATTCACATCAACCATGTTATATTCATAAGAAAAAGCCATGTTAAGTCAAAAACAAACCTGCATTAATATCGCCTATCCCTTGTATGTGTGACTCACCACAACCTCGCACAACTTACAGGTAAGGGCTGCAGAGGCGTGCCGTTTGGAAATCTTATCTCTTATGTAAGCAGCTCTTCAAGATTGTATCAGCCAAGATGTTTATAGATACAGCACTTTCCTTTATTTATTATGATGCGTAATATCAAATACAACATGTAGTCCGTGACCGTGACATCGCCTGAGATAGAAAGTGAAAAAGCAGTGGAAGATAATGTATGTATCCCATATGGAGATTATGGATATCATCATCTATTTTGATTTACAGATTCCTTTTTTTCTCCATTTTTTATGTAATGTGATTCCCTCTAAAAATGTCCATACATAAAAGATAGCTCTCATCCAAAAGCTTGATCCCCCAAACACATGCATGCCTGGCACACCCGAAAGTAAATGCACAAGTGAATAACTGTGAAAACGGGAGAGGAGGAAGAGTGACCGGAGGGATGGGGGCTGGTTTTGATCATGTGACCTGGGGTCGGAACCAGCCCGGAACCCCCAGGTCCTGCATGAAGAAACTGCTGGCCAAAGTAAGTTAAATAAAAGTCTCTGAACCACCTCTTTAAGAGGATTATACCAACATGACTAGAGCAAGGTAGATCCGTCCACTCAGATAAGGAGTGTAGAGTGTTAGCTGTAGTGACCTGGTTAGGCTGACTGGTGTACCAAAGGGTTGTTTTCAGGTATATCCATTTGCTATACTATGGGGCCATCCTATTAAAGCAGAATTGTAAGCTTTGTATATGAGAGTGGCCCAATAGCCCCTTAAATCTGCATTTGGGGGCAAGAAGAATTAGACATTCTAACTATAAATCTACAGTTCTTATGCTGCCCTGAGTGTCGCCGTAGTTACAGACTACAAGTATATCCTGCATAGTCTGATCCTTCAACATCCGGTGCACATTCCCCAGCGTCTTTGGTCCTCTTCGGGCCTCTTCTGTGACTTCATGGGCCAGGTCTGGGTGCAGGATTGGGCCTCAGAAGTGACCCTGGGGCCCTTGACATCAAAGAAGAGACCCATTTATTATACTTTAGGGTCTGAAGAGACCCCAAGTATAATAACGATTCGTAGGAGGCAAACCCAAAAAATTTCAAGTTCAGCCAAACCTTACATTTTTAGAAAATTTGTAAAGCAACCTGGCTTGTTGTGAACCAGTGTGATCATCCCTTCTGAATACTTTATAGGGTCTTCCCAAAATCTGCATCATCGGTCTTTAGGAACAAAAAGAGTTGAAGTTTAGGACTTCAAAATGCCCGATTCTTGTTTCCGTGAGAAATAAGGCACAGTCAGAGGGGTCTTATCTCTCCCTATTGAAATAGGCAGGTGGATCCAACCAGTTATGTTTATGGGGGATATGACTTTTAATGACTTTTAGATCATTCCCCTCCCTAATGGCAACTTCTAACATGTCCAAATGTTTTTATCTCATACACGGAAATTAGGGTAAATTTTTCACATAAGTTCAGCTTGGAGTGAAATGATTCTTATCATGGAATGCAAAGAAAATGTTCCTTCAAGGTTGGTATAATTATATGGCTCCTGACTGAGCCGTCAAACATCTGTTTATAGGGAACGTCACACGCTGCCATATAACAACCCGGCCTCATACACCTAATTGTATGATTGCTAAGAATGCGGATATCTCAGGGCGTGATCTCTGCGCCCCTCAGGTTTCCCCCCTACTCTTTTTTGATGTTCTTTGTTATCTTGAAGATGTCTCATAGATTGACGTCTTATCACAACGTGGGAATCATCCTCATTTCCTCAAGGCTAAAATCTTGTCTTACATGTGTTAAACTGGAACTTACCGCTTCTTTAATGACTCTATAAATCAGGCTGGGAAGGAAGAAGGAATGACAGACCAGTTACTTGTATACATGTGACGTGATTGTGGTCACCTCCATATTAGGACAAAGACAATACAAACAAAGCTTTGCAATGTGTCACGATGTATTCACGGCCAGAATTCTGAAGATGAGCTAATGTGCAATGTTAGAGTCAAATCTGGAGTAAATTAGATGTGTCCGTGCAAAATGTGTCTGTATTCAGGACACAGAGTAATTCATAGTAGGGATACATAATTCTGTATATTACACTGCTCAGCTGCCATTGAGGTGTGTATTACAGTATCGGCAACAGCCTGCCAACATACAGCACCAAAGTGTTACCCATGTACAAGCCCAACCATAGTATTTCCTCAAATACAGTGTCCCTGGATGTAGCGCTAACAACACTGTTTTCTGAGATGCTAGCAAAAATGACCCCCAATGCCTTCCCAGAAACATCTCTATGTTTGGAAAAAATGGCTGCCACTTTAGTGACTTAAAGGGATTGTCCAGGACTATGATATTTAGCTCCAGTTCCTTTACTCAGGCCATTGACATCATATCTATTGGTCGCATGGCCATGCTGCAGTTCAGTCCCATTCAAATGAATGGCAGTACGAAGCACACCAACTATACGGCTCTATGCTTGGTAAGTAGTGAAGACAGAGCTGTAAGCTAAGCTTTCCTTCACCTGGAGCAAATGTTCAGTTTACCGCGCTTACTCTGTATCTAAATGCATATTCAAGTCTTTTTGGTGCCCCCCAACAACCAGTATCTAGGGCACATGCCTCAGGTACCCCCTAAGCTGTGCCCTCGTTGAAGAGGCCACAAAAATCAATATCACAGTCCTGAACAACCCCTTTAAGGATTCACATGTAAGCCTTTGATTTTTATTGCACGCCAATTCTGTTATGAACATCCCTATCTGGCACCTCTCCACCACTGCCAATGTTGGAGACGTCCACCAGAGCACCAGAAGATCCTCTGGTGGGCCCAGGCTCTAACACAATAATGGCCGTAAAATTTGAGATTGTTGGAGGGTGGGCTCCCAAAATCATTTTGCCTGGAGAGACCAAGGAACCTCAGTATGACCCTGGCTATGGCCCTCTTGCTAAGACCTCCGTGGCTACTTCATCAGAGTGCACAGCACACACTGACTCTTGGCTCAATAAAGGACCAGTGTGCACAGCACTTTCTCTCCAACCAATGTCCGACCACCCTAGACATTGTAAGGACCCCTCCCTGTCACCCAGTGCCTGAGCAATAAGATCCATTTGGCATCTAAAGCTGCTAAGGTGTCCTCTTTTTCCATATTCCTGGCATTGACCTGGATTGTCCTCTGACTTTGTCTCCCTGTCTACTGTCTGTCCTGACCTTTTGCCTCTCTGCCATTGTTGCCAGAATTTTGACAACCTCAACCCAGGCCTATCTATTGTTGTGCACGAACTGCACCAGCCATGACCTCTACCCATCTATATTTCCTCCCTTCTGATTTTGCACTGCGTTCTGCTCAGCTCGTGTCAACTCATGTCTTCACCTTGCAAATAAGGATTGCCTGAATTTTCTTCTATGAACTCATAGGGTTAGTTACCTAGAGATTCCCTGCAGAAAAGTCCAGTTCCCTGTACAGAAGTTTAATGGTAAATACAAGGAATTCCCTTATACATCGCTCTTTATCTCAAAGGCAAATCTGTAACAACCAAATGGATCAATAAATACTATATCTACCAAATAGGCACCCAACAAATTTTTGAGATTTCTCCGGTGTTTGCAATAATGAGATTGTATCAGGGATCTTTTGTTTATGTATTTGCCTTATAGATTCCCTAAGAAAGTGACTCTTTATCTTTAAGGAATATCAGTTAGCTGGGACAGATATAGAGAAAATGGGGCCCTGTTAGGGCGCTGACCACATTTACCAAGAAGACTTGGTGCCTACTATCTCCTTCCCAGGATCCTTGGGTTTATTCCCCACACCTTTGTCTATTAATGTCATAGGGAACCAAAACCTACTAAAATAAAGCCCCCATGTCATGTTTGCATGGTATGTAAGCTCTTGTAATAGAGGTCGTAATTATACAATATCAGGTTCCTTTCTGTAAATCATCTTAAGCCGCAGCATTACATTTACACACGCCAGGACAAGCTGAATGTGATATATTTTCTTAAACTTGCTGCCTTGTTTGTCCTGTTGAACTTTTCTGGGAAATATTCCCAAATCTATGTTGTTCTGAGGAATCTATTATTACTTGTCACTTCCCATCAGCAAACCAGAAAAATACTAACTACTGTATAAGCTCCAACTGATGGAAATCTGTGAGCCAGAGGCGTAACTTGAAGCTCCTGAGCCCCAATGCAAAATCTGTAACGGGGCCCCCTCTTACCATGTGCTACGTACAATTCTGATGTTGTTGTATATTACATAGAGGCCTTTGGGTCCCTTAGGCTCAAGAGTCCAGTAGCAATTGCTACCTGACTGCATCCCCTATAGCTACACCCCATACAGATGAAACATGGAAGATACAAAGCAGTGTAAGATATGACGTGGGGTCCAGCAATAACTAGTCCTATCCTTACCTGGTATATGAGGAGAAAATGGGGAAATAAGCATAGGATTCTGCACCCAATCTGTCCTATAGGGCTGAAGATAACACCCACCTGCATTCTTGTCCTGGGGGGGCTGGGTTTTATGGCATGACCTAGCATCAGCAATGGGGCCCCATGTCCTTTATTTCTGATGTATTTCTCCTAGGCTAACAGTCTCTATGGGACGGTATAAGTCAATATAACACAAGAAGGTTAAAATATTGTGTAAAATATAAGAGAATGTAAAAACTTTTCATAGATGGCAATCATTATATGCCATTGTAGTCAACCATCTTCCTACAGAGCAGAATTTTTATGGAGTGTTACATACATTTACATGGCACTCAGGGACTTTTGATGGCTTGGTTTGCAGGATGAGATGTAGTTTTTTTATCCCATGAACTAGTCCAGGAAGGATCATTGCTGTTCTAATTGGTGTTTCTAATCAATATATTGATCATTTTATTTGTAAAATTATTATTTTTTCATTATTATTTTTGCAAACTTTTTTGAAATGACAGTGACTATTTATGTTTTTTTTTGTTTGTTTTTTTTACTACATAGCCAAGACAAGCTGTAGACAAATGGAATGAGAATAAGGGGGGCACTATAAAAGAGGGCCTCTTATTTTACTCTTACAGTACAATGTTCTATTGGAAAATTTTATGTAGCAGCTTGGGATCCCATACTGTATAGACATGTATATGGAATGAATGGAAGAGACCTGGAAAGTCTGGAATTTTAAGAAGGTTGTCTAAGAGCAGGTGAGTCCCTGGTGGTCCTGCGGCAATGACATCACATCCATTATTCACATCACTGATGGTCATGTACCACACATACAAGCATCACCGCTGAATCTAGTGATTGACAGCAGTGGTTACATGACTGATTTATGTAATGGAGGACCACCAGGGGCTCACCAATGTTTCAGCCACTTTTTTTTTTAATCATTTTCATGCTCTTAGGTAACTTTCTTAAAATCTCCGACAACCTCCTTAAAATATTTGATTTGTAGCCTTAGTAGACATGCCTGTATAAACAGGTTGAAGAATACAACAGAATCACGTAGACAGCTTAGATTTCTTTTGTTGGTGTTCCGGGATTATCAGGTGGGTTTCCTAAATGTTGTAATAAATAGTCAGTAATAGGAAATATGTAATAATGATGGCTACAACACTGATTAATTCAGAATTTCCGGTGAAATAATACTCACAATATTCTCAATATCAAACGTATATACCCGATGACTAATGGTACAGACTGATTTAATCCTAAATATGACTAATAGATAGACCTGTATGATGTATTGTAATATAGCAGAGGTTCCCAAACTTTTTTTTTCTCGTAGACCACTTTCAAAATTTTACTGGTTTCGGTGAACCCCCTGCTGCTACATTTCTACCATGTTTCCAAAACTCGTCAAAAAATGTGAAGATTAGATCTAACGTAGACCCCCGTTGAGTCTTCTGTGGACCCCTGGGGGTCCACCTGGACCACTTTGGGAATCACTGTAGGAACCTGATAACGTTGGATAATGACACAAGTCCGTCCAGTCCAGCCTATAAACCTACCAAGTTGATCCAGAGGAAGGCAAAAAAAAAAAAAAACATGTGGCAGATACCAATTGCCCCAACAGAGGTGAAAATTCCTTCTCAACTCCAAATATGGCAGCTGGACTAAATCCTTAACATTAGAGATGGGCGAACCTCCCAAGATTCATTTAGTTTTCGGTCCCTGGTGCGTTTCGGGTCAAACAAGTTCTGATAGAACCAGAAAATACATTTCTGGGGTCTTCAGACCCCAGAGTATAAAAGGTGGAGGACCATAGGAGGTGTAAAAAAAAAAAAAAAAAAATTATATTCACCTTCCCTCACCTCTTTTGGGCCTCCTTGTGGTGTCTGGTGCTCTCTATCACTCCTTGGTGACGTCCTACGAAGGAGGTGAGTGCTGAGGCCCAATGTTTTTTTTTTTCATCTCCCTTGGGCCTTCACCTATTACGCTCTGGGGTCTGAAGAGGTCACCGCATTAGTAACATGTAACACGGAAGTGTGACTACTTCATAAATATATCACATAAAACATGCACACATGTGAAAAATTTGTAAAAAAAAGGGGCAGATGATAAATAATCCCCTCTACATTTCAGATACTTTTTACACCAATCCTAGGTGTACAGATTTCCAAAGATTTCCAAAGTCCGACACCCAGGACCCCCAGTGATCAGCTGTTTGGGTGATCCCTGCAGCGTCTTACTACTCACCAGCGCCGTATTTGTATAGAGGCTGTGCTTGGTATTGCAGCTCCTAGGTGGCATAAAGCCATGAAATTCACATCTTCAACAATTAGATCACATCCGTATTTCATTGAAATCCTAACTTTCTTGGAAACGTAAAAACTTTCCTAAAAACAAGTCACAAAATTTCAACTGAGTCACCTAATTCAGGAAACGAGATTCACACATTCAGGTTATAAAAGCCGGCGCTCATACAGATCTGAGATTTGGGCGCGCTCGGCCAGCAGCAGGATGTGTCTGATCACAGTCTCATTGTTCTGCTTTTCGAACTCTGCCTTCCCTACAGGACAAAAGGATCTTGCTGAGGTCCGGTATACTTCTATATACCCACTGTACCCAATATATGCCCTCTGTATCTCTTTTTGTGTGTCTCTATGAGTATGACTGTGTATGTATAAATTTAATAAAAGCTAAAAAATAAAAATTTGACTGCTCGCAGCCACCACTAGGTGATGCTACAATTGGAAGAATCACCATGCCTTTTCCAGCGTCAAAGCCCTTTGTCTGTCTGAAGACAAGAAGTAAAATGGATCCGGATGTTACGATATACAGAGCTAAACGTGATGTAGCACAAGGTGAACCAGGACACCAATGGTGTGCATGGAATAGGCTTGACAGTATCGAGCTGTTACAATGTAGAAACCATAGTTACAGTGAATACAAAAAGCACAGAGGTTTAACCATGGATGGCCTTAGGAGGTGCCAAACTAGGCAATTGTCATGGACTTTAATAGAAGACTCTTGACAATTGAGAATCTCTTGAAGACTCTCAGGATTGTGTACTGTAGACTTTTTAAGAAGTTATGACTTGAGTCTTCCAAAGCGGGTGAGGCTCTTTGCAGAGGTTATCCACTGCTGTGCAACCCCTATTTATGTCATACGTGTCTTAATAGGTGATATAGAGGCAAATTGTCCACATACTGTGGGAACCTTTAAAAATGTACTCATTGGCAACCTCAAATAATATAGACTGTTCATAGACTGTATACAGAGGAGAAAGGATGATTAAAAACAGGTCTTGAAGCCACCTCCACCCATCCATTGAAATCCTTAAAGAGGAGACATGACCATGACTATGGTTGAGCTGAGACCCCCACCAGTCCTGAGAATTGAGGTGTCTTACCCCCGTTGTGCATTTAGACATCCTGCAGTCACCATCTAAATGTAGGTGTGCCCATGCTGGACAGGATGTATTGCTCTCCCATTCACTTCAATAGGAAAGCTGGAGGTAGCCAAAGTATAGCACTAAGCGCTCCCATTGAAGTGGATGGGAGTATGGATACGTTACAAGGGGAATGCCTACAGCTGCAGCCAGGCTGTGCACAATGGGTAAATCACCTCCATTCTCAGGATTGATGGGGGTCATATTTATGCTTTATTTATCCGCATAACCCCTTTCAAGGAAATTGGCAAATATCGTATTAGAAAATTAACAAATTAACAATTAGCAAAGATTGGCTAAAAAGAGCATCTCTCGCTTTGCAGTATCTGGCATGCCCATGTCTTACATGGACAATCCATTCATTCTAACAAGTATGACTTACTCAAACCAGATGACTACTAGTAGCCAAAACAGGGCTGATATATTACACTGTAAATAGCATATGAGACCAGTGTATCCATGAGGAAAGCGCATCTTTTCTTTCTTCTTCTTCTCACCTCCCTGACCCTCTGGGCAGTGATCGACAGATTACTATGTATACACATATTAGGTTGAAACCTTCGACAGGGTAAATATAATCAATACTAAATGCTAAATACTAAATTCACATCTAGTTTTGGGCCATTTATTCCCACTAACGTGACCAGGAATGGATGGAAAGTGTTATGACTTACAATTAGGCAATGATTTGCCAAAATTCTGTAGTCTAATTCTACCACAATGTAAGACAACTAACAGGTGACAATGATGTGCCAAGATTTTGTTGTCTAATTCTTCTGGAATGTAAGTCAACTAATTGGTGATAGAAACCTTGACTAGACAATCTAAAGATCCACCAGATTTACTATCCATAATATAGCCAAATAGCACAACTGCTACTTACATTAGCACAATACTTTCCAAAATTTTGCACAGACGTTTTGTAGTCTAATTCTGGAGCAACATAAGCCACTTAATAGGTGGCAATGATGCACTAAAATGTTGTTGTCTAATTCTGCTGGAACGTAAGCCAACTAATAGGTGATAGAAGCAAACACTGGACAGTCTAAAGATACATCAGATTTATCACCCATAATATCACCATATGGTGCCATTGGCACAATACTTTCCAAAATTGTGCACAAAATTGCTGTACTCAAATTCTGGTGTAACATTAATTGATGACAATGATGCGCTAAAATTCTAATTCTACCAGAATGTAAGCAACGAATAGGTGATAGAAACGTAAACTAGAATGTCTAAAGACATACCAGATTTATCATCCATAATATTGCCATACGGTGACAGTGACCCTAACGTTGGCGCAATACTTTCAGCGAGTAGCTGTAGGGCTATGTCTATTTAGTCAATAACTTGGTAACTATCATTGAGTGAACAGGTATGTGTGTTTTTGGCCCCCAAATATGTTATATGTTATAATGTAACATTCTGAATTAGATTAATTTCCATATACATTCATTGAATAACATTTCATTACGTCTACTTCTATACGTTCTCCTAGAATACAACTTCTTTCTGGTGGTTGCTCATGAAATTGGACATTCTCTTGGTTCGAACCATTCTCATACTTATGGAGACCTCATGTATGAGACATATCAGAACACCGATGCCACACAGTTCCGTCTTCCACAAAATGATATAAAAGTACATGGCCTATAAAGATATTAATCTGGTGGTTACATCTATAGACATATGTATACATATCCTGTCTTGATGATCCTTATCTGGTCCTAAAAGCGCTAGCCCCAAAAGGGTTATCATATTTATAGGGAACCTGTACAGTAGAGCCATATACAGCATATGACATATATAGAATATGGCATTTGGGGGCCTTGTAACAGATTTTGCTTTAGGAGGACTGACACCTTTCAATTTACACCACTTTCCATGTCACGGGGCATATCTCACATCTTAAGGTCTCTTGATGGGCACATATAGTCTCTTGCCACATATAGGCCCTATGTTTTGTTTCCTTGTGTTGAGTAATGTCACTTCATTTATAGATATGATGAAGACACCCAAGTCATGGATGAAGGGTTCCCAAGGAATTTAGCAGATGATTTTCCAGGAATTCATTCAAGAATCAATGGTGCTATGTTCTACAGAGGTGAGCATAGCTGGTTACCACTTATATGCATGGGATCTGTTTTTTCACTCACAAAGTAAAGCCAGATTGTACCAGGCATAGTTTTGCAATAAGCTGCTTATATAGATGTCAGATTTCTCATGAAAAAGTGATTAATGTAGAGGAAGTGGATGAATCTGTAAAACGTGCAGCCGTGTACAGTGTATCCGTGATGGTGATTGCACAAAGCTCATGGGTCCTAAATGGGGTCCCCCTTCTTTAAAAATAACCTGTCACCAGGTATGAAAAGCCCAATGACATACATCATCTGATCGGCGCTGATCATCATCTGATTTTGTTTATCCAAATCTGTTCAGCCATTCCAAAGATATAAGACATTTTAATGTTGATGTAAATTAGGGTTTACTAGTCAACTGGGTGGTAACACTGTAGGACATACAGCCCACAGAGACCCCGCCTTCAGGGAGACTATAATGTCACAGAAAAATACTAACTACTGTATAAGCTCCAACTGATGGAAATCTGTGAGCCAGAGGCGTAACTTGAAGCTCCTGAGCCCCAATGCAAAATCTGTAACGGGGCCCCCTCTTACCATGTGCTACGTACAATTCTGATGTCGTTGTATATTACATAGAGGCCTTTGGGTCCCTTAGGCTCAAGAGTCCAGTAGCAATTGCTACCTGACTGCATCCCCTATAGCTACACCCCATATAGATGAAACATGGAAGATACAAAGCAGTGTAAGATATGACGTGGGGTCCAGCAATAACTAGTCCTATCCTTACCTGGTATATGAGGAGAAAATGGGGGAAATAAGCATAGGATTCTGCACCCAATCTGTCCTATAGGGCTGAAGATAACACCCACCTGCATTCTTGTCCTGGGGGGGCTGGGTTTTATGGCATGACCTAGCATCAGCAATGGGGCCCCATGTCCTTTATTTCTGATGTATTTCTCCTAGGCTAACAGTCTCTATGGGACGGTATAAGTCAATATAACACAAGAAGGTTAAAATATTGTGTAAAATATAAGAGAATGTAAAAACTTTTCATAGATGGCAATCATTATATGCCATTGTAGTCAACCATCTTCCTACAGAGCAGAATTTTTATGGAGTGTTACATACATTTACATGGCACTCAGGGACTTTTGATGGCTTGGTTTGCAGGATGAGATGTAGTTTTTTTATCCCATGAACTAGTCCAGGAAGGATCATTGCTGTTCTAATTGGTGTTTCTAATCAATATATTGATCATTTTATTTGTAAAATTATTATTTTTTCATTATTATTTTTGCAAACTTTTTTTGAAACGACAGTGACTATTTATGTTTTTTTTTGTTTGTTTTTTTTTACTACATAGCCAAGACAAGCTGTAGACAAATGGAATGGGAATAAGGGGGGCACTATAAAAGAGGGCCTCTTATTTTACTCTTACAGTACAATGTTCTATTGGAAAATTTTATGTAGCAGCTTGGGATCCCATACTGTATAGACATGTATATGGAATGAATGGAAGAGACCTGGAAAGTCTGGAATTTTAAGAAGGTTGTCTAAGAGCAGGTGAGTCCCTGGTGGTCCTGCAGCAATGACATCACATCCATTATTCACATCACTGATGGTCATGTACCACACATACAAGCATCACCGCTGAATCTAGTGATTGACAGCAGTGGTTACATGACTGATTTATGTAATGGAGGACCACCAGGGGCTCACCAATGTTTCAACCACTTTTTTTTTAATCATTTTCATGCTCTTAGGTAACTTTCTTAAAATCTCCGACAACCTCCTTAAAATATTTGATTTGTAGCCTTAGTAGACATGCCTGTATAAACAGGTTGAAGAATACAACAGAATCACGTAGACAGCTTAGATTTCTTTTGTTGGTGTTCCGGGATTATCAGGTGGGTTTCCTAAATGTTGTAATAAATAGTCAGTAATAGGAAATATGTAATAATGATGGCTACAACACTGATTAATTCAGAATTTCCGGTGAAATAATACTCACAATATTCTCAATATCAAACGTATATACCCGATGACTAATGGTACAGACTGATTTAATCCTAAATATGACTAATAGATAGACCTGTATGATGTATTGTAATATAGCAGAGGTTCCCAAACTTCTTTTTCTCGTAGACCACTTTCAAAATTTTACTGGTTTCGGTGAACCCCCTGCTGCTACATTTCTACCATGTTCCCAAAATTCGTCAAAAAATGTGAAGATTAGATCTAACGTAGACCCCCGTTGAGTCTTCTGTGGACCCCTGGGGGTCCACCTGGACCACTTTGGGAATCACTGTAGGAACCTGATAACGTTGGATAATGGCACAAGTCCGTCCAGTCCAGCCTATAAACCTACCAAGTTGATCCAGAGGAAGGCAAAAAAAAAAAAAAAATATGTGGCAGATACCAATTGCCCCAACAGAGGTGAAAATTCCTTCTCAACTCCAAATATGGCAGCTGGACTAAATCCTTAACATTAGAGATGGGCGAACCTCCCAAGATTCATTTAGTTTTCGGTCCCTGGTGCGTTTCGGGTCAAACAAGTTCTGATAGAACCAGAAAATACATTTCTGGGGTCTTCAGACCCCAGAGTATGAAAGGTGGAGGACCAGAGGAGGTGTAAAAAAATAAAAAAAAAAATTATATTCACCTTCCCTCACCTCTTTTGGGCCTCCTTGTGGCGTCTGGTGCTCTCTATCGCTCCTTGGTGACGTCCTACGAAGGAGGTGACTGCTGAGGCCCAATGTTTTTTTTTTTTCATCTCCCTTGGGCCTTCACTTATTACGCTCTGGGGTCTGAAGAGGTCACCGCAATAGTAACATGTCACATGGAAGTGTGACTACTTCATAAATATATCACATAAAACATGCACACATGTGAAAAATTAGTAAAAAAAAAAGGGGCAGATGATAAATAATCCCCTCTACATTTCAGATACTTTTTACACCTATCCTAGGTGTACAGATTTCCAAAGATTTCCAAAGTCCGACACCCAGGACCCCCAGTGATCAGCTGTTTGGGTGATCCCTGCAGCGTCTTACTACTTACCAGCGCCGTATTTGTATAGAGGCTGTGCTTGGTATTGCAGCTCCTAGGTGGCATAAAGCCATGAAATTCACATCTTTAACAATTAGATCACATCCGCATTTCGTTGAAATCCTAACTTTCTTGGAAATCTAAAAACTTTCCTAAAAACAAAATTTCAACTGAGTCACCCAATTCAGGAAAAGAGATTCACACATTCAGGTTATTAAAGCCGGCGCTGATACAGATCTGAGATTTGGTCGTGCTCGGCCAGCAGCAGGATGTGTCTTATCACAGTCTCATTGTTCAGCTTTTCGAACTCTGCCTTCCCTACAGGACAAAAGGATCTTGCTGAGGTCCGGTATACTTCTATATACCCACTGTACCCAATATATGCCCTCTGTATCTCTTTTTGTGTGTCTCTATGAGTATGACTGTGTATGTATAAATTTAATAAAAGCTAAAAAATAAAAATTTGACTGCCCGCAGCCACCACTAGGTGACGCTACAATTGGAAGAATCACCATGCCTTTTCCAGCGTCAAAGCCCTTTGTCTGTCTGAAGACAAGAAGTAAAATGGATCCGGATGTTACGATATACAGAACTAAACGTGATGTAGCACAAGGTGAACCAGGACACCAATGGTGTGCATGGAATAGGCTTGACAGTATTGAACTGTTACAATGTAGAAACCATAGTTACAGTGAATACAAAAAGCACAGAGGTTTAACCATGGATGGTCTTAGGAGGTGCCAAACTAGGCAATTGTCAAGGACTTTAATAGAAGACTCTTGACAATTGAGAATCTCTTGAAGACTCTCAGGATTGTGTACTGTAGACTTTTTAAGAAGTTATGACTTGAGTCCTCCAAAGCGGGTGAGGCTCTTTGCAGAGGTTATCCACTGCCGTGCAACCCCTATTTATGTCACACGTGTCTTAATAGGTGATATAGGGGCAAGTTGTCCACATACTGTGGGAACCTTTAAAAATGTACTCATTGGCAACCTCAAATAATATAGACTGTTCATAGACTGTATACAGAGGAGAAAGGAGGGTTAAAAACAGGTCTTGAAGCCACCTCCACCCATCCATTGAAATCCTTGAAGACGAGACATGACCATGACTATGGTTGACCTGAGACCCCCATCAGTCCTGAGAATTGAGGTGTCTTACCCCCATTGTACATTTAGACATCCTGCAGTCACCATCTAAATGTAGGTGTGCCCATGCTGGACGGGATGTATTGCTCTCCCATTCACTTCAATAGGAAAGCTGGAGGTAGCCGAAGTATAGCACTAAGCTCTCCCATTGAAGTGGATGGGAGTATGGATACGTTACAAGGGGAATGCCTACAGCTGCAGCCAGGCTGTGCACAATGGGTAAAACACCTCCATTCTCAGGATTGATGGGGTCATATTTATGCTTTATTTATCTGCATAACCCCTTTCAAGGAAATTGGCAAATACCGTATTAGAAAATTAACAAATTAACAATTAGCAAAGAGTGGCTAAAAAGAGCATCTCTCGCTTTGGAGTATCTGGCATGCCCATGTCTTACATGGACAATCCATTGATTCTAACAAGTATGACTTACTCAAACCAGATGACTACTAGTAGCCAAAACAGGGCTGATATATTACACTGTAAATCGCATATGAGACCAGTGTATCCATGAGGAAAGCGCATCTTTTCTTTCTTCTTCTTCTCACCTCCCTGACCCTCTGGGCAGTGATCGACAGATTACTATGTATACACATATTAGGTTGAAACCTTCGACAGGGTAAATATAATCAATACTAAATGCTAAATACTAAATTCACATCTAGTTTTGGGCCATTTATCCCCACTAACGTGACCAGGAATGGATGGAAAGTGTTATGACTTACAATTAGGCAATGATTTGCCAAAATTCTGTAGTCTAATTCTACCACAATGTAAGACAACTAACAGGTGACAATGATGTGCCAAGATTTTGTTGTCTAATTCTTCTGGAATGTAAGTCAACTAATTGGTGATAGAAACCTTGACTAGACAATCTAAAGATCCACCAGATTTACTATCCATAATATAGCCAAATAGCACAACTGCTACTTACATTAGCACAATACTTTCCAAAATTTTGCACAGACGTTTTGTAGTCTAATTCTGGAGCAACATAAGCCACTTAATAGGTGGCAATGATGCACTAAAATGTTGTTGTCTAATTCTGCTGGAACGTAAGCCAACTAATAGGTGATAGAAGCAAACACTGGACAGTCTAAAGATACATCAGATTTATCACCCATAATATCACCATATGGTGCCATTGGCACAATACTTTCCAAAATTGTGCACAAAATTGCTGTACTCAAATTCTGGTGTAACATTAATAGATGACAATGATGCGCTAAAATTCTAATTCTACCAGAATGTAAGCAACGAATAGGTGATAGAAACGTAAACTAGAATGTCTAAAGACATACCAGATTTATCATCCATAATATTGCCATACGGTGAAAGTGACCCTAACGTTGGCGCAATACTTTCAGCGAGTAGCTGTAGGGCTATGTCTATTTAGTCAATAACTTGGTAACTATCATTGAGTGAACAGGTATGTGTGTTTTTGGCCCCCAAATATGTTATATGTTATAATGTAACATTCTGAATTAGATTAATTTCCATATTCATTAATTGAATAACATTTCATTACGTCTACTTCTATACGTTCTCCTAGAATACAACTTCTTTCTGGTGGTTGCTCATGAAATTGGACATTCTCTTGGTTCGAACCATTCTCATACTTATGGAGACCTCATGTATGAGACATATCAGAACACCGATTCCACACAGTTCCGTCTTCCACAAAATGATATAAAAGTACATGGCCTATAAAGATATTAATCTGGTGGTTACATCTATAGACATATGTATACATATCCTGTCTTGATGATCCTTATCTGGTCCTAAAAGCGCTAGCCCCAAAAGGGTTATCATATTTATAGGGAACCTGTACAGTAGAGCCATATACAGCATATGACATATATAGAATATGGCATTTGGGGGCCTTGTAACAGATTTTGCTTTAGGAGGACTGACACCTTTCAATTTACACCACTTTCCATGTCACGGGGCATATCTCACATCTTAAGGTCTCTTGATGGGCACATATAGTCTCTTGCCACATATAGACCCTATGTTTTGTTTCCTTGTGTTGGGTAATGTCACTTCATTTATAGATATGATGAAGACACCCAAGTCATGGATGAAGGGTTCCCAAGGAATTTAGCAGATGATTTTCCAGGAATTCATTCAAGAATCAATGGTGCTATGTTCTACAGAGGTGAGCATAGCTGGTTACCACTTATATGCATGGGATCTGTTTTTTCACTCACAAAGTAAAGCCAGATTGTACCAGGCATAGTTTTGCAATAAGCTACTTATATAGATGTCAGATTTCTCATGAAAAAGTGATTAATGTAGAGGAAGTGGATGAATCTGTAAAACGTGCAGCCGTGTACAGTGTATCCGTGATGGTGATTGCACAAAGCTCATGGGTCCTAAATGGGGTCCCCCTTCTTTAAAAATAACCTGTCACCAGGTATGAAAAGCCCAATGACATACATCATCTGATCGGCGCTGATCATCATCTGATTTTGTTTATCCAAATCTGTTCAGCCATTCCAAAGATATAAGACATTTTAATGTTGATGTAAATTAGGGTTTACTAGTCAAGTGGGTGGTAACACTGTAGGACATACAGCCCACAGAGACCCCGCCTTCAGGGAGACTATAATGTCACAGCCCACTTGACTAGTATACCCTAGTTTGCATGAACACTAAAAGGGCTTCTATCTATGAAATGGCTGAACGGATAACAGATCAGATAAGATATGTCTTTGGGCTTCTCAGACCAGGTGACAGGTCCTCTTTAAGCTATAGAAATATGACCCTTAGAATAAACTGGACTATAAAACCACTGTAAAGGGGACCTGTCATGTCTCCTTACCTCTGTACTGTGCCATTCCTCTGTTATTCTTCCTGGAAAGATTTCCTCTCACATGCCAAAAAATATATACTGATAGGTGAAATTGGCTACCCGTCGAAACAACTGACCCTTGTGGGTGTTGGGGATGAGTGTCTGTAGGGACACCACTAATTCCACACTGCTCCCTGCCCTTTGAGTCTCTGTTAGAAAAGCGCATTAGCCACCAACCCCATAGACTCTAATGGGGTACATTGGGTGTCCGCCATTTTTATACTGAAACCGGCGGAGAGAAAAGTCCTCCGTACAGGACTTTTCTCTGAAGGTTTCTGCGGCAAAGTCTCCAATGGAGACTCCAGTGCAGACGTGAACTTAGCCCTACAAATGTTTGTCATTGTCATTGTCTCTTTCACTGACAGTCAACGCTGACAATTTCAGGCTAAGGCCCCATATTGCGGAAACACAGCTTTTTTTGTTGCAGATTTTGCTTTGTGGTTTCAACAAAAAAAAAGCTGTGTTTCCACAATATGGGGCCTCAGCCTAAGACACACTCAACAATAGTAACACCCAGTTGTTTGTTCATTCATTCATTCATTCATTCATATACTATATTTCCAGGATGAATAACAGAGGAATGTCACAAGGCACAGTTATCAGTGCAGTTTTGCAGTGATTCCCATAGACACTAATTGTTACAATTCCTTTTTGTCTTCCAGATGGATTGTACTTGTTTAAGGACAAGGTTCAATATAAGATCTGTCTGGATACGAGGACCATTAAGCAAGTTTTAAGCATTACCAGCTGGCAGGGCTGCAAATGAAAATGAAATGCATCGATAAAATGCAGAAAAATAACTGAATTAAGACTACTATTATTTATTGAGTCCCTATAAATACTATTATAAAGTGTTATTTATTTCTTTTTCTCCTTCGTTTCTTGTCTTTCAGCCATATGTTCACTTTTGGTTGCCATCTACGGCTTCTGTATAGATATAATCTACATAAAATCTTCAGGGACTTTGGATAAATGGAATGAGTTATAGTCTGCGGTACTCACCAGAGCTACAGTCACAATTCTAGTGGCTGCTGTTAGAAACAGTCAACAAATCTGCTGACAGACACACCCCTAACACCTTGGCTCAGATTAGAGAAAAGGGCCATGTGTATGGGGTCTGAACGGGTGTTTCAGAGGGGCCCCATGGCTCTGTATAACATGCGTTGTTATATGGCAACGGTGTACAGTACCTTATTAGGGTGTGTTCACATCTGCATCATCTGATCTGTACTTCTAGTGACAGACAACAATGGATCCCCAGGGACCCCATTGACTATAATGGGGTCTGTCAGGAATCTGTTGTTTTCTTCCTGACATTGCCAGGCAAAAAGGACCTCCATCCAGGAGTTTCATCTGTGATTTCAGATGGACTTGGCACCGGACAGACACTTCTGCAGGTGTGAACTGAGCCCTACAGAGATATTCTAGGGAGAATACCTATTCAAGTAACAAATGTTCTATGCTAGATGTCATACAACTACACGAATAAATCCTTGTAGACATATTATGGAAGCTGTATTATATTTTATACACCAATCCAGAGGTGTAACTTGAAGCTTCTGGGCTCCAATACAAAATCTGTAATGGGGCCCCTACCAACCTTGTGCCATTTAAGGCTGGATTCACACTAGCGTTGGAGTCTCTGTAGAAGAGAAAAAAATTGGCAAGGAGGATTTTCTCTCTGCCGGTTTCAGTATAAAATCGTCGGAAACCTGGAGGGTCCCATTATAGTCTGGGGTCTGAGGGTTTCTGCATGTAACCGCTTTTTAAGTGGACATGGTTTCCATCTTTTGAGCACCTATATGGACCCGAAGGACAGAAACCCGGCATAAAATAGTGAACCTAGCATAAAATAGTGGTATATTTTATATGGCAGAGGGACCTTTGGGGCCCCTCATGGTCCAGGGCCTGGTAGCGATTGCTACTTCTGCACACCCTAGAGTTACGCCCCTGCACCAGTCCTTAGTGGAAGTTTTTGGAAGTGTGCCACATTTACTAAAACACCTTTTAATACATTGGGTACGTGTTTGTTACAAATACAGAAAATGAAACCTTTGCTGGGGTAGACTTGAGTTGCAATTTGCACGATTTTCTGTCATTCCTATTAATAAATTTGTTGGAAATTTACTGACCCCTCCCCTATTCCTCCTGCCTATCCTTGCCCTCCTTTGAAAACTGGCAATAGTAGAGAAAATTTACAAATTTCAAATTTGCACAAATATGATGAGCCTTTTATTGCAAAAAAACTGGCACACAGCTGATGACAAATTCCCTGCAAAATAATTGGAAAGTTACTTAAAGGGGTTAATATTGATCGACTTCTACTTAGGACAGGTCATCCGTATCCAACCTTGGCACCTCCGCCAATCAGCTGTTTGCAGTGGCTGCGACGTCTGACTGAGTGCTGCTCCCTCTTCTCCGGCCTGTGACATCACATTCATGAGTCACATGGCCAGTTTGCCGCTCAGTCCCTTTCAAGTGAATGGATTGAGTTGCAATACCAGGCACAGCCACTATACAATGTATGGCACTGTGGTATTCAATGAAAAAGTTGCAGCCCTTTGACCTTTTTAAAACAGCCATGTGCCGGACCACCAACGATCCTAAAGATCGGTCATCAATATTATTATCCTGAAAAATCTATGGACATTATATCTATATGTTCACAGATGAAGCTACTGTTTGCATAACTATTTATTAAAACATGAATTTTTATCTTATGGTGAACATGATAATAAACTGTGACCTGGTTTAATACATTGTCTGTGTGATATATTATAATAAACCTCCTCAGCCATTGTCCATCAATACTAGTGAAGTAAATAGGGAGGAGGGAGATGTAGCTGCAGTGGGAACGGAAAGGAAAATATTGGGAAGACACCTGACTGGCTCTGCCATTGTATCACACCAGTACACCTGTGTATATGCACAAAAAGCAGCAAATCCTGCACGTTTCTCCTCATTTTTGTGTTTTGCTGCTCAATATGAAGAGGGAAAGCCTTGTGCATATTCTTACAGACCATAGAAATGCAGGATAAGGAAGCCGGAGTTGGACTTGTCTCATGGGTCCCATAAAAATTGCTGGTTGTGCGCCAGTACAAGCAATGGCATCGGCCAATAGAGAATATGCACGGCCATTGGGAAATTCCTTAATGCATCTATAATCTGAACATTTCTAAATGGAGCAATTCTGATAATAATATAATGTGTAGAAAGGGTAAAAAAAATGTCATAAAATAATAAAGACCTGTTACTTAACTGGACTCTGCGCCCATTAAGGATGATAATAAGGATTGTTATGTGCTGCGCTGTTTTTTGGGTCATAGTAGCAGAAAAGGGTGGTGATGGCTGTAAGTGCTCTATACGGAGCTGTATATATATATATATATATATATATATATATATATACAGAATATATATATATATATATATATATATATATATATATATATATATCTAAATAGATACAGTAGATATATATATATATATATATATATATATATATATATATATATATATTTATATACCAGTTCATGGTGACATACACAAGTACCATCTACAGATATCACGGGCCCCGGGTGTGCCAACAAATCATTCCACCAGACACCATTACACCACCTCCACCAGCCTGAACTGGTGAACCTGAAGGTTTTATTGATTCATGCTGTTTGTGCCAAGTTCTGACCCTCCCATCAGCCTGTTGCAACAGACGTCTGGATTGACATGACCAGGCGAATTTTTCCATTGCTGAGTGATACAATTTTTGCAGTCTTTGGCTCACTGGAGTCTTGTTTTTCCACCAGCAATAGAACTCAAACTGGTCGTCTGCTATTATAGACAACACGTGCTAAGGAATGGCGAGTTGTGGGTTTACATGTATAAGTTGGGGCTTCAACGTTGCAATTTGCTTGACTGTGCACCATCTCCATCACACCATTCTCGGTATACTCTTGACACTGTTGCAAGATAAAACTCAACAAAATTGCACATATTACTCGATTTTACCATGGAAAAAAGTTGCTCGATTGATTTTCTGCTGCACTCATGCATCTTATTTCCATACAGGGAAGCTCCACTTGTGAAAGGGTAGGTGTCTCTAATAAAGTGGCCATATATATATCAGAAGAAAAATAAAGACACAAAGTACATCCTCTTTGAATTCTATAGTTCTATTTATCAGAACATGATAAGTGGTCCTTCGAAGATCTTAAAATTAGATAACTACAAGCCCTGATGAACAACCCACAACAGATTCCATTGTTTCATTACTTATATACTATACTACTATTAATGAATCCAAAATAGGAAAGCCACGTGTGATACCTAAGTTCATCCCATGAATCAATATCTCGTAGAACCACCTTTATCAGCAATAGCTTGAAGCCATGGTTTTCTGTATGACTTTATCAGTCTCACATCATTTTAGCGGAGCTTTGGCCCTCTGTTCTGTACAATGTAGCTTCAATCCATTGGGTTTATTGGGCATTTGCTTCTGCAGAGCTCTCTTAAGGTCTCTTCCCAACATTTTAATTGGATTGAGGTTTGGACTCTGACTGGGCCATTGCAACACCTTGATTCTTTTTCTGCCTTGAGTTTGTTGTCCTGTTACATGACCCAGTTTCAGTCAAGCTGCAGCTATTAGACAGAGGGCCTCGTATTTGACTCTAGAATATTTTGGTATGTAGAGAAGTTTATGGTTGACTCAATGACTGCAAAGTACTCCAGTCTTGTGGCCGCAAAATAAGCCCCCTTCACCCCCATTCACTAATATGCTTGACAGTTGGTTTGAGGTGTTTGTGTTGATATACTGTGTTTGGTTTGCACCAGACATGGTGCTATGAATTGTGGCCAAACATCTCCACTATGGTCTTGTCTGTCTGATGGACATTGTTCCATTAGTTTTGTGGTTTGTTCATATGCAACTTTTCAAACTTAAGCCATGCTGCCATGTTCATTTTGGAAAGAAGAGGATTTCTTCTGGCACAACAACAAGCCATCAGTCTTTTTCTATTTGTATGGTCATGAACATGAACATTTATCATGCTAACTGATACCTGTAGATGTAGCTCTTGGCATTTGCAATTTCTATGCGCATTGCATGGGCTGACCTTGGGGTAAATTTCTCAGTGGGGAATGATAGACTTCAAAATGTTTGGAAATGGCCTTTCAAGAATGACAGACAGCAGCAATTGCTTCTCTAAGATCATTGCTGATGCCTTTCCTCCTTGGCATTACAGTAACACAATTCTGAATGGTCCAGACCAGCAAACTGTCAAAACTTCTCCTTATTTTTAGAGGTGGTCACACTTACTGATAATGAATGAATCAAATGCATTGATTTGATTGATTTGTCATGTGTTGTTGGTCACCTAAAGTTTTGTTTACCTAATTTTAAGTGCTTCTAAGGACCAGATGTTTTTCTTTTTATTTTGCCCTGATGTGGGCTTCTCAGGTATGTGTACGGGAGATAACGATTAATAGGTATTATCAGTGTGCGTCAAGGGTCAAGCTTAAGTACGCAGAACATAGCAATGTACTGCTAAAGGTATGAGTAGCTTAGTTTATAAGAGGGACCTGTTCCAGGAGAGTTTGCATGTTTGCCAGTGTGGTGCATATCCATGCTGCCCCTGCTTGTGGTGGACATCAGAGACAAGACATGGTGGTAGGAAGAGAGGCTGCATTTAAGCAGTGGTGTAGGGCTGCTGCTTGGAGACAGCCAAGAAGTGTATGTTGCCTGTGGGATGAGATATTACTGTACTGACTGAAAGTGCCAGGTGCAGAGGTTGGCAGAGAGAGGCAGCAGAGATGCCAATGAGTGCTTGGAAGTGAGTTGGGCCAGTGTCTACAAGAAGCTGCTGTAGAAAGCAAGGCAGCATATGGATGAGCAGCAAATGGCATAGTGGCTGGTGGATGTGAGAAAAAAGGCTGAGGTACCAACAATAGGGAGTTGTTTGGACTGGTGGTACGTTGGGCAGGGTATAGTGAGCCAATGCTCTTTGAGAAAACAGCATGTAGAGAAGCTAAAATTGAGAGATTGCTGGTGGGAGCGACGGCCATCCTTGTGGTGAATTGGCAGCTCAATCTCTAAATCAAAAATGAACTTTCTCCGAACCACAAGCAAGCCATAACAAAAATGTCACTCCCATTTTTACCAGGAGTCTCCAATTTATCTGCACCCTTACCCAGTCATTGATTTTTACCCATCTGCCAATAATCCCTAACGCAGAACAGAGACCAACCACACTCTGGCTGGGGGAATCTTCATCTATTAAAAGTTTCATTCTCTTTAATATTTATTATGTGTGTCCCAGGTCTCATTCCCAGGTTCTTTTGTATGGGTGGCAGTCACCCTAATAGATCAGCCACAGACTCAACTGCTCTAAATGGGAGGATTTTCTCTAAATAAAAGCCTGAACAGTATTTTTCTTTATATGCATAATGTATAATAATTTATATAGAGTATAGAGAATACATTGTATGTTTTGAAATAAAATATTAGATAGATAGATAAACAGATAGATAATAGATAGATAGATAGATAGATAGATAGATAGATAGATAGATAGATCTGTACCTGGTATCACTGTAGCCATTGCAATAATAAAATTAATACAACTAATACACTAATACAACTAATACACTAATACAACTAATACAACTAATACAATTAACAATAGAGATTCCGAAATTGAATAATTAAAAATGGTGTGATTTTTTTTATCTATTTAACTCAAAAACATTCTTTTATTATTATTTTTACACCTAAACAAACTCATCTACCTCTTAGCATTATAATATGACTCTGCGGTGATTAAGACAGCTCTTATTATTTTGTCTCCATTGGGTAATGCCCAACTAAGGGTTTTCCCAAATGAGTCTTTGGGCTGGCAATGCTCTGCCAAAAAATAGGCTCTTGCATGTATCCCCCAGGGCGCTACCCATAGCTATACACGTGAGCCCTAGTAGCCTCAGCTCTGCTAATAGTCTGCTTGACAGAAGTACCTGGAAGGCTCGAGGCGGTGAATTTCCTGTCATGCACACTGTACGCAGGGATTGTGTAGTATTACTTAACTACAGTTGTGTCACTTTGTTGGAATGGATCCACATTTACCGCAGTAATTAATGTGACTCATGTTTTATGAGACGTCCAGGGGCTATATAAAGGCAGGACTCAATGTCTGGAGAGTATCCTACTACAACCTGAGCTACAGCAAGATGTACTCTCTCCCTGCCCTGCTGCTGCTGTCCTGGGCTGCACTATCTGCTGCCTTCCCAGCTGCATCTCAAGAAGATCTGGAAATCACGTATGGAAAAATGGCTCAGGTAAATATGCAGCATGTTACTAGCTGGTAGACGTCTTATAGTCTGTGATAAATATGTTATTTCTTTACTTCTGCTGTCATCTGTACTGTGAAACACCAATAGTACATAGAAAACTTGTAAATGCTGTTGTAGCTTTCTAGAATTTGTCTAGACGTTTTTTTGCATTCTACGTACAAGTATGTAATTTCCTCTGAGTGTTCTCTACCCCCTCGAATGATGGGAACCATATCCAATGAAAGTGCAATAAATATCTATTTATGTATGTTTCCTTATCTATTAATCATATATTATCTTCCATCTATCTATCTATCTGACATCTATCATGTACCACTTAAATTGATAGTTGTGTTGGCTACATAAAATAACCATATCCAATGAAATGCAATAAATGTTAATTTATCTATCTTGTCCTATCTATCTATCTATCTATCTATCTATCTATCTATCTATCTACAGTATCTATCTATCTGATAACTATCTATCTATCTATCTATCTATCTATCTCTTTATCTACAGTATCTATCTATCTATCTCATATCTATCTATCTATCTATCTATCTATCTTTCATTATCTATTACTAAATCAATCAATCTAGCTACATATCTATCTATTTATCTATCTTGTATCTATTCATCTATCTATCTATCTATTTATCTATCTATCTACCTATCTATCTATCTATCTATCTATCTATCTATCTATCTAGCTATCATCTCTCCATCTACCTATCTCATATTTATTTATTTATACATCTCTCTATACCACATTTATCTATGGTCCATAAATACTAGCGTGGTTACGAATAGACACTGGTGTAAATGCTGCACATCTTTGTCACAACTTGCCATACCCATTTCATGATAAAAAGTTTTGACTTGCTAGATATGTGGGTGTGGCTTCTCAGATAAGGGGGTGGCATAAATGTGGCAAGATTTGCCAAAAATACACCAAAATTGTGTTGTAAAATTTTGGCTCAACGTAAACCAAATAAAAAGTAGTATAAACTCGGACTACACAGTCTAAAGATACGCCAGATTTATGATCTAGCACCAGTCACTGTGATAAGTCTGGAGTATTTTCAGACTGCCTGTCTAAGTTTACACTGTCTAACTATTAGTAAATCTAAGACTATGTATTTGTCTGATATTTATTATCTATTGTAAAAGGGTTATGGGATTTTGAAAAGAATACATAATCTTATGCTAAATCTCATACTCAACACTTTCTTAATATTGTAGTAAATTCTTTTGATTTGTCTCGTTTCTAAGAAATACCTGGAGCGTTTCTATGATCTGAAAACTACTGGAAGACCAGTCGGAAGAAGTAAGAACTATAATCCATTTGCTAAGAAGCTTGAAGAAATGCAGAAGTTCTTTGGTCTGAATGTGACAGGAAAACTGGACGAGAAGACAGTAAAAATGATGGAAAAACCTCGATGTGGCGTTCACGACATCGGTGAATACAACACAGTCGACAAAAAAGCTGCTTGGCAGAAAAATGACATCACCTACAAGTAAGTATTTGCTATATGACTGGTGTTTGTGTGATCCAGTGTTCAATTTCCCTGCATTGCCACCTCTGGTGAAATGAAGCATTACACAGCTCTCATGGAAATCAATGGGTTGTCCAAGTAATGCATGGATGTGCTGAGTCCTCCAAACCAAGAGACACTCTTTGAAGCCACTCTATACTCTGGCAAATAGATATTAAATGTTATTCTGCACTTTCCATAGATGTTAGGTCCTCATAGTATATATAGCATATATATCTGATGAAATAAGACAATTGATACTCATGTGAATAATTGTCATTTTCTATCCAAGAATTGTGAATTTCACACCGGACATGTCACAAGCTGATGTAGAGTTCGCCATCAAGAGAGCATTCAAAGTCTGGAGTGATGTGACCCCACTGACCTTCACCAGGGTCTACGAAGGAGATTGTGATATTGAAATCCAATTTGTTGAAGGAGGTAACTATGCTTCTCTATCAGTATGACTGCTGATAGTCCTTCATGTTATGGTCCCCAATGCTAAATAGTGTCTTCTTCATTTTAGACCATGGTGATAACAGTCCATTTGATGGACCTGATGGAATTTTAGCCCATGCTTTCCAGCCTGGACCAGGTATCGGGGGTGATACTCACTTTGATGATGCTGAGAGATTTACAAAAAACAGCCAACGTAAGTCATGGGTCTGAATTTATAGAGACATGTAGGGTTTTATGGGACTTAATCATTGATGGCTTATCCCTAGGGTCAGGAGGGTGAAGAGACAGCTAAGCTTCAGAAAGTGTTGTGTCCGATTTATTTTTCACATAGCATGTCATCTATACGGGTGACTGGGCTTGGTACTGCAGCTTAGTCTGAGTCAAGTGAATGGCATAACCACCAGCTATGGAGAGACCACTGTAGCACCATAGTCTTTCATTCTACTGTTCTCTGGGGCTCCTTCATGTGTAAGTTTCCGCAATACTTATCTTCATCTTATCATTTCATTCTAGAATACAATTTGTTCCTGGTGGCTGCTCATGAATTTGGACATGCTCTTGGTCTTCACCACTCCACTGACGAAGGAGCCCTAATGTATCCCGCTTACCCAGTCACTGACCCTTATCTTTTCCAACTTCCTCAAGACGACATTGATGCCATACAGTCTCTCTATGGTAAGGAGGATATGACTGATTCATCTATACTAGACCAATACTTTATTCTTCTGGTGTGATCCTATAGGTGATTAATCTATATACATTTTTAGGAAAGTCATCAAATCCTGTTCAGCCAACTGGACCTACCACACCTTCCAAATGTGATCCCAACCTTGCCTTTGATGCTGTGACTACTCTTCGTGGAGAACTGTTCTTCTTTGTAAAAAGGTACATTTTGGTAAAGCCTTCTTCTGGTTTCTTGACATTTTTCTTGACATTGATGGATCACCACTGAGGCAACTCTTTTGACAAGTGTGACCTCCTATTTACAAAAACTTGAACTATAATTGTTGACTGTTACTTTTCTTTATCTATTAGGTTTGTAATGCGCGTACATCCTCGAGTTGGTGAATCTGACATGCTCTATATCCAAGTCCTATGGCCATCTCTACCAAATGACATTGATGCCATCTATGAGAATCCTTACACCGAGGAGAATCTAGTTTTTAAAGGTAATAGAAAAGTTTTATCATATTATCAGAAGTGGTAAAAGATGAAATTATATCTGATAATATTTGATCTATAATGTCATAATGTTCTATTTTAAATCCAGGAAACAGATATTGGACTCTTAATGGCTTTGACATGTCCCAAGGATTCAGAAGCATCACCAAACTAGGATTTCCCAAAAGTGTTAAAAAAATCGATGCCGCCGTCCATGTTGAGGATCTAGGAAAAACATTCTTCTTTGTAGGCAACAAGTACTACAGGTAAGAATGACCATGGACATTTATTTCTCAAAACGTGAAGCCAGTTGATCAGGATCAAGAAGGCCACCATCTTAAAAATTTGTTAACTCCTTTTTGGGTTGCCCATTTGTAATATTTAGTCTATGTAAATTATGGCAATTGCACCAGTTAACCACATGGATGCCAAAGGAGTAGTAGAAAATGCACCTCTCATATGGAAGGGGTCAAATAGAGCATCATAGAGATACTCCTACTTAAAGGGGCCTGACAGATTTCCCTTAATTCAGCATTAGTAGCATCACAACCAGTGCAATATTGCCATATTATATTTTGACAGCATTTTTACATATAGATTATTTTGTATTTCCATGTGGAAAACAAAAAATTCAGACTATGGTTATCTGCCACAAAAATTCACACCATTGTGAACTCATTCTCAAGTTTAGTAACTTTATTTTTAGATTTTTTTCTTGGCTGCAGTGTAAAACTGGTATAATTTTCCCTTTCAGCTACGATGAAGACAGACAAGCCATGGATGCTGGATTTCCAAAGTATATTGCCAAAGACTTCCCAGGAATGAGACCAACCATTGATGCTGTGTTTTATTACCAAGGTAAATATAGCTACCAGCGTGGGTTGCCAAACTCTCTGATTTTCTCCAAAAATGTGGAGCTCTGTAACAAAAAAATGAAGCCCTTTTGACACAGTTTGCAGGAGCACAAATTGTGTAAAACTGTGAAAATTTCTCAGTCCAGTGGAATTGCATCCATAATAATTGTTATGTCACATTGCTATTATATACAACATCTATTAAATATAGGCTGGAGGTGATGTCATTATTAGTGTAACATCACTGTTGGGAACCATTGGTTTAGACTTGGAAGGAATTCTCAATTTTAAGTATGTTTCGGTCTTTGCCCCGTAGTTTTTGGTGGTGGTGCTGGGAGTTGTGAACCTGGGTAGGTCCCAGAATCCCCTAGATTCTTATTGACCCAGAAACATATCCACCCATAATCTATATATAACAATGTGGATCATAACTAATTTACATAAAAAATGTGAATATTCTTAACATAGTTTTCTTTTCTTCAGGTCTTCTTTACTTCTTCCAAGAATCCGTCCAGTATGAATACAATATGCAAACCAAGAGAATCCAGCAAGTTCTTAAAAGTAACAGCTGGCTGGGATGTTAAGGACATATGTTTTGTCTAAAGTTTGTATACTGTAGTGTCAGTAACAAATCACGTAACTATTCACATGTGACTTATTCAGGGCAGACTTTTCCAACTGTGAAAACATCTTTGTAACCCTTATACTGTAGTCCGTTCATTACCCATCCAGACGACTGCGTAGCCATATGTAGCAAAGTATTTATATCAATTCAGAAATGTATTGATTATATATTTTATATTAACATGGTAATAATAAACTATGTTATTTATATTGTTTTCTTTTGGTCATTTTTAAAGAGCTACTCCGCTTTAGAAGGTTCCTCTAATGATAAGCCCCCTGCTGCTGGGATCCCCAGTGATCTGCTATACCCTGTGGTTGTAATTGGAAGCCACTGATCAATTACCCTGCAGCGCCACCACAAGGGAAATAAATCATTACACAGTCCTCATTGAAATCAATGGACTGTTGGTCTAATGCACAGACATGTTGGGTCTTCAAGAGTGAGGGATTCTCTATGCAGCTGCTCTCCACTAGGTCCTAAATGGGGTATCACCATTTATTCATCCAGAATTCCCTAATAAGGTGTTTTCTGCAGCCACTTTAATAATACAGATTAACTTCTTAATGACTTGATTGTAAAATATAAGATATAGACCTTGATAAGCTGGCAGCATTGAAAGCAACATGGCAGATGAATTGTAATGATAATAAATGGAAAGTAATGCACCTATGCTGCAGTAATCACATGACTGCATATATATCTATCTATCTATCTATCTATCTATATATATATATATATATATATAAGATATATCTATATATATATATATATAGTGACAATTGGGGGTAATTTAGCCTCAAAGGTGGCAACTTCCCGGACTTCACAGAGGTGTTGGTGGTACTGGGTGCCAAATAAGCAGTATATCAGGTAGTAGTAATCCAAAATAAATGGCTTTATTCAGCTTGTGAGTGAAAACAGGAACAAAACAAAAAACAGCCTAGCCCACACACAGGGCAATACCTCACTACTTGAGCCCTGACTAACCTCTGGGGGCAAGAAGCTTTACTGAGGCTTCTCCTCAGCAGTCTGGCTCACACTTAGCTCAACCAGTCCTTTCTGGAATCCAGTCCTCTTGGGATAGACCGCCTTATCTGTCTCCAACTGGTTCCACCATCTACCTGCTCCCTGCAGGTCTCCAGCAGCTCTCTCCTGCTGTGTACACTCTCTCTGGAGTTGGGCCCCACCTATGGGTGTGGTTGAGAACCTTTTCAATCCTATTTTTGGGTTGCTCACCAGTGCCCTCTAGGTTCACACTCTCACACTCTCACATTATATATATATATATATATATATATATATATAAACTGGGAAACTGGGGACATCAGAAGAAAAGAAGGATTTGGTTCTCTGGTTACCAGTAAGCTAAGCAGCAGTACTCAATGTCAAGCAGCAGCTACAAAAGCAAATAGAGAGATTGAAACCTGTGATTCCATTGAGATAGTACCACTCTATAAATTCTTTTGCAAGACACATCTGTCTGGGATTCAGATTTTGGCTCCAGATGGTACTGTAAAAAGGATATAGGAGAGCTGGAGAGGGTTCAAAGATACCAACTAAATAACTACTATACGTGTGTAGCTATGACCTGGAATCCCAAGTGTCAGTGAAATTTTGAAGATAGCCCCAAGAATCTTTGTATCCTTTATTCCTGCACTCCCCAGTATCAGAGTACTCTTGCCCTTGACCCCAATTATTAATGCGCCATATGAATGAGACCCTATGATTCTTGGATCTCCATTTGTCAAAACACAATTAACTGAGACTACAGAGTTTCAGTTTTCAGATATCCAGTTCTGGCTGTGAAAGATCATTTGGAGGAGTTCCTCAGTAACCGCCCTGAACATATATATAACAACATATAAATATCACCACCTCTCTGCTATGCTGTCTCCATGGGGCTTGCTCTGCACAATGCATCAACATCATACTACAAATGGTCCTCCATCAGTTTCCTGGTGTCACTTAGACGCAGTCTCAGACTCAGGCCTTGCTGTACTAGCCCTCACCTCAGGTTTGAGGCCTAGTTGCTTGTACTTCCCACAACCAGGGTGTGTCTGCACCACACTGACCCCCAAGGGTGGTAAAATTCCCTATTTAACACCTCACTGGTATTGTGCCTTAACAGATTAATACAGCAACATTAATATAAACCACTGCATATACTTACATGCTGGGCTGCCAAACCTGCAAGAGAAACAAACAGTAGAACAAATATATACAATACTCAGTAAAGTTATCACATTGCAGTATTATAACCCACAAATATAGAACACATAACAAGATGATGCCTTTTTTGTATTACTGAAGACACAAAACTATATAGTCTATGAGGGGCTCAAAAGGGGGCATTATACAACACAGGAACCATCCATCACATTCACCCCAGGATGGTACTTAAAAAGCTAGTGTCCATTTTAAGGTAGGTGATCCTCCATCATCTTACACTGCCATGTTAAGGATGTAAGGATGTAGCTATAGTTAACTTTTTAATATATCTTATGAAAGAAATTTGTTTCCTTCTCCACTTATCTGACTGAGCTACTTTTTAAATAGAAGCCTATGAAGAGAGAAGGGATAGTTGAGTGAGAAACCCCTTCTACAACCCCAATTCCACTGAGGCTGGTATGCTGTGTAAAACATAAATAAAAACAGAATACGATGATTTGCAAATCTTTTTCAACCTACTATATATTCAATTGAATAAACTACAAAGACAAGATATTTAATGTTCAAACGATAAACTTTATTGTTTTTTTGCAAATATTCACTCATTTTCAAATTAATGCCTGCAAAAGCTGGGACTGGGGTAACAAAAGACTGGGCCCGGGGCATGTTTACCACTGTGTTACATCACCTTTTAACAACACTCAATAAGTGTTTGGGACCTAAGGGCACAAATTGTTGAAGCTTTGTAGGGGAAATTCTTTCCCATTCTTGCTTGATATACAACTTCAGTTGCTCAACAGTCCGGGGTCTCCGTAGTCGTATTTTGCGCTTCATAATGCGCCACAGATTTTCGATGGGAGACAGGTCTGGACTGCAGGCAGGCCAGTCTAGTACCCACACTCTTTTACTACGAAGCCATACTGTTGTAACATGTGCAGAATGTGGCTTGGCATTGTGTTGATGAAATAAGCAGGGACGTCCCTGAAAAAGACGTCGCTTGGATGGCAGCATATGTTGCTCCAAAATCTGTATGTACCTTTCAGCATTAATGGTGCCTTCACAGATGTTCAAGTTACCCATGTCATGGGCACTAACACCCCCCCCCATACCGTCAGAGATGCGCCATGGGCACTAACTCCCCCCGATACTATCAGAGATGTGCCATGGGCACTAACACACCCCCATACCACCAGAGATATGCCATGGGCACTAACACATCCCCAAACCATCAGAGATGTGCCATGGGCATTAACACATCCCCATACCATCACAGATGTGCCATGGTCACTAACACATCTCCATACCATCAGAGATGTGCCATGGGCACTAACACATCCCCATACCATCAGAGATGTGCCATGGGCACTAACACATCCCCATACCATCAGAGATGTGCCATGGGCCCTAACACATCCCCATACCATCAGAGATGTGCCATGGTCACTAACACATCTCCATACCATCAGAGATGTGCCATGGGCACTAACACATCTCCATACCACCAGAGATGTGCCATGGGCACTAACACATCCCCATACCATCAGAGATGTGCCATGGGCCCTAACACACCTCCATACCATCAGAGATGTGCCATGGGCACTAACACATCCCCATACCATCAGAGATGTGCCATGGGCACTAGCACTCCCCCATACCATCAGAGATGTGCCATGGGCACTAACACATCCCCATACCATCAGAGATGTGCCATGGTCACTAACACATCTCCATACCATCAGAGATGTGCCATGGGAACTAGCACTCCCCCATACCATCAGAGATGTGCCATGGGCACTAACACATCCCCATACCATCAGAGATGTGCCATGGGCACTAACACATCCCCATACCATCAGAGATGTGACATGGGCACTAACACATCCCCATACCATCAGAGATGTGCCATGGGCACTAACACATCCCCATACCATCAGAGATGTGCCATGGTCACTAACACATCCCCATACCATCAGAGATGTGCCATGAGCACTAGCACTCCCCCATACCATCAGAGATGTGCCATGGGCACTAACACATCCCCATACCATCAGAGATGTGCCATGGTCACTAACACATCTCCATACCATCAGAGATGTGCCATGGGAACTAGCACTCCCCCATACCATCAGAGATGTGCCATGGGCACTAACACATCCCCATACCATCAGAGATGTGCCATGGGCACTAACACATCCCCATACCATCAGAGATGTGACATGGGCACTAACACATCCCCATACCATCAGAGATGTGCCATGGGCACTAACACATCCCCATACCATCAGAGATGTGCCATGGTCACTAACACATCCCCATACCATCAGAGATATGCCATGAGCACTAGCACTCCCCCATACCATCAGAGATGTGCCATGGGCACTAACACATCCCCATACCATCAGAGATGTGCCATGGGCACTAACACACCTCCATGCCATCAGAGATGTGACATGGGCACTAACACATCCCCATACCATCAGAGATGTGCCATGGGCACTAACACATCCCCATACCATCAGAGATGTGCCATGGGCACTAACACACCCCCATACCATCAGAGATGCTGGCTTTTGAACTTTGCTGATAACAATCCGGACAGTCCTTTTCCTCTTTGGCCGGAGGACATGACGTCCATGATTTCCAAAAACAATGTGAAATGTGGACTGGTCAGACCACAGGACACTTTTCCACTTTATGTCAGTCCATCTCAGATGAGCTCGGGCCCAGAGAAGCCGGTGGTGTTTCTGGGAGTTGTTGATATATGGCTTTCGCTTTGCATGGTAGAGTTTTAACTTGCACTTGTAGATGTAGTGACGAATTGTGTTCACTAACAACGGTTTTCTAAAGTGTTGCTGAGCCCGTGTGGTATTATCCGTTACAGAATGATGTCGGTTTTTAATGCAGTGCCATCTGAGGGATCGAAGGTCACAGGCATTCAGTGTTGATTTTCGGCCTTGCCGCTTACTTGCAGAGATTTGTCCAGATTCTCTGAATCTTTTGATGATATTATGGACTGTAGATGATGAAATCCCTAAATTCCTTGCAATTGTACGTTGAGAAACCTTGTTCTTAAAATGTTGGACTATTTGTTCACGCAGTTGTTCACAAAGTGGTGAACCTCGCCCCATCCTTGCTTGTTGTGTTTTTTGAGCATTCCTCAACTTTCCCAGTCTTTTGTTGCCCGTCCCAGCTTTTTTTGGAATGTGTTGCAGGCATCAAAATGAGTGAATATTTGCAAAAAAAACAATGTTTATCAGTATCAACATTAAATATCTTTTCCTTGTAGTGTATTCAATTGAATATAGGTTGAAAAGGATTTGCAAATCATCGTTTTCTGTTTTTATTTATGTTTTATGCAACGTCCCAACTTCATTGGACTTGGGGTTGTAAGTTTAGGTTCACATTTGCGCATGGCTCTCTGTTGTTCAGATCCGCCGGGGGACCCAACGACGAAGGGCCCTGATTACTAAAAGAGCAGTTACCCACGGACACCAGCGGACCCAATAGACTATAATTGGGTCCTCTGGGTGTCTGTCAGACGTCTGCTATTTTTATACTGAAACCAATTTCTAGCAGTTTCTGCGGCAGAGTCTACAATGGAGACTGAAGCGCAGATGTGAACTTGGCCTAACACTGCTGTATCTTCAAGATACCACTGCACAGAATGAAGCAATAATTCAATTAACAACCTCCTCCCCTCCATAGACTTCTATGTGTTAGTACAGAGATGGATTCTATCCTGATAGACTGCATAAATGAAGATAAGTAAGAAGAGAGCCTAATAAGTGGAGAAGAAAACATATTTCTTTAATGAGCTATATTACAAAGTTTCTTATAATCTCCTGTACTATTCATTTATGAGAACATGTTTAATGATTGGAGGAATTACTTAAAGGTGTAGCATCATGAATTTTGCGCAGACCTGTTAAGCTGTCTGGCAGCTATGTCCACATTTAGTTTATAAAATTTGCATGGGATCAACCCCTACTACTTAGATAATGGCAATATAAATAGTTTTGGCAATGAAGAAATAGATCAATAAAGCATTACTTTATTGCATGACATTACTCCTGCCCTAACCCATCTCTTCAACCTATCCCTAACCAATGGATCCTTCCCTTCCACCTTCAAACATGCTACCGTTACCCCTATACTTAAGAAACCCTCCCTGGACCCGTCCTCTCCAGCCAACTATCGCCCCATCTCACTGCTCCCATACGCCTCAAAATTGCTGGAGCAACACGTCCACTCCGAACTATCCTCCTATCTCTCGTCCAATGTGCTCTTTGACAGACTACAGTCAGGTTTCAGACCCCATCACTCCACAGAAACTGCCCTAACCAAGGTCACTAATGACCTTCTAACTGACAAAGCCAAACGTCACTACTCTGTCCTCCTCCTCCTCGACCTCTCCTCTGCCTTTGACACAGTCGACCATTCCCTCCTGTTAGAAACACTTTCATCCCTTGGCATCTCAGACCTGGCCCTTTCCTGGATTTCCTCATATCTCACCAACCGCACATTCAGCGTCTCCCACTCGCACACCACCTCCCCGCCACGCCCTCTTTCTGTAGGTGTCCCCCAAGGCTCCATCCTAGGACCCCTCCTGTTCTCAATCTACACTCTAGGCCTTGGCCAACTCATAGAATCCCATGGCTTCCATTACCATTGCTATGCTGATGACACCCAAATATATCTCTCTGGACCAGACATTACCTCTCTGTTGTCCAGAGTCCCAGAATGCCTAGCAGCTGTAGACTCCTTTCTCTCCTCCCACTTTCTCAAACTCAACATGAAGAAAATGGAGTTCATAATCTTCACCCCTCCACGCACGACCCCCTTACCTGACCCGTCTATCAAAATTAATGGAACCACTCTCACCCCAGTCCCACAAGCCCACTGCCTTGGGATAATCTTAGACTCTGACCTATCCTTCAAGCCGCATATTCAAACCCTCAACACCTCCTGCCGCCTCCAACTCAAGAACATCCATCGAATCCGCTCCTTCCTCACCCCTGAAACTACAAAGATACTAGTCCATTCCCTCATAATCTCCCGCCTAGACTTCTCCATGGCCTCCCAGCTAACACTCTCGCCCCCCCCAGTCCACCTTAAACTGTGCTGCTCGCTTAATACACCTCTCCCCCCTTCCTTCATCGGCCGCCCCCCCTCAGCCAATCCCTTCACTGGCTACCCATTGCCCAGTGAATAGAGTTCAAATTACTAACACTGACATACAAAGCCATCCACAGCCTGTCCCCTCCATATATCTCCGACCTAATCTCCCGCTACCTGCCCGCACGTAACCTCCGATCCTCCAAAGATCTCCTACTCCGCTCTGCTCTTCACACAAACGTCTCCAAGACTTCTTCCGTGTATCCGCCATACTCTGGAACTCATTACAAAGACACATAAGACTGAACCCCACAGTCACAAGCTTCAAGAAGGCCCTGAAGACTCACCTATTCAGGAAGGCCTACAACCCCCAATAACACTACTGTCACCACACCACCATCTGTACAGCCTCTTCCCTCATAGATTGTAAGCCCTTGCGGGCAGGGCCCTCTATCCCATTGTGCCAGTTGGTCACTGTTAGTATTATCTTTTTTGTACATCTTGTGTACCGTATGTAAACCCTCAAATGTACAGCACCATAGAATTAATATAATAATGTACAGCACCATGGAATTAATGGTGCTATATAAATAAACAATAATAATAAAAAAAAAAATTAAAAAAGCAATCTGTACAAGTACTATGTACTGTAGCAAGAAGCTGACATTGTCTTTTCACCATATTGTGTCCATGTGGTCCATGGAATGAAGGATCGGGGACCACAATGTATATTATGACTGCCCTGTGTTTTATTTGTTACTTCCGATGGAACCCTTTAAATGTGACTTTTTCACCCATCCTTCTTTCCAATGCTGTATACACTACAACAGACAAGTATAAACTATATATTTCTTTACAAAGGTTTAGTATAATACTTACAGTGTTTAAACAAGAACCTAAGAAAGGTTGCACTACATTCCTGACAGGCCCCGTAATGGTCGCTGCACTACTAAAAACATGTGTATTAAAGGCCTAGGGGGCTTTCTCAATAGAACCCTATTGCATTACCCGTGTGTGGTCTGTGTTGCAATGACGTTTGATTGAAATTTCTACAGTATGTCTTAGAATATTATTAATCTTTCTTCCAGGAACAATGCTTTGGTGACGAAAGTTCTGTCTATATACAACAACAACCTAAAGTGAAGGTGATACCAAATACAGGAATCGCTGTGACTAGTCAACACATTTAGGGTTCCTGCACATGACTCTATATAGTAAATAATTAAACAAGGGTACTAACCATTGCTGTACTCTATGACCTTGTGTCTCTGATTATATATGGATATACACTGCTCCTACAGTGGGGAAAAAAAAGTATTTAGTCAGCCACTAATTGTGCAAGTTCTCCCAATTAAAAAGATGAGACCGGCCTGTAATTGTCATCATAGGTAGACCTCAACTATGAGAGACAAAATGAGAAAAAAAAATCCAGAAAATCACATTGTCTAATTTTTTAAGAATTTATTTGCAAATTATGGTGGAAAATAAGTATTTGGTCACCTAAAAACAAGCAAGATTTCTGGCTCTCACAGATCTGTAACTTCTTCTTTAAGAGGCTCCTCTGTCCTCCACTCATTACCTGTAGTAATGGCTCCTGTTTGACATTGTTATCAGTATAAAAGACACCTGTCCACAACCTCAAACAGTCACACTCCAAACTCCACTATGGTGAAGACCAAAGAGCTGTGGAAGGACACCAGAAACAAAATTGTAGACCTGCACCAGGCTGGGAAGACTGAATCTGCAATAGGCAAGCAGCTTGGTGTGAAGAAATCAACTGTGGGGGCAATAATTAGAAAATGGAAGACATACAAGACCACTGATACTCTCCCTCGATCAGGGGCTCCACGCAAGATCTCACCCCATGGGGTCAAAATGATCACAAGAACGGCGAGCAAAAATCCCAGAACCACACGGGGGGACCTAGTGAATGACCTGCAGAAAGCTGGGACTAACGTAACAAAGGCTACCGTCAGTAACACACTACACCGCCAGGGACTCAGATCCTGCAGTGCCAGACGTGTCCCCCTGCTTAAGCCAGTACATATCCAGGCCCGTCTGAAGTTTGCTAGAGAGCATTTGGATGTTCCAGAAGAGTATTGGGAGAATGTCATATGGTCAGATGAAACCAAAGTAGAACTGTTTGGTAGAAACACAACTCGTCGTGTTTGGAGGAGAGTGAATGCTGAGTTGCATCCAAAGAACACCATACCTACTGTGAAGCATGGGGGTGACAACATCATGCTTTGGGGCTGTTTCTCTGCAAAGGGACCAGGACGACTGCTCCGTGTACATGAAAGAATGAATGGGGCCATGTATCGTGAGATTTTGAGTGCAAACCTCCTTCCATCAGCAAGGGCATTGAAGATGAAACATGGCTGGGTATTTCAGCATGACAATGATCCCAAGCACACTGCCAGGGCAACGAAGGAGCGGCTTCGTAAGAAGCATTTCAAGGTCCTGGAGTGGCCTAGCCAGTCTCCAGATCTCAACCCCATAGAAAACCTTTGGAGGGAGTTGAAAGTCCGTGTTGCCCAGCGATAGCCCCAAAACATCACTGCTCTCGTTTGTTCCTGCTCCCCCTCTGGAGAGGGCTCGGCTGGGAGAAGTGGGACAGCTCCGTCCCTTACAACTGGACCGTCCCGTGGTTCTACAAGGATGTGCCCAAGTTTGTGAGGGAGTTCCAACTGGAGGGTCTGAAACCGGATCTGTGGAAGCCAAAGACCATCCACAAGCTCATCCGAGCTAGGGATGTCATGGAGGAAGTTCCAGGACTCACAGCGGATGCCATGAAGGTCGTTTGGGAGAATGTCTCTTCACATCTGCTGACCAACGGGCATCTGAGGGGGTCTGCCCCTCAGGTCGTTCATGCATGCCCGCAACTTGAGCAAAACGAGGTACTGCCCCCGGTGCCCCTACAAGGAGGAAACATCTCTGCACGTCTTCTGGGAGTGCCCTTTTGCTCAAGGCCTGTTGGATGAGCTGGAAGATGACTTTGAGGGCTGTGTACCCAGGAGGGGTCTGACATACCACACGGTATTGTATGGGCTCTTTCAGGGAACTCACAGAGAGAGCGAGATTCTGGAGGCCTGGCGACTTGTGAACTGTTTCAAGGACGCTATCTGGTTCGCTAGAAAGAGACTCACTTTGCGAAGAGAGAACATCACTTACCAGGATTGTTGCAGGCTTATCCACAGCTTGCAGCGGGACTATGCCATTTTGGATAGCCTGGCCGGTGAAGAGGAGGGAGAAGAGGACTGAGTCTTCGGCGACGTCTGTTTTTTCCCTACCCCGTTCTCCCTTCATGTCTGTTGTGTTACTCAATAAAGCTTCGGGCCTTGTGATTATCCCCTCCCCTCCCCCTCCTTCCTCTCCCCCATCCCATCACATGTCTTGATGCTTTTGTTGTTTAACTTTTGCTTTTCAGCTCATTGTTTAGTGCTAGGGTAGGAAGTAGTGGTAGTATAGGGAGTACATTATTTCCTGTATTGTACCTGTCCTCCCCTCATGTGTGTTGTGGTCAATCAATAAAGCTCCGGGCCTGTGACTCCCCCTCCCCTCCCCCTCTGTATTGTCACTTGACTGTCTTTGTTGAGTTGACCAAAATGTATGTCAGATAGGTTTGTAGTGCAGCATGTAGTGTTAGGATGTATTTCCTGTCGCCGTATGCTGCGCCGCATCCCTTAAGGATGAAAGATTTAGTCTGAATTGTGGTATTGTAACTCAGTTGCGTTGCGTCGCAGTACCTTTGTAATTTTTTCTTGAGACTTGGATGATAATATAAGCTTTATTCAATCCAAAAACTCTTCCATATAGTGGAGGTACAGTTTTTAGAAACACAACAAGGCTGGAAATGAGGCTGAGGTATGGTTCTCTCTCTTGTTTGTCAGAGTCTCCCTTACTGGGGAAGTCTTCTCTTCAAAAAGTTGTGAATCAAGTCTAAAAAAAACATAAAATTGCCCACAATGCCCAAGTTGCAGGGTGCAGGTCATCAAAAGGTTCCCAACTTGACATGTGGCTCATAGGTTACATCGTAGCTATGAAGTACAAAATTACCTTCACAGTCGTTGTCGAAAACACAAATTCCATAAAGTGAGCGAGGTGATGCCCCATCTCCTAACTGCAGACAAACACATAATCTGACTCTAGCAAACAAGTTGTCAACTCGTCCAGGGTTGTTGAAATATAGCATGGAAAGTAGATTAGATTTCCTCCCTCCTATAAGAATAGTTAATGACATGCCTATTAGACATCTCACCGCTCCATTAAAAACAATGACAAATATAAGTTATAGCAAAAAGTTCTCACAAGAAAATCTTATTCTAACTGTAGAAGACACAATTTCCATTTGCATCTTAACTTCCTATCTTAACTGTACAGATACAGTTTAACACACTCAATGATAATGGTACTTGGTGAACTTACAATCTATGGAATTAATCTATAGAATGATACTAAAAAACCCTATTCTTATTGCCCGTGGGTAGACAGGGCAAATATATACACACCTATTATGCAACTCCTCAGACTACTACTATTGAGGGATCATTCTACAACCCCTAACAGACTGAACTAGCCCCCTCTTAGGGTAATTAATTCAGACCCAGCTCATAGATCTGAGGCCTGCCTGCAAACAGAGGGATATGGGGTCCACTGCCATTCACATGGTGGCATAGCTCCCAACCGTCCCGCCTCTGGTGGGACAGTCCTGATTTTACACTGGTGTCCCGTGGTCCCGGATAGCTTATAATTTGTCCCGCTATGCCCCTGAAGTGTTTTGCTGTTAACAAACTTTATTAGGGTAGGGTAAAGGCTAAATGGTTGATGCTGAATCATAGTAGCTAAAGGACCTTTGATGACGTCATGACCATGTGATCAGACTCTTGTGTGGGCGGAACTATTCTGGATACTGCGGGACAGTGTGATGTTACATAGAAAGCTGGGAATGAGAGTGATCAAAGAGACAGAGAGACAGTATGTGTGAGCAAGAGAGGGGAACTGGGAGCACATGTAGGGGGCAGTTAAACTGAAGGCAGATGTAGGGGCAATTAAACTGGGGTCAGATGAATGGACAATTAAACTGAAGGAAGATTAAGGGGGCAATTAAACTGGTGGCAGATAAAGGGGGACATTGAGCAGGTGGCAGATAAAGGGGGACATTAAATTGGTAGTAGATGGAGGGGGCAATTAAACTGGGGGCAGATGAAGGGGGCATTAAGCTGGTGAAAGATGAAGGGGGACATTAAATTGGTGACAGATAAAGGGGGACATTAAACTGGGGGCAGATGAAAGGGGACTTAAGCTGGTGACAGATGAAGGGGGACATTAAATTGGTGGCAGATGAAGGGGGGGCATTAAGATGGTGGCAGATGAAGGGGGGCATTAAGCTGGTGGCAGATGAAAGGGGACATTAAGATGGTGGCAGATAAAGGGGGACATTAAACTGGGGGCAGATGGAGGGGGAACATTAAACTGGGGGGGAAGATAGAGGGTGACATTAAACTGGGGGCAACTGGAGGAGGACATTAAACCGTGGGGGACATGTCTGCCTCTAGATGCCCCCAGCTTAATGTCCTCCTCCAACTACCTCCACTGTTTAATGTCACCCTCCAGCTGCCCCATAGTTTAATGTCCCCCTCCAACTACCCCAATTTAATGTCCCCCTCTAGTTTCCGCCAGTTTAAACTGGGGCACGAGGTGAGGGACTTAATACTGTGGGCAATTGGAGGGGAACATTATAATGTGGGGGCATATAATGTTGGGGTGACTGTAGGAGCATTATACTGTGTGGCGGCACATGAAAAAATAGATGAGAATAGGAGGAGTCAATGTAGAAGTGGGTGAAGCTAAAATTGCTGCAGCACACATAGCGCACCGCATATTTTGTTCCTCTTTCTGTTGTTTGAAAGTTGGGAGATATGTGGTGGCCACTTTCCCCATCCCCTGAAAAGCCCTGTGACAAAAATGTGGAGAAAGCTCCATGACCAGGCCTCAGCCACATTCTTCCACCACCATGTAGCCCTGTTGGGCAGGAGACCACAACAGGAAGCACCTACACCAAGTAAGGGCCATCCCTGAATGACTTCTAGTACAGAAAGCACCTTTACATACAGTATCCAGGTCTCAAAGAAAACACTGATGTTATGGTGGAAGTTTCTCTGGCAGAGACATGGAGACAAAATTTCTGCCTCCCTACAAAGCCAAGGGAGGAGCTGTGGAAGCAGGTTAACCCTAGTACACATAGAAGAGGCCATTCCTGCATTCAGGTCTGTACTAATGGGATTAGGATGGAGCGAAATTGAGAGTATGTATTATATATAAGAATGCTAGAGATTGATGGGTATTGGAGGGAACAGGGGCAAATAAATTAACAATTGTCCATCAAGTTCAAGAGGGTTTGGTGCATTCTGGAATCCCTGCCTTGGTCACCAAAAGATGACTGTAATTATTAGATTAAGGGGAAGTGGTGTCACCAACCGAATACGAGCCCTTGTTCACATTGTATTAGTAAAGCTGAAGGAAGGAGATCGGTGAAGAAACTTCCCTTAAATTTGTGGTTTCATTGTCAAAGTGACTGGAAACACTTCCAGATTAATCAGACCTTGCACATTTATGCTGAAATCTACAGCGCCAAAGTGACCTAATATGGATGTAACAATTATATAGAGGAAGATAAGATCACCAATAAAGTTATCATCACTCGCCACGTGGTCTGAAATACTAAAACAAGCTCCATCTTCATTGATAATAAAGTATCTCTTTATTTTTCCTTTCCGCTAACCTACGGAACGCAAGTTAGTAAGAAGTAGGAAGTGAGAAGTGACCATGACTTCTGGATCAGACTACATAGGGTGACCATATGGACAGACATATGGGTCTGCATAGAAACTTGTTATAATTTATGCATGTAAAGGTTTTTAGACTGTGACCTGGGGCAGACTGTGAGTTTCCTGGGCCCCAAGTCAATTATTCATGGGCGCCCTTTGCTGACCATTCAAAGTTCTAATATGTCTGAGCTGGATTACATAAGGTCTTTGAGTAGCATTTTCATATATTGAGTTTTGTTGCTGAACATGCATCTGCATCTGACCTTCTGGCCATGGTTCCTCGAGCACTGTCCTATGCCAAATGATCTATGCTGTTGCTATATAGTACTGTGCAAAGTTTTTGTCAGGTGTGAAAAAAATGCTATAAAGTAAGAAAAAAAAAAAAAGTGTTAATAGTTTATTTCTGTGAATTTACAAAATGAAGGAAAGAGAAATGTAAATCCCATCAATATTTGGTGTGACCTTTGCTCTTTGGAGGAGGAGTCCTGGAAGTGATGATATGGCCCCCACAATCCAGTCTGTCTGGGATGACATGAAGAGACAGAAGGATTGGAGCAAGCCTACATCCCCAGAAGATCTGTGCTTAGTTATCCAACATGGCGGGAATAATCTCCCCGCCCAGTTTCTTCAAAAACTGTCTGCAAGTACTGAGGAGAATTTGCAACACTCAGGAGGGCCAGGAATGATGTCACAGGTGGAATGTAGGATGTGGCCGGCTTGTAGAATGACCCTTGACCCCGAATGTGCACAAAAGCCTTTTTGATGTCCCCGACTACCCGCCCCCACGTGGTACCTGACAGTGACGACAGACAACCAGGTCTCGGGGGTAATTGTTGCTCTTTTAGTAGGAGGACGAAGTAATACAAATGTACAGAGGAAGAAAGAACTCTCCACATAAAATACCACAATCCCTGTAGATAGTGTCCAGTTAAGCAGGTGATGGGCTTTGAGCAAAAGTGTTTTGACTTGTTTAACTGGTAGGTACTTTGAAGGATGGCCTGTATCCAGGGGGTTATCTCTCAACAAACTGGGTACATGTATGAGAGGAAACGGGTGTGCTGACAGCAGGCGACCCTCAAGTTCAGTCAGATTAGCTATGGACTCTTTTAATATATCTTTGTCCCAAAGACTTACTTGTAGAGAGATGCATGTGGAGTTCCAGGTGTATGGATAAACAAGTCAGTAGGCTTTAGTACTTGCAAACTTGGGATTTCAGAGAAAAACACTCTCTGAGGAGAAGTTTGAGCACAGAGGAAAAGACATCTCTGCTTGCAGTGGACTGATACAGGTCCTTGACTAGCATGTTCTCCAACTTGCACCCACATGTGCAGACTTCACACACACCAAACAACAGGGTTTCCAACCCTCTCAGGAGAGGGCTGTAGTTAAACCCCTCCTCCAGGCCAATCAAGGGAGCCTGATTGGTTCTGGAGGTCACCTGATTATACTGGACACTCCCTACACTAACACAATATGATGATGCAATCACAGACATAAATCACAATGAAAAGTATAGACAGTTGCAATTTATAAAACATCCACAAGATGGCCGTGGTGAATTTACTGGAAAAGGCCAAAGCCTACATTGCCTTCCATGTGTTCTGACTCTTGTGAGATATGTATAAAGGAAGGAGTGGGGAGATACCTTTTTACCAGTGGCGTAACTAGGAATTGGGAGATACCTTTTTACCTCGTACGTAAATGTCCATACTATCTCGGTCTGCAAGGACTATTAAAGGGAAATTGATGGAAGACAAAAAGCAAAGGTCACACCAAATATTGGTGAGATTTAGATTTCTATTTTCTTCCTTCACTGTATTTTGTTAATTGACAATAATAAACTATTAACCCTTCTATTTCTGGAAGCATTCTTATTTTGCAGCATTTTTTCCACACTTATCTAAATATTTGAACAGTAGATGTTTTTTAATTTTTTTTTTGGGGGGTGGCAGGAAAATGGGGTTTTAATGAGCCAAGTCCATCTGATAGATGGACTTGATATTCTTTACGTAGTGCAGAGTTATTCCGGACACTCTTCTGGATTGGGGCGTATCCCTTTCGGTTCTCACACGTTGACAACTTCACACAAAAACAGCTGAGAAATTGGAATTCCCATAAAAACTCCTGTCCAGAATATGAATTCTTTAGAGGGACCTAGTTGTTACAATAAAGCCATCTTATGTCTTGGGATGGCCAACTTGAGACTGCAACTTGTTGGGGCAATAGTAGTTTCTTCACAGGGGTTCCTCATACCATACCCACATGCCAACTTCAATTTATTAAGGCATGAAACGTCCTCCTTAAGACTTTTGCACAATAAGGCTAGAGGTCCGTGGTAAGTCTTAGTTATACAGTGTCTCTTTCCTCACAGCAAAATTATGAGGTACTGTGATGGGCACGGTTAACATGACAAGGGCACATCGGAGTGTAGCTGTGGAGCCCTAACCTAAGAGGAACAACCTCAAAAGTTGAGGATAAGTTGCGACAATTGTGTGACTTTTTCCTTAACCTCAAACATAGGGAAGGTTTGATACTGTGCAAAAATCTCTGTAACCTTCTGACTGTATTACAACCATTGACCAGACAGTAGTCATCCGTGAGCCCTGCATGAAGCCACAACTGGCAAACCTCGAGACGTGCGGGCTTCCCTGCCCGGATGCAATGTTGATTTTATGTGATATGCCTGTATTACATATCTGTCTGTGAATTACCTTTTTATGAAGTCTTATCAACCGGAGGTCATTGTACAGTACTATGTCCGCATTTATACTCCTGGAAGTTCTTGACACCAAGCTGAAGGTGCGGTTTATGGTGGAAACGTCACTGTGGTTCTGGGTGTGAATTGTCAGCCTAACCCTGGGAGAAGACAAGTATGTTTTTCGTTTGTGAACTACTTATTTACTCTGGTCGAGATAGGCAACATGTTACCACTTTAACTTAATTGGAGAAGGTGGACATATTCTAAAGATTGTCTCCTAGTGACCTATATTCTTTTTTAATATACATTTTCTATACAAGGGTGTGCAGTCACTACCGGACCCTGGTCTCTGAGGAGGCCCCAAAAGTCTCTCTACCCTATAAAATATACAACTATTCTAAAAGACACAATGTAGGTGGGAGCCCCATTACAGATTTTGCATAAGGAGCTTCTAGTTACACCTCTGTTTTTTCATTTAGCTTTCTATTAAAACGCAGTTATTAGAGTGGATATTTAAGAAATAGGGCTATAGGGGGTGCAGAGTGAATAGCCAAAAGACCCCTCTGTTATATAAGAATATACCAATATAATATATAGCAAAAGGTACTGTATGTCAGCGGGGGCCGTTTCATATTTTTCATTGGAGCCCAGAAGATTTAAAGGGGTTTTCCTACTGTTCATATCCACAGGAAAGTGGGTAAGTGACTGATCACCTCAACTTCCCTAAGTGCCCCTTGTAAATGGAGCAATGGGGTGCCTGCATGACCTCTGCAGCATTCACATCTATGGGGCTGCTGGAGATTACCACACCGGCAGACCCATAGAAGTCCCATAGAAGTGAATGGAGTGGTGGCCAACTAGGCACCCCCACTGCTGCATCTGCATGGAGCACTAAGGATAAATTTTGGGTCCCCATTGAGAGTTGCAAGGGATGAAGCACTTATCCCCTATCCTGTGTCTATAGTGGGACAACCCCTTCAAATTCATTTCCTGGTATTTCCAAAATTTGTAAGCAGAATCCAAAATGTGCAGCCGGAGCGTAAGAAGTGGTTACCCGAACACAGTAAGAATAACTAAACTTTCTGTAAAACCTAATTTTTATTTGTCATTTTCTTTGAGCGCGGTGCTTTCCCTTGGATGAGTCCGCAGTAATATACGGCATCCCTTCACTTGAAGTTCTGCAGAGAGTGCACTATTGTGTTTGGCAATAGTAAGCTTAGGAAAAATTCCCACTTTGCTCACAGCTAGGACTCATTGCCAGTAACACGATCCATCCCTTGCTTGTAGGTATACAAATTTTCTAGGAAATCTCTGTAGGGTGAGCAGAGAGATTGTAGTCAGGACGCAGCCTCGGGGCTTGTCTCTAAGTATATACAAGTAAATTACTCACTACAAACACGTACTTGTACTGGAACGGGGAAGGATGCAAATACTAAGAGATGTGATGGGAGAGTGGAAGTTGTGATAGAAGATATAAACCCAGTAACCTAAACCAGACGTATCCGGGAGAATACACTTACAGTAAAATCACTGAAGTTCATTAAAGCGGGGTCATTTTACTGTGGCGGCGTCTTGAGAATAATCAATGTCCATGATCTGCAAGGGCATATGGTCCTCATGGAAGGGGGTTCACTCCAGAAATGGAGAGTCACTTGAAAGAGCAAATGTAACTGTAAAGGACTCAGCATGATTGTATATTAGGCTAAGGCCACACGTAGCGGGCCGCAGCAAAAAAGTGCTGCGGGAAAATCCGCAGCGGCAACACATTTTCTGCTTTCATTATACCTATAGGGAAACCAATGACGTTTTCATAGGTATAACTGACATGCTGTGATTTCCAAAGACTAACCATTTTGGAGATCGTAGCATTTCCGTTATGTGCATTTTTCTGCAATGTTTGAATGGGATTCGCTAGAATTTTGTGTAAAATTCCCATAATTGGAATTAAAAGTTAATATAAAAATTTTGAAAAAATGAAAAGAAAAAAAAAAGTATTTTATTACATATTGAGTAAATTAAAGTTATAAAAGATAACAAAATATACCTATTATTATAACTGTGACAACCTGTAAAGCCAATGTATAACATTATTTATAGTATCCATTGTATGGCATGAAAATAATGAAAAGCATGCAATGGTAAAAATGCATTTTTTAATATTGTCCTCTCCTCCCCCCCTATAAAATGTATATAAATTAAAATTAAAAGTGATATGTAGCCTACAATGGACATATAAAAATATAACTCACCCTGAAAAAACCTATATACGACTTTTTCAACAAATAAACTACCACTGCTTGGAATATGGTGATACAGACATGAAAAACTGGTTGTAAGTAAAGAGATTACAAGACAAATCAAACCAGCACATTATTATAACATCGCTTTATTTCTAATCCAATCAATGTGAAAACTAAACTAATGGACAATTTTGTAAATAATCCATAATTGACGTAAGCGATATTTTTGTGGTTTTCACATCTGACTTCCTCCGTGATCTTGTATGAATAATAAATCTTCTCATGACGGAATCTTCTAAAAAAAATGCAGAATTGAGACTATTTACAATTAAAATAGCCTTTTCTATACTGTTTGAGGGGGAGGGCGGTGAAACATCATGAGTAACATGGATTGGGTAAGCGTCTCCTAGGATTGGTGCAAATGTCATAGCAATATACAATACTGGGAACCCTAACACATTGCAGGGGTAGGGGCGCAGCAGCCCCACAATCTAGAGAATTCTAATAAAATGCAAATAGACTAAAATAACAAAAAAATCACTGCCGCCCCCTCTCCTCTGGATCTCCAGGTCTGTTTACTTGCATTGTTTCCTTGCCTATGGTGCCATATCACTGGCATCCTTTCTCCCTTTACGTAGTCACACTGCCAGTCATAGGGTATGTGACCGCGGTAGCCACTGACTGGCTGCAGCAGTCGCATGTTCTATGCATGGGAATGTGTCAGATTCCAGTAAGACAGGTGGGTACTTTTTGTTATTTTAGGCCATTTGCAGAGACAGATGGCGACCAGCAATATACCAAAACTATGATGAGTAAGTATATAAGATTGCCTATTGGCTAATGAAAGATGCAATACCTGTCTACATATACAATTTGCTGTAGTACCAATTTAGGCTGAGGCCCCACGTTGAGGAAATGCAGCTTTTTTTGTTGCAGAATTTGCTGCGGTTTTTTGAGCCAAATCAAAGAATGGCTATAAAAGGAATGGGAAATATACAAAAAGTACTTATACTTCTACCTTTTGCTCAATCCACTCCTGGCTTTGTCTCAAAACACTGCAACAAAAAAAGCTGCCGTAACGTGGGGCCTTAGCCTAAAGGGGATATGTTAATCAGGATATATAGGCGTTGTGTACATGGTATTTATTTTTCTCAATGGTTGGCTACTTTTTAGCTCACCTCCATGAAAGCAGAGATGTGATCCGTGGCTATAGAGTCTTAGGTAGTCTGAGACACATACCCTGTCTCATCTTTGGTTCAGATTGCTGCTCCCTACTCTTCCTAGTTGCATGGTGGCTCGGTGGCTCGGTGGTTAGCACTACAGAGTTTTTGTATGTTCTCCCTGTGTTTGCACGGGTTTCCTCCCACATTATATTGGTGCTATATGAGTAAGCTAAATAAAAATAATAGCTCAGCATGACGATCTGAATTCTTTCGCAGCATCTAGGACCTACACTGATCTCAAGAATAAGGGACTTCTATGTCCTATCTTTAGTGGTGATCTAATTACTTCATTACTAGGAATAGGAGCTATGGATGGCTCGGAGTAGGAGCTCACAGTCAGAAAGCCCCACTCAATTCTTTGAAAATAATGGAAATGAAAGTTTGTGTATTATCAAGCACAAAGCAATAGAAAATATATAAGCAAGCAGTACTTTAATGAAGTCTAGCCAGTCTGATCATAAATAGTATGGGCAGAAATCACTCCATAGGGATTGCCCATAATGTGACCAAACAGGTCTCTATCAGTCTATTTCTCCTATTGTATGATGTGAAAAGTGTTGCTGTGCTTTGTGGTCATTGCCCTGCTCTTGGTCACATGGTGACTGTAATGGCAGTACTTATGACATTACAATTGTCAAGCATACTGTACTAACGTAGAGTGAATACTGCTCCAATGTAGACCTAGATGTCTCCATGGTAACAGACTACAAACAAACCATGTGTAGTCTGATACTACAGCTATTCTCTTCCATTATTTATTTCTCTTAATTGTATAGCGCCAACATATACTGCAGCACTTCACAGACATTGTGTTCACTGTCCCATATAGGGCTGACAATCTACATTCCCTATCAGGATGTCTTTGGAGTGTGGAGGAAACCGGAGTCAGGGCCGCTTTAACCATAGGGACAATGGTGCACTTGCACTATGGTAGCGGGGGCACCCTTTGGACAGCGGGACAGTCCTATATTTGCTGGCGTGCTGTCCAGGGCAGTGGGTCTGAGCTACCCCAACTCATCGGCATCCTCTGGAAGCCAGTGATGAAGTAGGGAGCCGTCCGCTCCCTGCTTCACCACCTGGCCACTTTCTTTGCTCCCGGTGTCCTGGGAGCAGGAGGCGCGATGTAGTGACGTCACTTGTTCCTAAAAGACTCCAGAAAGAGGAGTGAACGGGGAAACGGGAAAAGGTGAGTATTACGTTTTGTTTTTTTTTGTTTGATATATACAGTGGGGGACACAAAACAGTGGAGGAAACCTGGGAGGGGATATAAAACTGTGGGGGCAACGGGGGGGCATGACACTATGGGGGCAACCTGGGGGGTGGGAGGACATGATACTGTGGGGGCAACCTGAGGGGGGCATGTCAGTGCGGGGGGACATGATACTGTTGGAGCAACCTGAGTGCGACATGATAGTGTGGGGGCAACCTGAGAGAAGCATGACACAGTGGGGGCAACTGGGGGGTGGGAGAACATGAATTTTTTGGGGCAACCTGGAAGGGGACATGAATCTGTGGGGGGCAACTTGGTGGGGGACATTATAAGGGGCATATTGTATGTGGCCACTAGGGAGCCATTATACCGTGTGGGAGCCACTAAGGGGCGTTATACTATGTGGGGGTCATTGAGGAAGCATTATAATTTGTGCAGATCAGTTATTTCTAGGTGGTGGTGATGGGGGGGCCCACTTATGAAATATTTGCACAGGGCCCACCAATGTATTAAAACGGCCCTGACCAGAGTACCTGGAGGAAACCCACCAAACACAGGGAGAACATACAGTACAAACCCCTTGGTGATGTTGTCCTTGGTTGAATTTAAACCTAGGACTCCAGGTCTGTAAGGCAACAATGTTAACCACTGAACCACCATGATGCCCACGTGTCCCTTCTTTTTGCTAGCATACCAAATGTTGCGAGAAGTATGCAAGTGAGATGAATCTTTGAACACATATATTTACCATCTGATAACTTGAAGAGGGCCTTTCACCACCGTCCAGCTCTTTACATCACTTAATAGCTGATGTTCCACTAATTATGGGACAGTTTCAATTTCTTCTCTAGCCCCCACCATTCCCGAGCAATCAATGCTGTTAGTTTTGGTGTCTGATATACTATTTAGATTGTCAGGAGGGTGGTGTCCAGCAGGAGCAGACAAGGGGTGTGATTCTGAGCTCTGACACTGGCAGCCTCTGATTGGAGCTCTGAATCACGCCTGACACCGCCCTCCTGACAATACAGAGCTTAGTGGAAGAGTGAAGAAATCAAGCGATACCTTTCAGAGGCTAACTGAGTATATTTGATAAGTAAGCTTTCAGAAGACTAGCTTCCTTCCTTACAGAGCTTAAACGGGTTGTCCAGGAAAAAAACAATTTTTCCCTGGAGGCCGGGGAAGGTGGAAAAAAAAACAAAAAAAATACCATACTCACCTGTCCCTGCCTCACATGACTTGATTAGCCTCAGCGGCCTAAGGAAAGGAACCAGGACGTCACAGGTGACATATGCGAGTAACGTCCCGTGTCCTTTCCTTAGGCTAAACTAGCTGTATTTGTTGCCCAGGAATGGTGGGGACTCGAAAAAAATTCCAACTGTGCAGGAATCAGTGGAGCAGAGCCTATTAAAAGATGCATAAAACTTAAATTGGCGGAGGTGATGAAAGGTCCACTTTAATGCAGAGAAATTAATATTGTTTTTTTCTAGCATTTCTTTTTTTTAGAGGTTGTCAACTTTGGGCAATCCCTTGTTCTTTTAAGCACCCTTCCGCCCCAGTGATATGCTGATCAATTGAAACCCACTGAGTGACTTCACAAAAAGTAGCTAACCTGACACAAAGGTTCAGATAACTGTCAAAGGGCCCAGTTAGGGCCAGAAATACATTTTCATCAGCACATAATAAAGTATCATTCACTTGGATAAGATAGTGGTCAGTGCCGAAAAAAAAAGAGGCTTTTTCTACATCCCTTGACAAAAAATATTCTATGTCTCTGCAGCGCTACCTCTGGGGAAATGAGGCATCACACCGTTATCAATTACATGATCGAGATGCTCATATAGTGCACTATCCATTCTGGATGAACAAAGGGGTCCCAGACCCCACAAAAAATGTATAAAAGGGTTTCCTAAACTAGACAATCCTGTCTAAACATGAGAAAGCAATACAAAATCTGGAACAGGGCCCACAATTCCCATGTACCATAATACTTATGCTTTCTTTGTGCAGTGGTGCCTTTGGGCCATCTCAGATACAAGGGTGGGGCACAACTTTCTTCACCGCCAGCAGCCACACCCCTGCCTGTCATTGGCAGCTTACTTTGACTGTTGGAGATGCCAAGAGCAAGATGTCTGCTGATCAGCTCATGGCGAAGGAAGATGTATTATGCATGAGCATTGTCCCGTAAAGATTATATGAGAAAACTTTATAACTAGCAATTTGCAAAATTGTAATTTATATAGCACCAGCCACATAGCTGTGCAAGGATAATCTATTCATTCTCTGCTGAAGACAATGTCATATACAATGTCATATACAATGCAAGTCCAGCTACACTTTTAGGCTCAGGACCCACATTGTGGAAACGCAGCTTTTTTTGTTACAGATTTTGCTGCCTTCTTTTGAGCCAAAGCCAGGAGTGGATTAGACAGAAGGTAGAAGTATAAGAACTTCCTATATATTTTCCATTCCTTTTGTAGCCACTCTTGGCTTTGGTTCAAAAAATCGCAGCAAAAACTGCAACAAAAAAAGCAGCTTTTCCACACCGTGGGGCCTCAGCCTAAAGGTGGGTTCACATATAAACATCCTCCATTGTAATTTCCCTCCAGTTTGTTATGGCAAATCCAATGGTAAACTGATTTCAAAACGATGGCACCTGGCATCCTTCTGATGCTCCAGATATGTTGGGTCCAACGTATAAGGGGGTGTTCACACTTCAGAATTTGACACCAATTTGGGAGCGGATTCTGCCCCCCAAACCAGCAGCAGATTCCACTCAGATTCAGCATTCTACTGTTTTCAATGGTAGGCAGAGATCGCAGCAGGATACTGAAAAATTAAGCGTACTGCTCGATCTTCCCGGGGATGTCGCTGCAGATTTGGCTGCAGAGACCTGTGGCTCATTTTCCGCCCCCAGGCTCCCCATCCATTTATCTGGGACTAATCAGCTGTGGAAAGCCGGGTGGGAGCCTCGGGTGGAATTTCTCTTAATTTTCCGCCATGGAAATGGCCCCTTAAGAACCTGGACGGAAAAGCACTGCAGAAAACATTTTTTGATCCTGGCCCAGCACTGTCCAGTGCAACAACTGATGCACCAGATGCCAGGATGGATGCTTTAGAAAACTAAAGCAGAAAAAAGTTTTTCACTGGCTTTTCTGCATCTCAAGGAAACTGCAACAGACAATGGGGGAAATTTATGCCATTTACGCAAGTTTTCTGGTGATACTGTGGCACATCTTTGTAGCACTGCCCTTTATTGCACCAAATATGTGCCAAATCCCCTGTTCTGTAAATATGGGTTGAGTTGGGTGGAATGCTGGGCAGAGCCGCTTCGGCCCGACATATCTAATATAACTCACTCCTGTTTTCTGGCATGAGTTATATTGTAATCTACACCAGTTCCTGACTAGTACACCTGATTTATTAAGAGACTAGAGCCTTTTGATAATTCAGGTGTGCCTTGCGAGGTCTAGGCTTTTCCTACGCCAATCTTAAGAAATCTACCCCAATGTGTTCATGAAATCACCTTAAGTAGCCATAAAGATAATAATATTTATTTCTATGGCACCAACATATTCTTTGGCACTTCACTATTCCAGGGTTAAATGTAAAAGGAAAACCAGACACCACAATACAAAAAAAGTGGAGTGAGCTTTCAATAGGTAAAAAAGGTAAAAAAAATACTGCCCCCTATCAGGGAATGTTGCTGTCCATGGTGACATTCTTCCTTTGCTTTGTGGATAATAGTCTCTGTACAAAAGCCCCTACAGTTAGGATGAAATTCCTAGTCAGTGGCGAACATTTGACATGGCCCCCCCCCAAACCACCGCCCCCAACCCCCCCGCACCGCCTCCTCTAACCCTCCCCCACACAAACCGCATTCCTGCGCAAACTATTATTCACCATAGTGACCCCTGCACACAGTATTATGCAGCATAGTAGCCCCTGCACACAGTATTATGCCCCATAGTGGCCCCTGCACACAGTATTATGCTCCATAGTGGCCCCTGCACACAGTATTATGCCCCATAGTGGACCACCCATGAATGATTATTATACTCTGGGGTCTTTTCAGACCCCAGAGTATAATGATCGGAGACCTAGGGGAGCATACAAACAAAAAAAAACAATGCTACTTACCTCTTCCTGACTCTACTTCGGCCATCTTCAATGTTGGACCAGATCTCGCGTGAGCCAGGCTGGCATCGCGATGCATAATAACATCGGCTGACGTCTGGGACATCACCAAACAGGCCCAAAGCCTGCGGAGCGCTGGAGAGGTAAGTAACGGTGTTTTTTATGTTCCCTCACCTCCCCTGGGCCTCCGATCGTTATACTCAGGGGTCTGAAAAGACCCCAGAGTATAATGATAGCAGTGTTTTTGGGGTTCGCGGTAACGGCTGCCACAGGACTCTGGGCCCCCTAATGTCCCGGGCCTTGTGGCAGTCGCTACCACTGCTACCCCGGCATTTACGCCCCTGTTCCTAGTATTTCTTACTCACCGAGCCCTGTAATGGTTCCCTTTCCAAATGAACTTGAAACTTTCCAAATAAGTCTTCCTGACATTTATATAAACAGAGGTTGAGCTAGCATTCACACTACAAAGCCTTGGATTCCTTATTTTGAGTGTGGTCTACAACATCCTTTCATCACACCACAAGATTTTGCACACTATGCAGAAGATAAAGTGGGAACAATTTAGCAAATAAATTCCCACAAGCTCTTCAATTTCTTTTATTTTTTTTGCAAAATTTGCTTTATGTTTTTATATATAATAAAAGATTTATATTTGTCTGAAAACAATTGGCTTTTTGATAAGCTTGTGGGCAAACCACCAGATTCTATAAGGTAAGGGATGCCCTGTGAGCCTAAAGCTGGTCATACACTTCACATCATTGTTGGTTGAACTCTCATTTTTTGTTGGACCCCTCCATTTGGAAATGACAACGGAGAAAGCGTATATGGAAACTCACCCTTACACCCTTGTAGTTGGACTTGCATTGAATATCATGTAGTTTACCTGTAGATTACCCGTGCACAGCTATACGGATGATGTTATATTATTCATTACATTTTTGGAAATTGCTAGTTATCAAATTTTCTGATCTAGGAAGACAGATAAGGCAGAGACCAAACACTGACTGGAGAACCCTTTAGTTTTCCTCCACAACCTCCCTCCTTTTTTAATTAATTATTTTTTTTAATTATTCCTCCCTTTTTCTCTCTCTCTCTCGTTTCTTTCTCTCTCTCTTCTTCATTTTCTCTCACCCCTTTCCCTGGGTATTCCACTCCCCGTAGTCTCCTAGGGCTTTGGGCTCTTCTTTATCCTCCATTAATCCAATGAAACCCCTGGACCTCTTAACTCCTTGGTCGTTGCATGTGTGTGGTCCATTCCGCTTCCGTCTAACAATCTGAACATTGAAAATTAAAGGGAGTCTGTCACCAGAACCTAGCCTATGAACCCAGCCCTGCAGATAGATAGGTTAGGGTCACGTGATTCAAACGATGTTTTCTCCTTGTGAATCGTTGCCTCTGTTGTTGAGATATCGCCATCTTTGTGAATATGCAAGCTTTGGAGCAATGAGGGCGTTGTCATTGCACCAAAGAGCTCATTTGCATATTGACAGAAACAGTGATATCTTGGCAACAGAGGCAGCGATTCACAAGGAGAAAACACCGTCTGATTCGGGTGACCTTAACCTATCTATCTGCGGGGCTGGGTTCATAGGTTAGGTTCTGGTGACAGACTCCCTTTAAGGGTGGGTTCATACTTGCGCCGGTACTCCGTCCGCCGCGAATCCGACCTAAATATCGGAACTGGATAGGGAAAGGTTTGCGACGCTTTGCTTAAAAACCCATTCACTTGAATGGGTTTTTAAAGCAATGCGCGGGAGTGCGCTTACACCCTCTGCGCCGCGATGCCGTTTTTTTTTCGTCGGACACAAAGTCCTGCATGTCCGACTTTGTTTCTGACGAAAAAAACTGTCTTCGAGGCGCAGAGGGTGTAAGCGCACACCCGTGCATTGCTTTAAAAACCCATTCAAGTGAATGGGTTTTTAAGCAAAGCGTCGCAAACCTTTCCCTATCCAGTTTTCTGACATTTAGGTCGGGTTCGCGGCGGACGGAGTGCCGCCGCAAGTGTGAACCCACCCTAACATTAAAAAGTTGGACAGTTAAAAGAAGATCAAACAGACACACACAAAAACAACGTATCAGTTACAGTATCTACAATCTAAAACAGTGCCATAAAAATACACAATGCCCCCAGGAAAAAAAAAAAAAATCTCAAACAGCTATGTCACTACAGTAAAGACACTACTACTGCCAGAACACAGAGAGACTCAAAGGAAAAGACTGGCAGCAACCTTAGGGGTTAAAAAATAAAATACAGCAAATGTATAATTTCGTGTTTCTGACAGCTTGTAATAAATCTATTCAGTACGAAAACGAATAAATTCACGGACAGTTTGTAAATAATGTGCCGTAAGCGACATTTTTGTGGTTTTAGTATAGGACTTCCTCCATAATCTTGTATGAATAATGATATTTCTCATTCCAGCATCTTCTATGAAAGGAGAACTGAGAATATTTACAAAGATATCTCACAATTAAAATAGCATCTTCTATACAGCTTGAGGGGGGAGGAGGTGAAACATCATGAGTAACATGGATTGTGTAAGTGTCTCATAGGATATGGTATATTGTATCAGCGGAAGAACAGTGATAGGTGTGATTGTCACCCCAATATACATACAGTAGCAAGTAAAAGTATGTGATCTCTTTGGAATTACCTGGGTTTCTACACATCCATGTTGGAGAAAAAAAAAAGTAGATAAACATCTATGTAAATAATGTATATAAGAGCTAAATGGCAAAAGGTGATACCATCAAAGAGATGACATTGAAAGGCATTAAAATAAAGGCACACAAAGCTTGGTTACTGACAAATCAGGTTCTTCTCAAGAAACATTGATTAGTGTGAACCATGCCTTACATAAATCTGAATATATCAAATATACAGTGACTCTGCATGCTTTATTTTTTCCCTTACTTCTGTATTACTTTTTATTTTGAAAAAAAATTATATTTTTGGGTTTATTGATGGAGAGTTTTAGTGGTTTTTGTGCTTTTTGTGTGAATGTATATATTGGACGCAACAAGACAATGACCCAAAGCACGCATATAAATGAAGAATAAATAAAATAAAGTGAAATGGTTGAAAAAAATGAAGATTTGTGTTTTGGAATGGTCAAATCCTGACCTTAAAGGGAGTCTATCATTCGCAAAAACAGTTTTAAGCTAATGGCACGTTGGAATGGCCTTTAAAAAGACCACCGGAAAATGGTGGCCGATTGCGCATGCGCAGTCGCGAAAATTCGCTGAGAGCAAGAAGTAAGAAGAAAGAAGGCCAAGAGTGGAGTCACTGCAATGGCCGAAGGGGCGGTAAGAAGTGATGACACGATGGGTGCTCGCCGAAGAGAAGGAACGCCCCGGGTGCTCCGTGGTGCTCATTTACATATATGAAGAAACAAATTATCTTGAAATCGGCTGGGAGAAGAAAACAAGGAAAGATAGGAGAAAAATGGCCTTTTTAAAGGCCATTCCAACGTGCCATTAGCTTAAAACTGTTTTTGCGAATGATAGACTCCCTTTAAAGAAGTTTTTGCTACCAGCCAGTCACGGCTGAGATGGTAATACACACTCCAAGTTCAGTTATAGAAACTGACACGTGGGAAGTAAGTGTGATCTATGAAGATAGTGTTTTTGTTTTAAGTGTTTTTGAGGACTGTGCACTCAAGGCATCCCATAAATATTACTAAAATGAAACACATTTGTAGGGTGGAATGGTCAAAAATGATTCCTAAACCCTGTGTAAATTTAATTTGCTGCTATGGGAAATGAATGGTGGAGGGGATTGCTGCGAATAGTGAATCTACAGGCTTACTCACTGTGGGTGTTTAGTCAGTGTTCTAAATAAAATATATTACAGTATAAATGTGTGTTTTTTTAGTTTGGTTACATTTGGTTTGTCTTTTATTGTGACTTATTTGACCACATTTTATTAGTAATCTGTACAGAAATCCAGGTAATTCCAAAGGGTTCACTTACTTTTTCTTGTAACTGTAGAATTTTCTATTTGGTCAACACTGATAAAATATATAGTATACTGTGCTCCTAGTGCTTGGCTGTTTCCACCAGTCCCATAGTCAATGAATATATAGTCAAGTCCATAGGAGGACTAAAAAGAAGCTTAAAGGGACCTTCTTGGACTTAGGCATTGCAGACCTAGGATAGGTCATGAGTATCAGATCAGCTTGAGTCTCCCACCTAGCACCCCCACCGATCACCCTTTTTAGCACAGTTTTATTCAACTGAATGGGACTCAATTGCAATATCAAGCACAACATCTATACAATGCACAGCACTGTGGTTGATAAGTAGTTAAGTGGCCGCAGTCTTGGTTTCAATGCTGCAGTCTCTTAAATCAGCCAAATGGTTGAAGTGCTGGTTTTTGTACACCTACTGATCTGATATTGTATATGTACACCCATAAATGTCTGAAATGGGAAACCTTTTTAACACTATGACTGTGTAGCTTCTCCCTTGTAGCACCATTCCCGCACCAGATGAGACCCCCTCCACCAAGGCACCCTACAGCAGCTGCCATGCTGCTTTAGATGTAGTGCTCCATAAATACTAGGGATGAGTGAGCCAAGCTGGGTTTGTTACGAATTTTCCAAAAATGTCAGGTTCAGCCGAACCCAAAATCTTGGGGGTTTGCCATCCACAAACTAGTATAATACTCTGGGGTCTCTTCAGTATAATAAGCAGAGGCTCATGAGAAGTGCATACACATTCCAACCAATCATACTCACCTCTCCTGGGCTCCATTATGGTATCTGTGATGGTCCTCGTCCTCTTTGTGTCGTTTACAGCCTCCCGAATAACAACAGCACTCACAGTGACGCTTGGTCTGAAGAGACCCCAGAGTATAAAACTAGCAGTTCCGGTTCGGACCGAATAAAACTACAGAGTGAACTTCGTGAGTATTCACAAGACGAATATCGTGAGGTTTATCCAACACTAATAGATGCCAACCTGTAAAATTACTGAACTCAGATATACAGATGTCTTTTTTTTACCTTTTCCTGTTTGCTTGAGATATCATGAATATTGGAAGATGGCCAGCCTTTACGACCCACGCAAAAGTTTTTGATTCTTTTTCAAAGTTGGTCATCTTGCCCCATGGATCTGAGGACATCGTGAGCCAGCAGGAAACGTAAGGAAGGGCTTATCTGTATCCTTCCATTATCAGCAGTGATGTCATCCTGTCGGGCAGTGTAGCTATCTTAGAATACAGATATAGTATATAAGAGAATGGCTGTCTAGACTAACCAGATATAGAAACTTTTAGAAAATATTCTATCATTTTTGTCATTTCATTTCCTTAGGTTACATTTTGTGAGAAAAGCGTAGTTTAGGGCACTTGTGGTATTAAAGTGTCTTTTTTTTTTTTATTTTCTCCAAAACCTCTTCCTGATAATTAATCATGAAAAAATGTTGCACAAGAGCGGGCTTTACTTAGCTTGCACTTTGTCATAACATGTTGGCAATGAAAACATTTGAAGCTTTTTGCTGTGATTGTAGGAAGTCGTAAAGAGTGAGTCACGGAAGAAAGGCACCAGGTACAGTATATAAAGGGCCAGCTCTGCACTCAGAAACACATCAGGAGAAAGTCTCAAGTCTTAAAGACCAAAGGAGATCAAGCAATGAAGAAATTGGTTCTTGTCCTGCTACTTTCCGTAGCTTACAGCTCGGCATTCCCTGCGGAACCTCCCAAAGTCAATGAGGAGAACGATGCCAAGTTCGCTGAAGTAAGTATATTACATACCGGTAATTATACTATGACCTGATAGATAGGAGTAGTGGGATTTTATGTTAGAACTAAGATATTTATCAGCGGTATTCGAAACCATAAGTGGTCTATAGATATAGCAGAGCTGAGTTTACCTAATATCACAACTGATCGGGATGGATTTATTGTTACTTTATTGACACTTTGAGCCTTAAAGGGGTTCTCCATAATGCTAAGGAATCCTGAGTTAACAGAAGGGGGTCCCCCAATCAGTATTCATATTTTATAGGCTATGTTCACACTACTGTCCTTCTGTCTGTTGGTCTGAGCTATCATAATGGTAATGTTAATGTAGCCTTAGTTAAAGTGCCTACAAAGAGATTTCTAGCATGTCCATACATTACATGTACAGCCCAATGATTTCTCTAAAAATTGTGTACTGCTTCATTCATCCTGTGGGGGTGCTGCAGAGAAACTGAGCTGATTGTTGGAGGTCCTATCCTGTGATCAGCATATAGTTAGGGAAACCCTCTAACAAAATAAACTGCCTTATACAAGGTGGATGTAAGAAGTGTAAGCACTACAATGGATGTAGCCTCTTTAGGGTCTCAGATATGATGGTGTCTATTCAGGTGTATTCCTTTATATTTACTCGGTTTTATCATATACTCAATACAGAACACATTGATTTGCTTTATTATTACTATTATTTTATATTCCGTTTTTGCTGAAGAAATTGTATTTTTTTGCCCAAGATTTTTTTCCTTTTTTAATATTCTTTAAATGTTGAATATTATTTTTAATATTTTTAAAAATCTTTTAATTTGTAACCATTTTCCATTATTATCATTTTAGGAATATCTGCAGAAATATTACAATCTTCAGAAAAATGTACGACAGTCAAGAAAGAAAGGCGACAGCCCATTTACACAAAAAATAAAGGAAATGCAGCAATCTCTTGGTCTACAAGTGACAGGAAAACTGGACTCAGACACCATGGAACTGATGCACCAGCCTAGATGCGGGTTTACTGATGTCGGTGAATTCAGCACATTTCCTGGTAACAGAGGATGGAGAAAGACTGAAATTACTTACAGGTAAAACCTGTAGGACTTCAAGGCCTCCTTTTGGTCAAGCCATCTCATTTAAAACTTGGCAAGTCGGCATCAATAATGTTACAATCTTATTTTTCTTCTTCTAGAATATTGAACTACACACCTGATATGCCCCAGTCTGAAGTTGACCTTGCCATTCTGAGAGCTTTCAGGGTTTGGAGTGATGTGACTCCCTTGTCTTTTACACGGATCTATGATGGGGTTTCTGACATTGAGATCTCCTTTGCTGCCCAAGGTAAGATTCCAAACATGTTCCATATCACAGTGTGGACTCCTAAACCATGGAACGATATAGTAAGATGTGATTTTTGTCTTCCGCAGTCCATAATGACTATTACCCATTTGATGGCCCACATGGGACACTTGCCCATGCTTTTGCTCCTTCCAGTGGAATTGGTGGAGATGCTCACTTTGACGAAGATGAAACATGGACAAGTGGCTCTAATGGTAAGAAATTTTTTCACACAAAATTTTCCTGCACTCAACTTTTTCCCTCTCTCTAGCCTAAATCCAGCTTAAAGATGGTTTCTATTGGGAAACTGCCTAACTACCGCATTTTATTTGAAGCTGTTGTCAAGTGTCACCTTCCTCTGTGTTTGTCTCAGAGTACTCTGCTCCTCAGGTCATTTTGGGCCTAGGAGACTTGGCATCAACCAAGCCACACCATGTTTGGGCACTACAAGTCAATACTAATCAGATTTTTGGACAAAGATTTCTTCACCCAGTTTTCTTATTTGTCAGGACATATCAAAAAACCACATTCTTATCCTTGAAATTACTTCTTTTGTAGGTTATAACTTATTCCTTGTGGCTGCTCATGAGTTTGGCCATTCCCTTGGTCTCCTTCACTCCAGTGACCCCAGTGCTCTGATGTATCCCACCTACCATTTTATTGAGCCCAGCGAATTCCGCCTTCCTGAAGATGACGTCAATGGGATTCAATCACTCTATGGTAAGAAAAGTAGAAGATACCTTCAAAAATGCAGTGTACAAATTACTATACCATACAGTTCATAGATATAAGCACCATTCAGTATGGTACCCAAGAAACAGGCCCTTGGAGGCATATATCAGAAGTTTCCCCCATGCCCACCTCTGGAGTCCACAACCATAAAGCCTATACAGTGGCATATGCTAGCCATGGGCCATGTACTATACTTTTTGTGATGGCCCACTGTGTAGGAAAGCGCTGTCTTCTACACTTATCTGTACAGGAAAGAAAGGCATACCAATGCATACCACCCCAACAGGGGCCAAAAGGACACTGCTTAGGTCTAGGTAAATGTGATCATATGGCTACATGCGCAAATACGCTAGGAGTTTTCCAAGTGCAAGGTCATTCAAGGCAAACCTTACAGTCATCTCCTCTGGTGGGTCCAAGTACCCCAGTCTAACACTGATCTTGAAGGAAGAGGTCCATGAGCTACAATTTAGTAATTTATTAAACTGCATGTGTAATTTATTAAACTGCATGTCAGTTCAGAGTGAAGAACATAGAAAACTTAGAGATAATGAAATTCACAATGCCCATTTTATAACTTATATCTTTATACTGATATAGGAGCAAGAACAACCCCCAGAGAGCCAACTGAACCAGAACAGCCCCGTGAACCAAGCACCCCATCCACCTGTCTGCCAAATATCACTTTTGATGCTGTGACAACACTGCGTGGAGAAATCTTATTTTTTAAAGACACGTAAGTATTAATTAAAATTGTTTGATTTAACCACGTAAATTTTGGCAAATTTTTGAGAACTGTCCCATTGTACATGCAAAGCTTCAAAGCTTCATTTTATGTTTCTATTTCACAGTTCTTTCTGGCGCCAAATTTCCCAACATTCCGAAGTTGAAAATCATGAAATCAAAACTTTCTGGCCAACTCTACCAAATCACATTCAGGCTGCTTATGAAGTCCAGGACAAGGACCAAGTCTTTGTCTTCAAAGGTATTTTTTATATTTTAATTTTCACATTTTTTGATATATGAAATGATTTAATAAAAAGAGATAGATAGATAGATAGATAGATAGATAGATAGATAGATAGATAATAGATAGATAATATATAGATGATACATCGATAGATAGATAAATAGATAGATAGATAGATAGATAGATAGATAGATAGATAGATAGATAGATAGATAATAGATAGATAATATATAGATGATATATCGATAGATAGATAAATAGATAGATAGATAGATAGATAGATAGATAGATAGATAGATAGATAGATAGACGCTTAAATATACCTAATAATAACCAAACACAATTTATATATTTTTTCTAGGAGCAAAATACTGGGTCATCAGTGGTTATGAAGTCACAACAGATTCTCCTAAGAGTATTTACGACTTGGGTTTTCCACGATCTGTCAGAAGAATTGATGCTGCCGTCTATGATGACAAATCTGGAAAGGCATATCTCTTTGTGGATGATAAATATTGGAGGTAAGATCACTCCCAAAATACCTGCTTACTTACAGAACCAATGAATAACAATAACAATCATTAAAATGGATTCAGAATTCATTTACAAAAAATACCATAAGAAAATGTCCTCAATGATGTTAACTGTAACCTTAACATTTCTGCAGTTTTGATGAGCAAAAAGAGAGCATGGACACTGGATACCCTAAAAAAATTGTAGACGGATTTCCTGGTCTTACCAAGATTCGTGCTGCTTTCCAGAAAGATGGTAAGACAAAAAAATTATTATTTTTGAATTTGATCTCATTTTAAAACATATTATATTAATATATATGTAATAATAGTAAAAATAACAAAAAGAATAGTAATAACCAAATTTAAGTTTTTAATGTTCGGGTGATCAAAGGATCAGCTTCAATTTTAAGTCCTCTCCAAATTTTCACAACGCTAACACGTTCAGCCCCATCTCAAAACACAAAATTATACAACTGATATTTGTATAACTGATACATGTAATAAATTTAGACTGGACCTCACAAGGCTGACGTTAAAATATATATATTAAAGGAAAATATTTTCCTGTAGTTTAAAAAAAAATAAAAAATAAAAAAAAAAACACATGAAAACCCAGAAGCGTTTGTGAAGAGCTTGTTCTTATACACAGGTGATAATCTGAACAGGCAGAGCTGCAGTGAAAAGTTTAGGGAAGGGACAAAGCACCAGCCTCATTATCTGATTTCAGATTACCCCATATTGTAGTAGACTAAGACACAGTCAACTATTTCCTACTAAGTAAAAAATAAAAGGCAGTACACTGGAATTTTTTAGGTACAAAATAAAAAAATACATTTAAAAGGGTATATTAATATAATATTTTTTCATGTTTAGGACTTCTGTACTTCTTTGATGGACATCGCCAGTATGAATTCAGCACCGCAAAGAAGAGAGTCATCCGTCTACTGAAGAATAACAGCTGGATAAAGTGTGGAAATAACAAGGCCAGCAACCTGAAAAAAGTTCTAAAAATTAAATAATTTTTTACACTGAATTTTTTTGAATTGTATGTTTTACATGTATTAAGTAATAATATTTTATATAGTATTTTTATAAGTTCAAGTTTGTATTTTAATATTTATTTTCTGTTGTTGGAATACAATAAAACCGTTTTACCTTTAACTGTATGGCCTCAAATAGTCTATTACTGGGGATACGGGGAAACTTAGATATAAATTGCAAGTGTTCAGGTGGGGACTTTGCAAGGGGGGGGTGGCATAATTAAGATTCTTAAAGGATTTGCATAAATCAATAGTACAAGAAAACATAGGAAACTTTGTATTATATCATGGTTCACTGATTCACTCTCCTCTTGTCAGTTTCCTCCCCAATCCTAAAGTGACTTTCACTCTGAAATCCCTGCTATATCCATCTCGTGACAGAATGCAAATCACTTGTATCAGATTACACTTGTCTATAGAGGTCTATGGAGAGGGGAATAAGCAGAAACTGAGGGACTCCGAAAAAGAGACACATGTTTAGGCATATGTTGCAGCTAAATAAAAACCTTCTATCTCAGCCCAAGTTCTTTATTCACACCAGTACAGGCCAGTACTTCTCTATAAATGTTCTACTTACTCCTGGGGCTGTTTCTGAATGCATGGCAGCTTATCTTCATCCACCAGTTCAAGGAGAACTGCAAACTAGAACTGCTAAAAAGCACAAAAAACAAGTTGTACAATGGCCAGAAATAGTGCTACTCCTCATGCAAACACACAGCAGCAAAAGTCACCTGATAGTTTGGCCAACCATCTAATGTGCATGAGGTGACCCTGGCAGAGGTGTTCTTATAAATTTCTTTGCCTCAATATGGTTCTGCAGCTAATATATAGCAACTTGCCAGGCAGATACTTTATGGATTTAATGACACATGATCCAGGACATCAAAAATATTTTATAAAAGAGGAGTATCACGGGATCTGAAGATCTTTTAATAGGCAGTTATGGGACAACAGCACGGTAGGGTCTGTTCACATTAGCACTGAGTTTCGTTCTGTCGTGTTCCCATTTCAGTTGGACTATAAGAGTATAATATCCTGCAGTGCTATTTTTGCCTTTAAAAAGAAAAAAATACAAAAAACTGAGGGACCCCATTGTAAGTCAGTGACACCAACCAGGATTTTTTGTGATTTGTTTGAAAACAGATTTGCCAAAGTTGACATGGCACCATGCCTCTTGTGCAGACTTCATCAGTAGACAGTGTGAAGTGTGTTACATTCTGTTATAGTGCCACAGTCATTACAACAAGGAAATTAAAGGGGTTGTTCATCAAAACCCCTACTTTTTACAAGTGTGCCTTGGTAATACACTGGTCACAAATTAGCCCCCACTATTATCTGTAGGTAACCCTGGCAGTAAGTGCTCAGTTTCCCCACAGCACCACCACAGGGGAAGTAAGGGATTACACAGTGTTCATTCAAGTCTATAGGCTGTCTGTGTAATGCAGGATGGGATGGGTCCTCCAGATTAATAATTCTCCAGATGAGAATCCCGAACAGAGGACCTCCCCATTAATTCTTCTATAATACATGTATGAAAATAGTTTTAATTACCTACATTGGAACTTTGTTAGTTTTCTTTGGAAAGCTACATTTAGAAGTTACTCTCAGTAGTATCAATATCTGTACATGCAGTGTGAAGGTGGGCAGAAAGGGACAAAACTGGAATAGACATACAAATGGATGGTGTTGGTGGTACCACACTCCTCTTATAAAATGTGGGTGCAGGTGAAAGGTTTCTTCAATCCGTAGTACCACATATAACAAAATCATAGCACTCCAGGTTAGATGCAGTGAATAAAGTGCTTGTGTAACATCCTTGCCCATTTGGCCTCCTGCGCCATCCTCTGGCCGCATGCTACGGCGCAAGAGGTGTGTCCACTTATAATTCCCTGCTCCTGGGCCTCCTGTTGTATTCTGTTGTAGCACAGCTGAGAATTCGTTGCAGTGTATCAGTCCAGCCAGTACTCTGAGTTCCCTCTGGTTTGCTTAGAGTTAACGTCAGTTGCTCTTTGATTGACAACTTGCCTTCCTATCACATCTGGGGCGGATTCCGGGCTTCCTATATACAGCCCATTAGCCCTCTCATGGGTGCTTTCTATTAGTCACTTTGAGCGTGTTAGCGTTTACTGTTTTTCTGATTATCTATATTCTAACCTTGGCTTTTCCCTTTTGACCATTCTTCTGATTTTGATTTTGTACCCAGTTGCCCGTCTGGTTCCGACCCCTTGGCTAGATTGACCACCTGTTATATGTTGTTCGTCTTGTTTGCGTTCTGTGTTCACTTATTTTAGGAAGGGACCATTGCCCAGTTGTCCTCTACCACTTAGGGTAGTTGGGGCAAGTAGGTAGAGACTTCGTGGTGGATAGCTTCAGGGCTCACTGTCTCCGTCCTTCCCAGGTTCCTGCAGCAGCTACTGGGGAATTGCTTAACTGGCAATTCCATAACAGCTTGTTTATTGCATCAGCCATATCCAGCTCAGTAGTAAAAGTATGTCATATCAAAACCAGATTAAGTGACAATGACGTTCCGGCTACATGTCTTTATCAAGATATATCTGCCATTGACAAAGTTAGGAACCAGCGCGTTTCAAGCTTTACTAATATCTTACTCATTGCAAGAGAGTACACATAGCTGGGAAAACATAAGTGCCATGGAGTCCGCTGCACCTTGTTTTTAAATAAATCAGTAAAAGTGATCCTCTAACCAGATCCAAGATCACTAGTTCTGGATCCACCTTTATTTGTTGGATTTTGCCTACATCTGCCAGTCCTTGCAGCAGGATGCCTGCAGTATTCAGGATTGGCTTATTGAGGACAGCCTACTGGGGAAATGTTTATTTTTCTATGACCAATTGCTGTCCGAAAAGTAAGTGAACTACGTCTTGTGAACTGCTTTGTACTGTCTTGTACTGCTTTATATGAGACTATATGCACAATCCGAGTGTGTCATCCAAGGTGGCGTCCTATGGACCATTCCATTCCGATGAAAATAGAGCAGATCCTATTCTGCTCCCTGTCAGAACAGATCAAAAGCCCCCCTAGAGGTAAGTGCATCATGGAATACACTGGGATGGTACTCTGAGTGTCGTCTGTGGGCATTCAACTGCAAAATCGGCCCCACCTCAGATGCATACTAGGTCATGTCCATGGGGTCTTCCTCTGAAGACTTCCAATAACCTGCAACTACCTCAGTAAAAGTGACCGATGAAACCTCCTTAGGCCTAACTTCTACAAACACATGTGGGCAGCTGGTGCTCTGTTTCCCCTTTGGGTAGGCTGGCACAATGGGCAGAGCAATGTGGAGAGCTGATCAAAAACAAGGGGGGCAGCGCTCAGGAACTATGTCACATGACTCCCACATGTCACATAACATATCAGAATTTTTTAGGATGATAGGTACCCTTTAAAACCACAATAGCTGATGATGTCTCGTTGACATCACCAATGTGAGAACCTTTGGGGAGTCTCCACTGATTAATATCAGTCTGACTATTACAATCCGGAGGTTTACTGTGTGATATAATCTATAGAGATTAACAGAGAACAATTACACGTTGTTATTTTGTATTAGTATACACCGGTGGAGTACGCAAGTGAGTGAACTCATAGGATGTTGTCTACGCAAATTGTCTAGTCGCCTTCCATCTCATCCTCGGTATTATGAAGCAATTCTTACGTTATATCCTATAATCTGTAAAGAAACATCGATAAGGTAAAGCAAACATGGCAGCTATGAATAACAGTATGATATGCCAGCACTAATTCTCCATTAAATAATGATCATCCCTTTGGTAATGCATCGTCTTCTCGGAACAGACAAGCATGAACTCGTAATGTTGCGCTGAATGTCTACCTGGTGCGCCAAGGTCATGAGCTCTGACTGAGTCATATCGTTCCAAAACATGAGACTATATGGGTTTTTAAGAATCTCCTTTCATGTTCAGATGTTAAGACTGCCAAAAATGGAGATGTTATTGCATCCTATAGCCCCTATGTCGTGTAGAAGCTAATAATGGGTTCAGCTGGAAATGATGATGAACTGGAGAGTAAAAGAGATCTACAACCAGTCTAGGACAATATTTTCATTTTTTGCACCTCTTTGGTGTAGAATTGTCCATTTGTGGCATGACTTTGTAGCAGATTAATGGGAATCTGTCAGGGTGATTTGGGACACTAAACTAACCTGCAGGTCCTTATGGACTGGATCCGTGGCCGTATTAAAAAATAAAAAATCTTTACGCTCACCTGGCTGTACACCCCGCGCCAGCGCGGTTCTTCAGACAACCCAGAGGAATACACTACAGCTTCAGTGTGCATGTGCCAGAGGTGAGGCGCATGCGCAGTGAAGCCAGGGTGTACATCTTCCAGCTTCACTTAAGAACACCGCAGGCGCTGGAAGAACCACAGATGACTCCGATGAGACTCATCTCTAGGTAAGTATAAAGCTTTTTTATTTTTAATATGGCCCAAATTCCATTATAACAGGTCAATTTGGGACACTAAACATCTGATCCATAAGGAACTGTTGGTGGTTTAGTGTTATAAATTGACCTGACAGATTCCCTTTAACCCCTTAAAGAGTTGGCCTAGTTTGGGCTTTAAAGACAATGGCTGCTTTAAGGTTGGAGCTACACAGTAATTTTGGCTGCGACACCTAAGGCTGCTATGACCACAATGCTAAATTAGAAAAAAAAAATTGATCAGTGCTCAAATTTTTTGCAAGTGAGCGACACGGTGCACTAGTTTCACAAGTACAGTGGGGTATGGTCCACAAGCAAAACTGTCTTGGTTGTCCATGGCAACCAGTCACGATGCAGCTTAGATTTTTCAGGAATTCAATACAAAAAGAAAGCTTTGCTGTGATTGATTGCTATGGGCAACTAGGACAGATTTGTTTTAGACTGTTTTATTAAATGTGCCCCATTGTTTTTCAATGGATATTACTGATGGATGGATCTGGTCACATGACCCTGACTAGATGGGGCCTATGTGCAGTCCATGGAGCCTGTGTGGGTCTGAGGAGGGGGTGACATTGACTGCACAATTTTTTTCCTTTATTCTCCTTTTTCCTCCATATTGATAAAATTAGGCCTAAAGTTAAGAAGCACCATTTTTACCCCATGTGTTAAAGGGGTATTCCCATGATCATAATCATATCTATATTTGTAGATAATTAAAAGTTAAACATTTTTGCAAATATAAGTAGTTAAAAATTCTGCAGAGTTTTAAAGATTTTCTCTAACAATCATAGTGGTGACAGTCTGTTGTCTTGATCGGTTGCCAATGGATACGACCACAAATGCAGAAACTTTCTATGGTCTGGAACTTGTCAGGAAAGCAGCAATGATTTTCTTATTGTAGCTGGGTTATCAGAAAGGGACACTACATATAATCAGAAGATATCCCGGCCGCAGTAAGGACATCATTTCTGATTTTCTGACCTTAGAAAGGTCCTACATTCATGGTGGTATCCAATGGCAACCGATCAAGACAACAACTTGTGACCACAAGATATTTAGAGGAAATTTTTAAAACTCTGCAAAATGTTTAATTACTTATATTTGCAAAAATGTTTAACTTTTAAATTATCTACAAATTTAAAAATGGTTATGTACGTGGGAATACCCCTTTAAGTGAACATATTTGTAATATGCTTACTTTACCTATGTTATAATTAACCTATCTAACTTCCTTTTAATAGAAAAGAGGCTGTACAATTCTCCCTAGTAACCCTCAAACTAAGCTATTGTCAGGGAAAATCCATACACATTTATATTGCCAGTGTGTATAGATGTAGCATGAAAGCTCTAGCCTTAAAAAAGGGAGATAATGTAAATTTTACATGTACCATGAACAGGCCTTATTATAATCTGCTCATTGTATTGCAATGTGTTATGCCTGTCAGTGTTACATTGACAGGCAGCCTATTAAGCCCTTCCTAACATGCCATGCCTGATAGCACAGGGGGCCATAACACATTAGCACACTGCGATCATGCCATGAGGGTGCAAACATAAATGTGATGGAACTCTAATACCATATAGTCTGCGGACAGGAGGGGCGCTGTTTCTGGCTTAGTCTCATGCAACCCTAAAGTTTAGGATGCTCTACTGTACCATTGTATCCCTCCATTGTCATATGGAGGAGTAGGGCATTTTCTTTCTGTTGGATTGTGTATGACTCTGATAAAGGACATGGCATGCCCCATTGGTTGTCCTATTATAACGCTTCTAGGTGAGGATATGTTTCCTTGTAGAGGTACAGTATAGCAGGACACCTGCAAATATATAATACAGACAGGCCGGGACTCGGCATGGCCTCCACACACATGGCTCTGCCAGGAGCGTGATGTCTAACACAGATTGGGTTGTATATGGTGTCTATTTGTAATATATACACAGCTGGCAATAAACTTTTACAGCTTTTGTCTCAGCTTGTAAATTAGGGTTAAATGTCTGGATGTGATAGCTAGCGGAAATACTGTAATAAAACGTGGACTTTATCACATCCGATAAGTGAGAGTTTGCTATGATTATGTTTGTGGATTTGTTTGCTCATGCTGTGTAAATAATACCTAGATATTCATCCATTTATCATGTGTAGGCAGAAAACCTCCGTATCTGTAACTACTGCCAAACCTACTCCCTATGTGAATCATCTGTCAATAAGTCTGAAAGAAAAGAACCCCAAAATGTTGGAGGACCCAATATGTCTATGCAGTAGGTAGACGGCTTATTGATTATTGTGGGCATCATGTAACGCTTCATTTCTCCTGTGGTGGCACTGTGGAGAAACTGAGTCTGATTCCATCACCGATTATTGCTGATCACCAGCGGTTCCAGCTGCAGGATAACTTGGGGGCACAGCATATGGCAGGATTATGTTTAGGTGGTATAATATGCGGCAGTATTATACCCTAAAATCAGATTGTGTAATGGTATTATACACAGGGGTTCAGTGTGTGTCAGTATTATATTCTGAGGGTTTATTGTATAGTTATATTATACACAGGAGTACAGTGTGTTACAGTATCATATTCTGTGAGCAGATTTTGTAGTGATATTATACACAGGGGTACAGTGTGCGGCAGTATTATATTCTGAGGGTATATTGTGTAGCAATGAGAAACACAGGGGCACAGTGTGTTACAGTATCATATTCTGTGAGCAGATTGTGTAGTTATATTATACGCAGGGGTACAGTGTATGGCAGTATTATATTGTGAGGGTATATTGTATAGTTACATTATACACAGGGGTACAGTGTGAGGCAGTATTATATTCTCAGGGAATATTGTGTAGCTATGAGATACAAACGGACACAGTGTGCTACAATATTATATCCTGAGAGCAGATTGTGTAGTTATATTATACACAGGGCACAGTGTGTGGCAGTATTATATCCTGAGAGCAGATTGTATAGTTATATTATACACAGGACACAGTGTGTGGCAGTATTATATTCTGAGAGCAGATTGTGTAATTATATTATACACAGGACACAGTGTGTGGCAGTATTATATCCTGAGAGCAGATTGTATAGTTATATTATACACAGGACACAGTGTGTGGCAGTATTATATCCTGAGAGCAGATTGTATAGTTATACTATACACAGGACACAGTGTGTGGCAGTATTATATCCTGAGAACAGATTGTGTAGTTATATTATACACAGGACACAGTGTGTGGCAGTATTATGTTCTGTGACCAGATTGTGTAGTTATATTATACACAGGACATAGTGTGTGGCAGTATTATATCATGAGAGCAGATTGTGTAGTTATATTATACACAGGACACAGTGTGTGGCAGTATTATGTTTTGTGACCAGATTGTGTAGTTATATTATACACAGGACACAGTGTGTGGCAGTATTATATCCTGAGAGCAGATTGTGTAGTTATATTATACACAGGACACAGTGTGTGGCAGTATTATGTTCTGTGACCAGATTGTGTAGTTATATTATACACAGGACATAGTGTGTGGCAGTATTATATCCTGAGAGCAGATTGTATAGTTATATTATACACAGGGCACAGTGTGTGGCAGCATTATATTCTGAGAGCAGATTGTGTAGTTATATTATACACAGGACATAGTGTGTGGCAGTATTATATCCTGAGAGCAGATTGTATAGTTATATTATACACAGGGCACAGTGTGTGGCAGCATTATATTCTGAGAGCAGATTGTGTAGTTATATTATACACAGGACATAGTGTGTGGCAGTATTATATCCTGAGAGCAGATTGTATAGTTATATTATACACAGGGCACAGTGTGTGGCAGTATTATATCCTGAGAGCAGATTGTGTAGTTATATTATACACAGGACACAGTATGTGGCAGTATTATATCCTGAGAGCAGATTGTATAGTTATATTATACACAGGGCACAGTGTGTGGCAGTATTATATTCTGAGAGCAGATTGTGTAATTATATTATACACAGGACACAGTGTGTGGCAGTATTATATCCTGAGAGCAGATTGTATAGTTATATTATACACAGGACACAGTGTGTGGCAGTATTATATCCTGAGAGCAGATTGTATAGTTATACTATACACAGGACACAGTGTGTGGCAGTATTATATCCTGAGAACAGATTGTGTAGTTATATTATACACAGCACACAGTGTGTGGCAGTATTATGTTCTGTGACCAGATTGTGTAGTTATATTATACACAGGACATAGTGTGTGGCAGTATTATATCATGAGAGCAGATTGTGTAGTTATATTATACACAGGACACAGTGTGTGGCAGTATTATGTTCTGTGACCAGATTGTGTAGTTATATTATACACAGGACACAGTGTGTGGCAGTATTATATCCTGAGAGCAGATTGTGTAGTTATATTATACACAGGACACAGTGTGTGGCAGTATTATGTTCTGTGACCAGATTGTGTAGTTATGTTATACACAGGACACAGTGTGTGGCAGTATTATATCCTGAGAACAGATTGTGTAGTTATATTATACACAGGACACAGTGTGTGGCAGTATTATGTTCTGTGACCAGATTGTGTAGTTATATTATACACAGGACATAGTGTGTGGCAGTATTATATCCTGAGAGCAGATTGTATAGTTATATTATACACAGGGCACAGTGTGTGGCAGCATTATATTCTGAGAGCAGATTGTGTAGTTATATTATACATAGGACATAGTGTGTGGCAGTATTATATCCTGAGAGCAGATTGTATAGTTATATTATACACAGGGCACAGTGTGTGGCAGTATTATATCCTGAGAGCAGATTGTGTAGTTATATTATACACAGGACACAGTATGTGGCAGTATTATATCCTGAGAGCAGATTGTATAGTTATATTATACACAGGGCACAGTGTGTGGCAGTATTATATCCTGAGAGCAGATTGTGTAGTTATATTATACACAGGACACAGTATGTGGCAGTATTATATCCTGAGAGCAGATTGTATAGTTATATTATACACAGGGCACAGTGTGTGGCAGTATTATATTCTGAGAGCAGATTGTGTAATTATATTATACACAGGACACAGTGTGTGGCAGTATTATATCCTGAGAGCAGATTGTATAGTTATATTATACACAGGACACAGTGTGTGGCAGTATTATATCCTGAGAGCAGATTGTATAGTTATACTATACACAGGACACAGTGTGTGGCAGTATTATATCCTGAGAACAGATTGTGTAGTTATATTATACACAGCACACAGTGTGTGGCAGTATTATGTTCTGTGACCAGATTGTGTAGTTATATTATACACAGGACATAGTGTGTGGCAGTATTATATCATGAGAGCAGATTGTGTAGTTATATTATACACAGGACACAGTGTGTGGCAGTATTATGTTCTGTGACCAGATTGTGTAGTTATATTATACACAGGACACAGTGTGTGGCAGTATTATATCCTGAGAGCAGATTGTGTAGTTATATTATACACAGGACACAGTGTGTGGCAGTATTATGTTCTGTGACCAGATTGTGTAGTTATGTTATACACAGGACACAGTGTGTGGCAGTATTATATCCTGAGAACAGATTGTGTAGTTATATTATACACAGGACACAGTGTGTGGCAGTATTATGTTCTGTGACCAGATTGTGTAGTTATATTATACACAGGACATAGTGTGTGGCAGTATTATATCCTGAGAGCAGATTGTATAGTTATATTATACACAGGGCACAGTGTGTGGCAGCATTATATTCTGAGAGCAGATTGTGTAGTTATATTATACATAGGACATAGTGTGTGGCAGTATTATATCCTGAGAGCAGATTGTATAGTTATATTATACACAGGGCACAGTGTGTGGCAGTATTATATCCTGAGAGCAGATTGTGTAGTTATATTATACACAGGACACAGTATGTGGCAGTATTATATCCTGAGAGCAGATTGTATAGTTATATTATACACAGGGCACAGTGTGTGGCAGTATTATATCCTGAGAGCAGATTGTGTAGTTATATTATACACAGGACACAGTATGTGGCAGCATTATATCCTGAGAGCAGATTGTATAGTTATATTATACACAGGGCACAGTGTGTGGCAGTATTATATCCTGAGAGCAGATTGTATAGTTATATTATACACAGGGCACAGTGTGTGGTAGTATTATATTCTGAGAGCAGATTGTGTAATTATATTATACACAGGACACAGTGTGTGGCAGTATTATATCCTGAGAGCAGATTGTATAGTTATATTATACACAGGACACAGTGTGTGGCAGTATTATATTCTGAGAGCAGATTGTATAGTTATACTATACACAGGACACAGTGTGTGGCAGTATTATGTTCTGTGACCAGATTGTGTAGTTATATTATACACAGGACATAGTGTGTGGCAGTATTATATCATGAGAGCAGGTTGTGTAGTTATATTATACACAGGACACAGTGTGTGGCAGTATTATGTTCTGTGACCAGATTGTGTAGTTATATTATACACAGGACATAGTGTGTGGCAGTATTATATCCTGAGAGCAGATTGTATAGTTATATTATACACAGGGCACAGTGTGTGGCAGTATTATATCCTGAGAGCAGATTGTGTAGTTATATTATACACAGGACACAGTATGTGGCAGTATTATATCCTGAGAGCAGATTGTATAGTTATATTATACACAGGGCACAGTGTGTGGCAGTATTATATCCTGAGAGCAGATTGTGTAGTTATATTATACACAGGACACAGTATGTGGCAGTATTATATCCTGAGAGCAGATTGTATAGTTATATTATACACAGGGCACAGTGTGTGGCAGTATTATATCCTGAGAGCAGATTGTGTAGTTATATTATACACAGGACACAGTATGTGGCAGTATTATATCCTGAGAGCAGATTGTATAGTTATATTATACACAGGGCACAGTGTGTGGCAGTATTATATCCTGAGAGCAGATTGTGTAGTTATATTATACACAGGACACAGTGTGTGGCAGTATTGTATCCTGAGAACAGATTGTGTAGTTATTCACAGGGCACAAAGTTTTACAGTGTTATATTGGGGGCAGATTGTGCGGTAAATGATTTTTTAGATATTATGGTGGCCTGCCAGACAGTTTGGAAAATGTACAGGACGTTATTGTTGTATACATAAATACTTATTCAGGTTTCATATCAATATATAGTGTACTTGTAATCTGACAATTTTACAATATTAGGGGATTTAATTTAGAATTAAATTTTTTCCTTTTGTGTCATTCTCCAGATACATTAAAGTTAGTTTTATCATGAACTCATATTATTTTCCTTTATAGTTTCCAAGATTGCAATGTACATATTACATGCGAGTTTATGAGACAATCTAGAAATCTCGTATGGGATTGTGAAAAAAATCACATACAATATATTGCATAGATTTCTGTATATAGCGCCATCTAGTGGCTGTGCAGTAATGTTCTGGCAGTGATTGGCTGGCTGAATAAAAAGTATGTTGGACATTTCTGCCACCTAATGGAAAATTTCATAATGACAAGATTTTTTATTTTTTTTTTAATCCAGACATGTCTGCTTTAGAAATACTTGCATAACCCATAAAGTGGCAAGTCTAAAGTCTTTTTTGTTTGAATTCTCCATTGTGCCGTTCCTCAGTTCTTCCTCCTGGAAATGCATAAATAAATTGCCAACTTTTTGCTACCATTCCTCTTCTCAATGGGATGTGTCCCTGACACTGTCCAGTTAGTGCTGAACATTTCAGACTGATCAGGCATGCACCCTATATACACCATGTTATCACTGGGGAAAACTACTGTCATTTACATCTTAACAAAACAATGCCATTATTCCCTATTGCATGAGATAAAAGAACAGCGCTAGTGTACTCTAGAAACAGCGCCACCAGCCTTCAAAGGCCACTTCTGGAAGTGCAGCTGAGCTGAATTAACTTACCAGACCTTACCAGACACTGCCAATGGATAGAGTAGAGCTGTTTCTGGAAGAAAAGAACCATGTGTGTCATACAACATCCAAGATTTTGTCTCATATTTAATGCATACACTTGATATATATGCTAAACTTATGTATCCAATGGATGCGATACAGTGTCATGCTTCATTAGGTTACCATTGTAAAAAAAATACATTGCATTATCCATTGTTTAAACTGGACTTCAGTTTTTGATCCCTTTTTCCTGATACATACAGTGGTACTTGAAAGTTTATGAATGCTTCAGAATTTTCTATATATATTTGACCTGAAACTACTGAAATCAGATTTACACATTCATCCTAAAACTAAATCAAATGAATAAGTAAAAAATATTAGACATTTATTTATAGAATAAAGTGATCCAATATCACATATCTGTAAGTGGCAAAAGTATGTGAACCTGTAGGATTAGCAGATAAGTTGCAGGTGAAATTAGAGTTACACTAATTTCACATTAGTATTCGGCTCTCTGTCATTTGAGCCTGCATGGGGACCTGAAAGATGGAAAGAGCCTGTTCTCTTAAAAAGTGGTTACCCAAGGACACTTGAGGATAGACTATAATGGGGTCTGCCGGGTGTCTGTCGGGTTTCTGACAGTTTTATACTGAAACCAGCAGAGAGAAAAGCCCTCCGTGCAGAACTTTTCTCTCCTGCGATTTTAGGTGGAATCTGCAGAAGTCTCTCCTACAGAGTCCCCTTCGTAGATGCGAACCTAGCCTTAGGTGTTATCAATCAATGGGATAACAATCAGGTGTTAGTGTGCGACCTGCTTTATGAAAGTCTGATCTTCACAACATATATTTGTGGAAGTGTAGGAGATTTCTGAGGACCTCAGAAGAAGAGTTGTTGATGCTTATCAGGTTTTAAAAGGTTATAAAACTTGCTTAAGACTAATTTTGCTTTCCAGTGGAGGGACCACTCATTACGTTATTTGGGTGTCCAGTTATCCTCTTCATACCATACACTGTATTCAGTCAATTATCCTCACCTGTTTCATGAGCTCCGCTCTCTCCTAGATAAATGGCGTCCTCTCCATATTTCTCTCCTAGGCCGTATAACTGCGGTTAAGATGACCCTCCTCCCCAAGCTTCTTTATTTCTTCGAAACCCTCCCAGTGGCAGTCCCTAGGTCCGAACTGAAATCACTACAGAAAGCAATCTTCCAATTTATATGGAATGGCAAACGCCATCGCATTCCCCGATCAGTGATGCTGGCGGGTAAGTCGGACGGGGGACTGGGGGCTCCACACCTGCTGCATTATTACTGGGCTGCTCATTTGCGGAGTATACCGTTTTGGGCGGCATCCCAAGCACACACGAAATGGGTGGAGATAGAGAAGCTTTGGCTAGCTCCTGTTCACCCCAATGCATATCTGTGGTCCTCCTCCCCCCCCTACCCTCTACTCCGCTGCTAGGCCCTATCGGCTTTACCCGGTCTATCTGGAATACTTGTTTTAAGCTCTTTCGATTGGCCGCTCCGCACTCATCTATGATTTCCTTTTTATATAATCCACTCCTTCCAAGCGGACTCACCGCCGCTATGGTCAGGCCCTGGAGTGGGCTGGGTTTGTTCCACATAGCAGACTTGGTGGACCCGTCGACCTTGGAGCTCAGGTCCTTCGACTACCTCACTTCCATACAGCACTTGCCTACCTCAGAGTGGTTCCATTATCAGCAAATAGTCCATTTTGTTGTTTCCCAGTTTGGGTCCGCCCGGGTCTCCCTCCCCATAGGTTTTGAACGACTGTGTCGGGCAGGTACCTCCACTAGAGGCCTGATTTCAAATATTTATAGGCTCTTGACCTCTCAGGGGGGGCAGACCCCGGTGGCCCACAAATATATGACCCGGTGGTCTGGAACCCTGGGCACCCATATTCCGCACAGCCAGTGGCAGGTCATATGGTCCCGTGCAGCTAAATCCTCTTCCTGTGTAACGTTTAGGGAAACGCAATACAAAATACTTATGCACTGGTATCATACCCCAGCTTTATTACATACTCTTAACCCCACTATTTCTTCTAGTTGTTGGCGATGCCGGGCAACACTTGGAACACTGTTTCATGTTTTTTGGGAATGCCCCTTAGTTCGCCCTTTCTGGCTCGAGGTTGAGAGGATGACTTACATTCTTTTCATCCAGGGTATACCCCTGGATCCCATGGTTTATCTGCTTAATCTCCCGCCAAAAGGTCTCGGTAAAAATACATCTAAATTATTCCTTTACTTGTGTACCGCGACCAAAACACTTATAGCACGCCATTGGAGAAAGGCTCTTCCCCCAGCAGTCTCAGAACTGATAGCCCGTCTGAAGGACATCCGCAGTCTGGAGTACTTGACTGCCTCCCTCAACCATACGGTAGAGGCATTTGAAGCAATTTGGTCCCACTGGGATTCCTACTGTGCCACACAGGGTCTCTGATGCCTGACTCCCAACTTTGTTTCTCCCCTTATTGTTTCTTTCCTTTGTCATGTTTTTTGTTTTCCCCCAAATTGAGTCTTTCTGTTGTTGTTTTCTCTGATGTAACAGATTATTTGCTTTACATTTGCCTTGTATTTCTTTTAAAAAACTTTTTCAATAAAAATTACAGTTAAAAAAAAAAAAAAAAAAAAAAAAAAAGGTTATAAAACCATATAAAATTTGAACTCTATGTATCTGCAGTCAGACAGACTGGGGGTTATTTCTCATCTGACACTTTTTTGTCCATATTTTTGCAGGTGCGCCTTTTTTTTAGACTGCTTTTACTGTGGTATCTGTTTATATTGTAGACGCACCACCTTCTTAAATGTTGTGTACATGTGCTAGGTAGTTCAGATGCGCCTTTATAAGTTATATGCACTTTGAGCCTTTTTTCCTAAAAAAAAAAGTTTTCCCCCTTTTTAATGTAGTCTGATCTGACAGCCTTTTTTATGATGCCCATCTACTAGAGTGTATTTGCACCCCTTTTACAACGGTACAAGTCATAAAAAGCGTGAAAAGGATAACCATTTACAAGTAGGTCATACCCCCATTTCTCAACAAAAAGCAAAAGTGGAGCTTAAAAAAAGGCATAAATGCTGAATAAATAGAGTGCAGGCCAAAAAAAAGGTGCAATTTACACCAAAATAGGCACACGCAGCTTAATAAATGTGCCCCACTGTGTACAAATATAGGACACAATATGCCAGTCTTAATAAATTTGCCCCATTATCTTTGGAGAAAGTAGAACACTGCATTCCAGCATAAAAACCTCAATCCATATCATAAATCTAAAGGGAATTATTCACTACTTATTCTTCTGAATCTCTCAGCAGCATTTGACACTGTAGACCACCAACTCCTCCTCACTATGTTCCACTGTATTGGCCTCAGGGATAACGCTCTCTCTTGGTTTATTTCCATTCTCTCTGACGCTTATTTAGTGTATCATTCGCTGGTGCTATTTCTTCTCCTCTGCCACTTGTGGTTGGGGTTCCTCAAGGCTTGGTCCTAGGTCCCCTCCTCTTCTCTCTGTACACAGCCCCAGTTGGACAAACCATTGGCAAATTTGGCTTTCAATACCATATTATGCATATTTATTATCCCGTGATGTCAGCCCTGCACTAATATAGAACACCAGTGACTGTCTCTCTGCTGTCTCTAACATCATGTCTTCTCTTTATCTGAAACTGAATCTTTCAAAAACTGAACTTCTTGTGTTCCCTCCATCTACTAACCAACCTAACCCTGATACCTCCTTTTCTGTCTGTGGCCTTACTATTACCCCAGGGCGGCATGCCCGCTGTCTGGGGGTTGTATTTGCTTCAGATCTCATCTTTCCCCACATATTCAGACACTTGCAAGCTCTTGCCACCTGCACCTTAAAAACATCTCTAGAATTCGCCCTTTTCTCACTGTGGAAACATCAAAAAACCCTCATTGTCGCTCTGATTCTCTCTCGTCTTCACTATTGCAATTCTTTTCTAACTGGGTTCCCTCTTACAAACTCTCCCCTCTACAATCTGTCCTGAATGCGGCCGCCAGACTCATCTTTCTGTCAAACCGGTACACAGACGCATCTACCTTGTGTCAGTCACTGTATTGGTTGCCCATCCATCACAGAATACAAAATATTATAATATAAAATGATCACACTGACCCACAAATCCATCCATAGTGCTGCGCCCCCCTATATCTCCTCTCTCGTCACTGTCTACCACCCTAATCGTCCTCTCTGGTCTGCCAATGACCTTAGACTTGCATCCTCTGTTATCTGACCATCCCACTCCCGTCTCCAAGACTTTTCTTGAGCTGCACCAGTGCTCTGGAATGCTCTACCCAAGACAATCAAATTAATCCCCAACTACAGCAGCTTCAAAACTGCCCTAAAATCACATCTGTATGGTCAGGCTTATCACGTGCCCTGATCACAGTGTAGTGTGCCTAGGTGCAGAACAATAACACCTTTTATCCTTCCTCCTCTGTTCCTCAGATCCGGCCTCTCCATCTAGAAGTTACACTGCCCTCCTTGCACTTAGTATCTGTATATTCACAGATACCGGCTGGTGACGGCTCAGACAGTTTCAGTTACACAACCTTCTCTATTAAAAGATGGCTGGACCATGGTAGCAAACAAGCCCTCTGACCTCTTGTGTCCCCCTATCTCCTCATAGAATGTAAGCTCTTGCGAGCAGGGCCCTCACTCCTATTGTTTGATATGTTTATTTCTTTGTCACATTGTAATGTCTCATATTGTCTGTTCATGTGTCCTCTGATTTGTAAAGTGCTACGAAATATGTTGGTGCTATATAAATAAAGTTATTATTATTATACCATCTGTCATGGCGGTATCATGCTTTGGGTCTTTTTTGCTGCATTTGGGCTAGTACGAATCGCCATCATTGATGGAGTAATGAATCCTGAATTATGCCAGCTAATGCTAATGGAAAACGACAGAATATGGGTCCACAGGCTGAATCTTCGGAGAACGCGTGTCTTGCAGCAATACAACCACCCTAAGCACACAAGTTGTTCTAAAAAGGAACAGTTAAAGAAGAATGAAGTTAAAGTTTTGGAATGGCCAAGTCAAAGTCCTGATCTTAATGCAATAGAAATGTTGTAGAAGGACCTGACATGCGCAGTTCATGGGAGGGAATCCATCAACTTAACAGAGTTGAAGATGGTTTGTATGGAGGAAGGGAATGGTCGATGTGCAGGACTAAGCAACAAGTGGTCACACTAGATACTGAAAACAAAGGTTCACATACTTTTGCTGCTCACAGGTATGGGATATTGAATTATTTTCTCCTATAAATAAAACATGTCTAATATTTTTGACTATATTTGATTTTGTCCTCTTTATCTACTTTACGACTTGTGTGAAAATCTGATGTAGTTTTAGGTCAAATCTATACAAAAATTTAGAAAATTCTGAAGGGTTCACAAACTTTCAAGCATCACTGTACAGTGTCGGACTGAGATGTCTAGGGCCCACCAGTGGAATTGTTTCTAGGGGCACACCGCCAAGACCCCTGCAGATCAGCTGTACTGACACGGTGCGGCTACAGGTAATAACAATGCCATGCTGCTCACCCGTCATACGATGTTCACCACTGTACTACCTAAACCCACCGCTACACTATGTCTGGGAGGGGCTTAAGTCAATTTCGGGTCATAAACAGTCTGTCTGCCAGATTGAGGCAGATGTTAATTGGCTTAATGAACTAAACCTATTCTTCAACAGATTTGATCACACACCAGCTCCTCCCACCCCAGCATGTCCTTCAGCTCCCCCCACCACAATGACTTCTCCCCATTCGGCCACTTCCCAACAGACCAGTAAATCCAGAAATCCGTCTTTATCTGGCCACAGTCTGACCTTCACACGGGCCCAGGTGAGGAAGGAGATGAAAAAGATCAAGGCGAGGAAAGCCGCAGGGCCAGATGACATCAGTGCAAGGCTAATTAAGACTTGTGGGGACCAGCTGTGTGGTATAATTACATATATGTATAATATGAGCCTGAGGCAGGAAATAGTCCCTGAATTATGGAAATCTTCTTGTGTGGTACCAGTTCCAAAGAAACCCCACCCTATGGACCTCAACGACTACAGACCTGTAGCACTGACATCCCACCTGATGAAGATCTTGGAGAGATTGGTTCTCACACATCTCCGCCCTCTAGTGAGCCCCGCTATGGACCCCCTCCAGTTTGCTTATCGGCCGGGCATTGGGGTAGATGATGCCATCATCCATCTTCTGCACAGGGCTCTGTCTCACCTGGAGAAACCAGGGAACACAGTGAGAATAATGTTCTTTGACTTCTCCAGTGCTTTTAACACCATACAGCCCAGGTTACTGAGAGACAAGCTGGGCCTTGCTGGAGTGGACCACCACCTCTCCAACTGGATCCTAGACTACCTCACAAATCGACCTCAATACGTGAGAGCCCAAGACTGTGTGTCAGGTACCGTGATCTGTAATACGGGGGCACCTCAGGGTACGGTTCTCGCCCCTTTCCTCTTCACACTGTACACTGCAGATTTTAGGTGCAACTCATCCAGCTGCTACCTACAGAAGTATTCTGACGACTCTGCAATAGTGGGTCTCATCACAGATGATGATGACAGGGAGTACAGAGAACTGAACCAGGATTTTGTGGACTGGTGCCACCGGAACCACCTGAAGATTAACGCGGGGAAGACCAAGGAGATGGTGGTGGACTTCCGCAAAGGCAGAAGCCCTCCTAAACCAGTGGACATCCTGGGGACGGGCATCGAGATTGTGAACACCTATAAGTACCTGGGTTTGCTCCTTAATAATAAGCTGGACTGGACAGATCATATGGAGGCCCTGTACAGGAAGGGCCACAGCAGGCTCTACCTGCTTAGGAAACTGAGAGCCTTTGGAATCCGGGGGGCACTTCTTAGAACTTTCTTCAACTCGGTAGTGGCATCAGCCATCTTCTTCGGAGTGGCCTGCTGGGGGAGCAGTATATCAACCAGGGACAGAAATAAACTTGACAAGCTGATTAGAAAGGCCAGCTCTGTCCTGGGGAGCCCACTGGACCCAGTGCAGGTGGTGGGTGACAGAAGGATACTGTCCGTGGTGAGCTCCATGCAGAAGAAGAAGTCCCATCCCATGCATGAGACTGTGATCGCGCTGAGCAGTACTGTCAGTGACCGACTGCTCCACCCTAGGTGTGAGAAGGAGCGCTATCGGAAGTCTTTCCTCCCCACCGCGGTTAGGCTGTACAACCAACACCGACCTAAGCGGAGATCATTACACACAGAGAACTGAAATATCTCTCTGCCTGTTAAATCCCCCCCCCCTCTGCTACTTCCTATCTGTCTGTCTGCTATTAATGTAATGCCTCTCACCTTGGAACATTCCTGTACATGTTGTATTTGTATTTGTATCTGCTTATCTTATCTTTGCTGCTGTAACACACTGAATTTCCCCATTGTGGGACTATTAAAGGACTATTATTATTATTATTATTATTATGTGTATGGCAAGTGAGCAGCATGGCTCCTGGAATTGTTAACATTAACATGGCCCATACAATTATAGTATTAGTACCCACAACTGCGCTTATCAAGAATATGGTGAGTGAGCAGCGCCCAGCATGGAAACAATACTAAGAGCTGTGTGTTCTGGTAAACATCTGATCTGCAGGGTCCTAACAGTCTAAGAGATCAGTGGAGGTCTAACACCCAGGGCCCCTGCTGATCAACTGTTTGAAGGGACCGTGGTGCTTTTGCGAGCGTCCCAAGCCCCCTCACCATTTACATCACAGAGATCTGTTTTATAGTGACCTTGCAATGTAATTACATTCTGTGATAATATCACATCTGCTATAAAATAGATGGTGTGTGATGTAAATAATGAAGGGGCCCCAAACAGTGTAATATGCTTCACTGTAGCCCCCACATGGTGTAAAATGTTTTACCACAGTCCCCACAAAGAACAATATGTTCCACAGTGGCCCCCACACAGTATTATATTCTCCACAGTGGTCCCCACACAGTATAATATGTCCCACAGTGGTTCTCACACTGTATAATATTATCCAAAGTGGCCCCAACACAGTATAATATGGTACACAGTGGCAGTCACACAGTCTAATATGCTCAACAGTGGCCCCACACAGTGTAAAATGCTTCTAAGAGTCCCCCTGTGATGATTCCACTTAAATATGGCTATAACTCAAAGCTGTATTTTGATCTCTGGGTAGCATATCTCTCTCTTAGTTCCATTTATTCATAATGTGCGCCGCCCCTAATCCTAGGTGTATGGCCAGTAGTGGCAACATTGTGACAATAGGGCTTTGTATCCATCCCAGAATAGCTCTATTGAATTCCTACATAGCCCTGAGTGATCAAATAAACATGCATTGTTCAGCCTGGGCTGTTAGATCAGACATGGTTGATAACATTGTTTCATTTCACTTAATCCTATCTCCTTACAAAGGATCTGGACTTGAGTGCATTAATCAATCAGACTTGCCGTCGCCGGTGACCTCATTCTGGGTGGTGTACTCAAGGGTATAAAAGATGAGGTAAGAGGTCAGTGGGAAGAGATTGGGCTGAGACTACAAGAGAATACTATGAAGAGAATACTATGATGAGACTACAAGATACTAGTACTGAGAGACTGTGATGAGAGCATGCAGGCTGGACTATGTTGATGTTGCTGCCTCCACTGGTTAGCCCCACATGCCATGTGTGAGGGTTGGATTATAGAGCCACATCCAGGATATGTGTGGTAAAGTAATTATTTCACTTTTATTCCCTTTTATTTTATTGCACTGTATCTTGTAACTAGTAACTGTTAATGCTTGTATATATCTACATATCTGTTCTGAACTGCATGTGTTAGATGTTAATACCGAGCCCATTTAGGGGTTAATAAATCTACAAAATTTAGAAAGCTTGTCTTGTATTTATCCTGTGAACCCAACACTCACTGGCGGTGAGTGTGGTTTTTTTATGAAAGAAGACTCAGGTGTGGGCCAACGCGGTGTTGGCGCACTGAGGATCTTTCACACCCCCTTAAGCCGCTTCAGGCAAACCCCTGGAAATTCAACGAATATTCATGAGGTTCGGCACTCAGATTAGTTTTAGTGCTATTATTATATAATGGGGTTGCCTCAGACCCCAGAGTATAATAATCAGAGGCCCAGGGGAGGCGATGGAAAATAACAAACACTTATACTCATCTTACCTCACCTCTCCTGGGCATCCTCGCTCCATCTGGCTTCTGCATCCTCTCCGGTCTTCTTCTGCATGCGACTGAGGTCACTGCTGGGGCCTGTGGTTGGGCCCCAGCATTCACGGCGTAATAATGTCAGCACACCCCACATGATTATTATAATCTGGGGTCTAAGGCAACATAATGCTGGGTACCTCTCCATTAGCAATATGTATAGCGGCCATCTCCAGTGGGCCACGTAGCACTCTGGTCCCAGATCTCCACTGCCTATTAAAAAAAGCAGTGGGGGTCTGGTAGGGCCCACTAAAGGCATGGGGCCCCCTGGGGTAATCAGCGGTCCCCCTGGGGGCCAGTCCGACCCTGTCACTGTATGTTAAATGTGGAATAAAATCATGATGTGAATGTGGCAAAAAGTATTCTATGCTATACAACTTTCAATAAACACACATGGTATATGGGATTTATAAAGGATTTTTGACCAGTTTTAAGTCATTATAAAGTTGCACATTTCGGTGCCCGCCATATTTATAGCATAAATTGGTATCACTTATAATTTAAATCTATGCCAGCTATTATATTTTGTGGCACACAGACCGCAAAGATGAGACAGAATCATTAAGAGGTGCATCTTATTTTACCTGACGTCAGATTAAGATCCGCGTATGAAACATTAGTAAATCCCCCTCCCCATAAATTCTTTGGTTTACAGTTTTTCAGATGGATTTCAATTGCATTAGTGCCATCTAGTGGAATACGAGTAATAGTGATCTAAATTAGTGATACAAAATCTTGTATGATTGACTAGAGCGGTAACACGTCTTACATTGCCTTTTTTTGGAACCTTGTCTCATATGGTGTTCTGTCATGCAGTGTCCAAATAACCATACAGTATAGTGTCATATTATAAGTGCCATACAGTATAGTGCCTTATAATAAGTGCCATAAAGTATAGTGTCTTATAAGTGTCATATGGTATAGTATAGTGTCTTGTCAGTGTCTTACAGTATAGTGCATTATTATAAGTGCCATATAATACAGTATAGTGACTTATTATAAGTGCCATACAGTATAGTGCCTTATTATAAATGCAATACTGTATAGTGCCTTATTACAAGCACCATACAGTATACTGCAGTATTATAAGTGCCACACAGTATGTAGTGTCGTATTATTATCCCATATAGTGTACAGTAGTATCTTATTATAAATCTCACATAGTATAGTATCTTATAATAAATCCCATATAGTATAGTACTTTATGATAAATACCAGTCAGTATGGTGCCGTATTATAAGTGCCACACAGTATAGTGTCTTATTATAAATCCCATATAGTATAGTGTCTTGTTATAGATGCCATACAGTATAGTGCTTTATTATAAGTGTCATACAGTATAGTGCCTTATTATTATTATCCCATATAGTATAGTGTCTCATTTTAAATCCCATACAGTATAGGGCCATATTATAAGTGCCATACAGTATAGTGCACATATAACATAGACCAAATAATATAACAAACAAAATTAACCATCTCTATACTAAGAGGGTTTTCTGTTCTTTGGGGGTTTATGAATAGGTCATTGGTATCAGATGAGTATGGGGGGGGGGTCTAACACCTCTGGCGCTGGGATTAGTACAGTACAAGTAAAAACCCCTTTATTGCTCAGGGCCATGTGTTCGTTAATAAGAGGTCCAGTATATGGATTTAATACCGGGATATCTAAAACAAAGGCAAGATCAGCCGCAGTATATTATATCTTATGGTAATAGCTGCAATGTGCTATAGCAAGTCCTCTGGTGTAATTACAGAGCTTTACACTGGTAACGTCAGCTATTCCAGCCATGTTATCATGCACATCTCTACTATTACTTGGAGAACACTTTATAATTAAAGTCCATTTAATATTCAGGTACGGTCTGACAATAATGTAAGTTGTAAGCAATGAATTTTATACAATAACTACTACATGCCTATACTCTTACGTAAAAGACTGTAAAAGACTGTAAGTATTTCACCTTAAAGGGGTTGTCTGAGTCCTGCAAAAAACTTGCAAAAAATTAAATAAGTCCTGGAAATTATCTGAAATAAAATAATAAACCTAACCAACTTTTCATTGGTATTCCTATTCCATTCCAGTGCTAACAGCCCAGTCCCTGACATCTTTGGTCCTGGCCAGATCAGATCAGATAAGTTATGACTTCTCAGGCCAGTGATGTTAATGATGTTCATGATGTCCTATGCTTTGTCAACTGCAGACAGTTTTTGGAAGAACTCGGCAGGGAGGTTGTTCCCGCCATCTTGGAGAACTAAGCACAGATCTTCTGTGGATGTAGGCTTTCTCCAATCCTTCTGTCTCTTCATGTCATCCCAGACAGACTGGATGATGATGAGATCAGGTCTCTGTGGGGGCCATATCATTACTTCCAGGACTCCTCCTCCAAAGGGCAAAGGTTACACCAAATACTAATGGGACTTTGTGGCATCCCAGAGCTGGCTATGGCTGGGCTGAGGGTGATCTCTGTGCATTGTATTATTTCCTGTTGCTTCATAGCCTGTGTGACATAGCAGGGGGTCCTGAGTCTCACACAACACAGCGCCACCTAGTGAGCCTCACACATGCATTACACCTCCCATAGGATTGAATAGTAACCAAATGTCCAATGGGAGGACATCGCCTGGGAAAAGGGGAGGAGTCAGCGGATCACTGGGTCCCCATGGTAACACCCCTGCAGGAAGGTCCTGCGTGTGAGGAGTTAGAAGTGTGGAGTGTTAGGAGGAGGAGGTGAGGAGATAAGTGTGATGTCCTGTGAAGAAAGCAATGAGTTTAGTGCAGGAATCTCAAGTCCTAGACAGGCCCAGGAAGGTTGGAGAGCTGACATACTCCAGCTATTCAGAAGATCCTGTCCCCTGTCGGCCTAGCCATCGCCCTGAAGGAAGTCAAGCATCATTATCTTGTCAGCATGAGACGGTGGAGAGAACATTCTGGAACACGTGCTCCATAGCAAGTATCACAGGATCCAGGGGCCAAGGCCAGACCTGTGGAATATCCTGCCACCCTGACTATTGCACCCCGAAACTCTGAGCTATCAGGACCACATAATGTGAGTGGGGAATATTATGTACTAGTATCATGGTGGGCATCCTCCTATGAGCCAAATAGGAGCCCAGACGCACCTTAGGGCTGTAACACTGAAGTATAAGGGGCTAGGAACACCTTTCATCAAGTCTACCCTGTACCTCAGGACTTTGCTGTGTCACCAGGCGTACCCCGTTGTTTTGTATTGAAGAAACTGTTTAAGCATTTGTGCCTCCACACCCATGGAAGTAAAAGTTCAACTTTACAACCGTTTCTGTGTCTGACTCTGCACCGACAACATCAGGGCGCCCCAAACACCACCAGTCGGCACAGTATAGGGGAAGCGCCCCGGGGGAACAATCACCACCAACATTTGTGCAGCCCCCTCATCACCGGTACCAGTGGTGGTAACGTGGGACAGCACCAGCGCTGCGCCCTCGTGCCCAGAGACCGTGACAAGTCTGCGCTGTCTGCACCCCCGCAATCCCAACTGCAGCGTTACCTTCCATCTGGTCACCGCAAGAAAAACTGGCGTCACGAACAGGATACGGGTGTGTGCCATTTTGAGAAAGTCGCCACGAAAAGTGCGCCAAATTGTCTCCAGAGCATCGGTCTTTATTGTGGACTTTGCTAAGATCAAGTTTATTCCCTGAGAGTGCTTGCCACAAAGAGGGGGAGCCCTATACCCCTGAAGTAAGCCCTAAAGACTGTCCTCTCAGTGTGTTACAGCCCTGGAAGAGTTAAAACGCCCAGGACTTGTTTGCTGCGCCACATCGCTGTGTAAGAACGCCCACAAAGGGTTAACTGTGCCTTGCAAAAGTGCGGGAGATTTTTAGCACTGCCCATGAGGCCAGGAGACCCATCTGCCGCCATCTTAGGAGAGCCCAGAATGCTGAGCGCAATGCTCCAGCGCACCCATACAAGAAAGTGAAAGGCGAACGTGCCAGCGCCATTTCTGACTCTCCGGTGCCGCATCACCGTCCCTGCTGTGCACCGCTGATCTCTGGTCCACGCTGCAGTTGCTGTCAGTGAGTACTGTGCCTCCCTGTCCTTGTCTTCAGTCCTCCCACGGCCCCAGCGAGTGTTTTCCGTGTACAGTGTCCGTGGGGAGTGCCACCATTAAAGAGGGGGAGCACACCGTCAGCCTGCATCACAGTGACTCTGTTAATAGCTACAGCATTCTTAAAGGGACAGCATTCCAAGTTGTAGTCTCCATTCCCTGCCAGCAAGCAGTTGAGTTTCTTAAAGAGACGGCGACCTAATTCCAGTCATACCTGCAAACAACATGACTGAACAAAGTGACATTGTGCCATCTGTTTCTAGTGATCCAGCAGTGCCCATGGCGAGCAGCCTACCATTCTCCATGCCATTTTACCCTGGCGCACCATGGCTGCCGTGCTACAAAGGGGAGGCGCATACCCTCAGGGACTTTCGTGAGAAGATGCTGTCTCTCTTCCAGTTCTATCCTCTGAATACAGAACAGCAGATACAGATCCTGCTGGGCCAGCTTGAGGGTGCTGCAGCTAGGGAGGTCAAATCCTGGCCTGCCTCTGACAAAAGAACCCCTGGGCAAATTCTGGACAAACTCCAGGTGAACTTTGACGTGCGATCTGTCTCCGAGGTAAAGTTGCGCTTCTTTTCCAGACGACAACTACCTGGTGATACCCTGCGGGACTATGCTTTATCCCTCCAAGAGGCATTCAGAGCTGTGGTGCAAGTGGATCCACGTGAAAATGTGGACTCTGATAAAATCTTGCTTGACCGCTTCATAGAAGGGGCGGGTACCACATTGCTCCAGAGTCAGTTGCGAATGCTTGCTGCACAACATCCCAGCATCACGTTTGCTGACTTCAAGGCCCTTGCCATCCAGGTCTTGGGACAGGAGCAGCCCCAGCCGAGCCCAGTCATCTGTGCTCCCTCACCTGGACCCTCAACAAGCATTGCTCCAGTTGTCCTGTCACTACCTCTGGGTACCTCACCTGCTGCCCAAACTGCGCAGACTACACCAGCAGACTCCAGAGATGACCTTCTGGCCCGAGTGGATCATCTGACCAGTGCCATGGAACAGATTACCGTCCGTCTAGATCGTCTGACCCAGACGTCTTCATCGTCCAGTGATCCTTTGCGAAGTCTCAACATCTCACCTGAGTCGCCACCCAGACGTCCGTCTTCAGTGAAACCTCCGCAGAGTGAGAGGCCATACTGTAGCTATTGCCATAGATATGGACACACCAGGCCTCAGTGTTTTCAGTTAAACGGGCCACCCCCGAGGCAGCGGGCCGCCCCTCGGGAGGAAAGAAGAAGGGCCCAGGTGAATCTTCAGTGCCATTGTCACGCTTCGTCTCAGCCTGCCCACACATCACAATCTGGGTGAACGGCGTCCCTCTGACAGCGTTGGTGGACACTGGATCTCAGGTAACAACCCTGCGCAAGCAGGTGTGTCTTGAACATTGGGACTTAGGTGTGTTGAATAGAACACCTGACACATGGATAAATCTGTGTGCCAGCAATGGACAGCCCATACCACAGCAGGGTTATTGGGAACCCACTATCCAGATAGGGGACTTGAAACTGCCTAGACAGGGTGTAATTGTCACTGATGTAGAGGATGATAGGTTTACAGTTGTAATATTAGGCATGAATGTTTTACGCCATTGCTTTGCAGAAGTGTTGGATGCCTTGCATGCCTCTCTCCTTACAGCTTCTCCCAGTGACCAGCAGACCATTCAGCGGGCCATTCGTGTACTCAATGCCCAGCACAAGTTCGCCAACAAACAAGGTGAAATTGGTCGAGTCCGGATCCAAGATACCCGTCCAGTAACCCTACAGCCTGGAACAGAAACTATGGTGTGGTGCCGTGCCCGTCCGGGCATAGAAAATCAGGACTACGAGGCCTTGCTACAACCCATACAGGTAGATGGCCAACCACTTGTCATGGCTGCCCGCAGCCTTGTTACAGTTTCCAATGGACGTGTTCCTGTCCGCTTAGTCAACTTGGGCGATGCTCCCGTGAACCTCCACAAGTTCCACTCTGTGGCCCTGCTACACCGGTTAGCACCAGAAGACATTCTCTCTGGTGATTCTACCGCCACACAGCGTTCCACCCAAGCTGCTGAGAACATTCAGAATGGAGCCACGAAGTCCTGGTGGGATGAATTGAACGTGGGAGATGCCAATACCCCTATAGAGCACATCAATGGGGTTCGCAATGTGGCCAAGCGTTACCAACAGGCATTCAGCAAACACCCATTGGACTTTGGTAAGACCACGACCATACAACATCGCATTCTGACTGGCGACCACCATCCAATCAAGGAGCGTCACCGTCCAATACCACCCGCGATGTACCAACCGGTGAAAAAGTTGATCCAAGAGATGCGAGATGCTGATGTCATCCGGGAGAGTAACAGCCCCTGGGCAGCCCCGCTAGTCCTTGTCAAGAAGAAAGACGGAACCCTACGATTTTGTGTGGACTATCGTAAACTCAACAACGTCACGCACAAAGACGCATACCCATTGCCGCGGATTGAGGAATCTCTAACGGCTTTGGGATCAGCTACCTGCTTCTCGACCCTGGACTTAACCAGTGGATACTGGCAAGTCCCTATGGCGCCTGAAGATCGTGAAAAGACTGCGTTTACGACCCCGATGGGACTCTTTGAATTCAATAGTATGCCATTTGGGCTATGTAATGCCCCAGCCACATTCCAACGGCTTATGGAGAGGTGCCTCGGCCATGAGAATTTCCAGAGTGTGCTACTGTACCTGGACGATGTTATTGTATTCTCCCGGACATACCAAGAACACCTTCGTCACCTGTCCGAGGTATTCAAGGTACTTATACAGCACGGCCTAAAGGTGAAGCCCTCCAAGTGCTACCTGTTGAAACCCCAAGTTCACTACCTTGGGCATGTCGTGAGCGCACAAGGCGTCCAACCTGATCCTGAAAAGATCACTGCAGTCCAGAACTGGCGAAGACCAACTACCGTCAAAGAAGTCCGAAGCTTCCTTGGATTCGCAGGTTACTACCGGCGTTTCATACCACACTTCGCCCAAGTAGCCGAGCCTCTGAACGAGTTGTTGCGCGGTTGTCCCAGAGAAAACTACAACCGAAAGCTTCCGGTAGACTGGACAGCGCGTCAAGAGGAAGCCTTTCAAGCGCTTAAAGCACTTCTGACGCAACCACCAATTCTAGCCTATCCCGACTACAGTCAGCCATTCCGCTTGTACACAGATGCAAGTCACCAAGGTTTGGGTGCAGTGTTGTCCCAGATTCAGGACAACAAAGAGCGAGTCATCGCCTACGCCAGCAGGAGTCTGAGAGGTGCGGAGAAGAACGACCAGAACTATAGTTCTTTCAAACTCGAACTTCTGGCGCTTGTCTGGACCGTGACAGAGAAGTTTAAAGACTACCTGGCTGCCACACCCTTTACCGTGTACACAGATAACAATCCGTTGGCGCATCTGGACACTGCTCGACTGGGAGCCCTTGAACAACGGTGGGCCTCAAGACTCGCGAATTACAAGTTCTCTGTCAAGTATCGGAGTGGCAAGTCCAACGCTAACGCTGATGCACTCTCAAGGTTGCCTGTGGGAGAAGAACCACCCCGAGAAGACATCTGGGAAGAGGTGGAGATGCCACCATTCTACAACAAGTTTGCCCAACAGGTTGCTATTGGTGTCCCTGTAGAAGGAGAATCTCTGGCGAAAACAGCTGCCGAATCCCTCCAGGAGCCATCTCTGTGGAAAACGTTCCAAGAAGAGAGCAGAGTTTTAGCAGAATTGTCAGATTTCCTGCTTACAGGAAGAATACCAACCCGTGTAAAGAGAGGTCTTCATGACGTGGAATTAAAACGCCTTTGGCGACAGAGGAAGCGCCTGTTTGTCCAACGAGGCCTTCTACATAGAAACACTCTTGATCCTGTCACAGGTGAAAGGCTTCATCAGATCCTCGTACCAAGAAGAGACGCACAGATGATACTTGAGGCGTATCATGACAAATCCGGTCACTTCGGGGTACAAAAGACCGAAGCTACCATCCGTCGTCGCTTCTATTGGGTTGGGATGAGGAGTGACATTGAGAGTTGGTGCCGAGAGTGTCCCGCCTGTAGTATCACCAAGGAAGGTCGAAGAGATCAGAAGGCCCCTCTACATCCAATTAAGACTCAAAAGCCGTGTGAAATTGTTGCTCTGGACCATGTGAAGTTGGGTCCCACACGTTCCGGCTACAGCTACGCTCTGACAATGGTGGATCATTACTCCAAGTTCCTTGTCATCGTGCCTGTCAGAGATCTTACAGCAAGAACTACGGCTGAGACCTTCTACGCAGAGTTTGTCCGCCATTACGGTTGTCCTGAGCATATCCTCACCGACCGTGGATCGGCGTTTGAATCACAATTGTTCCGTGAGCTGTGTCAGTTCCAAGACTGCAAGAAGTTGCGAACCACAGCGTATCACCCTCAAGGGAATGGTATGTGCGAGAAGGCAAATCAAGTGATCATCGGCATGCTAAGAACAGCCGCAGTTACACCTGGTGTTGAGTGGCCTGAGCGTATCAAGGACTTGGCCTATATTTACAACAACACACCCCAAACATCTACGGGATATGCACCATTTTATCTAATGTTTGGAAGACAAGGTCAACTTCCTTCAGACTTAACCCTTGGTGTGAAGGTCCCTGACACCATTAATCCACTACCCATAACAGACTGGGTTGTTGAACACCGCCGACGTATGGAGGAAGCTAAAGAGATAGTTGAAACGCGCATGGATGAGGTTCGTAGGAGACAACAGGAGGATTACAACCATCACGCCCATGCAGCGCCCCTGAAAGTTGGCGACCGTGTATGGTTAAGGAATAACCATCGGAATGGGAAATTGGATCCATTCTGGGAGAAAGAACCATACAGTGTCATCTCCATACCATATCCTGAATCCGACGTGTATGAGATCTCTAAACCTGGGAGACAGCCCCAAGTAGTACACTGAAACCGTCTGAAGCTGTGCCTTAAAGAAGGACTACCCACAGAGGTGACCCCAGCTGAGACAACGAGTACAGAGATCTTGTTACCTTCTGAAGCAAAAGAGAGACCCCCAACGTTAACTGAGCTTATGTGGGCGCCTAAACTACTACCATTTAGCTGCTATCCTCCAATTGCTCTAGTGCAAGAGAACCCTTCGACAGATGATTTAATTGATTTCAGTGACTCTGTTCCTGATTCAAATCTCGTTCCACTTAGTCGTTCTGAGCGTACCACAAAAGGCATACCTCCAACACGCTATAGTGATGCCATGGCTGTCCTTGAGTAAAAGAGGTTAACTGTCTCTGCTTCTGTATATATGTTATTCCTGCTCTGATTACATTAATGTTTTTCCTGTGTGTATATACAGTATATATATAATATCTTGCCATGTAATATAGTATTTACATTTATATGCAACAATCCAAGCCATAGTGCCTGGCTCACCGAGCCAAGGAAGTTCTGTTACCCCATTGCGGTATGGACATTGGTGCTAGAGTGCCTACTCTTCCTTACAGAAAGGACTGTTTATTGTTTCTCAGAGAGACTCTCATGATAATGGACACTCACAAAATTTGTGCCAGAGAGCCTCTGGACCCATTTGCACTTTATTCGTATTTATTAATGTTATGTTACATTTCTCACCTTCACCCCAGCCCGTCGCCGAGGTCGGCTCAGTGAAAGAGGGGGAGTATGTGGCATCCCAGAGCTGGCTATGGCTGGGCTGAGGGTGATCTCTGTGCATTGTATTATTTCCTGTTGCTTCATAGCCTGTGTGACATAGCAGGGGGTCCTGAGTCTCACACAACACAGCGCCACCTAGTGAGCCTCACACATGCATTACACCTCCCATAGGATTGAATAGTAACCAAATGTCCAATGGGAGGACATCGCCTGGGAAAAGGGGAGGAGTCAGCGGATCACTGGGTCCCCATGGTAACACCCCTGCAGGAAGGTCCTGCGTGTGAGGAGTTAGAAGTGTGGAGTGTTAGGAGGAGGAGGTGAGGAGATAAGTGTGATGTCCTGTGAAGAAAGCAGTGAGTTTAGTGCAGGAATCTCAAGTCCTAGACAGGCCCAGGAAGGTTGGAGAGCTGACATACTCCAGCTATTCAGAAGATCCTGTCCCCTGTCGGCCTAGCCATCGCCCTGAAAGAAGTCAAGCATCATTATCTTGTCAGCATGAGACGGTGGAGAGAACATTCTGGAACACGTGCTCCATAGCAAGTATCACAGGATCCAGGGGCCAAGGCCAGACCTGTGGAATATCCTGCCACCCTGACTATTGCACCCCGAAACTCTGAGCTATCAGGACCACATAATGTGAGTGGGGAATATTATGTACTAGTATCATGGTGGGCATCCTCCTATGAGCCAAATAGGAGCCCAGATGCACCTTAGGGCTGTAACACTGAAGTATAAGGGGCTAGGAACACCTTTCATCAAGTCTACCCTGCACCCCAGGACTTTGCTGTGTCACCAGGCGTACCCCGTTGTTTTGTATTGAAGAAACTGTTTAAGCATTTGTGCCTCCACACCCATGGAAGTAAAAGTTCAACTTTACAACCGTTTCTGTGTCTGACTCTGCACCGACAACATCAGGGCGCCCCAAACACCACCAGTCGGCACAGTATAGGGGAAGCGCCCCGGGGGAACAATCACCACCAACATTTGTGCAGCCCCCTCATCACCGGTACCAGTGGTGGTAACGTGGGACAGCACCAGCGCTGCGCCCTCGTGCCCAGAGACCGTGACAAGTCTGCGCTGTCTGCACCCCGCAATCCCAACTGCAGCGTTACCTTCCATCTGGTCACCGCAACTTAAATTTCTAAAAATGGTTTGTCTAATAATCGACAGTTTAGGTATGCTTTAGGTATACTTTAACTGTTTTGGTGCAACTGAACTGTGTCTGTGCTATTTGTACTTGGAGCACTGGACTTTTGGGGAAATGCCTTATCAGTTCTGCCGCTGTTACTGCAATATCAGAGTTCTCTGGTCTTGTCCAGTTGGGGAGGCCTATTTAAACTTCCTTCCTTCTCAGCCAGCTGCCTGCAATTATTTTCCTTGTTTGGCTTTGCAACCTGTGTTTTTTTGTGTATCTCCTGGAAATCAAACTTTGGCTAGTGATTGGACAACCCTTGTCTGCTGATTCAAACCCTGATGTGATCTCTTGGAATACTGACCCTTTGGTTTTTGTTACCGGAAACGATTTATCTACTGATTCTTGTCCTGACGTGATCTCTTGGATACGACCTCTTGGCTTGTTACTGGAATATTGCTTTCTCCTGGCTCAGACATCACATCTTAACTGACTACTACCAGGACTTTATCTTCCTGATCCAGATATCCTAGTAAGTAACTTATGGGTATTTCCTGTATGGTTTCGGGTGGTGATAACTTGGACCCCCAAATTTAGCAAAGTCCATCTGGCCTTGCAGCTGACACTGGTGAAGCTGTTTGCGGGTCTCGACCTGTCTTGCAGCTCTGTACAGGATTTAAATAGCTTGTTCTTCTCTTTGCTGTTACCAGACAAGATTCTGCTTTTGCTGTTATTAGTTCCTAGAACTCAACCATAACACACCCTATCGTGGGGTGAAAATTTATGTATTCACCTATCCAGAGGAACTACAAAGAGTGAACCCATTCTCTGGAATTCTCAGTATATTTTCCACACCATCGCACAAGAAAACCTCATGTGGTTGGCAGTTTTTGAAATTCTGGCCCTGGTTAGTCTAGCACTGAAGACCATCCTTATTTGAAGTCACTCAGATTGCTCAATTTTCCAACTCTAATGTAGAATCACACTGAAACTTTATTCTCGGAATGTTGGCTGCAACCATGAATGGGCAGGTGTCTCCAATGAGGAGATCATTCAGTGTAGATTGTGAGCAGGCAAAGGGGTGGAGAATTGTCCAAAGGGTCATGGAGGGATATCATGGACACAACATCACACTCTTCTGCCTTGGGGGGCACAGGACTTAGGCCCTGTCATGATAATGGACCAAGCTACAACTGCAATTAAAGGGGGATATACAATTTCTGTAAAGCTAGAACTTAGGTCTCCAGTCTTCTATGGTGGGCTCTAACCAGTCCAGTCTGATGTTGCCGCCATTGCAACCGTTGTACAATAGCATTGAAGGACCGATATCATCCAATACGTCTCTATATCATGAGGGCCTGGTTGTAACAGGTTCTCTTTAATATCAATTGAGCCTAGAAATGCACCTAAGAACATGTTATCATTTCACCTGTTACAATTACTGTTTTTGTTTTTCCCTCACAAACACAGCCCAATAATTACACCCGTCTTATCAGACATGAATCATCCTGGCTGGGTCTTCATAAACATGTCTGCAGTATAAAAGATGCTTTTTTGCTTTTTTTTCACTTCCACCTCTACGAGTCCAGTATAGTTATTTGGGATACAGTTTCCCTGGACCAGACATGGAGGGCTCTGCTCATTTTTGGATGTTATGTTCTTGGATTGTATTATGGAAATGTTCTTCAGCTGCTCCGGCTCTCTATGCTTTGCACAGGACAAGGAACTGGAGGGACGTGCACATGGCAAAGGTCTGTAGTGTAGATTTATGCTACATGCCTAAGCAAACATCTAGGATTTTGCAACTGGGATAGCCTTGATGCATCAGAGGAACCAAAGGGCTACCATTCATCCATTAAGGGTGCCATCAAGTTATTAGGGCTCCAACAACTTTTTTTCGTTTTTCCATCCCCGCATTTAAACATAGCCATATGAAGGCTTATTTTTTGCGTGACAAGTTATATTTTAGCTGGCTCTACAGTATTTTGGGGTAGACATGTTTGGTTTAGCTTTTCTGTAATTGTTTTTAATGTTTTTGTGATTATAAAGTTTATTCTGTGCTAAAAATGACATAAAAACTTTTTTTCAGCACCTTATTACAATTACAGCAATACCATATTATTAGGTTTTGCTATGATTTACCACTCTCACTAGAGACACCATGTAATACTGCAATTCACCTCTAGTGGCCACTGCAGCTGCAGTGTTTATAGATGGAAGAACTTCTGTATGCTAGTAGTGTCAGGAAGGTGCAACGCTCTACTATCACAGGATTAGAAACCAATGAAGGGCACATTTTGATAATTTTATTTATTTTATGTTTTTTAGGACTATAATCTGCAAATAGTTTATGTACAATTATAATAAAGACTTTAGCCTGATCTATGACCTTTTACAGTACGTCAAAAAAAATGAGCATAACAAGGTTTTCCCAGTAATAACACTTATCCCCTGTCCTCAAGATCAAGAAAAGGGAATCCTGAATGCCCCATATGATTGCTCCAGGTGCTTTTACAGGACTCATGGAGATCCCCAAGTACAAAGATCCATCACTCCTATAGAAGTGAGAAATAGCAGGGGTCCTGCAGGGACACCACCACTCAATGCCTATAGGGCACTCAGGGATTGCTGTTCTTGTGATCGATGGACTTAGTGGTCGAATCACCGGTGATCAAACACATATCCCCATTCTGTGGATAGAGGATAAGTATTATTAGTAGAATAACCCTATAAGAGGAAAACAGTATGCTTTCTTAAGAGCCATTGCACAGTCTGAGTGTAAGGCTGTGCGGATACACACCTTGATTTAATGCATAGGAATAGTTAAAACTTTCCTCTACCAATTGCGCGCAAAGTTATGGCAGGAGCTCACTGTTACCTGAGTTTAGTGCCCCAACTTGGTGTAGCATGGTTTATTGTTATGCTGTTATATCACGTGCTATGGCGTACTTACACTATGTTCTGTTATATGTGCATGTCACTTTAACTGGCGTAGATTATTTTGCAGTTAGTGTTTTAGTACTTTCTAGAAGCTGTCTCACGTTCTGACTCCTTGGGTGGTACAAAGTTGCACTGTAGGAGAAGTTGTTTGTTACTCTCTCATGTTGAGACTCAGTGGGGTATAATTATGAAGACTGGTGTATTGAATGCAAGTCTTCATCACCCTGGCGCTGGTGGAATAGCCGCCTGATGAGGTGCACGTTTCTTCATAAATGAGGAGTGCAGCTGTAAAGTGGCATAATTGTTAGTAAATCTACCGACCCTTTCCCACGCCGCTTTTACTGTCATGAAAGTGTCATGGGAGGTTTCATGTTGAGGTGGTGGTATAGCCAAGTAGGGTGATGCAGGATGTCAGTTCCGGTCCGTGGATCAGCTGGCCTCTGAGGTGCCTGATGCAGTACCTGGGAACATTCATGTGGGCTGAGGTCTGGTAGGACCAGAGCCCAAAGGGTGTATTGTCCCTGCCCTCTGGACATTGTCATGGTGGAAAGTCTGGTATGCCCAAGGCAACATCTTCGGTTGCCAGATGATCTGGAAGGAGCCAGGTATTGGCACAGTGGAGACAACCTAGGAGCCAGAGGGAGGCTAGCAGGAGCATTTAGAAGATGTTGACTGGCCTTTTCATGGGGTGCTCTAATGGTACCTAATCATTGGAATGGTAGGAGGTTTTGGTTATCCCTGACAGATTTTGGCCCGGAAGACAGGCCTCAGCCTGTTGGTGTCTGAAAGGCCCAAGGCAGGTAATGGTCCAGCATTCCAGGCCTGTTCCTCTTCGCATCACTTGTCCTTGGATCAGGTCATGATGTGGGTCTGGGTCTGCGGCTGTTTTGGAGAGACATAGTCCCAGGCTTGGAGCAAGAGAGGCATCCTCAGTCATCCATCCTCAGTTGGTCTTGGAAAGGGTTTGTGAAGGGAGGATTATGTTGTGGGTAGAGGACATGAGTGGGGACCTCATAGGGTACAAGTTGAGGGGTTCATAGAGGGGGGTAATGTGGAAAAATATAGGAGGTATTAGCTTAAATGCCAGAAGAAAACCTGTTGTGACAATAATTGCCACAACTGGAGTTTAAAAACCTCATGTTTGCAACTTTTTTACACCAGATATCTGGAGTAAAATAAGCAATAAATATGCCCCAATGACAGGTTACCAAGGGTAGGAATGGCTCCCGACTTAAGGTCCCGTTCCTGTGCTTGGATGGAGAGGGACAACTTGGAGGACAGCTTGCAACTAGGACTGCTTGTAGGAGCGGAGGATAGCTTGAAGCGTCACCAGCTTGCACCGCCTGAGAAGGGAATCCATCTGTTAGCCAAAGTTACCATCTTGGTTCTGAGAACCAAACACGACTGAGGACACCTGTGAGTAGGAGGAGATATTGTCCTGTGGCAGGCAGCACATTCCCTGTGACAGCGGAAGTGTGCTGTTTGTCGCCACAGCCTGCAATTTTACAAACTTAGTAATATATTCAACATCACTTCTGTTACTTGCATGCCATTGAAGTATTACCTCTATTGTACATGAACCATCTACCTTAGTAAGGAGGACTTCAGTGAAGAGCGGAGTGTCTGTGTGTTTCTTCTTTCACTTTAATAGGGATAGCCTGCAATATGAGCTACAGCCTATGAACACAAATGTAGATGTTTTTGGAAATAGTTAATTTTTCAATTAATCTAATACAATCCTTTTAATCTATCTATATGTAAGTAACCTTTGAGATGGGGAGCAGATTAAGCAGAACTGAAAATAAAGACTTCACCCATTTGTCATTGTTTAGGGTCAATGCGTTGGCTTTCAGCTATATTTATATTGCTAAGCTATCAGTTTCATTATATAAAACCTATTTTTAGTAACATAAGGTTTTGTTTCATGATGATTTCATCGACTGATCAAGATCATCAGGAGGTTATGAGGAGATGAGTTTAAAGAAACTGACTCATGCCTATCTTGATCTTGTTAACTTGTGACTTCAAGGCTGGGATGCCAAGTGTTGTCCGTTAATGTATAGGAAAGCATGTATACCCAATAGAATAGTGTATTTCAAACAGGTTACCTTGTTTTTCCAGCACCTTACCAACCAAACTGTGGTGTGGGTTTCCCCAGTGGTCAAAATACATGCCGAAAGAGGGACATGTGACATGCCACCAGTAATGGTCAGAGTTCCCCGGTGCCAGCCTTAGAATCTCCAGTACCAGCCAAAAATACTCCACTCAGTACAACACTTGCATACTTCATGCCTCCTCTTATTCTACCACAAGAAGGAAGTTGATTTGCAACTTTCTGTTCCTGTGCCAATATGTTCCGTTCTGGGGAAGGTCTTCCTTATAGATTGCTTCTACCAATACCAAAAAATTGTATGAATTTTTCACGATGACTCCATGATGCGAGGAAAGAAAGCCAAGCCTCATGAAGAACAGGAGTGCTATAGAAAAGTCTATAGGAGGTCAACAATGATTTCTATATGGTAGACTAGGATAAGGGATTTTTCTTGGGTGATGCAAGTAATTTTCCTTAGACTAAGAAATAAATGCATACGCTTGTAAAGTTTTGTTAGCAATGGGAAGTGTCAAGTTTGATGGCAAAAAAAAACTATATTGCACAAGGCAGCCACTTAGGTACAGGTCCCTCTGCCCATAGCCATAAAATATGGTTTGGATTGAGTTTTTAGCAACTTCCATAACCCTCCTTGTCAAAGTTGTCAGACTTTGCTTGGCCCAGCTGATAGTTTGGGTAAGGCAACCATAAATGATGATTGGCAGCCGATGTAGAGAAGGTTTGGTAGAAACATCCATAGGAACATGGGAATAGCTATAGAGGATGCAGAGGTAGCAAGTACCAAGGAGCTATGTATCCAAGGCCAGGGCCCTCCATCCCTCCCTGCTATGATTGACAAGGCCAGACTGTGTATATGTCAATCAGAGCAGGGATGTAGGGACTTGGCAGTGGAAAGCATAGCATGGAGGAATGGAAGGATGTAGGGATGGTGAGACTGGACACTGGAAAGCATAGCACTTTGGAGTAATGAGAGCAAACATGAACCCCAGCTATCTGGCAGTGCTTATAATTCAATACAAACTGTTTTGATGACAGATTTACTTTAAAGGGCTTCTCCAAGACCCAATATTGATAATCTATCCTTAGGATAGCTCACCGTTATAAGATTGGGGAGTCTAACACTTGGCACCCCCACTGATCAGCTAGAAGCAGAGGGCTCTGTACATTTTGCACTGGTGGTGCCACCTTATTACAACTCAGCTTCCATTCAAGTAACCACTGCACAGTGTGTGGAGCCATCTACAGTATGCTGAAAACAGCAGATTACAGGGGGTGCCAATTGTTGGACTACCACCTATCCGATACTGATGACTTATCCTAAAGGAGACTTAAATAAGCCATTTAAATGGGTTGTCCAGGGAGTATAGTTTAGTTACCTGGTCCCAAGGATGCCGATGATGGACCCAACCCATGGATCACTCCACCTCCTTCTCCCCCAATCTCACAGGTAAGGAGTTTAGGAGGCTTGCCATGGCCACTAAAAACTTTAAAGATAACTGGACTATGTTGAGTGGACTATGTAATCTAGACTAAAGTGGATTTCAAGGTAGGGTGACATCTGAGGAGAAGTTTTCACCATTATGGGTGAGAACTTTCTTTAATACCCCTCATTCTTTTGGGGTAAGTAAAAATTGTTAAAAAGAGAAGCAAAGAAATGTGAAAACATTTTACAAATTTGCCCTATTTTTACACTGACCAAGGGCTGCAGGAGGCAATGCAAACATGTCATGTGAGTCATACAATTAATCTTTATCCTTTCCATGGAAATCAAAGCAAAAGGGTTGTATTGTTGTAATGAGACAATTTCTATTGACGTCCATGACTCTGCAACTTTTTGTGCCAACATATTACCTCATTTGGGTCATAGACATTGTAGGACAATAGATTAGAATAGCCGTCACACAATAGTATTCTTTGTAACGGAGGCTGAACAAGGCCATTGAACACATTATTCCTTTTACTACACATATCTAGAAATCTTGAGTAGGTTGACTATGAGATCAGAGTAAAAACTTTGGTCAAAGCTTTTGTCAATGTTTGCGTCAGGTATAAGAAATACTCTTTTGATCATCTTTTCAATTGTAGGAATATCTTGACAAATATTACAGTAGTGAAGGACAAATGAATATGGCTGAATTGGTGACAGGAGATACATTGTTTTCACGAAAAATGAAAAAAATGCAAAAGTTCTTTGGTCTACAAGTTACCGGGAAACTGGACTATTCAACCGTGGCTGTGATGAATAAACCACGCTGTGGCATGCCAGATGTGGCCAACTACCATGTCTTCCCAGGAGAGCCAAAGTGGAAAAAATCTACATTAACTTACAGGTGACAGGTGCAAACCTACATACTGGTCATACTATATGGTCATTTATGGTAACTTGATGGATTTATGGTAAAACAATGACAATAAGGAAAAGTTAATGCCCCTTAAAAAGATTTGTGACATCAGTTCCTAATATAAAACTATATACAACTCTATAAATCAGTCATTGTGAATGGCAGACCAATTTTAGACAAGAATAGATGCTCTTTGAACACTGCATAGAGCAGTAAGTGACACCAATGGCTAGTAGACCATCTGAAGAACTTCTTGGTCCTTGTTGTGGCGGATGTTATGTTATTCCATAATCTGGGCCAATAGTAGTGTTCTGTGGATATCTGATGGACCAGGTTAACACTGCAGGTAACACTGGCAGTCAACTGACACATGAAGCTGTTACCTACAGTACAGTGCAAAAGTTTTAGGCATGGGGCACTGAAAAAAAAGAATGGTTTCAGAAATAGAAGTGTTAATAGTTTATTTTTTGTCAATTACCAAAATGAAGTCAATGAAGAAATGTAAATATTTGGTGTGACCTTTGTCCTTTGGAGGAGGAGTCCTGGAAGTGATGATACGGCCCCCGCAGAGCCCTGAGCTCAACATCATCCAGTCTGTCTGGGATGACATGAAGAGACAGAAGGATTGGACAAGCCTACATCCACAGAAGATCTGTGCTTAGTTCTCCAAGATGGCGGGAACAACTTCCCTGCCGAGGTCCTTCAAAAACTGTCTGTAAGTACTGAGAAGAATTGATGGTAGGGTGAAGTGCAAAGGTCACACCAAATATAGATGGGATTTACATTTTTCTTTTCTTTATTCACATAATTTTATTAATTGGCAAAAAGAAACTATTAACCCTTCTATTTCTAAAAGCATTCTTACTTTGCAGCATTTTTTCCTCACCTGTATAAAACTTTTGCACAGTTCTGTGCAATATATGCATATAATATATGCATTATCCTAACTGATTTTAGGCCTGCATGACTCTAGAGTATGCAAATTAGCTCTCACCCACAAGGAAAAATACTAGCTCTCTACCGTCATCTATGGCACTAGAGATGAATCATTCTTCCTCCTGGATGACAGCTAATTTGCATAGACCTTTTCCCACAGAACATTGCCTGGCCTGTAAGATTCCCTACCCCATGATATACAATATCATGTTTGCACGTGAGTAAACAAGACCAGTTGCATGCTGCAATCACTATTTTGCAACTGGGCACACATGGTGCAAGAAATTCTGAGAATAACTTGCAAAAAAATTGCAAAAACTTACTTTCTAGATCATTTTAATATCTTCACAGGGATAAGCAGAGCGAATTGTACTATGACTAGGTTCACATCTGTGCACGGGTCTCTGTCACTGAAGGCACGATGGAGAGACGGACCACTAAAACTGCGGTTACCCGTGGATACCGGCGGACCCCCATAGACTATAATGGGGTCCGCTGTTTTATACTGAGACTGGCGGAGAGAAAAGACCATGCAAGACTTTTCTCTCTGCCGAGTCTGGCTGTTTTTGCGGTGAAGTCTCCAATAGAGACTCTGTCGCAGATGTGAGCTTAGCCTATGAAGATGTTTTCCAAGACATCTTATGCCTGTTTTATATAAGGTGGGGTTTGACTATCCATTATATTTGCTGAAAACTTTTTTATTTTTAGGATTGAGAAGTATACTGCCAGCATGAACAAGCTGGATGTCGATAGAGCTGTAGATATGGGTCTAAAAGCTTGGAGTGATGCGGCACCTTTAAACTTTGTGAAAGTAAACCAAGGAGAAGCGGACATTATGATTTCCTTTGAGACCGGAGGTATTGGAAATGTTTATGTGTTACATCTTATATGTGCCAATATATGTGCCAATATTATATGTGTCAATTGGTAATAAGTAATTAGTAATAATGTCTCAACACCTTACAGTTATCCACAGCAATTTACATGGAGGCCATACTAAAGTTACATAGTATAAATGTAGTTTTTAGGGCTAAATTTAAGGGTATGCACATAATTAGAAAAACATGGCTACTTTGCTTAAAGAACAGCGCTGCCACACCTATCCACTGTTTGTGTGAGGTATTGCAGCTCAGTCCCATTGGCTCTAAGAGAGCTGAGCTATAATATCCATGTCACGCTAGGTTCGCACTAGCACTCGGCTCTCTGTCATTCAGGTTCCGCATTGGTACCCAAAAGACAAAGAACCTGTCTGCTTAAAAAGTGGTTAGCCGCGGACACCCGAGGACCCCATAGACTATAATGGGGTCTCCTGGGTGTCCGTTGGGTTTCCACCAGTTTCATACTGAAACCGGCAGAGAAAAGTCCTCCTTGCAAGTCCTCCTCTTACAGAGACTTCAACACAGATGTAAACCTAGCCTTAGGCTTATATTGTACAAGCCTGTCAAAAAAAAAACTCTTTTGCTTTATAAAGATTGAAAAGGTATTTGAGGGATTTTACAGATTTTACATTCATTGTCTGATCATGGCCGTCCTACCTCTAAGGCCTTCATATTTGGGTAATGCAAAGGGCCAATGGCTTACCGCAGCCTTTTTACTGTAGTACTGACACAGCACCATATGTCATTGTACAGTGGTAGCTCCATCCCTATTGTAGCTCCTTCAGGTTCACTTGAATATTCTGACAGGTTCCATTAAAATTACCTTGATGTTAGCAATGGTGGATTATGTGATGGAGATCCATTTCTGTGGTAATTTCATGATTCTAAGGAGGTTTTAGACTATTAATACATGAAATATATTGTTGATTTATTTAGATCATGGAGACTCATATCCATTTGATGGACCTCGGGGTACTTTGGCTCATGCATTTGCTCCAGGGGAAGGTCTAGGAGGAGATACCCACTTCGACAATGCTGAAAGGTGGACCACAGGGTCAAATGGTAATTTTATGACTTGTACAGTAAATGAATATCCCTTTACTCTATGTAACTGGTTATAGGTAAGGTAACCAATTGTCGTGTCATTTTAGGATTTAACCTCTTTACAGTAGCTGCTCATGAATTTGGACATGCTTTAGGACTTGGACATTCCAGTGACCCATCAGCTTTGATGTATCCAACATACAGATATCAGCACCCTATAGGATTCCGCCTGCCGAAGGACGATGCAAAAGGAATACAATCACTATATGGTACAGTGAATAGATTGATTGGCTTATCTTATATGGCAAGGGTAGTCAGCTAGTTTAACAAAGGGTCCACCGAGCTGGGTCTGAAGTCAAGTGAACTCTCAGCTAAACACTGAGCTTAGTAGCGACGTCATCTTGTAATTGTTTTGCAGACTTTGTAGAACTATTTGCACAAAGATTTAATCTTATTTATTAGCTGCAAAACAGAGCAGAATCCAGAGCAGCAGAGCAGAATCCTATCATTTATTGAGACAACAGAACAGAGTGCTCAGATTAATTCAGATCCTCATTCAGACTGGTATGAGTAATTCAGACCAAACCTCCAGATCAATCAAACCATAGACCAGAACCCTAAACTCAATTCAGATCCCAGATGAGACAAGTAAAGTTAATTCAGGCTCTAGACCAGAATTCTAAAATTTATTCAGCCCCCAGACCAGACCTCCAAGATTAATCAAACCCCGGATCAGACCCCCAAGATTAATCAGACCCCAGACCAGAACCCTAAATGTAATTAAAACCCCAGACCAGACAGCTAAAGTTAATTAAGATTCCAGACCAGAATTCTATAATTTATTCAGACTCCAGATCAGAGCTCCAAGATTAAGCAAACACCAGACTGTAACTCTAAACTAAATTCAGATTCCACATGAGACAACTAAAGTTAATTCAGATGTTAGCAGGGGTGTAACTAGTATCTACCACCATAGCAGCTGTAGCTCGGACAGCCAGCCCCCCGCCCCTGCTTTTTTTTTTTTTTTTTTAATAGGTTGATACCTGTTGGAGTAACAGTGGATTTTCACTTACCTACTGTATCCCCTCTCCTCTCCACTGCTGTCTTCGCTTAACCCTTTAGAGGGCACCACTTATTACATCCGGAATGTGTGACGTTGAGTGTCAGGACGTAATATACGTTGCTGCCTGGAGGCCTAAGCGGAGGACAGGAGCAGGGATAGCTAAGTGAAAATCAGATGTTACCTGCTGGAGTAAACCAGTAGGTGGAAATCTAAAGTACCTTTGTGGGGAGCTGTAAGGCAGGGCACTATATGGTGTGGGGCCCAGTAATAGAGGCCCTTACTGTATGGGGGTCTGTAACCAGCACCCTTAATATAAGGGCCCATGTTTCAGGCCCCCATACAGTAAGGGCTTCTGTTGTAATGGATATATTACTGTATAGGGGCTTGTATGGGGACGGTATCAGGAAACTTACTATATGGGGACCTGTAATAGGGACACTATACTATATGGAGGCTAATAAAAGAGGCAAAATACTATGTTGGGGGGGATAAGTAAAAGTGACATTATACAGTGTAGGCCCTGTCATTTCTAGTACCAGACCAGACCTCCAAGAGTAATTTGACCCCAGACCAGCTCCTCCAATTAATTAAGAGCCCAGACTGCAAAAATGAAATATACAGTACAGACCAAAAGTTTGGACACACCTTCTCATTCCAAAAGTTTTCTGTATTTTCATGACTATAAAAATTGTAGATTCACACTGAAGGCATCAAAACTATGAATTAACACAGGTGGAATTATATACTTAACAAAAAAGTGTGAAACAACTGAAAATATGTCTTATATTCTAGGTTCTTCAAAGTAGCCACCTTTTGCTTTGATTACTGCTTTGCACCCTCTTGGCATTCTCTTGATGAACTTCAAGAGGTAGTCACCTGAAATGGTCTTCCAACAGTCTTGAAGGAGTTCCCAGAGATGCTTAGCACTTGTTGGCCCTTTTGCCTTCACTCTGCGGTCCAGCTCACCCCAAACCATCTCGATTGGGTTCAGGTCTGGTGACTGTGGAGGCCAGGTCATCTGGCGTAGCACCCCATCACTCTCCTTCTTGGTCAAATAGCCCTTACACAGTCTGGAGGTGTGTTTGGAGTTATTGTCCTGTTGAAAAATAAATGATGGTTCAACTAAACGCAAACCGGATGGAATAGCATGCCACTGCAAGATGCTGTGGTAACCATGCTGGTTCAGTATTCCTTCAATTTTGAATAAATCCCCAACAGTGTCACCAGCAAAGCACCCCCACACCATCACACCTCCTCCTCCATGCTTCACGGTAGGAACCAGGCATGTAGAGTCCATTCGTTCACCTTTTCTGCGTCGCACAAAGACACGGTGGTTGGAACCAAAGATCTCAAATTTGGACTCATCAGACCAAAGCACAGTTTTTCACAGGTCTAATGTCCATTCCTTGTGTTCTTTAGCCCAAACAAGTCTCTTCTGCTTGTTGCCTGTCCTTAGCAGTGGTTTCCTAGCAGCTATTTTACCATGAAGGCCTGCTGCACACAGTCTCCTCTTAACAGTTGTTGTAGAGATGTGTCTGCTGCTAGAACTCTGTGTGGCATTGACCTGGTCTCTAATCTGAGCTGCTGTTAACCTGCGATTTCTGATGCTGGTGACTCGGATGAACTTATCCTCCGCAGCAGAGGTGACTCTTGGTCTTCCTTTCCTGGGGCGGTCCTCATGTGAGCCAGTTTCTTTGTAGCTCTTGATGGTTTTGGCCACTGCACTTGGGGACACTTTCAAAGTTTTCCCAATTTTTCAGACTGACTGACCTTCATTTCTTAAAGTAATGATGGCCAGTCGTTTTTCTTTACTTAGCTGCTTTTTTCTTGCCATAATACAAATTCTAACACTCCATTCAGTAGGACTATCAGCTGTGTATGCACCTGACTTCTGAACAACACAACTGATGGTCCCAACCCCATTTATAAGGCAAGAGATCCAACTTATTACACCTGACAGGGCACACCTGTGAAGTGAAAACCATTTCAGGTGACTACCTCTTGAAGCTCATCAAGAGAATGCCAAGAGGGTGCAAAGCAGTAATCAAAGCAAAAGGTGGCTACTTTGAAGAACCTAGAATATAAGACATATTTTCAGTTGTTTCACACTTTTTTGTTAAGTATATAATTCCACATGTGTTAATTCATAGTTTTGATGCCTTCAGTGTGAATCTACAAGTTTTATAGTCATGAAAATACAGAAAACTCTTGGAATGAGAAGGTGTGTCCAAACTTTTGGTCTGTACTGTATATACAGTATATATTTCCTACCCCCAGTTCCTCTTCACTTCCAAGTGCTGCATCAAACAAGCCCTGACACTTGCCAGGATCAGGACCTTGTGTACTTGGCCATGGCATTAGTACTGCCCCTGATGGACCACCTACCATCGCAGGTGCAACTATGACAGCAGGTCTGCTGTGAGTAAAGAAGCAGTATTGTACAATTTGCTGTACCTATCTATAGAAACAGTGGTAAACCTAGGGAGAGGTCCAGGGTTCTGTGGAGGGCTAATTGCTCCTGTGCCTAATAAGAGCACCCTAGCACTATCACTGCCACTATTACCCATTGCCCTGCAGTAACATTTTTGAAAATTACATACAAAACACACAGACACTTCTCTTCCTTCTACTCCCCAGAATCATATTGCAGGGAATGACATATTTTGTAATTTACCTTCTCTGTTTTTTTCAGGGCCCAAACAATCTGGTCAAAAAAGTTCAGCAATACCCCAGTCACCGGCCCCAGATCATTGTCAGCCAAACCTGTCTTTTGATGCTGTTACAGCCATAGGGAATGAACTTCTATTTTTCAAAGACAGGTGAATATAATTTTTCGGTCTATAAAGATACTTAGACACAATGGGGCAGATTTACTAATAAATGTATACCAGAATTATGTCATAATTTGCACCAAGAAACTGGTGTAAATTCCTGACATCACATTTATTGTTTAAGCCTAAGGCCCCACATAGAGGGCTGCAGCCAAAAAGCGCTGTGGGAACAAGCGCGGCGGAAACGCATTATGTTTTTTCCTGCAGTGCTTTTTGCAGAAATTTTCTGCTTCAATTATATCTATAGAGAAACTGCTGGCTTTTTCGCAGGTATAATTGACATGCTGCAATTTCCAAAAACGGGACAGGTATTTTTCTGCAATGTGCGGATGGGATTCACTAGAATGTGCCTTCATGGTAACAGACTCCAAACAATCTCTGTGTAGTCTGATCCTGTAACCATATAGATGACTTGCATGGCACTCTATGGAGTTAGTGTATGAGAGCTCCCATAATTTGTGTAGCGCATCAGTCATTGAAAAGCAATGGCTACATAAATAACATACTGAACGTTTGTTTCGCATCTGCTACACCTATACTCTCTTCTATCCATCCCTTACATACATTGTTAGACTGCAAAAAGTAGGGGACCGGTTGAAGAGAGTAAGTTTGCAGGCTTAGACACTATGCTGTTAGCTACCACCAGAGGAAGTGCCCTGTATAGAAATATATACAGTGGATGAAATAAGTGAACATGTCACCAATTTTCTAAGTAAATCTATTTCTAAAGGTGCTATTGACATGAAATTCTCACCAGATGTCGGTAACAACCCATCCAATTCACCCAGGCAATGAAATCCCACCATAGATGTCCATAAATTATGTGTAATAATGGGAAATGATCCCGGGAAAAAGTATTGAATACATGAAGAAAGACGAGGTGCAAAAACCCATAAAAAGTCCTGACAGCAGCCAAAATCTATCAGGAATTAGAAAACAATCCTGATACTTAGTGACAAATAATCTCAGCGGGCTCAACTGATGGAGTATAAGAAGGTGTCTCATTACTAAGGGGCCTCACAAGAAACTTCTCATGATGGGTAAAACCAGTGAGCTGTCTCAAGACCTTCACAAACTTATTGTTGCAGAACATACTGATGGCAGTGGTTGCAAAAGATTTTCTAAACTACTGTAGGTTCCAGTGAGCACTGTTGGGGCCATAATCCAAGAGTGGAAAGAACATCATTTCACCATGAATCGACCATGACCAGGAGCTCCCCTCAAGATTGCACACAGATGAGTGAAAAGAGTTATCAGAAGAGTTGTCCAAGAGCCAAGGACCACTTGTGGAGAGTTACAGAAAGACCTGGAATCAACAGAAAACAATAAGTAATGCCCTCACCCTCCATGGCCTGTATGCTCGCTCACCACGCAAGACTCCATTGCTGAACAAAAACATGGTCAAGCGTGTTTAATGTTTGCTCAGCAAGATTTAGACAAGCCTGTGAAGTACTGGGAGAATATAGTCTGGTCAGATGAGACCAAAATTGAACTCTTTGGATGCCATAATATGCACCATGTTTGGAGCCCAAAAGGCACTGCATATCACCCCAGACCAATACCAGACCAACAGTGAAGTTTGGAGGTGGGAACATCATGGTTTGGGGCTGTATTTCAGCATACGGCACTGGCAAACTTCATGTAATTGAAGGAAGGATGAATGGACAAGTGTACCAGACATTCTGGATAAAAAATCTCCTGCAACTACCAGGATGATGAAGTTGAAACAAGGGCAGACATTTCAGCAAGACAATGATCCCAAACACACAGCCAAGGAAGAAAGAAAAGAAAGCTGCTAGAACGACCCAGCCGATCACCTGACCTGAATCCAATAGAAAATCTATGGAAAGAACTAAAGCTCAGAGTTCATAGAAGGAGCCCACCAAACCTTCAGGATGTAAACAGTGTGTGGAAGAATGGGCCAAAGTCACACCTGAGCAATGCAGGACACCAGTGTCTCCATACAGGAGGCATCTCAAAGCTTCATCACCAACAAAGGCTTTTTACCAAGTATTAAATACATTTCAGTATAAGCGTGGTCAATACTTTTTCCCGGTGTCATTTCTCATTATTATATATAACTTATTTTATGGACATCTCTGGTTTGATTTCCTTGCCTGGGTGGATTGTTTGGGTTGTTACCGACATCTGGAGAGAATTCCATGTCCATAGCACCTTTAGAAATAGATTGATTTATTGGTGAAGTGTTCACTACTTATTTCACCCAATATATTATATAGCGGGGGCAGAAATATTTTTTTGATTTCTTGATCTTCTTATAAAGTGTTTCCTGGTAGTTTGCCTAAGGCACATATTAAGATATTAATATGCCTTTATTTTGAAGATCTTTCTGGAGAAGACAGACCCAACTTACCAATGTTAGAGCCAACTCCATTGCAGCTTCCTTCCCCCAGCTCATGTCAAATGTGGATGCCGCTTATGAGGTTGCTGAAAGAGGAACTGCATATTTTTTTAAAGGTAGGACAAAAAAACTGTATAAAAATATTAAGAATTGTAATATATTTTTTTAAGTTTTATGTAGTCCTTTTTTGTGCTGGTGAAGCCATGGTGCTTGAGGGAAATACTTGAGGGAAATAAGAAACTAAGTGAAACTAAATAAGTACTTCCTTTATACTTATGAGTCACAGAGTACACAATATGTGAAGATTTTTCTGAAGAAAGTCTTATACTACCTTTATGGGGTGACGTGATATTCAGCAGATGTTGTTTTCCTAACAGGTCCTCATTACTGGGCAACACGAGGTCTGAACATTCAAGGACCTCCTCGCCATATCTATGACTATGGATTCCCAAATACTGTGCAGAAAATAGATGCTGCTGTCCACCTGAAGAGTGCTAGGAAGACATTGTTTTTTGTTGGAGAAGATTTCTACAGGTACAACTAAAAGGAATTTTTTCACCAATTTCTAAAGGAGTAATCCCAACCCCTGTTCACATGCCCTGTTAGCGAACTGATATGTCATAGAGAGGGCACAATGACACCCAGTCTCTTCTGTCTGTCCAGTGGTTCGTGATCAAGTTCCTGGTGTCGAGTGGATTAGGGTTGGCTCTTATAGGGCGGCTCATACTATCGCTATTATAATGCATTACCCCTTCCGTCTGCATTCACTTTAATGTAAAAATCGTGCGTACGTGCAGGACTTTTTTTTGTTTTCCATTACAAAAGTAAACGGACATAATGGAAGAAAGCTTCTGGCATTTTTTTTTTACATTAGAGTGAATGGGAACAGACACAGATGAGGGGCTCCATCTACATTTACAACTGTTAATGTCCATTGCTCTTATCCTATGATAGATGAGCGAAACGGACTATAATAATGGTAGTGTGAACCTAGGAGTGAACCTAGCCTCTCGGCTGCTTGAGGCGAACTATAGAAAGACCCCCCCAAAAAAAAAAAAAGATACTCAACCTGGCTATCTTTGATTGCGTGATGGGGCCCCCTTAATTAGGACATGCCCCCCAATGGCAGATGAAAAATCCCCATATTTGGCTCCCACATAGTATGATACTCCCTTTTGTTGGCTCCTACACGATATACAACTCACTTTTTTTTGGCCCACCACACGTTATATGACCCCCTTTTTCTGGCCCCCCACACAGTATATGACCCCATTTTTTTAGCCCACCACACGGTATATGACCCCCTTTTTTTTTTTAACCCACCACATGGTTTACGACCCTATTTTTAAGCCCACCACACTGTACAGTTAGAGATGACTAATGGGTGATGAATGGTGGTTGGAAAATAGGGGGCTCATTTCAAGCTTTGCTATGGAGACCTATGGTAACTTGTCGCACCCTTGCTATGTATATTATTGCTCAATAGTGACATTATTATATTATTCCTGTGTTGTTACATCACTTTATGTATTACAGTATTCCCGTGCTGTAAAATCATTGTCTGAATTGGTTGCAGAGTGTTTCTTTTCTGTGTGCAAGACACGGTGACATATGTTGTATGTGTTTATTAATACTGTGCTCTCAAATCATTGTTTGTCTTGGGTTTATCTCTGTACTGTGACATCACTGTGTTTATTATCTCTGTACTGTGACATCACTGTGTATATTATCTCTGTACTGTGACATTACTGTGTATAATATCTCTGTACTGTAACATCACTGTGTATATTATCTCTGTACTGTGACGTCACTGTGCTTATTATCCTGTACTGTGACATCCCTGTGTTTATTATTTTTGTACTGTGACATCAATGTATGTATTATCCATTTACTGTGACATCACTGTGCTTATTATCCTTGTATTGTGACATCACTGTGTGTATTGCACAGGTACTGTGACATCCCTGCGTTTATTATCTCTGCACTGTGAAATCACTGTGTTTATTGTCCCTGTACTGTGACATCATTGTGTCTATTATCCCTGTACTGTGACATCACGTGCACATTATTTCTGTTCTATGATATAACTATGCTTAGTATCCCTGTACTGTGACATCACTGTGTTTTGTATCCCTATACTGTGCCATCACTGTGTTTTGTATCCCTACACTGTGACATCACTGTGCTTATTATCTCTGTACAGAAACGTCACTGTATTTATTATTCCTGTACTGTGACATCACTGTGTTTATTACCCCTGTACTGGACATCACTGTGTTTATTGTCCCTGTAGTGTGGAATCACTGTGTTTAGTATACCTATACTGTGACATCACTGTGTGTATTTTATCTGTACTGTGACATCACTGTGTGGCGACATCCACTGTGGAAGCAACCGGAGGGGGACATTAAACCATGGGGTAGTTGGAGGGGGAAATTAAGCTGGAGGCAACTGAAGGGGGACATTAAACTAGAAGCACCTGGAGGGGGACATTAAACTGTGGGGGTAGCAGGAGGGGGACATTAAAATGTCGGAGCAGATGGAGGGGACATTAAACTGTTGGGGCAGCTAGAGGGGAGCATTATACTGTGGGGGCAAATGGAGTGGGACATAAAAACTGTGGGTGCACCACAAGAGGGACTTTATACTGTGGTGTCAAGTGGATGGGGACATTATACTGTGAGGGTGGGGACATTATTATGTAGGGGCATATTATGTTATGGTGACTGTAGGGGTGTTATACTGTGTGGGGGCACAAGAGAAATGGATAGAAATGGATCGAGTCAAAGAGGAAGTGGGTGTAGCTAAATTCACCAGTGCGTGCCACACATACAGTCCTTCTTTCTGTCTTTTGAAAGTTGGGAGGTAGGCTGTGTTTAGTATCTTTTTTCTGTGACATCACTGTGTTTATTATCTCTGTACTGTGCCATCACTGTGTTTATTATCTCTGCACTGTGACATGACTGTTTATTATCTCTGTTCTGTGACATCACTTTGTTTATTATCTCTGAACTGTGACATGACTGTTTATTATCTCTGTTCTGTGACATCACTGTGTTTATTATCTCTGTACTGTGGCATCACTGTGTTTATTATCTCTGTACTGTGCCATCACTGTGTTTATTATCTCTGTTCTGTGACATCACTGTGTTTATTATGTCTGTACTGTGACATCACAGTGTTTATTATCTCTGCACTGTGACATCTGTACACTGCAGATTTTAGGTGCAACTCATCCAGCTGCTACCTACAGAAGTATTGTGACGACTCTGCAATAGTGGGTCTCATCATAGATGATGATGACAGGGAGTACAGAGAACTGAACCAGGATTTTGTGGACTGGTGCCACCGGAACCACCTGAAGATTAACGCGGGGAAGACCAAGGAGATGGTGGTGGACTTCCGCAAAGGCAGATGCCCTCCAAATCCACTGGACATCCTGGGGACGGGCATCGAGATTGTGAACACCTATAAGTACCTGGGTTTGCTCCTTAATAATAAGCTGGACTGGGAAGATCATATGGAGGCCCTGTACAGGAAGGGCCACAGCAGGCTCTACCTGCTTAGGAAACTGAGAGCCTTTGGAATCCGGGGGGCACTTCTTAGAACTTTCTTCAACTCGGTAGTGGCATCAGCCATCTTCTTTGGAGTGGCCTGCTGGGGGAGCAGTATATCAACCAGGGACAGAAATAAACTTGACAAGCTGATTAGAAGGGCCAGCTCTGTCCTGGGGAGCCCCCTGGACCCAGTGCAGGTGGTGGGTGACAGAAGGATACTGTCCGTGGTGAGCTCCATGCAGAAGAAGAAGTCCCATCCCATGCATGAGACTGTGATCGCGCTGAGCAGTACTGTCAGTGACCGACTGCTCCACCCTAGGTGTGAGAAGGAGCGCTATCGGAAGTCTTTCCTCCCCACCGCGGTTAGGCTGTACAACCAACACCAACCTAAGCGGAGATCATTACACACAGAGAACTGAAATATCTCTCTGCCTGTTAAATCCCCCCCCCCCCCTCCTCTGCTACTTCCTATCTGTCTGTCTGCTATTAATGTAATGCCTCTTACCTTGGAACATTCCTGTACATGTTGTATTTGTATTTGTATCTGCTTATCTTTGCTGCTGTAACACACTGAATTTCCCCATTGTGGGACTATTAAAGGACTATTATTATTATTATTATTATTATTATTATCACTGTGTTTATTATCTCTGCTCTGTGACATCAGTGTTTATTATCTCTGTACTGTGACATCACTGTGTTTATTATCTCTGTACTGTGAAATGACTGTGTTTATTATCTCTGTACTGTGACATCACTGTGTTTATTATCTCTGTACTGTGACATCACTGTGTTTATTATCCCTGTACTGTGACATCACTGTGTATATTATCCCTGTACTGTGACATCACTGAGCATTATCCCTCTACTGTGACATTATTGCACACATTATCACTGTACTATATCATCGCTATGTATATTATTATTCCACTGTGACATCACTGATTGTTATATCTTTAATGTATTACAGCTGTGTGAATTATCTGTATGGTGTAGTATGTGCATTATCTCTGTGTATTAGAGAAAGGTGTATAGCACAAGCACAGACCATATACAGTAGTTAAAAATGTATTATGTTCTGAAGTTGGTGCAGAAAGTAGAAGGGGCCCCATTCAATACTATACTAATAATATAAAGTCCTACTTGAAAAGATATATTGGGGTAGATTTATTAAAATGGTTTAAAAGCAGATCTGTCTTAGTTGCCCATAGCAACCAATCACAGTGTATCTTTCATTTTGGGATTCTGTGCCTGAAAATTGAAAGCTGCAGTGTGATTAGTTGCTATAGACAACTAAGACAGATTTGCTTTTAGACCATTTTCATAAATCTGCCCCAATGTATTTATAAGACGCCATCAATATGTACTCTCAGTGTACTCTCTCCACAGCTATGATGAGGCAAACCGAATCATGGAGAAGGATTACCCAAAAAGCATTGACGATGAGTTTTCTGGGGTTGAAGGAAATGTAGATGCAGCGGCTGAAGTAAATGGTAAGTGTCCAGGGGTGTAGTTATAGGGGTACAGAGGTAGCAATCCGGGCCCTGGAGCTCTACCAGACCTTGTATTGTGTGGGTAAATAAGATTTTTTGATCAGTTTTTATTACTCTTTGTTTTTGAGAGATGAGATGATCAGAAAACATCCATTCTGGCATCTGAATTGTAAGGTTTATGGCGTTTATCATGTAGAATAAATGAAGTACTAATTTTATTTTATTGTTACGGATCTGGTGATCTACAGTATCTATCTATCTATCTATAGCATCTATCTATCTATCTATCTATCTATCTATCTATCTATCTATAGCATCTATCTATCTATCTATCTATCTATCTATCTATCTATTTATCATCTATCTATCATCTATCTATCTATCTATCAATCACATTATCTATCTATCAATCCCATTATCTATCTATCTATCTATCTATCAATCACATTATCTATCTATCACATTATCTATCTATCTATAGTATCTATCTATCTATCTATCTATCTATCACTCTATCTATCTATCTATCAATCACATTATCTATCTATCTATCTATCTATCTATCAATCACATTATCTATCTATCTATCTATCACATTATCTATCTATCAATCACATTATCTATCTATCTGTCACTCTATCTATCTATCTTCCATATTATCTATCTACTATCTATTATCTATCAATCACATTATCTATCTATCTATCTATCTATCTATCTATCTATATGTCTGTCACTCTATCTATCTATCTATCTATCTATCACATTATCTAGTACTAATTTTATTTTATTGTTACGGATCTGGTGATCTACAGTATCTATCTATCTATCTATCTATCTATCTATCTATAGCATCTATCTATCTATCTATCTATCTATCTATCTATCTATCTACAGTATCTATCTATCAATCTATCACATTATCTATCTATCTATAGTATCTATCTATCTATCTATCTATCACATTATCTATCTATCTATCTATCTATCTATCTATCTATCTATCTATCTACCATATTATCTATCTACTATCTATTATCTATCAATCACATTATCTATCTACTATCTATCTATTATCTATCTATCAATCACATTATCTATCTATCTATCTATCTCATACTTAAAATTACAGACTACTAACATCTGTATCATTTCTATTCCCTTTAGGATTCCTTTACTTCTTTTCCGGACCAAAAGCTTACAAATACGACCCAGAGAAAGAAGATGTGGTCAGTGTTGTGAAAGCGGGATCCTGGATTGGCTGTTGAGAAAAAAAAAAACATTGGGGGATTTTTTTGAAGAAAACATAAAAGTGGCACAGGGTATTGTGTAAAGCTGTAACATTGCAGCTACTCATGTCTGGAAGCCTCAGTTTGTAAATAACTAAAATATTGCAGCAATAACCTGAAAATTACCTAAGACGTGTGAAATGTTTTTGAATATGTTGTAAAGAAGTTCTATGGTAAATAAAGAGGAAGTAACCCATTATAATTCTAGTCCTATAAGACAATTGATTTCCTGTATAGCTCACCTTGACTATGATAGGTTTCAGTTGGTCACATTTTGCAGCAGTTGGACCACTGCCCATCCAGCATTTATGACCTATTTTGTGAATAAAGGGATACATGCTAGACATACATGTTGGATTATGCTTTTAAGTAATGTATAAAATTACATAAAATTAAGGATACATATTTTACAGATAGAACGTGTGGAATAATATAATTAAACACATCAATGCCCATATACACACATAACATCCACTACTATTGGCGTCAGTGATGCAGCCTCTTTGTACCTAAAACTTCAATCATATAATAACAACATATACTGTATGTAACATATTAAAAATACTATACTATACATTTTACCATACTGTAGTTATTTTCTTTTGGTAGGTCTCCTTAAAGGGACAACCCTTTTAACTTTTAAAACAGCCGGGAGCATTGAAAAAAAAACAAAAAAAATGTCCCTGATGCTCCACTGTCCTCCCAGCGCATCCCGATTCTTCTGCTCCAGCGGCTTCTCCCGAGTCTCTTCCAGAGTTCCGCTGAAGCCGCTGATTGGCCTCAGCGGTCACGTGACCACTGAGGCCAATCAGCGGCCTCAGCACGCCTAAGGAAGAAGAACCGTGATGTCACAGGTAGTGACATCGGATGCCATTCGCTGATTGACCTCAGTAGTCACGTGACCGCTGAGGCCAATCAGTGGCATCAGCAGAACTCCGGAAGAGACCTGTTCAGCAGAAGACCCGAAACGCGCTAGGAGGACACTGGACCATCGGGGACAGGTGAGTATGAATTTTTTTTATTTTTTTCAATGCCCCTGGCTGATTTAAAAGTTAAAAGGGTTGTCCATTTTTGCCTGGACAACCCCTTTAACCACCTCTGTACTGGACCAGTTTCCCTAATTCAGGACCAGACATATTTTTGGGTTTTTTCATACATGCGATTTTGAGGGCTATAACATTTTTTTCAAATAATTTTGGCGTCTTTTTTTCGGTGACACATAGGACTTTATTTTTATGTTTTTATTTTTGCATGTTTCTTCTTTTTTATATACAGAAATATGTTAACATAAGGAGGGGAAACGTGTCTCTCTTTAAAATTTTTCATGTTTTTTTAAATAAAGTGCTACTAAAAATCATTTAAACATAGTTTTCCCTGTCCGTTATGGTAATTTTTATGTAGTGTTGTGTTGCTGGGGGTGGGGCTAGAACCTGTTATGTAGGTGTGGTTTTAACTTTTTTTTTAAATTATTTTACTTACATTTTTTTATATTGTGCCCACCCTAATGTAATGTCGGAAAAAGGTATGGGACGAGTTCCAGGTGGCCACATGACAAATCTGCGCTAGCGAACCATCTGCCTCTGGAGGAGTTACTGAGCTGGCCGAATATGCTAAAGAGATACAATGTCTAATCCATCTAACTATAGAGGAGGTGGAAGCTCTTATGCCCTTCCTTCTACCCTGAAATTGAAGGAGAAGGTTCTCCTCTATCCTCCAGTCTGAGGAAACTTGAAGATATCTGAGAAGATACCTTCTGACGTCCAAGTTTTTTTGGGGGATTTGCGCAAAAAGAAGGAAGGACCACTTACTGTTCCGTATAGAATTTGGAGACTTCCTTGGCAAGGAAAGAGGCCTAATTGGGACACTATCTTCCGAACTGTAGTATATGGAGAGCGAGATGACAAGGCCTTAATCTCAGATACCATTCTAGGGGATGTTATAGCTAGAAAGAAGGATAGTTTAAGATAGTAGTTTTAGTGACAGATACTCCAGAAGTTCAAAGGGAATCAGAGTAAGGGCATTGAGGACTTTATTTAAGTCCCAAGGAGGGACAATGGACCCTGGTCTAGAGTTAAGACATCTGGCTGCAGAAATGAACCCTTTAACCCAGGAATGCTTTGCCAATTTAATATAAAAAGGGTGCTAAGAGCAGAAACCTGCACCTTCAAAGTACTGGATCTCAACTTCTTTTTTAGCCATTCCTGCAAAAAACTTAAGGAATAAGGTAAAGTTAGGAGAAGAAAGGGGATCCTGATCTTTCCCTGAAAATTTGCAGAAGGCTCTCCAAACCTTCAAATATATGTTTGATGTAATGGGCTTCTTACTATCTAGAAGAGTATCTATGACACCCTGAGACTATCCCCTACGGGACAAAATCAGCCTCCCAAATGCCTGGTAGACAGGAAACCTGAACTGTGGTGTGGTGGGGGTGTGAACCTTTTTATATTTCCAGGTTTCCTGTCTTGGATGGGCGGTCCTACTCGCAAGGGGTGCTGTCATGGGTGAGGATAAATCTCTAAGGCTAGGTTCACACCAGTGTTCAAAGTCCGTTCGTGGTTTCCGTCCCTGAATCCGCTTGAAAAATGCGGAGAGAAAAGTCCAGGATAGACTTCTGACACCCAGGACACCCCCAGATCAGCTTCTTCGGGACAGTACAGCTCACCGTAATGTTTACATGCCAGGATTCACACTGCTCACCCAACGTACAAAGTATAACGGTGGCTTTATGCACTGAAGCTGCCCCATAGACTTCAATGGGGCAGCACTGCAGTACCTAAAGCTGCCACTACAGTTTGTACGGCAAGCGAGCAGCACTATCCTGGAGCAGCTGATCAGTGACCCTTGCAGATCTAAGAATAGGCCATCAATATTAGAAAGTGGATAACCCATTTAAAGGTGTTGTCTTAATATGTCAACCAATTTCAGTATTCTGTCTTAGGACATGAATGTCATAAAAGAAAGCAAAAAAGTTAATGGATCCCAGTGATAGACAGAAAACTCATAGAAGACAATATTAATATTGGGGTTGAGCTTGAGACATGGGAGGTATATCTGTTGTGTTTTGCTGATCGGGCTGTATTACTGTTGTACACCCATACATCATTGGGAGATAGAGATTGGTAGGGGATCGGGCAGTGTTAGAAAGGGAGCAGATAGGGATCAATAAGGTAAGTATGTCTTCTTTTATGTGTATGTTAGAACCCGTGACTAAGCTAATAACTCTTTACAACCCTTTGATCTATGATTTTGTAGTATGATATATTTTGGATCATTAGGAGGAAATTACTAACCCCCCTACACCAGCGTTGTGGTATAGATGGGTGTGAATGTGACGCATCTTTGATGCCATATAGCACCCCACCAAGACCTAGTCAGGCCAGGAAAACTGGAATAAGTTACACCAGAAATCTATACCTGTCCCTGAATGGTTGATATTTCAATTCTGTTCACATTTTGCCTCTGGTGATACAGCTCTGCACCACGTAGGCAGGATGGCAGGCCATGTAATATATGGACAGGTGACGTCTGCTGGAGGTTGTTAAAGATTGCTCAAAGTATACAGTAAGCCTCTGTCTGGACATAATATAGATCAAGGAGGTTGCATATGTGATGAATGGATATGAGGAAACAGTAACGTAATACCTCATGAGTTATTGTGAGTGTAACTGTGTGAAACCAGGATCTATCTCACACATCTATGTCAAGTACGTTGTGTGCATACTTCTGTCTACCCATATCCTGTATAGTGGTAGATGTGCAGAGATGTTAGTATTGAATTTAAAAAAAAAAAAACTATATCAGGCTGAGGCCCCGCGTTGCAGAAACACAGCTTTTTTGTTGCAGATTTTGCTGCGTTTTTTGGAGCCAAAGCCAAGAATGGTTACAAAAGGAATAAGAAATATATAGGAAATACTTAGACTTTTATTTTCTGGTCAACCCACTCCTGGCTTTGGGTCAAAAAACCTGCATCAAAAAAAATCTGCATTTCCACAACTTGGGGCCCCAACCTCGATCTACATATAGAAAACATTCAGACAGCACATTCCAATGTGAACAAGTGCAAGACAGTGTGGCAATATTATACAAATGCAAAAAATGCAGCAGCCTCTGCACACAGCGCTGGGACATATAAAGAATAGAGATGAAAATTTAATTGCTGCTGTTATTGGATATCTACATATATAAATAAGCTAATATGATCTGTAAACTATAAATATACATTAGAGGTTCTTTGTTATACATATTTGATCAAACAGTAAGAAGCCCTGTACCTGCTCCGACAAGACAACCTCATTGTCATTTTTTTAAATGTGACATTGGTGGTTGTGGGGGGCAGGGGAAATAAAACTATGGGGGGCATTGGGGGGCCAACTTTCAAAAAGTTTGCACAGGGCCCCCCAATGCATTAAAACGGCCCTGGACCCTACACTAAATAAACATACCTCTCTTGACCCAGAACAGGTCTACAAATGTGAATACAGAGCAAGTAGGATTCAGAGACATACTTTATCCAAAATAGCCCTAGGCAAATGGGAAACTAAAGGCCGTACTATATTCCAGTTAAATAGACATGTGGAATTGTAGAGTGTGCAAGTCCAATTGGAGGGAACCACAGCACATCCCAATGTGAACAGGTGCAAGCTACTGTGTCAATATTACAAATGCAAAAAAATACAGCAGCCTCTGTGCACAGCACCAGGATATATATATAAAAAATAGTTGAACTTTTTGGCCTAAATGCAAAGCACTATGTGTGGCGGAAAAGTAACACTGCTCATCACTCTGAACATCATGCTGTGGAGAAGCTTTTCTTCAGCAGGGACAGGGAAGCTGCTCAGAGTTGATGGGAAGATGGATGGAGCTAAATACAGGGCAATCCTGGAATAAAACCTGTTGGAGGCTGCAAAAGACTTAAGAATGGGAAGGAGATTCACCTTCCAGCAAGACAATGATCCTAAACCTACAGCCAGAGCTACAGTAGAATGGTTTAGATCAAAGAATATTCATATGTTAGAATGGCCCAGTCACAGTCCAGACCTAAATCCCATTGAGCATCTGTGGCAAGACAAGAAAATTGCTGTTCACAGACGCTCCATCCAATCTGACTGAGCTTGAGCTATTTTGCAAAGAAGAATGGGCAAAAATCTCAGTCTCTAGATGAGCAAAGCTGGTAGAGACAGAGCCCAAAAGACTTGCAGCTGTTATTGCAGCGAAATGAGACTCTACAAAGTATTGATATAGGAGGGCTGAAGACTTTTGCACGTCACACTTTTCAGATTTTTATTTGATTAAAATTTTGAAAACCATGTATCATTTTCCTTCCACTTCACAATTATCTGCTACTTTGTGTTGGTTATCACTGAAAATCTCAATAAGATACATTTAAGTTTGTGGTTGTAAGGTGACAAAATGTGAAAAAGTTCAAGGGGTATGAATATTTTTGCAAGGCATTGTATATGATCAAAGAGGCTTTTGTCCTTTTCAAAACACACCGACCTACTGCACATACAGGAATCTACGCGCTGTAAACACACAGCACCTCTCAGACACCCTACACTCATCACTATCCCTCATCTCTTCTCTCTCCTGCCCTAAACTGGCCACCAAGCACTGCAACGAGACTCTCAACTCTTGGTGAACGTCTGTGGAGAATATCAAACATATCCAGAATTCCTTCACTTGAAGTTTATGTGCAAAGCCTATAAGTCCACCCTTCATCTTGCCAAACAAGCCAACTTCACCGCTCTCATTTCTCCAATAACCCAAAACAACTCTTTGATACCTTTCACTCCCTCCCTACACTGAAGGTACAGGCACCTGTCACAGACCTCAGTGCTCAAGACATGGCCACGTACTTCAAAGACAAAATCGACAAACTCCGTCAGGAAGTAACTCAATCTCCAAGCAGTATCTGTCCCCTGTAACAGAAGAAGTCTTCCAGCTCCTCTCTGCTTTTCGCCTTACTACTTGCACACGTGAATGTATCCCGTCACACCACCTTCTCTGTCCCCTGCTGTTACAGCTCACCTTATTAAATTTTTTAACCCCTCTCTTCTGGAAAATTTCCCTCCTCCTTCAAAAACTCTCCCTTGATTCATCCTGTGCTGCTAACTATTAACCCATCTCTAACCTCACCTTCATCTCTAAACTCCTGGAACGCCTGGTCTATTCTTGCCAAATCCACTATCTCTCTGCTAACTTTCTTCTGGACCCTTTATAATCGGGATTTTGTGCACTACACTCTACAGAAACGGCCCTTACAAAAGTCTCCAACGATCTCCTGATGGGTAAATCTAAAGAAAACTATTCACTACTTATTCTTCTGGATCTCTCAGCAGTATTTGACACCATAAACCACCAACTCCTCCTCACCTTGCTCCACTCTATTGGCCTCAGGCACATTGCGCTTTCTTGGTTTTCTTCCTATCTTTCTGACCACTCATTTAGTGTATCATTCGCTGGTGTGATTTCTTCTCCTCTGCCCCTTGCTTTTGGGATTCCTCAGGGCTCGGTCCTGGGCCCCCTCCTCCTCTTTTTCACTACACAGCCCCCATTGGACAAACCATCAGCAGATTTGTCTTTCAGTACCATCTTTTTTCCTGGTGACCTCCAACTATAAACCTCATCCCATGACATCACCCCTACACTACTACAGAACACCAGTGACTGTCTCTCTGCTGTCTCGAATATGATGTCTTCTCTTCATCTGAAACGGAATCTTTCAGAAACTGAACTTCTTGTGTTCACTCCATCAATTAACTGACCTAACCCTGGTATCTCCATTTCTGTCTGTGGTCTCAGTATGTCCACTGTCTTGGGGTTGTATTTGACTCAGACTTCTCCTTCACCCCACATTTTCAGACACTTGTACCTCAAAAACATCTCCAGAATCCACACTTTTCTGACTGTGGAAACATCAAAAAATTGTCGCTCTATTTCTCTCTTGTCTAAACTATTGCAATTCTCTTCTTATTGTTCTTCCTCGTATTAAACTCTCCCCTCTACAATCTGTCCTGAATGCAGCTGCCAGACTCATCTTTCTGTCTAACCGGTACACAGATGCATCTACCTTGTGTCAATCGATGAATTAGTTGCCTATCCATTACATAATACAATATAAAATTATCACACTCACTCATAAATCCATCCATAGTGCTGTGCCCTCCAATATCTGCTCCCTCGTCACTGTCTACCACCCTAATCGCCCTCTCCATTCTGCCAATGACGTAAGACTTGCATCCTCTATTATCTAAACATCCCACTCCCATCTCCAAGACTTTTCTCGAGCTGCATTGATTCTCTGGAATGCTCTACCTTGGACAATCCAATTAATGCCACGGCGGCTTCAAACATGCCCTTAAAAAACATCTGTGTAGGCAGGCTTATCACATGACCTGATCACATTGTTCTACACCTCCGCACACTATACTAACATTTCTTATCCTAACCTATCCTTCCTCTTCTATTCCTCTGAACCTGAAACCTCCATCTAGAAGTTACCCTGCACTCCCTACACTTAGTATCTGTATATTCACAGATACCAGCTGGTGAAGGCTCATACAGCTTCAGTTATATGACCTTATATGATCTATTAATAGATGGCTGGACCATTGTACCAAACAAGCCCTCTGACCTCTTGTGTCCCCCCTATCTCCTCATAGATTGCAAGCTCTTGTAAGCAGGGCCCTCACTCCTATTGTTTGATATGTTAATTCTTTGTCACATTGTAATGTCTAATACTGTCTGTTCATGTGTCCTCTGACTTAATAATAATAATAATAATAATACATTTTATTTATATAGAACCAACATATTCCGCAGCACTGTACAACTTGTAAAGTGCTGCAGAATATGGTAGTTCTATATAAGTAAAATTATTATTATAGTTATTATTAATAAACTATCTATCTCATATCTATCTATTATCTATGTATATATGCAGTTGAGCAAAATGATGCAACTTTACTGAGGTAACAACAGGAACAGATGCAGCTTATGGATGGGTGTAGTAGTGCAACAGGGGTTTCACTGTAGAAGGTGATTCAGAATCCGCCCTTTCCTTACCACAAATACACTAAAGACACTTATTGTTGCACTGATTCACTCTCGCCTTGACTACTGTAACTCCTTACTAATCGGTCTTCCCCTTACTAAACTCTCCCCTCTACAATCTATTCTGAATGCGGCGGCCAGGCTCATCTATCAGTCTAGACGCTACAGCGATGCCTCCGGTCTGTGCCGGTCACTACATTGGCTGACTATTCAATACAGAATACAATATAAACTTATCACCCTTATTCACAAGGCTCTCCATAGTGCTGCACCTCCCTACATTTCCTCCCTCATCTCTGTCTATCGCCGCCCAACCCGTACTCTCCGTTCACTCAATGACCTAAGACTAACATCCCCTATTATCAGAACCTCCCACGCTCGTATACAAGACTTCTCCCGAGTTGCACCACTTCTCTGGAATGCTCTATCCCGGACTGTCAGATTAACTTCCAATTTCTACAGCTTCAAGCGCAAACTAAAGACATATCTTATCAGACAGAACTATCACAACTCCTAATGTAAACCCTTCCGTAGTTAGAATCCCTAAAACGTACCCTCTGTTCACGTTCCCGCATTACCTCACAGGATATGATGCCGTATCAGACTAACTTTATATGTCCAGGCACCATCTGCACATTAAAGGACACGACTGGTGACGACTCGTACAGCTTTATATATGTGTAATGACAGTAACCTCTATTACAGAATTGTCTGACCATTGTATAAGCAATGCTACCTCCGATGCCGCCTCTGCTACCTCTTGTGTCACCCCCTCTACCTCATAGATTGTAAGCTCTTGCGAGCAGGGCCCTCAGTCCCAGTGTGTGAATTGACTATTTCTTTGTAATGTACTGTATCTTTTTTGTCAGTACTTGAACCTTACAAATTGTACAGTGCTGCGGAATATGTTGGCGCTATATAAATAAAATTTATTATTATTATTATTATTATTATTATTATTATTATTAGGTGATAACTGAGCCTGATAACAGTTTTCACAGCAAGAGGATGCCCAGAAATAGATATTAAATCTAGTGCCTAATATCTCCACTCCAATGTAACTACACTTCTGCTTCTCCCAATAGATCTGGGGGCTGTGAATGAGTATGTCCCAGGGAACCCCAAGTACCTGACGGGTTTGCACACCTCAACTTCCCTTCCAAATTGGAACTCTCTCTCCTCTCTGTAGATTGACAGTAAGTACCTTCCCTGTCTCACGTCTGCAGCAATAGTGATGCTGGGCCGAGGCTCTAGCAGGTACCCCTGAACACGACTTACCTCATCAGGGGCTGTAATGGGCCCTCTCTCACAACTTCTCTGTTCGCTGCTCATAGAAGACTCTAGGTTTAGAATTTCCTCCCTTTATCCCAGCCAACCATTGGTGGGCTAGACCAAACACTCCCAAAAGGAGGGATGTACCATTGCCACAGTGGAACATTCCCTAACGGGGAAAACACATGGAAGCTTCAGAACTATATACATAACAGTTGCACATAACACAAGCAATGCAAACAGTGCAATAAATGTTTAGGCAGTGCCCTCTGGGATGTTGCAGCATTGCAGGGTGCTTATAAGATATGGCTTGTTTATATGTATCTTCTATGGAATACATTTCCAAACAATCATCTACATAATGGATGTCTAAATGTCTTTCTGTTGTCAACAGATAAACCAAAGTCTCTTGCGGAATCCATGGTCAAGAACCACAACTGTTGGGTAAAGGATGCCATAAGCACGCTTTCCAGACAGCTGAGTTCCTCTTTAATCCCTTTTGAGCCTTGCAATATATATAACAGTTAACATTATAAAGTCTCGTAATGATTTCCTATCATGTGAATCCAGATTTTGTAAGAAGAAAAGAAACTTCCTCATAGTGTGGTTCTTAGAGAATGGAGAATGGATTTCCTGCAAGTGATTCATTGTCTCACTAAAAAAAAAAAAAAAAAAAAATTTTATAAAAAAAATGTATCATTATGAGGGTTGTAGAGGGTTATAGACAACCACTTTCCTAATAGTATATATTAATATCATAGAAGGGGCAAAAAAGACAATTCCACAAATTATTTTTATGCTTCTTAGATGATGGTGTAAAGAACACTGTAATTGTACTTAAAGCACAACCTAACAGGCATCTACATATGATATGAAAAACCTGGAGGCCTTTGTTAGCCCCTTAAAAAGACCTGTCACCAGGCCTGAAAAGCCCAAAAATTTAAGATATCTACAGTCATGGCCGTACGTTTTGCCACCCATGAAATTTTTCCGGAAAATGAAGTATTCCAGAAAATGATTGCAATTACTCATGTTTTGTTATACACATTTCCTTTGTTTGTATTGGGACAACACAAAAAAAACAGAGAAAAAAAAAGCCAAAAATGTTATAATTTCACGCAAAACTCTAAAAATGGGCTAGACAAAATTACTGTCACCCTCAACTTGATAGTTGGTTGCACACCCTTTGGAAAAAATAACTAAAATCAATCACTTCCTATAACCATCCACAAGCTTCTTACACCTCTCAGCTGGGATTTTGGATCCCTATTATTTGGAAAACTGCTCCAGGTCTCTCATATTTGAAGGGTGCCTTCTCCCAACGGCAAGAGCTCTCCAGAGGTGTTCAGTGGGATTTAGATCTGGATTCATAATTTTCTGAGAAATCCTTCATTTTCTAGAAAAATTTCAGGGGTGTCAACACTTACGACCATGACTGTTTGTACTATTGTGTAACTTTCACCTTCTGATATGTGTTCTATGTTCTTTGTGTAACTTTCACCTTTTGATATGTGATTTATGAATTGTTGTGTAACTTTCACCTTCTGATATGTGTCCTATGTACTATTGTGTAACTTTCACCTTCTGATATCTGTTCTATGTTCTTTGTGTAACTTTCACCTTCTGATATGTGATCTATGAACTATTGTGTCACTTTCACCTTCTGATATGTGTTCTATATTCTTTGTGTAACTTTCACCTTTTGATATGTGATTTATGAATTATTGTGTAACTTTCACCTTCTGATATGTGTTCTATGTTCTTTGTGTAACTTTCACCTTCTGATATGTGTTCTATGTTCTTTGTGTAACTTTCACCTTCTGATATGTGTTCTATGTTCTTTGTGTAACTTTCACCTTCTGATATGTGTTCTATGTTCTTTGTGTAACTTTCACCTTCTGATATCTTTTCTATGTTCTTTGTGTAACTTTCACCTTCTGATATGTGATCTATGAACTATTGTGTCACTTTCACCTTCTGATATGTGATCTATGAACTATTGTGTCACTTTCACCTTCTGATATGTGTTCTATATTCTTTGTGTAACTTTCACCTTTTGATATGTGATTTATGAATTGTTGTGTAACTTTCACCTTCTGATATATGTTCTATGTTCTTTGTGTAACTTTTACCTTCTGATATGTGTCCTATGTACTATTGTGTAACTTTCACCTGATATGTGTTCTATGTTCTTTGTGTAACTTTCACCTTCTGATATGTGATCTATGAACTATTGTGTCACTTTCACCTTCTGATATGTGTTCTATATTCTTTGTGTAACTTTCACCTTTTGATATGTGATTTATGAATTATTGTGTAACTTTCACCCTCTGATATGTGTTCTATGTTCTTTGTGTAACTTTCACCTTCTGATATGTGTTGTATGTTCTTTGTGTAACTTTCACCTTCTGATATGTGTTGTATGTTCTTTGTGTAACTTTCACCTTCTGATATGTGTTCTATGTTCTTTGTGTAACATTCACCTTCTGATATGTGTTCTATGTTCTTTGTGTAACTTTCACCTTCTGATATGTGTCCTATGTACTATTGTGTAACTTTCACCTTCTGATATCTGTTCTATGTTCTTTGTGTAACTTTCACCTTCTGATATGTGATCTATGAACTATTGTGTCACTTTCACCTTCTGATATGTGTTCTATATTCTTTGTGTAACTTTCACCTTTTGATATGTGATTTATGAATTATTGTGTAACTTTCACCCTCTGATATGTGTTCTATGTTCTTTGTGTAACTTTCACCTTCTGATATGTGTTCTATGTTCTTTGTGTAACTTTCACATTCTGATATGTGTTCTATGTTCTTTGTGTAACTTTCACCTGATATGTGTTCTATGTTCTTTGTGTAACATTCACCTTCTGATATGTGTTCTATGTTCTTTGTGTAACATTCACCTTCTGATATGTGTTCTATGTTCTTTGTGTAACTTTCACCTTCTGATATGTGTTCTATGTTCTTTGTGTAACTTTCACCTTCTGATATGTGTTCTATGTTCTTTGTGTAACTTTCACCTTCTGATATGTGTCCTATGTACTATTGTGTAACTTTCACCTTCTGATATGTGTTCTATGTTCTTTGTGTAACTTTCACCTTCTGATATGTGTTCTATGTTCTTTGTGTAACATTCACCTTCTGATATGTGTTCTATGTTCTTTGTGTAACTTTCACCTTCTGATATGTGTTCTATGTTCTTTGTGTAACTTTCACCTTCTGATATGTGTCCTATGTACTATTGTGTAACTTTCACCTTCTGATATGTGTTCTATGTTCTTTGTGTAACTTTCACCTTCTGATATGTGTTCTATGTTCTTTGTGTAACATTCACCTTCTGATATGTGTTCTATGTTCTTTGTGTAACTTTCACCTTCTGATATGTGTTCTATGTTCTTTGTGTAACTTTCACCTTCTGATATGTGTCCTATGTACTATTGTGTAACTTTCACCTTCTGATATGTGTTCTATGTTCTTTGTGTAACTTTCACCTTCTGATATGTGTTCTATGTTCTTTGTGTAACTTTCACCTTCTGATATGTGTTCTATGTTCTTTGTGTAACTTTCACCTTCTGATATGTGTTCTATGTTCTTTGTGTAACATTCACCTTCTGATATGTGTTCTATGTTCTTTGTGTAACTTTCACCTTCTGATATGTGTTCTATGTTCTTTGTGTAACTTTCACCTTTTGATATGTGTCCTATGTTCTTTGTGTAACTTTCACCTTCTGATATGTATTCTATGTTCTTTTGTGAATAAAAATATGGTTAGATGAGACTTCCAAATTGCATTCTTGTTTTCTTTAGATTTTCCATAGTGTCCTAACTTTGGAATTGGGATTATATATAATATACAGTAATATAACAAAGCCACCTAAAAGTAAAGGTTATAATGTATGATTTCTTTAACAGTAGTTGTCTAACAGAATGAGGAATCTAGTATGAATTGTAATTGTGCGGGTTTTCCACAGACTAAATAACCAAATAAAATGTAATAATTGGGTCTATATTTACTTATCTGAGGATTGTAATGGATGGGCATCTGTATGTCTTAAGGAGCAGAAGCATGAAAAAAAAACTCAGAAAATTTTGCAATGAATGACTGCATTGCAACACACCTTCCTCTATAAAATATGGTGCTGCGAGTGGTACAGGATAGTGCATGCTTTGTACTCTGACTGCCACCATGCTGCAAGTACATTGCTTGGTCCTCCTTTCACTGTGTTATGGCGCACTTGCCATGCCAAGACCCCAAACTGATGAAGAAGGTATGAGTCCTGAAGATTGGGAGTTCGCAAGGGTATGTTTCTAAAAAAAAAAAAAATTCCTGAAAATATATTATGATATTGGGCTATGTTCACATCTGACCTGTAATATACAAAGTGTATCAATTTGTCATAGAATTCAAGATCTCTGCTTGTGGTTATAGAATAGGATCCATTGTTTACTTTCAAGGGTTATATGGAGACATTGACCTTTGTTTCAATCACATGACCAGGAAAAAATTTTATTGCCTCAGAGAAAACAATGAAAGTTGAATGACAGCAAGCAGAGATTTTGAAAATTGTGAAGAATTACTGTAGTAAAAATTTTATAACTTGTCGTTACATAGAATAACCTTTATTTGATGAAACTGCTTAGCTGAGAAGTGGATACAATAGCCAGTCTAGACTAGAAACCTCTGTATAGCTACTATGCATCTCCATGGAAACAGACTACAAACAGACCCTGTGTAGTCTGATCATGCAGTCCTCTGCTTCTCACTACCATAACAAATGTAAGTTAGCTAGATGAAAGGACAGATGGAAGAGAGTATGATTTCTGGAACATTGTAAAGATTGCTTGTAGTCTGTTACCATGGAAATATGTAGATCTGTAGACACAAATCATAGTCTTCATTAAAAATTTCCTATTTACTAAGTTGTTTCATGTTATATGTTACCAGCATTGTATGAATCAAAAACATTTACTGTGATGGTAGACATACCATTTAGGCTAAGTTCAGACAGCGAAAACTGAAGAGGCATTTGAGGTGGACTTCCTCCTGTGATTCCTCTTCATTTTCCACCGCAGATTAGGCTCAGATGAATAACTGTAACCAGGGAGTTTCAAGCAAGTGTTGCAAGATCGAGCAGGATGCTTATTTTTCAGCGTCTTGCTTCGATCTCTGCCTCCCATTGACAACAATAGGAGGCAGAATCAGGGCAGAATCTGTCACTGATTTTTGAGGTGGAATCTGCCTCAAAATCAGCACCAGATACCGCCATGTGAATTGGTGCTTAAAGAGGACTTCGTCTGACACCACTAGAAAGCTGACGGTGCAGTGAATTAAGCGCACTGTCAGCTTAGATGATTTGTGCCTGGGTGCCAGAGATATCAGTACCTTTAGTTTCGGCACTGATATCTCTCCACTGTGAGAAGGGTGGGCCTTACAGCCTAGCGTCATTGCTGAGCAGTAAGGAATTACCCCCCTTGATAGTACTCTTCAATAGTACTGTCAGGGGGGCGTTCCACTGAGCAGTAAGGCCCGCCCTTCTGACTGTGAAGGTGTATGTCCGGCACCCTGGCACGTACCATCAAAGCTGACAGTGTATTGAATTCAGCACACTGTCAGCTTTCTAGTGGTATATAATATCGCCAGTGCCAAAGGATGTGAAAGGTCCTCTTTAAGTCTAAATTCACACAGTGGAATTTTTGAATCATAATCTGCTGCTAAAATTCTGCCTCCTATTCATATCAATGTTATGCAGGCACTTCATTTTCGTCTAAGTGAAAAAATCAGCAGAATAAAAAAGCGTCCTGCTCGATCTTCAGGAGTATTGAAGTGAAAGAGAATAGGACATTTTTATGCCAGGAACATTTTGCCTGGTTTTTGCTGCTGCAAAATCTGATGTGTGAACCTAGCCTAATACTACAAAGTTTCATGCTACAAGTTAGTAATCTAAGTGCCTATTGCTGCATTTATATACGCTTCAATATTTTGGACCCTTACATAAATGTCATATACCGCGGTCCATTCTGCAAAAGGAAACCAATAAAGTTGGGCTTTTGTAGATATGCATGAAAAAGGACCTTTCACCATCTCCACCAACTCCAGTTCTTGGAAGTTTCTTCCGGCAGCAGGGTACCCCCTCTCTCCCAAAGTGCAATCCTGTGCAGGCGCACTTCAGGCTGCCATTGCCCAAAGTCCTCAGGGCTTCTCTTACGTGTGTATGCGACGCCTCCAGCAATCGCAATAGACAGCACTCGTTCCACCGACTCACTGTTCAGGAAGGGCTTATAATCTAATGTGAGTGAAGCAGGTGGCACATGCACATAAGAAGGGAAGAAGCCCTGAGGACTTTAAGCAGGGTTGGCCTGATATGCTCCTGTGTGGGGGGATTTCAGGTGCACTTTGTGAGAAAGAAGAGACCCTGCTGCTGGAGGAAACATTTCAATCATGCCTTGACATGATTCTGAAGTGCGACATTGGATGCAATGGGTGGTGGAGCTGGTTTTGGGTTCAAAAATGATCTGAAAGGTTCCCTGTAAATGGGCCATTTCTATAACAGTTTTTGGGGTGCTCAAAATGGAACAAGGTTGATTAATTATATCTATTATGCCCCATGCGCACGACTGAGTATGCTGACCAAGGATCCTTCCAGTGCTCCGTTCCATTATAGAGTAGGCCCTATCTTGCTCCGTGAAATAGGAATGGATAAGAACCCACCCATTAAAATGAATAGAGGATGGAAGGCACTTGGATATCACTTCAAGGTATTCCACTAAAAAATCAGACACCCCTCAGCCTGCACACTCGGTCGTGTACATGAGGCCTTAGGATGTGATTTCATGAACCAATATCTTTCCCATTTTTTCTCTCCAGGAATACTTAAACACATTTTACCCAACTTTCAATAAAGAAAAAAGTGAAATTACAGATAGGCTTGAGGCAATGCAAAGATTCTTCAGAATGAAAGTAACAGGAAAGTTAGACAAAGGCACAATGGATATGATGAAAAGCCCAAGATGCGGTATGCCAGATGTGGCAGAGTTCACCACATTCAATGGAAGACCAAGATGGCAGAAAAACTCCATTACCTACAGGTGGGTCCATGTGTCAGAACATTTAGGGCGGAATCTGTCACTGATTTTTGAGGTGGAATCTGCCTCAAAATCAGCACCAGATACAGCCATGTGAATTGGCCCTTAAAGAGGACTTCCTCTGACACCAGCGGTATTATATACCTCTACAGTCATGGCCAAAAGTTTTGAGAATGACACAAATATTATATTTTCACATGATCTGCTGCCCTCTGGTTTTTATGTGTGTTTGTCAGATGTTTTTATCACATACAGAAATAGAATTGCATTCATATTATGAGTAACAGAAGCTTATATTGACAGTTAGAATGAGTTAATGCAGCAAGTCAATATTTGCAGTGTTGACCCTTCTTCTTCAGGACCTCTGCAGTTCTCCCTGGCATGCTCTCAATCAACTTCTGGACCAAATCCTGACTGATAGCAGTCCATTCTTGCAGAATCAATGCTTTAATTTTGTCTGAATTTGTTGGTTTTTGTTTGTCCACCCGTCTCTTGATGATTGACCACAAGTTCTCAATGGGATTAAGATCTGGGGAGTTTCCAGGCCATGTACCCAAAATCTCTATGTTTTGTTCCCTGAGCCATTTAGTTATCACCTTTGCTTTATGGCAAGGTGCTCCATCATGCTGGAAAAGGCATTCTTGAGCGCCAAACTGCTCTTGGACGGTTGGGAGAAGTTGCTCTTGGAGGACATTCTGGTACCATTCTTTATTCATGGCTGTGTTTTTAGGCAAGACTGTGAGAGAGCCGATTCCCTTGGCTGAGAAGCAACCCCACACATGAATGCTTTCAGGATGCTTTACAGTTGGCATGAGACAAGACTGGTGGTAGCGCTCACCTCTTCTTCTCCGAATAAGCTGTTTTCCAGATGTTCCAAACAATCGAAAAAGGGATTTATCAGAGAAAATGACTTTACCCCAGTCCTCAGCAGTCCACTCCATGTACCTTTTGCAGAATATCAGTCTGTCCCTGATGTTTTTTCTGGAGAGAAGTGGCTTCTTTGCTGCCCTCCTTGAGACCAGACCTTGCTCCAAGAGTCTCCGCCTCACAGTGCGTGCAGATGCACTCACACCTGCCTGCTGCCATTCCTCAGCAAGCTCTGCACTGCTGGTAGCCCGATCCCGCAGCTGAAACACTTTTAAGAGACGGTCCTGCCGCTTGCTGGTCTTTCTTGGGCGCCCTGGAGCCTTTTTGGCACCAATGGAACCTCTCTCCTTGAAGTTCTTGATGATGCGATAGATTGTTGACTGAGGTGCAATCTTTCTAGCTGCTATACTCTTCCCAGTTAGGCCATTTTTGTGCACTGCAATGATGACTGCACGTGTTTCTTTACAGATAACCATGGTTAACAGAAGAGAAACAATGATGGCAAGCACCAGCCTCCTTTTAAAGTGTCCAGTGGTGTCATTCTTACTTAATCATGACAGATTGATCTCCAGCCCTGTCCTCATCAACACCCACACCTGTGTTAATGGAGCAATCACTGAAACGATGTTAGGTGGTCCTTTTAAGGCAGGGCTGCAATGATGTTGAAATGTGTTTTGGGGGATAAAGTTCATTTTCTAGGCAAATATTGACTTTGCAAGTAATTGCTGTTAAGCTGATCACTCTTTATAACATTCTGGAGTATATGCAAATTGCCATTAGAAAAACTGAAGCAGTAGACTTTGTAAAAATTAATATTTGTATCATTCTCAAAACTTTTGGCCATGACTGTACATGTGTCAATAGGACCCCAACCTACCCTGTGCCATTTATAATACTGCTGTCTCATACTTACCAACTTTGAAGTTGGTAAAATAGGAACCAGTTCTGTCCCTGGTTCCTGCCTTGGCTACTCCCCCGACCACCTCGACCCTTTTGTAAACCATCCAGGCCCTAAATCGACTTAGTCATCCCACATTTGGGTAGAGCTTTGCATGTCACGCCCCTTCTCTGGCTGGGTTGTGCCAAATTTGCTATGACTGTTCCCCAAACTTGGGAACTGTCCGTACAAATTCTGGATAGTTGGTAATGATGCTGCGTTAATATGTGGTAGAGAATCATAGGGCCCCATTAGGCGCCAGGGTCTGGTTGTGACTGCCACCTCTGTACTTGCTTTAGGTACACCAGTGAACAGACCTCTCTGCAACTAAGGCAGCATGAGACCCTGACAAAACTTCAGCCAAAAATCGGCGGAGAAAAAAGTCCTGCACAGAGGACTTTTCTCTCCACCAGTTTCAGTATAAAAACGGCGGAAACCCAATGGACACCCGGTGGACCCCATTATACTCTATGGGGTTCATGGGTGTCTGTGGGTAACCTGTTTTAGTGGACGGGTGCAAGTGTGAACCTAGCCTTAAAAAGATATCAGTGTTATAAATGGCACATGTTTGGATAGGGGCCCAGGGAATTTGTAGGCTAAGAGTAATGGGACTCCACCTAGACCTGGACTCCATAAAATACATAATTTGGTGCAAATTTATGTCGCATCCAGAATGATATATTTGGCGCATCTTCCAGACATGTTACAGTTTGCTCTTCCTTACGACACCTCATGGCTGGCATACTTTACACTAAATTGGTTATATTTTGCTTTTGTGCAGAATGCTGAATTACACCCCAGATCTTCCCGCCCCTGTGGTTGATGATGCAATCCAGAGAGCACTCAATGTTTGGAGCCAAGTCACCCCACTGAGTTTCACCAGAGTCAACAGTGGAAATGCAGATATTCTCATCCAGTTCAGTCCACAATGTATGTATGTTTAGCTTTATAAAAAAAATGAAAGGTTTTTCCCACCATAGACTTGCAGATTGGTGAGGGTTCAACCACTCGATGAGGGTCCAACCCACTGATCGGCAGTTCTGAATGGAGTGGTGGTCGGGAAGTGACTGTTCATTTTAATGGGAGCGACAGAGATAGTTGAGTGCTGCACCTTGGCGGTCTCTGGCACTCCTATTGAAATGAAAATCCCCCCGTTCTTCTGATCAGTGGGGGACTTCCAACCATCTGCAAGTAATTTGCTGATAATTTGCTTTGGTGGGAAAACCCCTTTACTGGGATGAATAGGTGAAGCCAGATTAATAGGGCCCTATAGCTACTTATGGAGCAAGCACCTAACATAGTTCATAAATGAAATGTGAACAGAGCCTTATCCTGATATCTACATTTACCAGTCGATATGTTGATATTGTACATGATATGCTTCAAGCAGCCAATGGGAATACTGGATGCACAAATATACTCCACAAGAGTAGATATATATATATATGTACATAATTGATCATTTTTTGCAGCACATGGCGATCAGAATCCATTTGATGGACCCAATGGTGTACTAGCTCATGCCTTTGCTCCTGGACCTGGAATTGGTGGTGATGCCCATTTCGATGAAGGTGAAAGATGGTCAAACAGCCGAGCAGGTACAATTCTACCCAGCTACAATATTCTGCCTCTATATGCCATTCTGTAAAACAATATAAAGATGCACAAATCTCTCTCTGGTCAGCTCAGACAGGTGGGGCAAGATAACAACCCTTGTTGATTTCTCCTCTTATGACCCTCATTTAGACATCCTCTCTATATGCCAGACCAAGAGCTGCGGTTCTCATTCTGGCACACCATCCTTGTATTACAGGACGACCATTCATCTCTTGCAGGGGGAAATACCTGGCTGATCATGGATTCTCCTAGCTAAAAGCAGATGTTTGTCAAGCATGTTGGAGAATCTGGGGTGATCAGATGATCGTCCTGGGCCACATTATAAATGGGGTTGTCAATGATGTCATATTACTTTTAAAGGGAATATCTCAGACAGGAACCCCCCTCCCCCCATATGCAGGTCAAAAAAATCTCCCTTTATTGGGGCCCATACACAGTATAACAACCCCTTTACTGGCCTCCATATAGTATATTCAACCTTTTTTTTTTTACCTCCACAAAGTATATTTACTATTGGATTATTCCAACAGGCAGTGGCTGATATTTTACTTACCCATCCCAGCTCCTGTCTAGGTTTTGGGTGCTACATATTACATTACAACCACTAAAGAACCCAATAAGCAACTGACTTTTTTTTTTTAAACTGAAACACAACCCACCACTGCAGGTAATCTCCGGGGCCCTATATATATATCTGCTTTATAGCAGCTGCATAACAAAAAAAATGTTAATAGTCTATTATAGACTTGATAGAATACAGTCCCTCCCCACACACCTGTCAGTGATGATACATACAGAGCTGTGTGTACATTGTATGGCATTACTATCCTGCATTATCTAGGCCTCCACCACTATAACAGCTAGCCTTGTCCCAGTCTACACAGCAAAGCTGACAAGTAAGCTGCAGAGAGCAGATGTTTATTTACTGAACATATCCTTTCAAAGGAGGGTACCTGAGTTTTCATCAGAAGTTGAAATATCCGGAGGGTCTTGCTGGGCAGTCTGTTCTCTAACTGTATAAGCCTACATACATGCTAATAGCCCCATTATGGCTGCAGCACATTTTACGTTACTCCCAGAGGCAAGAGACGTTTGCAATAAGGAGCAGCCTGCCCCCCCATCTTATCCATTACTACTAGTATTGGTAGTAACCGGTTTATTTACATGTAATTGTGCCAGGAATAGCTGTAAAATAGCAAACAAATAGCTGAGAAAAGCTCTAGGGAACATAATATAAAAGATCCAGGGACACTGGACTGCAAATACAGGGCATGATGCAGCTAAATAGACTCCTGACACAGAAAAAGAGAAATCAAAGCACAATAAGGAAAGCTGCTCACTGTCTATGACTAATATCCCATCAGTAATAATGCACCCAAGCAGCTAGTCAGAAATAAATCCACTCAGTTTGACCTGCGAGAAACATGTGCAGTGTAGAAGCTGGAAATGCTGTGTGGAATCCTCCCCTCTCCATTCCCCTCCCCCCTGCGCTGACTGTGAAACCATTTTGCTTTTGATGGTATCTGTGGATGAACATTCCCTAGTAACGGGGAGGGAAAAGTAAATTAGCCAGAAGGGAGACACCTAGTGGCAGAAACTTTAGAGAGGTTTTTCAGGCAGAAAACAGCAACATTTTTAATTCAAGTGCATTACATTTTGGTCCAGAATCACATGCTCTATTAAATGAGACTAAGTTGTCTGAAAAGTTACTGACCATTTAACCTTTTTTTCTTAGGCTTTAATCTCTTCCTGGTGGCTGCACATGAGTTTGGGCATTCCTTGGGACTTGGTCACTCTGATGACCGTCGAGCCCTGATGTTTCCCACCTACCAATTTGTAAACACAGACAATTTCCGCCTGTCACAAGACGACGTCAATGGAATACAGTCACTGTACGGTAGAAGGCGCAAATAACTCCTCAAGATACCAGTCCGATGGTCCTTTATCCAAGAATGCTATGACAAGAGTGTGAAATGCATGCACACTGCTATAAGTATATGAATATAAGATATAGAAATATTGAAGTATAAATACAGATGGCGCAGACGTCAGCTTGTTGCACTGGCAATATTAATGTATCTATGCTAGCAATGACTTACAAGGAGGTAGTATTTCACATATGTTATATCTAAAGGACTTGAAAATCAGCCATCTTTTATTAAAATGTACATGTGTACAGCCAAATTAATAAAAAGGTCTTTCAGATCAATATTACCTTGCTTTGAATGTCATGTCTAAGATTTCCAGCCCAATTTTCCGAAATGTATTTCTAACCATGCAGAAGGAGCTGTCCAGGATTAGAAGAAGGGCTTTGCTTTTTTCTAGAAACGCCACCACTCTGGTCTCTAGACTGGTTCTGGTATTGCAGTTCTCCCCATTTCAAGTGAACCCTTACCCCGCATTCACACGACCGAGTTTCACCCGTTAAACTCGGTCCACGTGTTGGTCGGATATAAAATCCTGTAGGGTGAGTCTTAAAAAAAAATTTTTTTGAAATATTAAATTTCAGTTCATCTCCCCTTTTCCCTAGATCCCAAAATAAATGCTATATTGGAGAAAATAATCAAAATGGCTGACGTGCTAATAGAGCCTGTGGCTCAGTCAGTAGGGTAACAGCCTTACATACTGCATCTCTTGGGTTCAAATCCTAATGAAAAATGTGAACAAAGTTAAACTTTAAATCTATAGAGGATCTTCTGGCAACCTCCTTATTAATATGCACTGCACTGAGGTGAGGGGACCTGAAAACTAGGACACTCCTGGGAATCTTGGGTGAGTTGATATCTGCATGTGCATGGCCATCTCTGCTAAAGCCTATGGCTGTTATTGAAACAGTCTATTTTCTGACTGGATATGTATACTGGGACCCCGACCAGTCATGAGAACAAGGGTATTTTGTTCCCTAGTCTGAATGGAGCAGTTGCCACTAATCCATGTCTCTGTTCCATTTATTTCAATGGGACCGCCAGAGATAGCCAACATTGCTTTAGTGGGAAACCCCTTTAGGCCAGGGCCCCACATTGCGTACACACTGCGTATTACAGTACCTGCAAAGTGGATGGAATTCTGGCTAATCCCATCCACACATTGCAGAAAAAAATCTGCAGCAGAAATTTTGCGATTTCAAAAGCGCTCGCATTTTTGTAAATTGCACCATGTCAGTTATACCTACGGAAATGCCGGCGGTTTCCGTATAGGTATAATAGAGGCAGAAAGTCCACAGAGGAAAACTCTGCAGACTTTATGTGAAAAACATGATGCCTTTCTGCCGCTTCTTTTCCGCAGTGTTTTTCAGCTCGCTACGTGGGGCCTTAGCCTTAAAGTTGGGCAAACTTGGCTGATCATCTAATTTGTATAGAAGTCTTCCAGCTCTCCCTATTGGCAGATGTAGAGGAAAATGGTGGGCAGCTGGATTTCAATATACCCAATTCTTGTATTCTTAGGGAGAAATGTCAATATCACACAGATGAAAAACTGTCTGTTATGAATTCAATTCCTACAGTTTTACATACTGTGGGACAGTCAGTCTTAATAAAGACCCCGACTGGGGCAAGGCATACCTGATTTATCAAGAGTTCTGTCCTCTTCATAAACCAGGCGCATGCCCGTGCTCCAGGACAGGAGTTTATGCCAGTCGGGACCTGCAGATCTTTCATTATACTTTATCTCTGTGTATTTTCCACTCCTAGTTATGGCTTACAAACACTGATTCAAAACATGTGTGAATAAGGCCCTACAGTATATAAAACAGAGACATACTGTAGAAAGTAAAAGGGGAGTTGCCAATTGCACAATTTAGGGTCATACCATAAGACTGCAAAATTGCAGCTTAGCATATTGTCCAATATAATAAAAAGTAAAAATCTGCTTTGTTTTTTTAAACTTAAAGGGATTTTCTGGCCCCAAAAGGATTTTTCATAAAGATGACCTATGCACAGAATATGACACCCAGACCCTGCACAGAGAAGCTGTGAGACTCTGAGGGCAGTCGACAGGGAATGCGTGCAGGCTGCAATTCCCCGGAACCACCGCTACGCAGTGGATGAACTGCTGTGCCAGTTCTGTTATTTCAATAGGAGAGCCTGCACACATTCCCTGTCCACTGCTGTAACTTCTGGCGTCCGGATACTGTTGGAATGGCTGATCTGTGCGGGGTCTGGGTGTCGGACCCCACAGATCACATACAAATGACCCATCCTGTGATAGGTCATCAGTATGAGAAATCCTTTTAGGGCCAGAAAACCCCTTTAAGTCTTTAACCTATAGTTTATTTTCCCCACAAGCAATTATTTATTTATTGCTGTTTGAGACAAGCTGTGTAATCACAATGAACACGACGCAGAGCTAAGCCACCGTTCAGACATCGGAAATGGATGAATGTGTCTATCCCGTGGCAAGATCGAGGAGGACGCGTTCTGCTATCACTGCGCCTCCCGTTGAAAACAATGGGAGTCAGAACCTGGAATCCGCTCCAAAATCAGAGGCAAATTCCACCATGTGAATAGCATACATGTGTTAGAGGGCAACATTGTACAGTCATGGCCAAAAGTTTTGAGAATGATACAAATATTAATTTTTACAAAGTCTACTGCTTCAGTTTTTCTAATGGCAATTTGCATATACTCCAGAATGTTATAAAGAGTGATCAGCTTAACAGCAATTACTTGCAAAGTCAATATTTGCCTAGAAAATGAACTTTATCCCCCAAAACACATTTCAACATCATTGCAGCCCTGCCTTAAAAGGACCACCTAACATCGTTTCAGTGATTGCTCCATTAACACAGGTGTGGGTGTTGATGAGGACAGGGCTGGAGATCAATCTGTCATGATTAAGTAAGAATGACACCACTGGACACTTTAAAAGGAGGCTGGTGCTTGCCATCATTGTTTCTCTTCTGTTAACCATGGTTATCTCTAAAGAAATACGTGCAGTCATCATTGCACTGCACAAAAATGGCCTAACTGGGAAGAGTATTGCAGCTAGAAAGATTGCACCTCAGTCAACAATCTATCGCATCATCAAGAACTTCAAGGAGAGAGGTTCCATTGGTGCCAAAAAGGCTCCAGGGCGCCCAAGAAAGACCAGCAAGCGGCAGGGCCATCTCTTAAAAGTGTTTCAGCTGTGGGATCGGGCTACCAGCAGTGCAGAGCTTGCTGAGGAATGGCAGCAGGCAGGTGTGAGTGCATCTGCACGCACTGTGAGGCGGAGACTCTTGGAGCAAGGCCTGGTCTCAAGGAGGGCAGCAAAGAAGCCACTTCTCTCCAGAAAAAACATCAGGGACAGACTGATATTCTGCAAAAGGTACAGGGAGTGGACTGCTGAGGACTGGGGTAAAGTCATTTTCTCTGATGAATCCCCTTTTCGATTGTTTGGAACATCTGGAAAACAGCTTATTCGGAGAAGAAGAGGTGAGCGCTACCACCAGTCTTGTCTCATGCCAACTGTAAAGCATCCTGAAAGCATTCATGTGTGGGGTTGCTTCTCAGCCAAGGGAATCGGCTCTCTCACAGTCTTGCCTAAAAACACAGCCATGAATAAAGAATGGTACCAGAATGTCCTCCAAAAGCAACTTCTCCCAACCGTCCAAGAGCAGTTTGGCGCTCAACAATGCCTTTTTCAGCATGATGGAGCACCTTGCCATAAAGCAAAGGTGATAACTAAATGGCTCAGGGAACAAAACATAGAGATTTTGGGTCCATGGCCTGGAAACTCCCCAGATCTTAATCCCATTGAGAACTTGTGGTCAATCATCAAGAGACGGGTGGATAAACAAAAACCAACAAATTCAGACAAAATTAAAGCATTGATTCTGCAAGAATGGACTGCTATCAGTCAGGATTTGGTCCAGAAGTTGATTGAGAGCATGCCAGGGAGAATTGCAGAGGTCCTGAAGAAGAAGGGTCAACACTGCAAATATTGACTTGCTGCATTAACTCATTCTAACTGTCAATATAAGCTTCTGTTACTCATAATATGAATGCAATTATATTTCTGTATGTGATAAAAACATCTGACAAACACACATAAAAACCAGAGGGCAGCAGATCATGTGAAAATATAATATTTGTGTCATTCTCAAAACTTTTGGCCATGACTGTAGCACTCCCAAAGGATGCAATAAATCGTTAAGAGGTAGACCTATCTCAGAGATTTATGACATATGAAAACAGCGCCAGTCATGCAATGCCTCCCATAAAAGTGACATAAAAATACTGAATTGTTTGCATGTAGTTGCTTGGCTAGAGAAACCCATTCCATGATTCTTTTGGTAGGGCACAGTTTTTACCCTGATGTTTGGACTTTCTGCAGAGTGTTGGTGACTTTTCTGCTCTATGCTCCTCAGCACAAGATGGCCCTCACTCTATAACTTTACACTTTGCACTTTATGACCGAGTTACTACTGTTCTATCCACTTCAATAACATCACTCACATTTGATGGTGGAATATCTAGGAGCGAAGAAATTTCAGGAACTGACATGTAGCAATGACATCCTATTACAGGACCACACTGGAAGTCATTGAGCTACAGAGAACAAGCCATACTGCCACTAATGTTTGTAAAGGCAATTGGAGAATGGGTTTCCCACAAGTCCTATGAGAATAAAATAAAGAACAAAAATCAAAAAAGGATCATTATGAGGGTTATAGAGGATTATAGACATCCTGTCCTCTTAATGTATATTAGTATTGTAGAAGGGAGTTCCCTACCAGAGCAGAGAACTGCTAACAAAGAGGAGCTCTAGATCTGGCAGACCCGGCTCATCCGTGTATCATATGGTCAGCCATTTATATTAATGTCCAGTATGTATCTTGCTTTGCACTGATGAGAGGCAATAACCTCGAAACAGCTGTCTGTGGCTGGGTCCCTCTTCATTCTCTATGGCGTTATTCTGGCTTTATTGTCAGATTATTCCCAGAATTCGGCTTTATTCCCATATTATGTTGCTAGGTTTCAGGGAAAGTCGGCATTGCTCTATAGGGAGCAACCTTCCAAAAGGTGGCGCTAGAGCAAATTCTCCTTTTTCCACCGAGTAGGACTGATTTGCATATTTCTTTTCCAGCCTTTAATACAAAATTTTCTGTGAATGGGAATAAGCTACAACACCATATGTTGTTTTTCCTAATCCCTTACAAACCCCTTGAATAACTCTCTGAGTGCTTCTAGCACAAAGGGATTTCCCAATATTGGTAATCCCTGTAAATTTTGTTCCATCAGATTCCCAGCAGACAGTATAGAACAGCGGTTCTCAACCTGTAATACAACCTGAAATACATATTTCCGATGGCTTTAGCCGCTGAGAAGTCGCGCTATTCAGCTGGAACGCACGTCGTTATGGATGTGCGTTCCAAACTGAATGCCTGTGCGCATGCACAGACGTGATTTCCGGGACCTAAGTGAAGTAAGTGCTTCCTGCTTTAGGTTGTACTTGTCGGCATCACGTGTAAAAGTACTATCGTATTTTTCGGACCAGTAGAGCGATGCTGCGGGTCCAGCCCTGAGAGGGTGCTCCGCGCTGTGTAGCTCCCGGCAACCGCCGTGCCGTTACGCAATCAGAGTCTGACCGCGGGCATTACTACTGTATCTGTGAGCAGCCCCCCCCCCCCCCGGGCTGTAAAAACTGTCCCCGGTTCCCATCGGCCCCATACCTGTTAAGTTGCAGGTCGACTCCCCGCGCTGCGAGATCGCGGGAGTCGTCCTGTTCCGGTGATAGCTTGAAGCCTAATGAAGGCTCCCAGGCCTGTCACTGGGATACTACTACTGAGACTGGTCTATGACCAGTCTCAGTAGTAATGTACAGAATCTCCCATAGACTGCAATACACTTGTATTGCAGTCTATGGGACTTGCAATCAAACGATTGCAGGTTCAAGCCCCATGAAGGGAGGGGGCTAATAAAATAGTAAAAAAATAAAATAAAATTAAAAAAAAAAGTTCTAACTCACCCACTTTCCCTAGAATACATATAAAAGTACAAAATTACTGTGAAACACATACACGTTAGCTATCCCTGTGTCCGAAAATGCCCGGTCTACAACCTTATAAAAATATTTTTCTTGTAGGGTGAACATCAGAGCGGGAAAAAAAATCAAAAGTGCCAAACCGCCATATTTTTTGCTGTTTCGCCTCTGATTTGAATAAAAAGTTATCAAAGCAATAGACATTCCCCAAAATGGCATAACTAAAAAGTACATCTGGCCCTGCAAAAAAAGACGCCCTATTCCTCCCCGTACAGCTGCAGGGACACCTGTCAATGTGACCTTGCAGCTGTTGCAAAACTACAACTTCCATATATTAGACATTTTACCACATTTTTTTGTCTTAAACTATTTTTCCCTATTTTCCTCCTCTAAAACCTAGGTGTGTCTTATGGTCCAGTGCGTCTTATAGTCCGAAACATACGGTAAATATTATAATATGACTCAAGCCCATATAAATTATGTTTGATTTGTAGCAATTAGAATACATAATGCATATCAGTTATTTACATTCCGAATCATAACTGTAGCAAAATTACAGTTTTGAAGTAGCCACCAAAATTATTTTTTGGTTTGGGGTCACTGCAACATGAGGAACTGTATTGCGGGGTCACGGCATTAGAAAGGTTGAGAACCACTGGTATAGAAGTTTTCTCTCCTATTCTAACCACTACAGTCACAAGAGAACTTGACAGATCCCATGAAAGTCAGCAAAAAGGTAATTCCACTTATTTTTAATTTTATTTTTATGCTTCTTATCTGGTAGTATAAAGAACACTGTAACCTGTACTGCGGAAGACCTAAATCAATGGGAAAATGACAGGCGCCCATAAGGTCATGCTTACAGCACAGCCTAAGAGGCATCTACATATGATATGAAAGTCCTAGGGTCCTTTCTTAACTTTTTAAAGAGGACCTGTCACCAGGTCTGAAAAACCCAATGACATACATCATCTGATTGCGGTGACCAGATGGAAGGTAACGCTGCAGTTGGGATTGCGGGGTGCAAACAGCGCAGACTTGTCACGGTCTCTGGGCACGAGGGCGCAGCGCTGGTGCTGTCCCACGTTACCACCACTGGTACCGGTGATAAGGGGGCTGCACAAATGTTTGTGGTAATTGTTCCCCCGGGGCGCTTCCCCTATACTGTGCCGACTGGTGGTGTTTGGGGCGCCCTGATGTTGTCGGTGCAGAGTCAGACACAGAAACGGTTGTAAAGTTGAACTTTTACTTCCATGGGTGTGGAGGCACAAATGCTTAAACAGTTTCTTCAATACAAAACAACGGGGTACGCCTGGTGACACAGCAAAGTCCTGGGGTGCAGGGTAGACTTGATGAAAGGTGTTCCTAGCCCCTTATACTTCAGTGTTACAGCCCTAAGGTGCGTCTGGGCTCCTATTTGGCTCATAGGAGGATGCCCACCATGATACTAGTACATAATATTCCCCACTCACGTTATGTGGTCCTGATAGCTCAGAGTTTCGGGGTGCAATAGTCAGGGTGGCAGGATATTCCACAGGTCTGGCCTTGGCCCCTGGATCCTGTGATACTTGCTATGGAGCACGTGTTCCAGAATGTTCTCTCCACAGTCTCATGCTGACAAGATAATGATGCTTGACTTCCTTCAGGGCGATGGCTAGGCAGACAGGGGACAGGATCTTCTGAATAGCTGGAGTATGTCAGCTCTCCAACCTTCCTGGGCCTGTCTAGGACTTGAGATTCCTACACTAAACTCACTGCTTTCTTCACAGGACATCACACTTATCTCCTCACCTCCTCCTCCTAACACTCCACACTTCTAACTCCTCACACGCAGGACCTTCCTGCAGGGGTGTTACCATGGGGACCCAGTAATCAGCTGACTCCTCCCCTTTTCCCAGGCGATGTCCTCCCATTGGACATTTGGTTACTATTCAATCCTATGGGAGGTGTAATGCATGTGTGAGGCTCACTAGGTGGCGCTGTGTTGTGTGAGACTCAGGACCCCCTGCTATGTCACACAGGCTATGAAGCAACAGGAAATAATACAATGACTACAGAGATCACCCTCAGCCCAGCCATAGCCAGCTCTGGGATGCCACATGATCGGCGCTGCCATCCTGAGCATTTTGGTTTGTTGTTTATCCAAATCCATTCAGTCATTCCAAAGGTAAAAGCCCTATGTTGATATAAATTAGGGGATTCTAGCCAAGTGGTCGATAACACTGCATGACATACAGCACACAGAACTCCAAATAAACACCAGTGTGCTACCGCCCACTTGGCTAGTATACCCTAATCTGCATCAACACTAAAAGGGCTTATATCTTTAGAATGGCTGAACAATTTGGATAAATAAAACACCAAAATGCTCAGGGTGACAGTGCCAATCAGATGATGTAGGTCATTGGGCTTTTCAGACCTGGTCCACTTTAACTGCCATATATAACCATCAGCCTTTGCAATTGTATTGTGGGAGTCAGAGATTAGCGTTGTTTATATCCTTCGCTTGCAACTCCCACGCCCAGGTTCTGATGCTGTCCTCAGGTTGTCTGTTGATCAGCTGTAGCAGTGACTCAACGGTGAGGCCTAGTTGACTGGGCTCCGTGATGACATCTTGTCCACAGCTCATGACCTGCAGCCACACCACTGCGGTTAGAGAGTAGGTGCAACGGTCATGTGCGATCAACCTGACCCCACCACTGCTGCTGATCAATAAACAACCAATGGGGTGGCTTACCGACGTAGCAGCGAGGGATTCAGAGCATGAGTAATGCTTTGAACTCCTCGCTGCCAATGGACAATTTTTAGCCAAACCCCTTTAACTTTCTGGAAATAGGTTATTTTTTTGTGGATGAGCATAACTTTATCTAATACGATGCTCAATTTTTCTTCTGTCTGAACAGCAAAGTCTTTCAAGAATATTGGTATAAATATTGATATACTGAATTATCTCTAATGAAAATTGTACAAAGATAATCTAAAATAAACAAGGAATTGGTTCCGGATTTCGAGCTGCAAACATTTTGTGTTATTTTTAAGGGGTAGTTCCCATATGATAAAATAATGGGGGGTAGGAGGTCCGACCCTACCACAATGCTAGTTTATAGCTTTCGCCTAATTCAGTGCTGCAGACTCTTCATTCTCTGGTTGACATCATTTTATTAGATACAGCCCAAAATTTCTTAGTCCTGATGAGGTTATTAACAATATTGCATTTTCTATTATATAGTATAGCATAATAATATAATATAGTATAGTATAATAATATTACATAGTATAGTATAATATAGTATAGTATAATATCATATAGTATAGTATAATAATATTACATAGTATAGTATAATAATGTAATATAGTATAGTACAATAATATAATATAGTATAGTATAATAATATTACATAGTATAGTATAATATAGTATAGTATAATATCATATAGTATAGTATAATAATATTACATAGTATAGTATAATAATGTAATATAGTATAGTATAATAATATTACATAGCATAGTATAAAAATATTACATAGTATAGTATAATAATATCATATGGTATAATAATATTACATAGTATAATATAATATAGTATAGTATAATAATATCATATAGTATAATAATATTAAATAGTATAGTATAATAATATCATATAGTATAGCATAATAATATTAAATAGTATAGTATAATAATATAAGATAGTATAGTATAATAATATCATATAGTATAGTATAATAATATAAGATAGTATAGTATAATAATATTACATAGTATAGTATAATAATATAATATAGTATAGTATAATAATATCATATAGTATAGTATAATATTACATAGTATAGTATAATATAATATACTGTAGTATAGTATAATAATATAGTATAGTATAATAATATCATATAGTATATGATACTATATTATAGTTTAGTATAATAATATCATATATTATAGTATAATAAAAGTAATAGTATATTGAAAAAAATAAGTTCATATTAATGGAAATAGTGGAGGAGGGGATACAAAGGGATGAAGCGCAGTAGCTGTCTATAGCAACCAAATAGATTGATTTTTTTTTTTTTTTACATTTTTGATTTTGAGATCTAGAACCAAATTGGTTGGGGCGTGGCCAGGGACTCCATGAGGTAGGACACATCCTAAGGGAGCTCCTGCCCTACCTGCTATAGCGTGGGACCGCTAGCTCGTTGAAGACCCCTCATGGGCAAGAAAATAGTCCGGACATCGGTTACCAGCGATCCCGCTCCTGCCGACCAGTCTGGACAGCTTAACCTGACCGCTTTCCTCCGCCCGGTGACTTCCACCTCCCGGGCCTCTACAAGGTGGCAGCCATCTTCCCTGGCTGCGCCGGCCGCATCCAGCATGGCCGCGGTGGCCACTCCCAGCGCGGATCCTCCACCTTGCACCGGAGCCAGCCTGTCATATCCCCCACCACGATGCCGCTACTGTCTCAACCTCCCGGTCCAGCGATGCCTCCAGACTCTCTTATGCCGGGTATGTCTCTTGCTGGGCCCGAAGACCCTGTAGCGCTGACTGCCCCTCCTCCTCCACAGCTTCAGCCTGTTTCTCCCTCCTCGGGCTCCCTCCTGCAGCATCCTGCTTCATTGGAGCTTGCTGTATTGATCCCTTGTGCTGTGGGAGAACCCCCTAGTCCTCAGCAGTCCTTGCAGCCTCCTGGCTCTGCACCTCTACAGCAGCCCCCGCCCCTCCCGGGAATGGGGACATGGACTTAGGGGCTACTCCATCTATGTCCCCCTTTGCCGTCTATACCCAGCCTTCCTTCTCCTGCTCTGCCTTCCCAGTCTCTGCCTCCTGCTGCTCTGATGGTCTCCTCTGCCTTCTAAAGAGGACTTTGACTCCTTGGTTGCCAAAGTCACAGCGGCATGTCGTATGGAGATACGCACGGAAATCTCTGTCCTGCGGCACGATTTTCTACTTGAGGACGATCATGATCAAACTCGTTCTTATGTTTCTCAACTCCAGGACGCTGTCCTCTCCCAATGCCATGTGGTTAATGATATGCAACGCCATCTGGAGGACTTGGATAACCAGGGAAGATGCAACAATATTAGAGTCAAAGGGCTGCCTGAGGATACCCAGGAGGAGGACCTACATGTCACCTTGGAGGCGATTTTTAACTCTATCCTGCAGGAACCGCATTCGCATAAGATTAAGCTGGACAGAGCGCATAGGGCCCTGCGCCCTAAGGGATCCGGCCCTGCTCCACGTGACGTTATTTGTGGCGTACACGACTTCGCATTAAAAGAGACTATCCTCTCTAAGGCCCGACGTCTTAAGGACATTGATTTTGATGGAGCCAAGATCCAACTCTTCCAAGATCTTTCCTGGATTACACTACAGAAAAGGAGATATTTGCGCCCCCTGCTTCAGCTCCTGCGTGACCATCAAATACCGTAACGCTGGGGATTCCCCTTCTCTCTAACAGCTATGCTCAATGGCCGTTCAGCTACCCTGCGATCCTATGCAGACCTGAAACCGTTCTGTTCTGCTATGGACATTCCTCCTCCTGACTTGCAGAGTTGGGAATTGATTGCTCCGCTGCCATCGCCTCCCCAAATTTGGACTGTCCAGAAATCTGTGAAACGCCAACTACCCTCTCCTAGAAGACCGAGGGCGGATCCCCCCCCCCCCATGACTGTATCTTTTTTGTCCTCTTAGACCCATAACTCTTGTTATGGGTTTTCTGCCATTTCTGCTGTTTTTCTATGTATGCTGTTTTTTGGTCCCACAACCGCCTAGCTTTATATTTTTTACTGTTTTTTGCATTGCAGGTGGGGCGGGTTAGACTCCCCCCCCCCCCCTGATGTCTTACTAGTGTTATTCATTGTTGGTCTCTACTTGTTTATTCTGGTCCGCCTACTATTGGTGGCCCGTTCCTGCTTTCCACCCACCCCCCCCTTTATTATGGGGGCTATGTCCAGCTGTGGACCCACTGGTTGGTTCCACATAGTGTCATTTTTGACTCTGTCTTGGACATTTGTTTTTTGCCCCCAGCCAGGAGACTTAGTCCTGACCACTATGCATAGTTTAATTGTTTATGTTATTTGGTTGCTGTCTTTTTGTTCTTTATTTGTTATGTCTTGTCTCTTTGTGTGTCTTCCCCCTCCCCTCCTCCCTCCCTTTTTTCCTTCCTCTAGATTTGGGGACCTCCTTCTCGTTGACCGGACTGACGCGGATGGCCTCCGTGACCCCTCCCGCTTCAGCTTGCTATGGACACTACACTTCACGGCTGAGATCTGCTTCGCTATAGCTGGTTTGAACATGCTCTGTCCTCATGGCTAAGTGCATTACCCTCAATGTCAAGGGTCTGGGCTCCAACACTAAACGACGCATGGTCCTTTGGGAGCTCCGGTCCCTCCGGGCAAACGTGGCTTTCCTCCAGGAAACACACTATGTATTGCAGAGTGTGATTGTTGGATGTGGCAGAGTCAAAACCAGGTAGACATTTGTATATAACAGGAAAAGACTTTAGTGAAATATGAATGCAGTAAGAGAAAGTTCACCTCACATGGTAAATAACAGATCTAGTACAGCACACACACTAAAAATACAGGAAGTGTATATCAACAGCATCAAAAACAACAAAGTACAGAGTGTCTACAGATAAACATTTAGTAACAGCTACATCTACAGTAGTATCATAAATTTGAACTGCAGTCAATCCAGCAAATATAGAGACGAAGCTGGCTGTTGCATATCTCCAACACCTTCTCAACAGCTAAAGCTTAGTCTGTTAGGCCCATCTTCTTTGCAAGCCTCGAGTGTCTTTCAGCGGTCAGGGGCTTGGTAAGGATATCTGCTGTCATATCCTCAGTCGGGCAATAAAGCAACTCAAGAACTCCCTGCTCTTGAAGATCCCTCAGAAAGTGGAACTTTACATCAATATGCTTGGTTCTCAAGCTATCTCTTTCCATCAGCGCAAGTGCAAGACATCCTTGATTGTCCTCAAAGATTCTCGTTGCTTTTATCTGTGGTTGACCCAAGTCTTTTAATAGTTGTCTCAACCATATGACTTCTTGACTTGCCTGCGCTGCTGCAACATACTCTGCTTCAGTAGATGATAGTGTAACAGAAAGTTGCTTTCTACTAGTCCAACAGATAGATCCTCCTGATAGAAGAAACAGGTACCCACTTGTAGATTTTCTGTCACTGGTATCTCCGGCCAAATCGGCATCCACATATCCTGTCAGGGTGCTTTGTCACTTTTTGTCAACTTTAGCTTGTAGTGTAAAGTCCCTTTAAGATAGCGAATGACTCACTTCACAGCATTCCAGTCCATCTGACTTGGTGTTGAAGTCTTTCTGCATAGGATTCCAACTGCTGCTGCTGCAATGTCAGGCGTTGTGATGGTGCTAATGTACAGCAATTTCTCTATTGCTTTCCTGTACTGAGTGTTAGTTGGTAGTGGTGTATCTTGATGGTTTATCTTCTTCAGGTAGTTGGTTTCCATGGGAGATTTTACTGGTTTTGCATTTTCCATTCCAAATGTCTCAATTATCTCTTGTATTTTGTGCTTTTGGTTCAGAAAGAAGCTGCCATCTTCTTCTCTCTCAATCTGAATGCCAAGATAATTATTTACGCTGCCGAGATCTTTGATCTCAAAGTGTTGATTTAGGGTTTGGAGTATTTCTCCTTCATCCCCTTCTTGCTTGAAACAAATCAGAATATCGTCCACATAAATGAGTGCATAGATCCACATGTCTGCCAATTTCTTTGTGTATAAACAGGGGTCTGCTTTACTCCTCTGAAAGTCCTCCTGTGTAAGCACTTCATTTATTATCATATTCCATGCTCTGGAGCTTGCTTTAGACCATATATACTCCTCTGTAGTTTGCATACTAGGTCTGGCCTTTATTCATCTTTGAATCCTGGTGGTTGTTCCATGTAGATATCTTCTGCTAACTCGCCATGTAGAAACGCTGTTTTTATATCAAAGTGTCTTACTTGTATTTTCCTTATTGAGGCTACTGTCAGCAAAGTTCTTATTGTAGCATGTTTGACTACTGGCGCAAATGTCTCATCATAGTCCTCTCCATATTTTTGAGAATATCCCTTGGCTACGAGTCTTGCTTTGTATCGCTCCACTGTACCATTTGCATTGTATTTTACTTTGAAAGTCCATTTACAACCAATGGATTTCCTTCCAGGTGCTAGTTCTGTAAGTGTCCATGTTTTAGTGTCATGCATGGATTTTATCTCTTCCTTTGCAGCCTTTATCCATTTACTGGCTTCCCCTTCTGAAAGCTGAGATATGTCTTCCCAAGTTGCAGGTTCATTAGCATTGGCAGTGCTTGCCTTGTATGAGAGACGTACAGGTGGTTTACCTTTATTCTCTCTTATCGAGCGTCTTGGTTCTGTGAGTGAGCTTGGTTGTGTCTGTTCTTCATTACTGATGGATTCTGCGCTAACTTCAACTGTTTGTTCAGAAGTTACAGATGTTGGCTGATCAGTGTCAGTTTTCTCTTCTGTTCTTACTTCCTCTGTTGTCATTACATTGTCTCTCAGATCTTCATCAAAAGTTATGCTGTTGCTAATGGTAACCTTGTCAGTTTTGGGATTTAGGATTCTGTAACCTCTAACATTGTCACTGTATCCAACAAAGACGCCTTCAAATGCTCTGTTTTGAAGTTTGGTGCGTTTTTCTTCTGGAATGTAGATGAACGCCTTGCATCCAAAAACTCTTCGATGTTTTACACTCGGCTTCTCATTGTGCCACAGTTCATATGGAGTTTTCTCAACTGTTCTAGAGAAGAGTCTGTTTTGCAAATAAGTGGCTGCCATTGCTGTTTCACCCCAATATTTTTGTGGTAATGCAGAAACTGTCAGCATGCATCTGATCATTTCAGTCAGAGTTCTGTTCTTTCTTTCAGCTACCCCATTTTGCTCTGGTGTGTAGGGGACTGTCTTTTGATGCTATATTCCATCCTGCTTTAAGTATTCTTGTATTTAATGTCCTGTGAATTCACCTCCATTGTCACTCTGAAGTATGAGAGGTTTTTTCTGAAACCTGTTACTTGTCCTTACTACATAGTCCTGTAATCTGTCAAAAACTTCACTCTTGTGTTGCATTAGGTAAGTGACTGTGTATCTTGAATAGTCATCTATAAAAGTCACTATGTACCTGTTGCCTCCAGGTATAGGTGGGTTTAGGGGACCACATACATCACTGTGAACTAGGTCAAGAGGTCTTGAAGCTCTATTGTGACTTACTTTAGGAAGTGTTGCTCTTGTAGCTTTGGATTTGATGCAACATTCACATTTAACAATAACTGAACAAGGGGATACTATTAGATCCTTTGTAAGATTCCTCTTTTGTAGTTCCTGTATGCATTCTGGGTGTCTGTGACCTAAACGCCTATGCCACACGTGTATACAGTCATTGTGCTTATGTGTGCATAGTCTCACCTGCTCCTTCACTGTGTTGAGGTGATATAGATGATCATCCAACTTGGCACTTGCTATCATCTGTTTGCCATCTAGGATAAAACACTTGTCACCTTTGAATTTTACAGTGAGTCCTTTGCTTGTCAGACGCTTCACAGATAAGAGTCCTCCTTCTAGATCAAGAACATAAAGTACATATTTTACTGTATTGCTAAATTGTGTCCCGCATCATTGAGGCATACAAGGGTTCCTTGCCCATATCCTTCTGCACATATTTTACTCCCATCTGTGAGGTAAATAGTCTCTTTGTTATTCAGATCAAGCTCTGTGAAAAAACTTCTATCACTTGTCATGTGACTGGTTGCTCCAGAGTCAATGCACCAGCCTTGCAATTTATGATTGCCTGTCACTTTAAATGTGGCATTCCACATAGCTATCCTTTTATCTTGTACCTGCCCCATTCATGTTACCACTTCCCATCTCAATCCTCAGGGTCGTTACATTATACTGGATGGCCATCTACATGGCCACCCTGTTGTCCTTTGCAATATCTATGCTCCCAACACTTCCCAACTGTCCTTCCTCCGTGGGGTCTTGAACCATTTGCGGGCATTCTCTAGCGTGGCTTGGCTTCTTGGCGGAGACTTTAATATGTTCTTTTCTAAACACGCGGATATATTGTCCGTGTGTGATAACCCGATTGCTGCCTCTCAGCCTCGCCTTGCCAGGGAGTTGTGCCGCTTGATAAGGGCTTTGGCCCTTTATGATTTATGGCGTGTCAACAACCCCACTGCCCGCTCCTACACGTTCTACTCCCAACACACATACAAGGATAGATTATTTTTTTTTGGCAACACCTGACGCTCCGTTTGCTTATCGACGCCGATATCGGTCCCATCTCGTGGTCGGACCACGCCCCGGTCTCCGTCGCCCTTTCCCCTGCTCCGATTCCGACTAAACGTTGCCACTGGCGCCTTAATGAGTCCCTCCTACATTCGGAAACCACCCGTAACTCCCTGCATACCCATTTAACTGAGTATTTTCAGGACAATGAGGCCTCAGTCTCCTCTGTCTCTACCCACTGGGAAGCCCATAAAGCTGTTATGTGAGGTCACTGCATTGCCATAGAAACAAGGCTGAAATGGGACAGAGGGGCTAGGGAGGTGGCCCTGCGTACTAAGATAAAGTCCCTCGCTGATAGACTGGCTTCCCGCCCCTCTCTGTCCCTCCTACGTCAGTTTGTTGCCGCTTGAGCTGACCTACGTGATTTGGCCATGCATGCTACCCAGCGTCTTTTACTCTACAGTCGCCAGCGCTACTATGAGTGTGGCAATAAAGCCCATACCCTACTAGCCAAGACCCTACAGGACCATCAGGCATCTTTGTGCCCCCTCAGGTGCCCTCTTACATCATCCAGACGCTATTGCCTCTGCTTTCCAGTCATAGTACACTCGACGGTATAACCTCCCATTGAGAACTAATACGGACCTCCCTTCTCCCTCTTAGGGGCTACAGGCTTACCTTGACTCTTGCAGTCTCCCCTCACTACCCTCCTCTGCTCTCCGATCGCTTAACGCTCCGATTACAGATGAGGAACTTGCTGACAATTTAAAAAGTCTCCCGAACGGTAAAGCCCCAGGCCCTGACGGCTTCACTTATTTATATTATAATACTTTTCAGCCCCTGCTCCTGCCCCACCTCCGGGACCTGTTTAACTAATTTCTGGATGGTGCTCCTATCCCCCAGTCCATGCTCCACTCCCATATTACTTTAATCCCTAAACCAAATAAGGACCCCCAGGAGTGTACCAATTATCGCCCCATAGCTCTCCTTAACTCATGTCTTAAACTTTTCACAAAAATTTTGGCCACTAGATTAAACGCTGGTCCTTCTTATCCACAAGGACCAGGTGGGCTTTGTCCCCTGCCGTCAGGGTGGCGACAACACCAGAAGGGCTGTGGATTTGATAGATGTTGCCGACCGTACTGCTATCTTTGCCCTTCTCTTGAGTTTAGATGCTGAGAAGGCCTTTGATCGCCTGCATTGGTCCTTTATGTTTGCTGCACTTAGGAAGTTTGGCTTTTCAGGGGCCTTGTTTACAGCGGTTATGGCGCTCTACTCTTCCCCCTCTGCTGTGGTTAAGCTTCCATACGCCACCTCCTCGCCTTTCCCCATTTGTAACGGAACGTGACAGGGTTGTCCTCTATCCCCCTTATCGTCGCCCTCTGTATTGAACCCCTAGCTTCCAAAATACGCTCCAATCCTGATATTATGGGGATTTCTGTGCGTGACCGGGACTTTAAAGTCAGCCTTTTCGCTGACGACGTCCTGTTGACCCTCACTAATCCCCACACCTCACTCCCCAATCTCATGTTAATGTTGCGAGATGATGGCCATTTTTCTGGATATAAGGTTAACCCTTCCAAAACGGAGGCTCTCCTCCGTCACAACTATGACTTCCAGTGAAAGGCTCGTTCCCTTTGTTACTTGGGTATCCAACTGTCCCCTTCCTACGCTACTCTATACTCAGTCAATTATCCCCAACTATTTTGTGATCTCCGCTCACTCCTGGATAAGTGGTGCCCCTTACACATTTTCCTGATAGGGCGGATCACTGCCGTTAAAATGTCACTCCTGCCTAAACTGCTCTATTTCTTTGAAACCTTGCCACTGGCGATCCCTCTCTCGGAACTTCGTTCTCTTCAAAAGGCTATCTTCCAATTTATTTGGAACGGGAAGAGACATCACATCCCGTGCTCGGTTATGCTGGCTGGTAAGACGGAGGGGGGTCTTGCAGTCCCACACCTGCTCCACTACTATTGGGCAACCCATTTACGTTGTATTCCATTTTGGGCGTCAGCCCGGCCTTATACTAAATGGGTGGAGATAGAGAAGCTCTGGTTAGCTCCTGTCCACCCCAATGCTTTCTTGCGGACCCGCTCACCCCCCCCCTGCCTCCCACCTCTCTCCTACGGCCCATCCGCTTCACTAGAGCTATATGGAATACTTGTTATAAGCTTTTCCTCCTTGCCTCCCGCCATTCCTCTATGATTTCTTTCCTATTTAACCCTCTCCTCCTGGGGGGGCTGAAGATTAATATGGTGCACCCCTGGAGTAGACTGGGTCTGTTCCACATTGCTGATCTGATTGACCTGTCGACCTTGGAGCTCAGGCCTTTTGACTATTTTACCTCTAACTTGCACTTGCCATCCTCTGAGTGGCTTCATTATAGGCAGATAGCCCATTTTATGACCACTTTGTTTGGGTCCCCACGGGTGTCCATCTCTACCTCCTTTGAGAAGATTTGCAGAGCCTGTACCTCTACGAAGGGCTGGATATCGGATATCTATTGTATGCTCTCTTTCCCGGAGGGGCGGGCCGCCCTTATCCACAAATACATGGTCAGGTGGTTGGAAGCTAGGGATAAGCAGATCTCCCCGGCACAATGGCAGATTATATGGTCTCGTGCTGCTAAACTCTGAAACTCAGTACAAGTTACTTATGTTTTGGTACCATACTCCGGTTCTCCTCCATACCCTGAATCCTAATATTCCCATGGACTGCTGGAGATATCTGTCTGGGGAGGGGACGTTGCACAACATTTTTTGGACCTGCCCACTGATTCGCCCTTTTTGGACAGAGGTCAGGGTATTGACTGATGCGCTCATCCTCCAGGGTGTCCCATTGGACCTATTAGTCTACTTACTTAATTTACCCCCCTCCCCCCGACACCTTGGTGGAAAGGCCTCTAAACTTTTCCTATATCTCTGTCCTGCTGCTAAAACGCTTGTGGCTCTTAACTGGAAGAGTGTACATCCTCCTACTGCCCCTGCCCTTGTGGCCCGGGTTAAAGATGTGTGCAGCCTGGAATACCTCACTGCTATGCTCAACAACACTACAGTTGCCTTCCAGTCGGTCTGGTCCCCTTGGGATACGTACTGCACTCTCCATGGTCTCTGATCTTTCCCTCTTCCTCCCTTTCCCCTTGTTGTTCCTCTCCCATGTACTTGTTTTGATTCACGTCTTGTGTCCTGTTTGTATTTCTTTGGTTTGGTCTTTTTTTTTTCGCTTGTATTTTGTGTTCTTGAATCATTGTACAATTTAAAATTCAATAAAAATTGCAGTTGAAAAAAAAAAAGAATCAAATTGGTTGCTAAGGGCAATGGATTCACTTCACTTTTCCCTTGAACCAATTTGATAAATCTTGCCCCAGTCTGCTTTACTAGAAAGTCAATGTTAGAAATGCTTCTGTATATGATATAATATTAACATAATGTAATATACCGTATATAATAACAAAGCCACCTAAAAGTAAAATTTCTAAAGAATTATTTTTTTTTTCAGATTAGTTGTGCAACAGTATGAGGAATCTCACAAGGAAGTCTGTATTGTAATTGTGTGGGTTTTCCACAGACTAAGTAACCACATAGAATGAAATAAGTGGGTCGATATTTGCTGATCTGATGATTACAATGGACGTGCATCTGTATGGTTAATGGAGTAGAAGCGTGAAAAAACTTCAGCCAACCTTGCAATGAATCACTGCATTGCAACACACCTTCCCCTATAAAGGACAGTGCTGTGAGTGGCATAGGACAGTGCACGCTTTCTACTCTGACTGCCACCATGCTGCAAGTACATTGCTTCATCCTCCTTTCACTGTGTTATGGCGCTCTTGCCATGCCAAGACCCCAAAAGGACGATGGTATGAGTCCTGAAGATTGGGAATTCGCAAAGGTATGTTTCTTGGAAAAAAAAAAAAGTTAGAAATATATTAGAGTATTGGGCTACGTTCAGACCTAGTTATGTTACGTTCTCACCTGTGTTGGTGTTTCTATTCTTCTGGTCCACACGGCCACATGACCAGAACAGATTTTTATTGCCTTAGAGTTAATGGACCGAGATCTTGAAATAGTGAGGAATTGATGCAGTAAACTGGAAAATTGTGTAACTAACCATTATTTGATGAAACTGTAATACTATGAAATTGTGCTTAGTTATTAGCCATGCTGAGAAGTGGATACAATATCCAATCTAGGCTACATACCTCTGTACATTTACAATGTAGACCTATGTGTCTCTACGGAAACAGACTACAAACAGACCTTGTGTAGTCTGATCTTGTAATATTTTCAGGTTAGGTTCAAACAGCAGAATTTTTGCAGTGGAATTCTACCTCCAATTAATTTCGATGGGAGGCAAACACTTAATTTTCCGCTAGCTGAAAAAGTCACCTAGTCGATAAAAGAAGTGTCCTGATCCATCCTAGGGCAGATTCCACCCGAACCTCCCATTGAAGTGAGCGGGAGTAGGAAATTTTTCTGCAGCCACTAGTCAGATTTCTGCACCTGATTTTGCCACAAAATCTGCCATATGAACTTAGTGTAATGCAACAAAGTTTCATACTAAAAATAATCAAAGTGCCTCTTGCTCCATTTACAGTGGGGAAAAAAAGTATTTAGTCAGCCACCAATTGTGCAAGTTCTCCCACTTAAAAAGATGAGGCCGGCCTGTAATTGACATCATAGGTTGACCTCAACTATGAGAGATAAAATGAGAAAACAAATCCAGAAAATCACATTGTCTGATTTTTTAAGAATTTATTTGCAAATTATGATGGAAAATAAGTATTTGGTCAATAACAAAAGTTCATCTCAATGCTTGGTTATATATCCTTTGTTGGCAATGACAGAGGTCAAACGTTTTCTGTAAGTCTTCACAAGTTTGGCCCACACTGTTGCTGGTATGTTGGCCCATTCCTCCATGCAGATCTCCTCTAGAGCAGTGATGTTTTGGGGCTGTCGCTGGGCAACACGGACTTTCAACTCCCTCCAAAGGTTTTCTATGGGGTTGAGATCTGGAGATTGGCTAGGCCCCTCCAGGACCTTGAAATGCTTCTTACAAAGCCACTCCTTCATTGCCCTGGAGGTGTGCTTGGGATCATTGTCATGCTGAAAGACCCAGCCACATTTCATCTTCAATGCCCTTGCTGATGGAAGGAGGTTTGCACTCAAAATCTCACGATACATGGCCCCATTCATTCTTTCATGTACACGGATCAGTCGTCCTGGTCCCTTTGCAGAGAAACAGCCCCAAAGCATGATGTTGCCACCCCCATGTTTCACAGTAGGTATGGTGTTCTTTGGATGCAACTCAGCATTCACTCTCCTCCAAACACCACGAGTTGTGTTTCTACCAAACAGTTCTACTTTGGTTTCATCTGACCATATGACATTCTCCCAATACTCTTCTGGAACATCCAAATGCTCTCTAGCAAACTTCAGACGGGCCTGGATATGTACTGGCTTAAGCAGGGGGACACGTCTGACACTGCAGGATCTGAGTCCCTGGCGGCGTAGTGTGTTACTGACGGTAGCCTTTGTTACGTTAGTCCCAGCTTTCTGCAGGTCATTCACTAGGTCCCCCCGTGTAGTTCTGGGATTTTTGCTCACAATTCTTGTGATCATTTTGACCCCACGGGGTGAGATCTTGTGTGGAGCCCCTGATGGAGGGAGATTATCAGTGGTCTTGTATGTCTTCCATTTTCTAATTATTGCTCCCACTGTTGATTTCTTCACACCAAGCTGCTTGCCTATTGCAGATTCAGTCTTCCCAGCCTGGTGCAGGTCTACAATTTTGTTTCTGGTGTCCTTCCACAGCTCTTTGGTCTTCACCATAGTGGAGTTTGGAGTGTGACTGTTTGAGGTTGTGGACAAGTGTCTTTTATACTGATAACAATGTCAAACAGGAGCCATTACTACAGGTAATGAGTGGAGGACAGAGGAGCCTCTTAAAGAAGAAGTTACAGGTCTGTGAGAGCCAGAAATCTTGCTTGTTTGTAGGTGACTAAATACTTATTTTCCACCATAATTTGAAAATAAATTCTTAAAAAATCAGACAATAATGACACCGCACTTCCATTAAATATCTTGGGATTCACATCCCTTCAGACCTCTCCCTTCTCTACAGCCTTAATTACTTACCGTTCCTTGAATCCCTTTCGACAGATCTGCGGAAATATGGTTCCCTCATGCTCTCATGGTTTGGTCGCATGAACGCGCTAAAAATGGATGTCATGCCCCGGTTATTATATGTGTTTCAAGCTCTGCCCATTCCAATACCACGCTCCTTTTTTGTTCGCGCCCAGACTTTGTTTGGGAGATTTGTGTGCGGAGCGTCACGAAGCAGGTTACGCTTCCGGACATTGACACGCCGTAGACATCGCGGTGGTGCGGGCCTGCCCGACCCTAGAATATACTATCGCGCGACAGTACTGTTGCGCCTTTTTGAATGGCGCTATCGCGGGGCGGACAAGCAGTGGGTCTCTATAGAGGCCGACTTGCTGTCAGCTCATCTCCCCTCCCTGCCCTGGGTTCCGTCTCACTTTCGCCCCAGTATTATCAGACACTCTATTTTATCCTCTCATTTCCTTAAGATCTGGGATTCCATAAGCGCGGGTGGTCGCATAGCCAGGGTCCCGGGTCCTCTCAGCCCTCTGTTCCGAAATCCCATGTTCCCACCGGGTTGCTCTGCTGACAGATTTCTTTGCTGGTTGGCTAGGGATGATGTTCGTTTGCATCAGGTCATGGATAACACTTCTCTTCCTTCTCTGTTACAATTGCAAGCCTCTCATCCCAATCTCCGTTTGTCCTGGTTGGAACATGGCCAGCTCACTACCTTCATCCACAGGTTCTCCCTGCTTCCCACGCTCTCTTCCTCTTTGACTAACCTGGAGCTTGCCCTTTCCCAGACTGACACCACTCCACGCGCCCTCTCTGTTCTTTACAGCATTCTCCTCCAAGACGCTACACCTGAGCCTCCCTCCTACATTGGCCCCTGGGAGTCTGACCTCGGTACTCGCCTCTCTACTGCCGACTGGGATAAATCCTACCTGTACACACACAAACTCCCGCTGTCCTGTAGTGCGCAGGAAAAGAATTACAAAATATTGACCCGCTGGTACCGCTGTCCTGACCTCTTACATAGAATCTACCCTGGCGTCTCTGACTGGTGTTGGCGCTGTGGTTTCGAAAAAGGTACCTTATACCATATCTGGTGGGAATGCGTGGCCCTTAAATCCTTTTGGGATGCCATCTTTGAGCTTTATGCCAAAGTGAGTGGCAGATCTGTTACGCCTTCACCCCAACTCGCACTTCTCTCTATTATACCGGGGAGGGTCTCTGCCGTTAAAAGGGACCTTTTGCGACACTTCCTCACCGCCACCAGAACAGTTATCCCCAGGCATTGACGTAGCACTGCTGTGACTACCCTGGTGGAGTTCCTTCAGGAGCTTCTCCTTATCAGGAGAATGGAGGCCCTGGTGGCTGAGGACTCGCCCGACCCCTCCAAATTTGAGTCCCTCTGGCGGCCGTGGGTGTTGTTTCAGGAGTCCTCTGAGTTTCTCTCTTTTTTTTTCTTGACTTGGGTTATTGTGTCATTTATTTCTGATCCTGTTGTAGCGGGCTTCGTTGGCCTTTTTACCCAAACTTTCCTTACTGTGCCTTATCCATTAATAAGGTGGCCTGCGTGCCCCCCCTGTCATTGTTTTATCTGATATTGATGTCATAGCATTGTACCCTTTTCTTTTTTCTGTTCTTATTATAAAACTTTAATAAACTTGATTAAACATAAAAAATCAGACAATGTGATTTTCTAGATTTTTTTCTCATTTTGTCTCTCATAGTTGAGGTCTACCTATGATGACAATTACAGGCCGGCCTCATCTTTTTAAGTGGGAGAATATTTTGGATCCTTACATAAATGACAAACTGTCACAGTCCAGTCTGCAAAACCAAAAGGGTCAGGCTTTTCTAGATATGCATTAAAGGGGCCTGTCTAGGGCAGTTTTTGGGGTGTTCCCATTGAACCATGGTGTGAATCATTATGTGTATTAGGATGTGATTTCATGAACCAATCCAATATCTTTCCCATTTTTTCTCTCCAGGAATATTTAAACAAATTTTACCCAACCACCAAAGAAGGAAAAAGTGAATTCATGGAAAGGCTTGAGGCAATGCAAAGATTCTTCAAAATGAAAGTAATAGGAAAGTTAGACAAAGACACAATCGATACGATGAAAAGCCCAAGATGCGGTATGCCAGATGTGGGAGAGTTCACCACATTCAGTGGAAGACCAAGATGGCAGAAAAACTCCATTACCTACAGGTAGGTCCATGGGTCAGGACATTTATTAAAGAAAAAGTCTAGATGGCTTATATCGGGGGGTTTTTTTTTAAAATTCCTACTGGCAATTAATATATTTTTTAAAAAAGCTCATTGTCAATATTGAGCATAAATCTAGAAGAATCCACCCACAATATAAAAACTGTCATATGTTAGTAAGCAGCACTGGAGTCCTGGGTTCAAATCCTGCCACGGAGAACACCTGCAAGAAGTTTGTATGTTCACCCCATGTTTGCGTGGGTTTCTTCCCACACTTCCCAGACATACTGAAAGGGAAAGTTGATTGTAAGTCCTATATGGGACAGTGGCCACAATGTCTATAAAAGCGCTGCAGAATATGATGGCGCTATACAAGTAAGCAAAATAAATAAATAATAAATAGTCAGAAATTTAGAGGATAGCAAAAGTTTAACAGAGATGTAAGCATTTTTCTATTCTTTAGCAGAGGAAGTGCAAACATCTTAGTTGTCCATTTTGACATTTCTTCTCAGCATGGGTTGGTAAAATTGTCACTCTGTTATTGATAGAACATGCTGAAAACTATTTTATAAAGTTCATTGTTCATCTCCAAGAAGTGAAATATGGCTGCACTTTTTGTTGTCACGTTAGAAAAAAATGGCTGCCATAAAAAATGTAATATAGTAAAATAATGAGTTAGCAATGTATGACCATTCATGGTCCCCATAGTAGGCCATGAATGTCCATGCCCTGGACAACCCAACCCTAAACCAAACCATCCAGGCCTCTCACTAAATCATCATCTCAATTTGGACAGAGCTTTGTATGTCACAACCCTTTTTCGACTGGGATGTGTTGCGAATTTTGCCATAACTGTTCATGAAAATTAGGGACAATCGTGGCAAATTCTGGACAGTTGGCAAGTCTTAATATGTGGTGGCGAAGGCAATGGGCATCATTCTGGCACCAGGGTCAGGTTGGGACTGCTATCTCTTTACCTACTGTAGCTAAGCCCTCTATGCAACTTAATAAGACTTAATAATACACATGGTTGGTCAGGGATCCATTATGGGGTTTGCCCTGGGGCCCAGGAAATTTGTAGGCTAAGGGCAATGGGACACAACACTTGGGTGTAATAGTTGTTATCCATGGCAACTATAGCTCTTGTCAATGCTGCCAAATGATACAAATTCTTGTAAATATAATTTTGGGAAGTTTTCAATAAATTGATATTTGGCCACATTAATAAAAAAAAATTATTGTTGCCATTGCAACCGATCAGAGATCAGTTTTAATTTTCTCTCTTAGACATTTTCGATGAATGAGAACACTGGGGAGAGATTTATCAAAATTTTACATAAAATACATCATTTTATGAGGTGAAAAAAATGATCCAAAATGTATCTAGATGGTGCTCACAATGAAATATTTGGTGCAACTTGCAAGACACCTTAGGCAGTTTCCTGTTTTACACTATTTGCTCCAAAAAATGTTCCATTAGTAAATTGGATATATTTCCTTCTTTGCAGAATTCAGAATTACACCCCAGATCTTCCCACCCGTGTGGTTGATGATGCGATCCAGAGGGCGTTCAATGTTTGGAGCCAAGTCACCCCACTGAGGTTCACCAAAGTCAACAATGGAAATGCAGATATTCTCATCCAGTTCAGTGCACGAGGTATGTATATAATAAGAATAATATAGTATATATTACAATGGTATATTCCCCAGGTCATACTTAGATTAATGTGACGCTATTCTTGCCATCAAAAATAGCAGAACCCTGATTGGTGCCATTCAAATCAATGGGATTTGGCCAGTGTCTATTCTAAAAATGGATTCAGTTATAGCTATCTATATATATATATATATATATATATATATATATTGATAGAATTCTTACAAGGAAAACTAGTCAGGTTTTGTTCACACTTTATTATTGCAAAGGTATACATCAGGAGCGTTTCTTGTCATATAGCCATTACAGAGGACTGTAACATATGCAGTTCTCTGTAGGAATACCACTGTAGGAATCATATACTGTATGTCGTCTATAAAACTCATAGTAAAAGAACATATACAGAACTGCACAGTATACCTTACTATATGCTTCTGGATGGAACGGCATAGTCTACTACAGCAAAAAGCATGCTGATGTATACTGGCCCGGGAAGGTGAATAGGGCCCTCTATAGTTACTTTTGGAGCATTAATGACAATGACATTAATTGACCATTTTTTGCAGCACATGGCGATCAGTTTCCCTTTGATGGACCCAATGGTGTACTAGCTCATGCCTTCGCTCCTGGACCTGGAATAGGTGGTGATGCCCATTTCGATGAAGGTGAAAGATGGTCAAATAACCAAGCAGGTACAATTCTACCCAGCTACAATGTTCTGCCTCTATATACCATTCTGTAAAACAATGTAAAGGTGTAGAAATCTCTTTCTCATCAGCTATGAAAGGTTGTGCCAAGATATAGCCTCCATGAGAGCTCTCACTTGGACACCCCATACAGAGTGCTGTAATAGCAGTTCTCATTCTGGCAGACTTTGCACCATCCTTTTATTACAGTATTACAGGGTGGCGATTAATCTGCATTCCCTGTGGCTGCAGCAAGGGTAATATTTGGCTGGTCAAGGCTTTCCCTGGCAAAACCAGCTGTTTGTTAAGGGTGCAAGGAGGAGATTCTGGGGCTGATCGTCCAGGGCCACATTCTGAATGGTGTAGTCAATAATGTCATAACTATTTCAAGGGGAATATCTCAAGTATTTAATTTTATTTTCATTAAATACAATAGAAGTAATGCAGGAATACTTTAAAAAAAAATCTTACATATATGTATATAGGAGTTCATTGACAGAGAAATGTCATTAGTCATGTTGTAGCAGTGTTTTCCAATCTATTCAGACTTGAACACTCCTGGAAAAAAAAAAATTCCTCGAGGCATCCCGCCAAATAATTTTTACTAAAAGGCAAAAAAAAAGAGCAGTTTTGATCTGTTTTTTCATGAAGTTTTGAATTTATAGGTAAAATATGTTAAATCCATTTGTATCACTTATAAAATAAAAAAACATCATAAACCACTTCAAAACTGCATATATTTTTTTTCACTGCAGTTTTGATGCAGGTTTAATTGCACCATGACTACACCATGTGAAAAATGCAAATTCAGCTTTTAGCTGGTAAATATATGGTAATGGACAATGTACTGTGGGAGGTGGGTGATGTTAAAATTTACCACCATCCACCACCCTCTATCACCAAGCTCCCTTGATGGCCCCCACACACACAGTATAATGCTCCCCAGTGAGCCCCACACACAGTATAATGCTCCCCAGTGAGCCCCACGCATAGTATAATGCTCCCCAGTGAGCCTCACACACAGTATAATGCTCCCAATGGCCCATACATAGAGTATAATGCTCACCACTGGCCCCTCACATAATATAATGCTCTCAATGGCACATACATACAGTGTAATTCTCCCCACTGGCCCCTACATACAATATAATGCTCCCCAGTAGCCACCATACACAGTACAATGCATATTATTTTATTTATTTCTCTTGTTTTCTCTTGCAATGCACCTCAGTGGTCTTCCACACATGGTATAATGTTCCTCTGTTGCCTAAACACACAGTATATTGCTCCCCTGTGGCCCCCACTCACAGTATAATGCTCTCCAGTGCACTCTCATGCTGCATTAGTATTAATAAAGAAAAGTTATACTTACCAATCCTCGTTCCCATGGAGCTCTCTGCTGCTTTCTCCTACTGATTCCAGTTTGGTGCAGCAGGCCCTGTTTCACCATTGAATTGAACTCTATCAGCATCCTCAGGAATTTATATCAGGACATGCCGCCATCTTCCCATCACACACTCCTGGCCACTCTCTGTTGCCCTTGTCCCAGTCTACACAGCAAAGCTGACAAATGAGCTGCAAAAACCAGAAAATGCCTGCTTACTTGCTGAATATTTTCTTTTAACCTTTTTTTTCTTAGGCATTAATCTCTTCCTAGTGGCTGCACATGAGTTTGGGCATTCCTTGGGACTTGGTCATTCTGAAGACCGTCGAGCCCTGATGTTTCCCACCTACCGCTACGTAAACACAGACAATTTCCGCTTGTCACAAGACGACATCAATGGAATACAGTCACTGTATGGTAGAAGGCGCAAATAACTCCTCAAGGTACCAGTCCGATGGTCCTTTACTCAAGAATGCTATGACAAGATTGTAAAATGCTTGCACATTGGTATAAAATTGCAGTATATATGTGAATATAAGATCTATGAATATTGAAATACAAATAAAGATGACACAGACGTCAGCTTGTCGCACTTGCAATATAATATCTTACAAGTATAGCTGTATAAGGTACCACTTCATATAGGATATATATATATATACACTACCGTTCAAAAGTTTGGGGTCACCCAGACAATTTTGTGTTTTCCATGAAAACTCACACTTTTATTTATCAAATGAGTTGCAAAATGAATAGAAAATATAGTCAAGACATTGACAAGGTTAGAAATAATGATTTTTATTTGAAATAATTTTCTCCTTCAAACTTTGCTTTCGTCAAAAAATGCTCCATTTGCAGCAATTCCAGCATTGCAGACCTTTGGCATTCTAGCTGTTAATTTGCTGAGGTCATCTGGAGAAATTTCCCGCCATGCTTCCAGAAGCCCCTCCCACAAGTTGGATTGGCTTGATGGGCACTTTTTGCGTACCATACGGTCAAGCTGCTCCCACAACAGCTCAATGGGGTTGAGATCTGGTGACTGCGCTGGCCACTCCATTACAGATAGAATACCAGCTGCCGGCTTCTTCCCTAAATAGTTCTTGTATAATTTGGAGGTGCTTTGGGTCATTGTCCTGTTGTAGGATGAAATTGGCTCCAATCAAGCGCTGTCCACAGGGTATGGCATGGCGTTGCAAAATGGAGTGATAGCCTTCCTTATTCAAAATCCCTTTTACCTTGTACTAATCTCCCACTTTACCAGCACCAAAGCAACACATTACCTCCACCATTATTATTATTGTTTATTTATATAGCACCATTAATTCCATGGTGCTTTACATTTGCGGATTTACATACGGTACACCAGATATACAAACAGATAATGCTAACAGAGACCAACTGGTACAGTGGGATAGAGGGCCCTGCCCGCAAGGGCTTACAATCTATGAGGGAAGAGGGATAGAGACAGAAGGTTGACAGATGGCGTCAGGCGTCTTCCAGCATCTTTTCAGTTGTTCTGCGTCTCACAAATGTTTTTCTGTGTGATCCAAACACCTCAAACTTCGATTCGTCTGTTCATAACACTTTTTTCCAATCTTCCTCTGTTCAATGTCTGTGTTCTTTTGCCCATATTAATCTTTTCCTTTTATTAGCCAGTCTCAGATATGGCTTTTTCTTGGCCACTCTGCCCTGAAGGCCAGCATCCCTGAGTCGCCTCTTCACTGTAGACATTGACACTGGCGTTTTGCGGGTACTATTTAATGAAGCTGCCAGTTGAGGACCTGTGAGGCATCAATTTCTCAAACTAGAGACTCTAATGTACTTGTCTTGTTGCTCAGTTGTGCAGCGGAGCCTCACACTTCTCTTTCTACTCTGGTTAGAGCCTGTTTGTGCTGTCCTCTGAAGGGAGTAGTACACACCGTTGTAGGAAATCTTCAGTTTCTTGGCTATTTCTCGCATGGAATAGCCTTCGTTTCTAAGAACAAGAATAGATTGTCGAGTTTCACATGAAAGTTCTCTTTTTCTGGCCATTTTGAGAGTTTAATTGAACCAACAAATGTAATGCTCCAGATTCTCAACTAGCTCAAAGGAAGGTCAGTTTTATAGCTTCTCTAACCAGCAAAACTGTTTTCAGCTGTGTTAGCATACTTGCACAAGGGTTTTCAAGGGTTTTCTAAACATCCATTAGCCTTCTTACACTACACAGTTAGCAAACACAATGTACCATTAGAACACTGGAGTGATGGTTGCTGGAAATGGGCCTCTATACACCTATGTAGATATTGCACTAAAAACCAGATGTTTGCAGCTAGAATAGTCAATTTACCACATTAACAGTGTATAGAGTATATTTCTGATTCATTTAATGCTATCTTCATTGAAAAAAACTGCTTTTCTTTCAAAAATAAGGAAATTTCTAAGTGACGGGAGTGTGTATATATATATATATATAATGTACAGTAAATATATATGTATTGTATTGCAACTCGGCCCATTTCAAGTGAACCCACCCTTCGGCAACTTTAAGACAACTAAGTTTCAGCCATGCAATTCGGTCCGTGTTGGATTTACTGACACACACATTAGGCAGGGAGACAGACTCCTAGCCTTATAGTTATCTATGATTTTGATTTTAGGAGTCTCTGTTTCCCCACAAAATACTGTCCCATACTGTAATAACTACAGGACAGTATTTCACGGGAAGGCATGGATTGATAGTGTTCAGGCCAGTAAATCCGCCTCACACATGGATAGAGTTTCAGGTCGGGGCCTCACGTATCGTAGATGCCACAATTTAGCCACAGTGGCAAAAACCGCAGCGTTTTACAGTACCTGCAAAGTGGATGGGATTCTGGCTAGTCCTATCCACACATTGCAGAAAAACACAGCTAGCATTTTTGTAAATCGTAGCATTTCAATTATACCTGTGGAAACGCTGGCGGTTTCCATATAGGTATAATAGGGGCAGAAAGTCTGCAGAGGAAAGCTCTGAGGACTTTATGTGAAAAGCACTGCGAGAAAAACCACGATGCGTTTTTTCCCACAGTGCTTTTTGGCTGCGGCTCACTATGTGGGGCGTTAGCCTCACCACCGAGACACGGTCATGTAAAAGCAACCTGAGTCCTGGGTCTGGAGTTGAAGGGGCATGCATGAAACATAGGTCAATGAATTATAAGAGTTGCTGTAAGACTGCTCAGACCTCATCTAGTCTCACCATCTCAAAAACTAAATTAGCAGAAAAAAATATTCTCTATAGAATGTGATTCAGCTATCTGTGTAGCAATAAAATCCATACGTCTCATTGTCTTGTATGTTTTGCCAAGCGTTTAATGATCTGATCTCCTACCATAAGCAGGTTATTTACTCAAACACAGTTGAACCCATTTAAACTCCCCTCAATATTAGGCTGTGTTCACACGTTCAGGTTTATTAATGCAGTGTTTGAAGCTAAAACCAGGTATAGATGAAAGAAGAGAGAGACGCCTTCTGTCCTTTATATGTTCTCTCCCTTGATGGCGCTACTACATATAGTTATCAATTATAAGACTGTGATGGACAAGCAAGGCTTCTGGGGAAGAATACCTCTGTGACATGGCACCCAATAGAGCATGCAACAAGAAGAAACTCTGTATGCCTGCACTCCATACAGTAAGGCCCTATGCACTGCTATGGATTTCCTGCAGGGCTGGTTTAGGTTGGTGGAGCCCTCTGGGGACCTCTAGCTGGAGGTCCCTGTCTGGGAGCCTAACCCTACCTAGACCACCAATGCAGACACAAAGAGTATACAGTGCATGTGTATACCCCTCTAAAGCCTATGGAGTGATTGAGATTGGCGAGCAGACAACTCATCCTCTTCTCCTCTTTAATTCTTCCTGGCAGGATAGGTGAGAGGTCACAGGATAGAGGATAAGTTGCAGATCAGTGGGGGGTTCCGAAAACTGGGACCTGAACCAATCATGATAATGATTATTCCCTAGTCTGATTAAAGGGGTTGTGCTGGATAAAGTACAAATTAACCCCTAAACTAACCCCCCCCCCCCACCTAACTTCTAATTTCCCATACACTTTCTGATAATCCAGTGGCGTTCCGTTTAATCGCTTCCGAAACGGAACATCACCAGTATTCCCCCACCCAAACCCATCAATACTTACGTGCCTTCCTGTCCGGGAACGGCTCCTCCCCTCTTCCTCTCGTCAAGCACTTGCACACTCTGGCGGTGGATGCGAGACATGTGCAGTAGAGATGGCACTCCATCTCTACTGCGCAGGCCTCACAGATACTTCAGGTCTGTGCACAGTGACTCCAGCCAGGCGCACAGTGAAGGAGAAAGGAGGAGCCGTTTCCCAGAGCGGAAGATAGGTAAGTATGATGCGATGGGGGGTGGAGGGGTCTTAGTTGTGGATGGGATAGCTTAGCTAGGGAGACATGGAGGGGAGTGTAACGGAGTGAGAGAGCAGGGGGGGAGCAGTAACAGGGAGCTAGTGTGGAAGGTACACAGGAAGTTACATAGCAGGAAGTTACACCATGTAAACAAATGCAGAAGATGCCAGGAGCTCCCACAGAAACCCAGAAATCACTCAAAACACTGCTAAAGGTATATGGGTGTACTTTTAACCCATTAATAGCACTAACAGACCTTTTAAAAAAAACATTTTGCCTGGAAAACCCCTATAAATTGGTGGTCTGGAAGACACATCATTGCTCCATTCATTTCAATGGGACTGCTAGAGATGGCCAAAGCTCCTTAAGGCTGGGTCCCCATGTAACGTAAACGCAGCGATTTTGCTGTGGCGTTTTACAGTATGAGGGGCCTTAGCCTGAGTCAGAAAAAATCCTTTAATGTCAGCCAAACAGAGATTTTCGCAGGACTCATATAGAGGTCTTCCAACTTTACACACTGTATATCCATGTGGACGTAATCGAATGTCTTATTCATGTACCTTTTTTTTTTTTTTTTTTTTTGTCTTTTTTGGGGGGGGGGTTGGTTTTTTTTTTCCCCCCACAAACCTTGGGGGGGCCTGTTTTTTTTTTTGGGGGGGGGGGGTTTTGGGGGGGGGAGGGGGGGGGAAATTTTGGGATTTTTTTGTTGGCTCCCCCCCGGGTAGGGCCTCTGTATTTCGGGGGGGATCTCTTCCTGGGACTTACCCATGAGGTACAGTTAGTAGCCTTAACAAGGATCACTGTACTAATCTCACAGTCTGAAGAATACATACAGATACCACATAAGGTTATAACAGTAGCTTTATAAGAATCAACAGGGTAATAATACATACATACAATATACTCAGAACACAGCAGTACTACAACAACCAGCAAGTCCTCAACCGTCTTAGGTTATATACCCGGGTATATATATAGATATATAGCAAGAGTCCAGTGCACAATACCTCCAGGCAACAGAAGAGATGCAGGGGCCCCTGTGGATGACTGTGGATCCTCGGATTCTTCCAGGAGATGACAGACAGCCGATCAGGAGATGATGATGATGGTGAGATTCTTCACAGGCAGCAAACAGGGCGACGGTGACGGCAGTAGATGCAGGCCTGACTACCCTAACACTGAGTCCTTAACCTGCCAGCTAAACTACTAGTGCCACCGGGCCTCTAACTAGCTAGTTGGCCTTCGGAAGCCTAACCTATCACTGCCCTGAACTATATATATATTGATCCCTAACTACGGTTACTAGCTAGGTCCTGTGAGTATATAGGGGGTAACACATACCTAACTATATACTGTGAAGTAAAGAGGAACAAGTGGCTCTTAGACTCCCCCAGACATAACATGTCTGTCCCAGCAGCTCTGCTCACATCTCTCCCCCCAGCAGCTCTGCCTCACATGTGTCTGACTCACTGTATTTACAAAACAAAACTTGCACTAAATGCCTGGGGTCTCTGAAGCCAAACTGCAGGGGCAAAGAAGCCAGATACATTATATCCTAGTAGAAATGGCAGTTCCCTACACTCTCCCTCTGGTGAAATCTTTACGTCACGTCAAAGACATACAAAGTCATAGTATACAGTCAACATTACCAATGACAATATCAATATGGTTGCTTTTGCATTTACAGAGTCACAATAGGTTAATAGGTATACATGCCAGCAGGAGCGAAAATTGGTAACATATTGACCAAAGTGGACACTGCACCCACCCAAGCATGGTATAAATGAGGCTGAGTAGTAAATCTGGGGTCCCCCAAACTATCATATGTCAGCATAGGTGGAGGGTGTCTAATTCTCTCTCCTCTCCGTACCTCTCTCTGAGGTAAACTAGCATGTCCAGGCCCTAAACTAGGGTTGTCTGCCATGGGAGGGGATGGTGCTGGTGGCGTAGGAGAGCTAGATCCCTGCTCATCTGTAGACACAGATCTAGGTACGAATTCTGGAGTTTGAGGGTTCATAGGTCTCCCTGAAGGAGAAGATACTGGTGATCTAGGAACTTCAGGAGCCACAGTCCAATCACTCTCAGGAGTTTCAGGAAGGTCAGGTGGAATATCGGCTAAGGACTGTGGAGAATCGCAGGCCGAGCCATCATTGGAGATATCCATACCATCAATCTGAGGTACAGGCAACAAATGATTTCTATGCCAAGTCCTGATCCTCCCGTCCCGTCCTTTTATCTTGTAGACTGGTATTCCAGGCAACCGATCTACCACTGTAAAGAGTTCACTCCGCCATCGATCAGCCAGCTTATGTTTTGCAGATGCTCCCAAATTCCGTAGCAGAACATGGTCCCCAGGGTTCAATTCTCGGTATCTTACTCGAAGATCAAATCTCCTTTTATTTCCTTCATTCACTTTGGCCGCATTTTCCTCAGCCAGCTGATAAGCACTCTTAAGCGTTTCTTTCAAACGTGCCACGTATCGGTAATGATCTCGATGACTGATACCATCGGTAGAGACTCCCAACAAGATGTCAATAGGTAGCCTAGGCTCTCTTCCAAACATCAGAAAGTATGGTGAATATCCTGTGCTCTCGTGCCTTGTACTATTATAGGCATGCACCATAGCCTCCACTTTTCGACTCCAGGATCGCTTATCCTCAATTCGTAAGGTACCAAGCATATCAAGTAAAGTCCTGTTAAATCTTTCAGGAAGGGCATCTCCCTCTGGATGGTAAGGCGTCGTCCGACTTTTGCGGATGTTCAACAACTGAAGTAACTCTTTGATCAGGTTACTCTCAAAATCCCGGCCTTGATCAGAATGCAACCGGTGTGGTAAGCCATAATGGATAAAATACTTTTCCCAAAGCACTCTTGCAACAGTGACTGCTTTTTGATCCTTAGTCGGAAAGGCTTGAGCATATCGTGTGAAGTGATCAGTCACCACCAATACATTTCCAAATCCTCTGGAGTCGTTGTCAATACAAAGGAAGTCTATGCAGACAAGATCCATGGGGCCCGAACTCTTCAAGTGTCCCATGAAGGCCGCTCGAACCGGGACAGTCTTCCTCTGCAAACATCTGCGACAGCACCTACACAGACGAGTCACGGTATCTCTCATTTTGGGCCAGTAGAATCGGTCTTGTATTAGGCCATAAGTCTTCTCAGGTCCCAAATGACCATGATAATCATGCAGACTTCGGAAAATCATCTTCTGAAAGCAGCTTGGAATAACTAGTTGGCGCCTTCCAGGGTGATCATGATACAGCACCACACGATAAAGTAGGCCATTGTCTATTTCAAACTTCTCCCAATCTCGTAGAAGTTGACTGCATTCAGAGGGTAGGGATGTCTTTAACATTTCTCTGTCTTGAGAACTCACTGCTTGATAAAGAGGTCCAATTAAAGGATCAGTCTTTTGACTCCAGATCATTCGCTTTGAAGATATAGAACAACTCTCAAAGGATCCTAAAGCGGCAGGGTAGGCAAACATGTCTGGTACAGCTTCGGGACCTCCCCCAATAGAGTCAATAAGCCGAGTTTCAGAAAAGGCTACTCGGTCTTCAACTACAGCAGCCATGGCACACAAAGCTCCTACTCCAGGACTTGGCACTTCTTCCCATTCATCCACTACTTCCGGACTAGGTAATCCAGGCCGTCTTGATAGAGCATCTGCCCCAATGTTCTTAGGCCCCGATTTATACTTGAGTGTGAATTGGTAGTTGGATAAAGCTGCCAACCAGCGATGTCCTGTAGCATCGAGTTTAGCGGTTGACAAAACGTATGTCAGTGGATTGTTGTCTGTTCTTACTTCAAACGTGGCTCCGTATAAATAGTCATGTAATTTATCAACAATGGCCCACTTGAGCGCCAAAAACTCCAATTTATGTACTGGATAATTTTTCTCGCTGGGAGAAAAACTTCGACTTATGAAAGCTATGGGCCGTAACCCGGCCGGGTATTCTTGGTGCAGCACGCCACCTAATCCTTCAAAGCTGGCATCTACATGTAGCACATATGGCTTCTGTGCATCAGCATAAGCCAGAACGGGAGCTTCTGTCAATTTCTTCTTCAACAACTTAAATGCTTCTTCACAATCCGCAGTCCACCTATCGCCAAAAAGGCTTTTGGAAGACCCTTTCTTCTTTCCCGGATCTCCTGCATCACTCTTCAACAGGTCGAGGAGGGCTCGAGCAATTTTTGAATATCCTTCCACAAATCGTCGATAGAATCCACAAAACCCCAAGAAAGATTGCAACTCCGTAATATTTTGCGGTCGGGGCCAATTCACCACAGCTTCAATCTTACCAGGATCGGTAGCAACTCCTTCAGCAGAAACAATATGACCTACATAAGTGACCGAAGATCTACAAAATTTGCATTTGTCAGCCGACAACTTCAGCCCCTCTTCTTTTAAGCGATGGAGTACTCTCATGAGTCGTTCTTCATGTTCTTCCAGCGTCTTTCCAAACACAATAATGTCATCAAGATATACAAGGCATTCCCGGGGCACTAAATCACCTAACACTCTTTCCATCAACCTTTGGAACGTTGCTGGCGCACCTTTTGTACCTTGCGGCATACGAGTGAACTGAAAGAAACCCAAGGGGCATATGAAAGCTGTCTTTTCCTGATCCTCAGGTGCCATTGGGACTTGATAGTATCCCGATCTTAGGTCCAGCACTGTGAACCAACAGTTTCCATTCAGAGCTTCCAGAGCTTCTTCAATTCTCGGCAGTGTATACTGATCAGGTAAGGTTCTCCGGTTCAGAGTTCTGTAATCCACACATAGGCGAATTGCTCCAGATTTTTTTCTTACCACCACAATAGGTGAGGCATAGGGGCTCTTACTGTCCACAATGATCCCCTGACCTTTCATTTGCTGTAGAGTCTGTCTTAACTCATCAACATCCTTTGGAGCAACTCTCCGTGGTCGCTCCCGGAAGGGAGTAGAATCGGTCAATCGGAAAGTGTGTTGAGCACTTTTAGCACAACCTACATCCATATCATCCATGGAGAACACTTCCGATAATTCAGACAACTTCTGTGTCAGTCGCTGATTCCAGGCCTCTGGTAAATGTGGATCACTCAAGTCAAGATTGAGATTAGGGATTGCATCTCGGATTTGAATCCTGCACACTTCAGCGTATGGATTTACTCCAAGCACAGGGTAGCAGTGGGCCACATTCTGGAATGGTCCAATTACGATCGGATGCGGTGAACAGTTCCTCACTGTCACACAGGTAGATAACTCCACTTTATTTCTCCAGTCCTTTCTCTCTGGGATCACCATCCAGCCATTCTGGTTAATCATTTCTTCAGGGGTTTCCATAAGGACATAACTCCCCCTTCAAGCAAATCGGGAGCAATGCTGGAGGCTACTCTCAGAATTCTCTCCCCGCCGGCAGGAACTTCCACGGTTCTCTCACCGATATGATATACCATTCCATGTCGATAGCCAGTAGACAGGGCATCACAGAGTTCTCTAAGATCAGAAGATATATTCACCGGCTGAGCTGCAGGGTTCCAATCTCTTCCAAGAAACTTCTGAAAAGCATAATGCACTGCGGGACAATTAGTGCCAAGTATCACAGGAGCTGCACAAGAATCCCCTGTATCAGGACAGACAAGAGCCGTAATCTTCATGGGAGCGACACTCTGATCTTCTAATTCAGGGACAGCTATAACTACTTGTAGGCTGCCATCTACAGGATATGATCCTGAATTAAGCCCCCACAATTTCATTTGTCCTGTAGACTGAAGAGGTATATCCCTCAGATACTTTTGGTAGAACGAGCGATAAATCAGGGTCACTTGAGATCCTGTATCAAACAGGGCAGGAGCGGCATGACCATTGACAGTGACTTTGACAACGGACCTGGAGCCCGCGATAGCGCCTCTGGTATTTACTCGGCCCGCCTTCCTTCGGTGTCTTTGATTCTGAATAGAGAAGACAGCACTGTGTCTCAATCCCTCACTGTCCTCCGTACACTGTCTGGCAGTATGACCCGTCTGACCACATTTATAACAGGTTCTAGCATCCTTCCTCCGTTGAGTGGCAGGGGGGGGGGGGGGGGGGGGTGTGGATTTTTTGAGGGCCCGCCGGTTTTTTCTTTTTTTTATTTTGGGAAAAATATTTTTTTTGGAGTGGTTTTGGTTTTTTTGGGGTACTAAAACTAATGTCAGCTTTTTGTTTCTTCACTAACTTCATTAAGTCAGGAAATGGAAGGACTCTATCAGATAGTAAGACCTTGAGTACTTGAGCAAGAGGATGATGAGGTTGTAACCCTCTCACCAACTGACTGGTTCTCATAGCGTCTACCTCTGAAGTAGATATAGCTGCGTGGTACACCAGACGTGAAAGAAGTAGCTGTAAACGGTTAATAAAAGTAGAGACATTTTCCCCTTCTTTTTGACGAACCATTCGGTAATCAGCAACCATCTGGGCAAGGTCATAGTATGGCTCAAAGTGATCAGACAGTACTTGTATATAGTCCAATGCACTCACTCCTTCATGAGAGTCTCTGTACAAGCGGATCAATTCTGCAGCAGGAGACCGCAAACTTTCACTGATACGCTGCCGCTTGCCTTCTTCAGAGCAAGACCATTCCTTCAGGCATTGGAGAGTATGTTCTTTCCATATCTCAAAGTTTTCCTCCCCTTGTGGTACTGGGACATTACCAGAGAATACTTTTAGTTTCTTGTAGTGAGTGGCCTGCAGGCCCT